>OX465243.1:28140600-29340600 GCA_949987775.1 Aproaerema taeniolella
CGGCAATCCATACGTCATACACATTTCATAAACACCATACACATTCCATACAACACCCTATATATTCCCTACAACACCCTACATATTTCATAGAACACCATACATATTCCATACAACACCCTATATATATTCCCTACAACACCCTACATATTCTATAGAACACCATACATATTCCATACAACACCCTATGTATTCCCTACAACACCCTACATATTCCATAGAACACCGTACATATTCCATACAAACAACACCCTATATATTCCCTACAATTCCATACAAAACCCTATACAGGGCTTTAGGTAAACAGGGCTTTAGGTTACTTTCAACCTCTCGGGTGGTAAATCAGTCCATGAAACTGAACAAATTTCCCAAGGAACAAAGGAAAAAAAAATTGACTTCCCATACAAAATGTGCCATCAGCTGATGCAGTTTGTATGGGAAGTCAAATTTTTTTTTCATATTTCGACCTTTGTCTCTTGGGAAAGTTGTTCAGTTTCATGGACTGACTTACCACCCGAGAGGTTGAAAGTCATTTACCTAAAGCCCTGTATACAGGCTGAAAATGTACTCCCTAGCTATATTCAAAATCCTAAGCCAGTATTATTCACAGAACACATTTATGCCAAAAAAAATTTTTTTACGACGTTTTTTGAATGGGATTTTTTTATTTTTTGCCTCAACGTAGACATTACTCGTAGACCAGGCATGCGAGGGGTGCGGGAAGCGCTGGGGAGTGTACCCGGGTGGTGTTTACGTTTTGGTGAAAAAAAAAATTCTGACGAGAAAAAAACTTAAATTTTTTTTTTCAAAAAAAACAAATGTGTTCAGAAAGTGATACTGGTTCAGGATTTTAAATAAAGCTATGGAGTTCTTTATCACCCTGTATTCCCTACTACACCATACACACTCAATACCACACCATACCCATTCCATACATCGTCATACACATTCCATAAAGCACCATACACGTTCCTTACAACACCATTCACATTCCAAACATCGCTATACACATTCCATAAAGCACCATAAACGTTCCATACAACACCGTACACATTCAATACCACAACGTACACATTCAATACAACACCAAACATATTCCATACAACACCCTACCTATTCCATGCAACACCAAACAAATTTCATCATACAACATCATACAACACCATACACATTAGACACAACACCATACATATTTCATACAACGCCATACACACCCCGTACAATGCCATACACATTCCATACAACACCATACACATTAGAGTTGTTACAATAGTAATAGTATATCGATAGTATCGTGATATTATCGGGCACTCGAAATTCAGTCATATTATCGATAGTACTATCGAAATTCGAAACTATCAACCCCGGATATTTTGTTACACCCTGTATATTTCAAACACATCTTAATTTAGCCATTTCATTACACAGCTCTTTCATTGAACAACAACGCATTAAATCAAACAAACGTAAGTTTATCTATAGGTAGGTATATTAACCCTTAAAGGCTACAATGACTTTTGGTAACATTAGGTATGACTACAACTTTTAAAAACACCCGTTTCTTAAATTGTGCAAATAATCACATATTTCTAATTATTTAATTTAATTATATACAGGGCTTTAGGTAAATGGATTTCAAACTCTCGGGTGGTTAATCAGTCCATGAAACTGAACAACTTTTCCAAGGAACAAAGGTCGAAATATGAAAAAAAAAATTTGACTTTCCATACAAAATGCGCTATCAGCTGATGAGTTTGTATGGGAAGTCAAATTTTTTTTTCATATTTCGACCTTTGTTCCGTGGGAAAGTTGTTCAGTATCATGGACTGATTAACCACCCGAGACCTTGAAAGTCATTTACCTAAAGCCCTGTATATAATTAAGTGTCCTTGTTTAATGAAATAGCTAGCTGTGAAATTTAAAGGCTAATTTAACCTCTTGGCTGCGACACATACTTGTACAATACATAAAACTAATATATTCTATATACCCCACATAATTCAACACTACTCAACTTTATCTTTTCTTGGTTCCACAAAGATAAATAATTCAACACTACTCAACTTTATCTTTTCTTTGTTCTACAAAGATAAATAATTCAACACTACTCAACTTTATCTTTTCTTGGTTCTACAAAGATAAATAATTCTACACTACTCAACTTTATCTTTTCTTAAGTTGCCCCTACTCGATCATACAGCATGATCATGCATTATTTTAGTTTAGAAAAATACAACATAAACAAATTTATTTGCTGCTCAATAACATGGTTTTCATATATTTTTGTAAGCATGGAAGCAAAAATACTGCAAAATACATAATATATTTTTCTAATAAAAATAATGCATGATCATGCTACATCTAAGGGCAACTTTATATTTACCCTTTGCAAGTATTTGGTCTATGTTTAATTCGGGCACACAGACAGCTTTTTTCAATTTATGGTCGCTTGACCACAATTTAAGAATCGGCATTCCTCCCTGAATTAAAAATGTACTATAAAATGAAGTATCAAAATAAAAGAATAGGTAATGAGAAAACAATAAAATAAATACTTAGTTGACGCCTGCAAATGCATTTCTACCTGTGGTAGAATCTACCTGTGGTGCACTTATGGGGGCTGCTTATGGGACTTAGAATAATTTTCGATTTTTATTGAAAAATTGCACGCCTTTTATAGTGCGTTGGAGTGAACTTATGGGATAACCATTTTACGCATTTTATCAACCTCTAAAAGCGGCACATAATTGCTAACAAAAGAAAATACTGGGCCCTGGGCCCTAATCGCGCTAATTTTAACGATTTTACCAAAGAACAATTATCGTTAAATTTTTCATTTTTGTAAACGATTTTGTTCAATTTTGTTATAATTTGTGTATAAAAGCAATCGTTCATAACAATAAAAAACGGCCAAGAGCGTATCGGGACACGCGCATTGTAGGGTTCCGTAGCAGCATGGTTCAAATATGCAGCTGGCTTCTTAATTCTACGGGCATAATGACGGTTAAACCGCTAATAATATCTAAAAACGAGGTCACAAAGAAAGAAGGTAAATAAAGGAGAATTTTAAATTTCAGCGCCACAAGGAAAATGAAAAAAAAAATCATCTGTTTAAGAGCCACCTCGCATGGATGCAAACGGTTGTATAAAAATCGTTTACATTACGTAATCATTTAAAACTAGTATACCATCGTTACGGTCATAGTTAGAGATAAAAGAGACTAAAGTCTTTTAAGGCTTATTTAAAAGACTCGCCTCCATCTTACAGGACTTGACTCTAAAATTAAGATTGAAAGTTCGAGTTTTTATTAATAAGACTTAGTCGTTTTATTAAAAGACTAAAAACTTAAACGACTCGAGTTGTTTTCAAAAGACTGAAAGACTAAACCAACTCCAGTTGATTTTAAAAGACTTAAACGACTCGAGTTCTTTTATGTAAAAGGGTTCGCACCGCAGTTTGTGTGTGATATTCAATATATCTTTTGTAACCTATCAACCAAAAGGAATAATTCACGCCTAAACCACTAAATACAATTTGATAAAATTTAACAAGGGGATAAAATTAGATATTTACGTTCTATCAAATCATACCTTTTTATATATAGTTAATTTTGCATCCACAGACTTGTCTGTGCCCTTGTCTTGTTACATTTAATATTGTTATTACCTATTTAACCTTTTTAACACATTAACACTCCATATGTATAAATGTATCGTGCAAAGCTGATTTGTTTAGTGTAGTGTCCATAGTGATTTCAACTTCCATTCTAGCAGCTGCGAAGCGTGGGCAATCTAGTAATATGTGCCACACAGACTCGCTTACGCCGGGATCACACTCGCATCCGGGATTGTCCTTTAATTTGAACCGATGTAAGTACTCCGCGATCCCTCTGTGACCTGTCATACCTTACGACTGTCGCCTTCCCAGATAATAAGTCGCCAGTCTTTTAAGTAGTTTAGGGCGACTACAGCACCTAAATTACGATTTTATGATGCGTAGATAAGCATGACGCACTGCATTAAATCGAAGATAAAAAATACTACAGTAATATTCAGGACATAAACTAGATAAGTAGTTTGATTATGATTCAGCATTTTTGGTTCTATAGAAAAAGCTCACAAAGTCACCTCTAAATACCAATATTGTGTATCTTTTAAGCTGTAAATACGACAGTAAAATGCACACAGGAACTTGAATTTGCTATCAAAATGTTCGTAATTGAACACTCTCGATAAGTAACTAACGCATTTTTTGATTTAAGCTGTTACCTTTCCATAAATCTCATTTTTCTAACTTTTGAACATGTTTTTACGCACGTACGCTTTCATAGACCGTAAACTTCGTATATGGACATTGTTCGCACTGACGGCCCAGGCCTGTTGAGAGACGGAGATGGCACTATTCCTATGTGTGCTGCTTTTATCAGGTGCTGTAGTCACCTTAAGCTGTTTAAGTAACAGCTCAGCTTTTTACGTTAAAAGACCTCGACTAAAAAAGCTAGTCTTATAACTAAAGGTTGGGAACTAAAAGACTGAGTCAGTCGTGAGGCATCAAAACTAAGGCGAGTCTGTATTAAAAGCCTTAGAAGACTGAGTTTCTTTCATCACTAGTCATAGTCAATGTTAAAATCTCCAAATAATATAGTATCAAAAAATGACATTCCATTCGATGGTATCAGCGAGAAAAGAAAAACCCTTTCACGTGTATGGGGAACATCCGAATTTTTTTTTTCTAAAATTTTATGTTTTAGATCTGTCGTCGCAATCAATATCTATAACCATGCCAAATTTCAGCTCTGTAGTACCAAGGATCTAATATTAGTCAATGTATTCTTATTAATCCCAACAGTGTTTCGCACTTGGTCGACTATTACTCGCAAACTTGAAGGGCCAACTTATGTGTGATAGTTTTCCTTTTAATTTCGTAGTATATTCTACCAACATGAATAGAAACAACCGTGGTAGTGTCCCCCCGGACACTTGTTTTTAAAAAAAATTCTCTTTCAAAATATTTTTTTTCGCAAACGGAGTACTGAATCGAAAAACGTTCGTAGTAAGCCCCTTCTATCTTTTAAAAAGCTATCCTATGACATTCCATTCGATGGAATGCACTCGATGATATTGGCGAGAAAAAAAATTCATCGCCCTTTCACGTCTGTGGGAGACACCCGAAAAAATTTTTTTCTAAGATTTTACTTTACAGTTCTATTGGCAAGATTTATTTTATTTATTTATTTATGCCTTTCAGTTCTGTAGTACCAAGAGTTTCTTAGGAAACCCGCGGACAGACGGACAGACGGTCATGGCGAAACTATAACGGTTCGTAGATCACTACGGCGCCCTAAAGAAGAACGTTTCAATAGGAACGTATGTGTCCAAATAACGATATTATTTTGACACATACGTCAAACAAAGAAGCAGTTGTAGTAAACATTTTTGTTGCAAACAAAAAACTATGATAAATTAAAAAGCTGCAATTTTTTACTGAAAGGCCCAAACTGTGCCACCAATAACATTAGATCTGTAGCCCGGGGACATTCATATTACAAAAAAGGTTACTGTTTGTCTTTGTGAAATTATTAAAGATTTTGCCATTTTATTATATTAAAAGTGAGGTCTTTATGACCGTAACCCGCCGTAACCATATGTAGTGAAACAGAGAGCAAGTTGAAGCTATTTTATATGTAGATCTTAGAAACAAAATGAAATAGATTTAATTAAAATATATATAAGAATATAAGAACAGTCATCTTATGTACGGTCAGTTGTAATAATCCATTCATAGCTTAAGGTTTATAATCGCATGCACTCTAATATTGTTGAACTCGCACACATTAAAATTAAATATGATCTTATGTAAAAGTCAAAATTATTGCAATTGCTTAAAGTAGGTTAGTAGGCTAGAAAATACGAGATTTAAGTGGCCATGGTTTGAGTCTTGAGTCAAACCATCATCTTTTTCCTTTTTCTTACGTACTATTTTTTTAAACATATTTATAGTTTTCATTAGTTAAGTGGTAACTTAATACAATATTAAAGGTAAATAAAAAAAACACTTTCAAACTAAATAAAATCAAGTTTATTCATTTTTAACATAATAATTTTGTAGGTAAATAAAAAGCATTACAATAATGAACAATGTGATGGTTGTCAGATTTTTTTAAATATTCTTCTCCAAGGATATTAATGTAGCTTAAGTATTCGTTTTTGTAATGAAAAGAGGATTGAAGCTACACCTTGAAGTAACCTGCTTGATTTTTTCAGCTAATTTTGAATAATGTTCAACAAGGAAAAGAAACACTTTTTTACAAACATATTTTACTTGCCTATAAATGAATGAATTTTATGCTTTGTAAGAAGTTATTTACTTACAGACTTAGTATTTAGTATAGCCTCCCCTGTTTTCAATTACAGAAAGCAAGCGCCGCTGTACAGATTGAACCATATTACAACAAATGTCTCGTTACTAAAAATAGTATTTTCCCAATCAAAACCGGTCTTCTTTGTTTCTATAATGCAATCCCTCGTTGTGCAGGACTCGACGAACATTATTGAACAGAAGTATCAAACTAATTTGCGAACTCAACAGTTGATGAAATTATTATTTTTTAAATGCCGATGTTGTGACATTGCCTTCAGCTTCATGGCGCAAGACCTAACGTTATACGGTTGTTCACTAAAACATAGAATAAAAAAGTGTTTAAATTAATTGCAATTTATCGATTTTATCGGAACTCGCAAAGAAATATCTTCTATTCAAACATAGCAGATTAAATGAAGAAAATACTTACTGAATAACCGGTTTCCTTGCTAATTTGCGATATGTTATATTCATTGTTATGCATGAGATGTAATTCGCCCCTCCATATAAATATAAGCTTGCATTTTAAGTCCAAAAAAACCAAGAAACAATAATCACACTCGGCAAACTATCACTCTCGTCACAGTACTAGCTTTCGAAGTGAACTGTCAAAGAAAACAATACACTATCGTTGTTTTACGGAGGACATGAGGAGCTTAGGGGTTAGGTTAAGTTGAGTTAAAAAGATATGAAAATTAAAATAAAGATTTCGGCCAAAAGGACTAGAATCCAGACTAAGAACCAATTAATAAAAAAAATATAAAAAATCGTCCGTGTTTCGCGTTCTTTTTATTTTTTTCAACAATTCGTGAAAAATGTAAGTATTAAAGTTAATAAAATATTACAATCAGATTCTGTTTTAAAAGGTTAATGCTCCTTAACTCTTTCAATTTTTTTTTATTGACCGTCGTATAATAACCTGTAAATTACAGTGGATCTATATTTTTTTTACACATGATATTTCTACGACCGCAATTTTTATATGCGAACGACGAAGATCAAATAATAGGTGTTACATATTACTACCAGTCTACCTACCATTATCACGACCAGAACAGTAGCATGAAGCTGCCACCAGTTATAAAGGTTTTATTTCTTGGAATTCGACAAGAGCCCTGAAGAAGGGCAAAAACTTTTTGAATCTAGGTATCTAAATGTAACTAGAGCAGCTACAGCAGGGGAGCACACATATTAAGAAGGATTCGTAAAACAGCAATGAAACGAGTGCAGTATGAGGCGAACATGAAAATTGACTGCAGTGGCAACATTGAAGAAAGAATGTGTGAGTGTGCCATAACTAACAAGAAGTGAAGTGAAGGGGAGAACAAACATCCTTACAAACTTACATACAAAAGCAAATTCGTCCAAGCTGAAACAGAGACGCTTTGCTCGCTTGGTCAATAATTATTTTAAGAAAGAAGTGCTAAATAAATATGGGTAGTATTAAAACAAGTGACTGTAAATTACATTTAAAGTGTCAAAAATAATTAATTTAAGTTACAGTATTACCAAGAGAGCGACTCACTGCGAATGACGAGAAATCCACAGACCAGCAACTTACAAACATTAATTTGATTTACTTAAAATACAAAATGAGAAGCTTCATAATATTTGAGCAACCTTATATTTGTTTGAGTGTCAACGTTACGTCCTGCATTTTTTCAATATTCGGCAAAGGTTTTATCTTAAATCTTAAACTAGCGTGGACTACAGGTTTTGCCCAACAGTGTTATAAAATATGTAGCTTATGTGTTATTTTTGTGTCTAAGCTATATTGCTGGAAAGTTTCATAAAAATCAGTCTAGTAGTTTTTATGTACTTTAGGAAAATCTTGTTTCTTCATACAAACTTCCAACCCCCATTTCACCCCTTTAGAGGGTGAGTTTCGGAAAATCCTTTCTTAGTGCTCCCCTAGACCTCATAAGAAACCTACATGCCAAATGTTAGTAGTTCGTTATGTGAAACCTCAATTGGAAAAATCGAATCTATCTTATTATTGAAGTTGGCCTTTTTGTATTTCTGTCGCTCACTAGTTGCATGGATATAATTTGAATATCTCAAATAGATTTATCACAACCCACTTTTTGTAAGCTCGTTCTAGATTTTATTAACAATCAATATTCGTCGTTAGTTTGGTTAATTTTTGGCTTACTCAAATTCATATCGCTCAAGTTATTAAAACAGTATATCATCATAAGTCGCTAAATATTTTTTTATTTGACCGTTTTATAATTCCCTAATAAATATCTGAACAAATATTATTTCAGTTTAGTAAAAAAAGCAGAATATTAATTAATGTATTTTTTATTTAATAATTTTTTCCCTGAAGTTACATAACATTAAAAATAGAAAAATAAAATTTACTTATGGAATTTTTCTGATAATTGAGTAGGTAGTTTTTAGGGTTCCGTAGCCAAATGGCAAAAACGGAACCCTTATAGATTCGTCATGTCTGTCTGTCTGTCCGTCCATCCAGATGTCACAAAGCCACTTTTCTCTGAAACTATAAGAGTTATACTATTCAAAGTTGGTAAGTAGATGTATTCTGTAAGTACCTAGCATCAAGATTTTCACACGAAAATAGAAAAAAAAAACAATAAATTGGGGTCCCCATTACTTAGAACAACTGTAACTCAATTTTTTAAATCTAACCCATACGTGTTGGGTATCAATGGATAGGTCTTTAAAAATGATACCGAGGTTTCTAATATCATTTTTTTCTAAACTGAATAGTTTGCGCGAGAGACACTTCCAAAGTTGTAAAATTTGTGTTCCCCCCTCTAACTTCCTTACAGTTCGTTCGGGCAATTAGTGTGCAGTACAGGCGCACGGTATATTGGGACCATTCTTTAACTTAAATGTGACTCGTCCACAAATAAGTACTTCTTTTTGGAAATATACGTTATTATTATTTTGTAAATGTTAACGATAGTGTCAATGAACAAATACAATAATTTATTTACAGTTAAGTAATTTTATTTTCAAATAGGTACGAATATTTTTCTTTCAAAAAATAGCTATACTAATCCATGTAAATATTTACAGAGACCACAAAATATTATTATTTTCGTATTATAACTAGTAGAAAGAGATAGAAGATATGAATTACCATTCAAGTTTTCTTGCTTCCTGTACCGCCATACATTTCGAGATGACAGCTGACAGCTACCCATGCACACTAATTGAGCGAACAAACTGTAATATGATATACATTACGATAAAAACTATTAACGAAAATTGGTTTGAACGAGATAGTTACCTAGTAGTTTTTTATTTAGTATTTTTTTTTGGGGTTTTCAAGATAATGCTACGGAACCCTTCGCACGCGAGTCCGACGCGCACTTGGCCGGTTTTTTACAGAATTTTTAATTGAAAATTACTAACAACTAAGGTCACATTACATAATTATGTACTTTTTCTGAATTTATGTACAATGCCTAGTAAATTTTTGCTATTTCACTCAATTTTTTTATAAATTGCTCTGTAAACAAACCTAACCCATGTGTAAAAGTACAAACTATTCTGTTATTATACATATTTTGGGTACATAAACATAATAATTATAAAAAATTAGAAAAACAAGACTTGGATTATAAGAAATATATGGAATTTTACTCAGAACTGTGTAGCATTTTACAGAATTTTTAATTGAAAATTACTCACAACTAAGGTCAAATTACATAATTATGTACTTTTCCTGAATTTATGTAGAACACCAAGTTAATTTTTGCTATTTCACACTTTTCAAAAGCATATTTAACACACTTTTAAGTGTTGCTCATGCAGTTACCATAATTCATATGTAAAGATACAAATAATTCAGTTTTTATACTCATTTTATGTACAGACGGCCTCACATCAAGTTACCCAAAACCAATATATAAACGGAACTCGGACAGATCGCTGGTGTATGGCGTATGACAGCGTGCAAGTCCTGTTTATTCTGGTTTGGACAACTTGATGTGTGGCCGTGTGTACAATTACCAACATAGCAATAATCGAAAATTACATCAAAGTCATTTCCGATAAAAATATGTAAAATTTCTAAAAAATATGTAATTTTTTACAGAATTTTTTATTTAGAACTACTTGTAATGAATTTTAAATTACATAACTTTGTAATTTTCCTTAATTTATGGAATGCCACATTTATTGCTGCATTTCCACACTTATTTAATGTATACTTACTGATTTGCTGCTGTAATAACCCTAACCCATGAGTATAAATACAAATTGTTATGTTATTATACACAATTTAGGTAGAATTACATAAAAATAAAAGAAAATTACATAAAAATATGACATTTTAAATAAAATCTGTAAAATTGTAGAAAATTATGTAGTTTCCCACAATTTTAGTTACTTTTTCACCTTTTTCAGTACATTCTACATATTTATGTAATTTTTTCTTGTTCTTGAATGTAAAATTACATAATTTTTAACAGACAGAAGCAGGCAGGGAATTCCATTCTTTTTAAGTGCGCAATATAAAAGATGATAAAAGGCGCTCGGTGCGGATCCGCGGCATCTCTTGCAATATCTGGAAATCCGATACAAGAATCACCTCACGGAGCTCTTGTGCACACTCTCCAAAGTACATTTTGTAAAAAAGCACATAGGCAAATTACTTTGCGTTTATGAGCTAGGCTTTTTAGAGCTAGGTTTATTTTCCTGGTTGGTTTATTTTCAACTAGCTTTTAATCACCGATGAGTCTTCTGACTCTGCGATCCACAGAGTCAAATGCGTCTATTTGGTATTTGGCTGAATCATCCCAAATGCAATACTCCAAGAACCATGGTACTTGTGCCTTATAAAGGGACAGGAGTTGATTGGGCGTGAAGTACCGCTTAACCTTATTTAAGGATGCCCATCTTTTAGGCCGCGATTTGGGCTCTGGACTTTATGGAGGTGCCGAAATTGAAATTGATAGATAATTTCATGCCAACAAATTCGAGCTCACTGGTTGTAGGAACAGATGCACCTTGGAAAGTAGGAGTCAGATTAAACGGACTCCGTTGAGCAGAGAACAGACACGCCTGTGTTTGGTGGCGTTCAAACTAATCAGATTTTTGTCATCCCATTGGGAAACAAGACTTAAAGTTGAGTTTATTCGCTCTACTAAAGCTCTCCTCTCTGAGACAATTTCATCCACACAGCAGGAAAAGGGTCGCAGAGAGAACGGACCCCTGAGAAACTCCGGCATCAATAGCCATCAGGTCGAGGAGCGGCTATCGATAACTACTTGGATCGACCATTCACTCAGAATGTTAGCTATAGGTGATGGCAATAGGTTGATAATCAAAGGGGTCGGAAAGGCTACCTACCCTTTTTGAGCACTGGTTACACGTTCCAGGACTTAAGTATGGTTTTTGTCTTGAGAGAGAGATTTTTTTTTATTTTTATTTTTTTTATTTACGTAAAACTTAAGTCTAAATACAGTAAAATGTAAAATAAACAGTATGTGTACTAGGTATTTAAAAGTAAGACAAATTATGCTAACACTAAACAAAAATTTACGGATTACAAAATGGTTAGTAGGTCAATATGCTATTGTGATACCTAAACTAAGTATATGTATACTTGTATCTTAGGTATCGTGAGTTAGTAATAAATTTTTGCCTATTTGTAAAATATTTCCATAACAACAATAAATAAGAACAACTAAACATTTTATAACTAAGCAGGGACAATTAGGCCATCAAAATAACAATTAACATAATAATAATAATAATAATAAATCTTTATTGTAGCTTAAAACATTGATACAAGGAGACAAGAAGCCCTGCAGCCTGTGCTAGCTTTGAGTAAAGCTGTGTTACAGACTGCAGTAACTTCCTCAGTGAAAAACAATTGCAAACAATAAAAACTAATTACAAACAAAGTTAAGGTAAGAAGACTGAAACCGTAGTAGACAGATACAAATATTGTAACACGTCTCTTGTCTTCTACCCCTGAACAAAATTAAAACTACATACTAAACAGCAGGTGTGTGTGTGTGTGTGTGTGTGTGTGTGTGTGTGTTTGTGTGTGTGTGCGTGCGTGTGTGTGTGTGCGCGCTTATGTGTGTGTGCGTGAATTTTTGTCACATGTGTTTTAAATAATTGTGTCAAAAAGCTTTTCTATAGTGTCATAGTCTTTTTTATCCAACCAATCTTTCACCTTCTTCTTAAACTCAATTCTATTACTATCTCTTATCACTAGCTCTTTGTTGATTTTATTGTATAGATTAGGTGCATTGTAGTTATAGTGTCTTTTTGCAAATTCACTTTTACAAAATGGCTTAGGAACACTGTCAACCCTTTTTTTGGTCTTTAATAGTGTAGGAACAGTGTTACAATGAAACCTGTGCAGACATTGCATCACATACAATTTCCTTATAGAAAGAACTCCGCACTTTACGTAAAGGTCAGAAGTCGGAAACCTGTAAGGCAAACGGTTTATGACCTTAAGAAGTGCACGTTGAGCCCTCTCAGCTTCGATCAAGTGTGTTTTACAAGCTCCACCCCATGCGGTGATGCAATACGTTAACAAGCTCTCAGCCAGTGCTTTGTATATCCGCATGATTAGGTTAGTACCTATATTATCTCTTAGGTTTTTAAAGACGTGCATTAGTTTCCTGATCCTATTTGATACAGTGGATATCTGTAGTTCCCAGTTAAGTTTATAATCTATCATGACCCCAAGGTATCTGACACTATTAGTTTTGGCTAGTGCAGGGCAGACACATGATATTGACGTATCTCTGCCTTTGTTACACGGATAAGTACAAACCCTTAGTTCGAGACAGCCGCTGGGTTTTGTTGCGTCTGTTTTACAGAAAGCTACATAGTTAGTTTTGTTAGTGTTCAGTGACAATAGATTATCTTCAAGCCATGATGTTACTGTTTTCAAACCCCTTCTCGCAAACTCAAATGTCTCCTCCCAATGACTGCCATGAAAAAGTATCGCTGTATCATCTGCAAACATCACAACGTCAGCACTAACAAGTTTTAGGTTGCAAAGTTCGTTAATGTACACCAAGAATAATGTCGGCCCAAGTGTGCTGCCCTGAGGCACCCCGTATGTACATAGTGCATCACCGCTCCGATAACTCCCAACCCTGACACTTTGACGTCTGTTTGATAAATAGTCACGAAACCAACGCAATGGAATACCTCTTACTCCGTAGCTCTCCAGTCGCGCAAGCAGTATTGGTATGGATACAGTGTCAAACGCCTTCTGGAGGTCCAAAAAGACGCCTATGCAGTTTTTTTTGTGGTCTAGATAATTAACAATCCTAGATGTTAATTGAAGGACTGCCTCTTCAGTGGATCTGCTGGATCGAAATCCAAACTGGTGTTCGGATAATATAGCGTTCTGTTCAAGGTATTTTACCAGTCTTTTGTTAACAAGTTTTTCTAGAATCTTACTTAGTGGGGTGAGTAAAGAAATTGGTCTATAATTTGAGGGAATAGCTTTATCACCGGCTTTGTGAACTGGAGTAACGATAGCAGTTTTGAAGATGGCAGGAAATATACCCGAAGAGAAGCTAAGATTACATAGGTGGGAAATAGGCTCTACAAGAATGTGTTTGCACTCCATAAGTATTCTGGTGGGAATGCTGTCACACCCTAGAGCACTGCTTTGTTTTAGACATCCGATTGTGTGGAATACCTCATGCGGATCCGTAAGGAACATGGAAAATGAATTAGAAGAGCTTTTATACGAACGCACTATTCGCAGCGATCTGATAAGTCCAACTGTGATCCAAGGTTTTAATGGTTTTTTTCTACACGGAACTTTTGAACTTTTTTGATGTAAGTTAATAATTGTTTGTAGTTTGTCAACAAGGTACTCAGCCGCTATGTTAGTATCTTGTATTGCGTAGTACTCGTTCCAGTTAGCAAGAGCAAGCGATTCCCTAATAGCACTATAGTCTATTTTAATTTTGATGCTGACTTGTCTTTGTATGCCTATACATTACGTATAATTTGTACAACAATATTATAATTACATTTGCTTTTCGTAAGTGAGTTAAGGATTGGTATGTGTTGCTGAATTGGGTAGTATAGCGTTCTAGGGGCCTTCATAATCGATATAACTCATGAACCAATTTTCTGCACTCTTTTTTGCTGGACATTGCTCGTCTTCCGTTTTATGTGTACTTGGCTTGTTATATCGCTTACATGTCGCACATTTGGCTGTTTCGGATTTGTGGGCACATTCTTTAATCGTATGGCCGGCACCTCCATAGTGTCCACAAGTGGGCTGAGAATCTCTGCAATACTTTGCAGAGTGGCCATATAGTTGGCAATTGTAGCACCGCGTTACGATAGTGAAATCCCTAACCGGGCATGAGGTCCAATTTATAAAAACTCGTTCCTTTTGAATGAGTACTTTTCTTAGTTGTGCTGTCGTTTCCAGAATATAGTTACAGGACGGTGACTCCTTCTTACCAGATTTGTGACTCAGTTTAAGTGAGCTGAAAAAAATTTCACGAGTAAACTCCGGATGGTTTTCGGCTTAATTTTGTTCGTATAGGCACTCGAGTACCTCCTTTTCGCTTGTATTTTTAGGTACACCTAATAATATTATTTTCCGTCTTCTTTTCGTAGTTTCTTCTACTTTGAGCCCAGATGCCATAAGTAGTACTGACTGTTTCAACTTGTCAAGGTCATCTTTTCGTTCAGTACTTATTATAACACCTCCGTGTTTCGTCTTCTTAACTCCGCATATATATTATATAAAGCTTCAATACTTCGGGCTTGATTATTGTTTGAACTTGTTTTCTAGTCTCCTCACTGGACTGTTCTTTGTCGGCTGGATAAATAGCAATACGACTAGTGCTATGAGGTCTTACCAGTGTTGTATTATTGTTCTTTTTAACAACGTCGGCAAAAGAAAAGGAGGTCTGCGGCAAGGTCTTTGAGATTGAGCTTACATTTTCTTTTAGTTTTTCAATTTTTTCGGAGATATCTATTTGGTCTTGAAAATTATTTGCGATAGTACATGCTGAGATATATTTTTGTTTCAAAGATTGATACTGAACAGCAACGCGAGAAACATCTCCCAGTACATTTCTACTGATGGTGCTAATTTGCAATTTTTGTTCTGAGTTCAGTTTTCCTTCAGATTTTTTAAAAAACAATAACAACAATCAAATAACCGGGACGTAACTCGCACTTCTGTTTATAAATGAAAGCAAATGAATGGTGTAAAAGTCACATTCTGTTCAGGTAAGTTTATTCAGAGGGTTTTAAAAGTAAGATTACAATGATGTTGTGAGTTACAAACTGGTGTGGTGAAATTGTTGGCTTATACGTCATTTACTTAATCAAAGGAGAAACTAAGTTGTCACATACACCAATATTATTTAAAAAATGTAGTTTAGACTGAAAAATCCTGGAAGTAACACCGATTTTATTCTAAAAATTTAGAAGTAGTAAAAGCCATAATTTTTGCGAATATCGACTTTTTAAATATACAGATCGATAGAGCTTGAATTTCTGAACAAAACTGCATTGTTAACTCATTTTGGCCAAAATGACTTTTATGACATTTCTTCCCCGAAGTATCGAAATGGTGGTCCAATGTATGTCTCACTTTTTGTTTTACACATGTCACTTTTACTTATGAAAAATAAACACTTAAGGTATATGCGGAATACTGCATATTATTTTATTACTAGTTCTATTAATAATAATAATACAAACACGCGCTACAGACTAAAAACTCTATCAAGCTATTGGTAGAATGTTGGTGGCATGTTTTTTTATTTATTAATGATGGGTTCGCTCTATGAATGAATCTATGAATCAAATGAGGGAAATATTATACCTAAGAAGTAAAAACGAGACAGAATAACAAATGATTGTATAGACATAGACATAGACATAAAATTTATTCACAAGCACAGGTACACACTACATAGGAAAGACGAAGAAAAATATATTTTTACTAGCTGGTGCTGGGGGATAATAAAGTAGCCGGCAAACAACTTCTTTTTAATTTAAGGTATGAAAAATAACCGAGGGCAGACAAGTGTCATTTTATCAAAATCGCAGGTCATACGAGTTGATAGAGCACATATTGATTTTTTTTATTAAGTCTAGATGGCGCTTCTAGGTCTCTAAATGTGAGCATTTTTTGAAAACCGCCATTTTGAAAAAAACGTTTTGCGGCATCGTCTGTTAAGTTTTGTGCCCTAAAAATATTTGACGTCGTTTCCAGAAAAAATGCAAGTTCATCCTAATATAAATATTAAACATGTGTGTTTTTGGTGTATTTGATTAAAGGCTAGATCTTATAATTAACATTTTATTGAAACAGTTACATTAACCTCCATGTCCTCTATCTGTCGGGCAGATGGGTAATTGCAACTATTTTTGCAGTTGCTATCGACCCATAGATTGCAGGACGTTCTTGCTTAGGTCGCCAATTATATGAAGGAAATAATAACTTGGATTGTGCAACGATAACAGTTCTAATTAAGTGATTTAAGTATACAATGTTTATTCGTAAAAAGTTATCTTACGTGAAAACTTTTAAAAATTTATCAATTTCTAACCACCTGGGGTTGATTAGCTGCGGAATAAAATTTTCATCGGGCTTTTTTTTGGCAAGCTTGGACACATATAACCCTATTGCAGACTCATCTTAGGTAGTGAAAAGAATTGCCGAACATTCATATAGGCTCTTTTATTTTGATCAGGTCCAGTAATTCACCTATGTATTGGCCAATGGGTTATGTTACAAACACTTTATTGGGACCTGATGGGGAAGTTAGAGATTTTAACTTAAAATTATCAAATGGTTCTACATTGAGAAAATCTGTAACTAAAGTTTCTTTGCTACCTATTGATGTCTGAATTAATTCTGAAAATTCTTTAACCTTACTGGCCTTGTCTATAAAAATACAGTCAAGTAAACTTTTAAATTTACTTTAAAAAATATTGCACATTTAGAAGCTTTTTTTAATTAAACCTAATATAAGTTTAATAAGGTTAATTAAATATTGTTTTTCTTTATTTATGTTTACCATGTAGTAGGTAATTTTTCCATTTTATAGCCACATTAGTTTTGTTTAAGCAAATAGTCATTTATGTTACTTGAACAGTTCACTTCCATTTATTACTGTGAACAAGATATAACACATTTTTTTACTTAAATAGCCTCAACCTGTGATTGGGAGACCTATTTTACCAACAACACATTATTGTGACGTTATGTGGTTCAAATAAATAGAAAAAATCGAAGAACAAGAAAATCAACAATTGTATTCATTGCAAACAAAACAGAAAAATATCCAGCGTCTTGGTTGAGTATATTATTTTGCACAGCCAGATCTACTATTAACAAAACAGTAAGACCGTAATCAAAAAAAGTTCGATGCTCACCAAATTTTATAATTTATATATTGCAGTGGGTAAGTAAAGCTTTGCATATTTCCTTTTTTTTAATAGCCCCAGGTTGAATTTTGTGACGAGGATGCCCGCCAACCTCTTCGGAATCATGCACGCCTAGTACTCCGAGTCGAAACGCGCTCCTTCCCCGTCCCGTCCCGTCGCACCGCCGCGCCGCCGCAACCGGTTTTTGGCCACGGCACCAATCAAGACACACTCCCCACTCCACACGCCGTCAATATAAGCCCTCTCGGCTGGCTTGCAGCCAGCAGTCGCTCAGAGTCTGCTCCCGAGGCAATAAGCCTTCAGACTTTTAGCGACTTGCCGCCCCCAGGGTGCAGTGGTGCACCGTCCCTAGGACGCTGTTGCACACGGCCCTTCCCGATCCCTTCCGGCTCCTTTCCTGGGTGCAGTGGTGCACCGCCCTTCGGGCGCTGTTGCACACGGCCCTTCCGACCTGTCCTGGGTGCAGTGGTGCACCGCCCTTTGGGCGCTGTTGCACACGGCCTTTCCGGTTTCCTGTCCTGGGTGCAGTGGTGCACCGCCCTTTGGGCGCTGTTGCACACGGCCCTTCCGGCTTCCCGTCCGAGCGCCGCACGCGCGGCCCATCCCGTCCGGTTCCCGTCCGGCGCCGCCACCACCGCGACCGCGATTTTACGCCAAGGGCACTCGTCGCGTCCCCTCCCGCGTACGCGCCCTCAGCGCCCTACCGTAATCATAAGTACATTTAGCTATAAGATTGGATTCACCATTGTAAATAACAAATAAACCAACCTTTACTGCTTGTAGGAGTTGTTTTACTCAACCGTACCCTCTACGAGCGGCCTCAGCCACCCGTAGACATCTCCCCCTACTAGTAATCCTAGTTTCCCTCAGAAACTACGTTACATTTTGGCGCCCAACGAAATAACCCACGGGAGGTCCAAAACTAGCTACGTTACATTTTGGCTCCCAACGAAATAACCCACGGGAAGTCCAAAATATAACTACGTTACATTTTGGCGCTCAACTCGCGGAACCTTTAATAATCAGTAGGGGATCACTTTCCTACCTTGGGCGCAGTGGTGCACCGTCCATCGGGCGCTGTTGCACACGGCCCTTCCGACTCCCTTCCTGGGCGCAGTGGGGCACCGCCCTTCGGGCGCAGTTGCACACGGCCCTTCCCGTTTCCTTCCTGGGTGCAGTGGTTCACCGCCCTTTGGGCGCTGTTGCACACGGCCCTTCCGTCCCATAACCAACCCTCACTTCCTGAAGTAAGCGATCACATTCGTTACCGGTAAATATTAAAAAACATACGTGGGGTACGGTTGGGAAAATCTCCTGATATGGAAGTAGGTCATGACTAGTTGGCTCTATAGTCTAAAAAAGCAACAATTGGAAGAGGAGTGCAAGAAAAGAAACTTGGAAACCAAAGAAAAAACCGTAGAAGAACTACGTAAAGACCTGGTGCACAATATACGCACCACCAAACCATCCACCTCCGGTGAAACAACCACCCCTCCGCTCCAGTCTGAATCCGAACCCGACTCAGAACCAGAAGAGGAAAAAGAACCCGAACCAGAACCGAACGTAAAATCAGAAGACAAAGAGAACGAAGACACAAAAATGGGTCACGAAGACAAAAGAGACAGGTCCAGTTCACCACATGGAAGAGACCACCAGGAATGCCTCATATCAAAATGGCGAATAAGTTTTGACTTAAGTAAAGATCCAGTAGAATTCTTAGAAAGATTGGACGAACTATAAGAATCTAATGAAGTGAAAACAGAAAAGGTGCTAAAAATACTACCCCGGTTCTTAAGAGGAAAAGCTGTCCAGTGGTACAGGAACAATAAAAGCTCGATAGATACATGGGACGACTTCATACATTGCTTCAGGGCTTCGTTTCTGTCGAGCAACTACGACAATGAACTTTTAGGAAAAATAGTAGCGAAAAAGCAGCACTACAAACAAAAATTCATCGACTACTTAATCGAAATCAAAACCCTTATGAGAAGATACGGTAATATGTCCAAGGAAGAAGAACTAGAAAGAATATTCGAGAACATGGACACAAGGTACAAGCTATATATTAAAAGGAGCGAGTTCCAAACGGTCCATAAATTAACACAACTGGCGAACGACTATGAGAAAATAATATCCGAACGGAAGGCAAACTACAATAAAAGTTTCGAGAGAGAAAACAACAGCGATCAGAAAGACACCGAGGACACCGAAAGATCTGAGCAAAAGGAACAAGAAAAAGATAAATATATGCACAGATACGATTCAAAGACATGTTGTTGGGGCTGTGGCAAACACGGACACACTACAGAAACCTGTAACGGAAAAAAGATATTATTCTGCAGCGTATGTGGAAAGATGGGCATAAAAAGCACAGACTGCTGCAGGAAACGTAAGAAGAAAACAGAATCCATGGTAATAAACATATCCAGAAAAGAAAACCGGCCATTCAAAAAGATAAGAATTCTAGGCACAGAATACAACGCACTTATTGACACGGGGGCCACAAGATCCTACGTGAACAAAACAATCTATGACAAATTCGTGAAGAGCAATAAGAAACCAATAAAGATAAAGGAAACCGCAGTAATGGCAGACGGATCAACCGTGGACATAACAGAAGCACTACCATTGGAGATGACGATAAACGGGAAAAGAATAATACACCAAATGCTGTATAGCCCGCAAATAATCAGAGTACTGATCGGAATGGACATCCTAAAAACATTAGGAGTAGAAATAAAATGGCCAAAAGAACAACAAGAACCAGCAGACACCGAAAACATGAGCAGCACAAGCAGCCCAAAAGGAAACACATGGGTGGAACACAAGATAAACCTAATACACCAACAACCAATAAAACAAAAATACTACCCACGGAACCCGAAATTACAACATATAATAAACCAACACGTAGACAAGGTGCTGACAGAAAGAGTCATAGAAAAGTCAAATAACCCGTATAGCTCTTCAAGAGTCCCGGCAAAGAATTATAAGAAGAATTACGAAAATACAATATTAACCACCGGCTCACCGCGTACTCCCCGCAAGCAAACCCAAACCATTGTGATAACCGCAACAGGGCAACTCGTACGCCGCGGCAACACGCCGCCACCACGAGGAACACCGCCACCGGAGCCGACCACCGCGGCCCCGTCTCCGAGGCCACCCTACACACCACCGGCCCACGCCGACCCAGAGTACCAGGAGGAGGACTTGGAGCGGCGGGACTGTTTGGAGTTGCTGGGGGTGGAGCCCGCTCCAGTCAGCCCGACACCGGACGACCCGACCACCCGAAACCGCCGCCAGCGACGAGGGGGACGCAGGGCCAGGAAAATCAAGAACCATCCGGCACCTTACTAAAAGCAGGCGAGTAATGTTTTAATTAGAAATTAATCTTTTTCAAAATTCAAAATTAAAGTGAATCAATAGGGATAAGTACATTCGGCTAATCAACCGTAAGAACATAAAAGTTACTAAAATTAGAATATAAACATAAAACTCCGTTAATATTAATATTAAGAAAAGTGAAATAAAGCGCAAATAACCGTAGTAAACAAATTGTAAATACAAGTAATTAAGATACAAAGTCTAAGCTAATGCTTGCAACTTTAGTTCCGAAAAAAACCAGTAAATGGCGTTGCTAGTACTCTACAACGCGGTATTGAAGTGTTACACAGTTTTGTATGAGTTAAAACGAACAACAAACTGAATTTTTCTCCGCCCCGATTCGCGGTACCGGTACGTACCCGGCCGCTTCTCTCCACAAACGTATGTCCGACGGTTCCCTCGCAGTAACGCCCTAAGCCGAGGTTCGAGCCCCACAGGGGGCACCCTTAGGCCTGTTACTTAAAAATTTTGGGTTGAGAGCCATCTGCGCTCACCACTTGCTCGGTGAAGCTGTCAAGGCCATCAGCGGCCAACAGCGTAGTCATTCAAAAAAAAAAAAAACTGAATTTTTCTTTATTTTTTTCTATTTTCGAATTTTTGTAGAACCGATGTACATGAATGCCCTATACGATCATCGTATATGCCTTGGAGGGGAGGCAGAGCATTATATAGTAAATAATAAATGTAGAAAAATTAGATAATAAATTAGATATTCTTGAATAAGATAAGTTTAGGCAGATAATACCTAATAGTACTTATAATTTTATAGTCAGCAACCGATAATTGTATAATTTAGTTATGTTTTGTTGTATGTAAGTGATACCAGCACTATAGTCTGCTTGTTTAACGGTCAGATAGCTATCACTATAATTTAACCTCCAGATACTTTTCATAAATAAGCGACTATAATCAAGCCAAAGACCAGTAATACTATTTTAGTTTTAACTATAGATGAACAAATAAGTATAACCATAGAAAGTGAATGTAACTAGTACAGATAGCCAGTGATCAATAGTACATGTAGTGAATTTATTATTATTTTTTTGAACTTTAACAGCATAGTTTGTAGAAACAGAGATCCAACAGTGGGGTAGACCCCAGTATCGATTTTATAACCATATAGATGGTATACCGTGTGGTGATTTTTACAGGTAAAAATCTTCAGAAAAAGGAGGGGAATGTGACGAGGATGCCCGCCAACCTCTTCGGAATCATGCGCGCCTAGTACTCCGAGTCGAAACGCGCTCCTTCCCCGTCCCGTCCCGTCGCACCGCCGCGCTGCCGCAACCGGTTTTTGGCCACGGCACCAATCAAGACACACTCCCCACTCCACACGCCGTCAATATAAGCCCTCTCGGCTGGCTTGCAGCCAGCCTCCAGCCTCCACCCGTTTCTTTGATTCTGCCCCGCACCACCCCAATCCCCTGGTGGTGGCTGCGGCCACTTACGACCCCGTCCTCAACAACCCCGGCAAACGCCGTCCGAGGAACGTCCTCAACGACCCGGACGATCCCATCACCCTCGCTATTCAGGCCGACCAACAACGCGCAGAGTCCCGTACACCAAACAGACCGAGATACCGTCCTCGCCGGCGAGGACCTTCGTCGCGTATACCTCCTCACCTCCGCCCCGATTCGCGGTACCGGTACGTACCCGGCCGCTTCTCTCCACAAACGTATGTCCGACGGTTCCCTCGCAGTAACGCCCTAAGCCGAGGTTCGAGCCCCACAGGGGGCACCCTTAGGCCTGTTACTTAAAATTTTGGGTTGAGAGCCATCTGCGCTCACCACTTGCTCGGTGAAGCTGTCAAGGCCATCAGCGGCCAACAGCATAGTCATTCAAAAAAAAAAAAAATAATAATAATAATAATAATAATAATAATTGCAGCCAGCAGTCGCTCAGAGTCTGCTCCCGAGGCAATAAGCCTTCAGACTTTTAGCGACTTGCCGCCCCCAGGGTGCAGTGGTGCACCGTCCCTAGGACGCTGTTGCACACGGCCCTTCCCGATCCCTTCCGGCTCCTTTCCTGGGTGCAGTGGTGCACCGCCCTTCGGGCGCTGTTGCACACGGCCCTTCCGACCTGTCCTGGGTGCAGTGGTGCACCGCCCTTTGGGCGCTGTTGCACACGGCCTTTCCGGTTTCCTGTCCTGGGTGCAGTGGTGCACCGCCCTTTGGGCGCTGTTGCACACGGCCCTTCCGGCTTCCCGTCCGAGCGCCGCACGCGCGGCCCATCCCGTCCGGTTCCCGTTAACCTTCCCGCGTCCCGGCAACCGCGCCGCCACCACCGCGACCGCGATTTTACGCCAAGGGCACTCGTCGCGTCCCCTCCCGCGTACGCGCCCTCAGCGCCCTACCGTAATCATAAGTACATTTAGCTATAAGATTGGATTCACCATTGTAAATAACAAATAAACCAACCTTTACTGCTTGTAGGAGTTGTTTTACTCAACCGTACCCTCTACGAGCGGCCTCAGCCACCCGTAGACATCTCCCCCTACTAGTAATCCTAGTTTCCCTCAGAAACTACGTTACAATTTTAAAAGATAATTTTTAAAAATCAAATAAATTGTGGACATATTTACCTATATTATGTATACTAGGTTTTGCAAAGGCGCGACCTGCTAGACGTTGACCTGCAACTTCCTCTTTGTAGAGTGAAAATCACGTTCATTTTGCTTTTAAACACTTTTTAAGAAGTGCAGGTCCGCTATGTTCAATTTAAAAACGGATGTCAAAGGGATACGAACAAAAACGACCGGTGATCCAAGCCAGCGGCTGATTTTCTCGAATGTGATGTCGTAGTTTGAAACCTAGTCAGATCGATAGAGGACCATTTTATTTTTTTGATCTGTCAGTGCAATCAAAATGTATGACTATGCCAAATTTAAGCTCTGGAGTCCCTACCAATGGTCTAATATAAGTAAATATATTCTTATTAATCCCACCAATGTTTGGCACTTGGTCGACTATTACTCGCAAACTTGAAGGGCCAACTTATGTGTGATAGTTTCCCTTTTAATTTCGTAGTATATTCGTAGTATAGAAACAACCGCTTAGCTGGTAGAGCGGGGTCCCCTTGTTTTAACAAAAAACATTTTGACTCTGTAGTACCAAAGGTTTTTTAGGCAATCCGCGGACAGATGGACAGACGGACATAGCGAAACTATTAGAATTCGTAGATTACTACGGAATCCTAAAAATGGCATAAAGTCCCGTTTGTTGTATGGGAGCCCCCTAAAGTAATTTTATTCTATTTTTTTGTTATAACGGAAATAAAATTATATCATCTGTGAAAATTTTAACTGTCTAACTATTACGGTTCATGAGATACAGCCTCGGACAGATTTATATATAAAAACTGCAAAAAAATCACGTCTTTTGTATGAGAGCCTCCTTAAATATTTATTTCACTCTATTTTGTAGTATTTTTTGTGATAGCGGCAACAGAAATACATCATCTGTGAAATTTCAACTGTCTAACTATTACGGTTCATGAGATACAGCCCGGCGACAGACGGACGGACGGACACATGGGCAGCGGAGGTTTCGTAATAGGGTACCATTTTTACCCTTTGATTACGGAACTCTTATAATAAACGAATCTATTTTAGTACTCCTGTGAAGTTTTGAGTAAAAGAGTCTTATCTAATTTTTTTTTCATACAACGTTTCACCCCTAAAAAGATGGTGTATAAGGGATTGTCATATCTTAGTCTCTTAAATTAAAAAAAAATATGCCATTTTTGTAATCTAAGACCCAAAAACCATGAAAATGATACTTATGTCGATTTTCATAATTCGTCACCCCATTTCATCCCTCTAAGGGTTGAATTTTGAAAAATCCTGATACACATACTTACTCATTTACTGTTAGGAGTACTTTTGCGAAGTTTAGAAACAGAAGATTTAACTAATCTTGTTTCTCCATGCAAACTTCGAACCCCCGTTTCACCCCCTTAAATTTTTTGAAAATCGTCCCCTAAGGCAGTGGTTCCCAAAGTTGACTGGGCGGCGACTCACCAAAATGATAGTCCAAATTTGGCGACCCACCTCGATCAAAAAATTTGTTTAAGGATGTGGTATCTTTACGAAGGACTGAATATATGTAGATAAAAATTAAGAAAACCACCCGAATAATATTGATATTTTTAATAAGGAAATAAAAATGCTGATATTTAAATTTTTAATGAGAAGGATGCATTTGTTGCCTATTCTTTATCATAATAGCTTTGGCGTCAATTTCAAGTTTGGTCACTTTTAATCTTAATGAATTTGATACGTCCAATTTATTTCTATATTTAGTTTTAATAGACACGAGGGCAGAAAATCCCACTTCACTTTATAGAGGACTTTAATAGCTTCGTCTGACAAGCAGGGATAAGTCTTTGCAACTGAAAGCCGGAATGTTATTAGTTGCTTGCGAGTAAATGTATTTTTTAGCGACGTATCTTCAAAAAGATCGATTAACTCTTCTGTTCGGATCGCCAAAAAGCCCAAAAGGTAAAGGTTTGAATAAATGAAACTCATATACCAATTTGAGATATTTCCAACACTAGCAATTTATTTTAAAAAATGCAAAACACCTAGTAATACGGCGTGACAATCTCAATACCGCGTTTTAGAAAATGCTTAAAACTAGTCCAGCGCCGTCTAGTGGGTTTCTTAAAAACTAACTAACCAATATGAACTCTTGCACATCTTGGACGACTGCGGTGCGACAAAACAAATGAAATGAAATTAAACAACGCCCAAGAGGTCAAGCTTGACGTGCGTTAATTGTACAATTGTACATTTTATTTTATTTATTTATTTTATTTATTTATTTTATTTATTTATTATTATTTATTATTATTTTTTATTTTTTATTTATTCCACCCGCCATGGACAGAATGTCCATAAACAGGAAATACAATCAGGAAATTACAAATCAATGACACTATGGGTATGAAAGTTTCCCCAATACTAACCTAAACCACTCAATTGCTTATAGGTAAAACACAAATTTTTGATATAGGCCTTTTAATAATTGTATTTTTGCAACGCAAACTAACAACGCGGGTGACTTGGTCCAAACCAGGATGTTTAGCGATAATTATACCGTAGAGCCACTTAGCGGGAGGAAGATCATCCTCCTTCACAAGTACTACATCCCCGATATTAGGTTCAGGAGTGTCAGTCCGCCACTTGGAGCGTTGCAGGAACTGAGTCAGATACTCACGAGACCAACGTCTCCAAAAATCCTGTACCATGCGCTGGGTAAGCTGCCATCGTTTGAGGGAGTTGATATTTGAACCTTCGTAATTATCTTGTGGTACGAGAACTAGTGGTTCGCCGACCAGAAAATGTGCTGGTGTTAGTGGAAACGGATCCTCCACGGTCTCACTCATTCGCAAAATTGGTCTCGAATTGAGACACGCTTCAATTTGAGCTAAGACTGTACTGAGTTCTTCGTACGTGAGCGTTGTGCAACCTATAACCCGTTTGAGGTGATTTTTTGTTAACTTGATACCAGCCTCCCATAACCCCCCAAAGTTAGGGCGGTATTCTATTCTATGCCAGGTGGTGCCATTTAAAGATAACCAATCGGCTATTTCTATAGCCATACTTGACTTCTCAGCAGCTAACAACGCTTGGAGTTCTTTATCGGCGCCTATAAAAGTGGTAGCGTTGTCGCTCCATAGATCTGAACAATGTCCGCGCCTTGCAACAAAACGTTTGAAGGTCGCTAAAAATGCTTCTGACGTCAAATCGCTAACTACTTCTAGGTGAATGGCTCTTGTGGCCATGCATACGAATAGACATATATAGCCCTATGTTGAGTGATGTCCTATCTCTTTTGTTGTCCTAACAGCTAAAGGTGCAGCATAATCCACTCCACTTTGACGGAATGGTTTGCCTTCTGTTACTCTGGCTGTGGGGAGTTGACTCATAATCGTATTTAACGAACGAGAATCGTAGCGCAGACATGTGATATATTTATGTTTGTGCGATTTGAACAAGTTCTTTAAATCCACAATCCAGTACTTAGACCGGATGTAATTCATCATGAGCTGCGGACCTCCGTGTAAGGTTCTCTCGTGAGCGTCTGCAACTATTAATTTCGCTTAATGCGCCTTGCGAGGAATCAAGATGGGGTGCTTGCGATCGTTCTCGATATTGGCCATTTGCAACCGTCCTCCAACACGCCAAAATCCATCTTGATCCTTGTATGGGTTAAGAGAAGCAAACTTACCCTTCTTGTGCGTAATTTTATCATTAAAATACGCCTCTTGACACCTTTTGATGCAGATTCTCATAGCCATTTGCAATTCTTTGGAGGTCAACCAAAGAGGTTTAAAAAAAAAAAAAAAACGCTTCACACTCAAAGGCCCACATTAAGGTTTTCCCTTGTGTCGTGGGTCCCTTGGAACACACAAAGACAGACACAAACACCCATGACCCGAGAACAAACATCTGCTTTTTACACAAATATTTGCCCCGACTGGGAATCGAACCCAGGACCCGCCGATCAAGAGGCAGCGTCACTACCACTTGACCAAACCGGCCGTCGTTTGGGTTGGTTTTTTTTTGGTTTGGGTTGCCTGTTAGGCGAATAAAATCTTCTACACCACGAAATAACTCTTAGTAGCCTTCTAAGTGAAGAAAAACGTTCTATTAAAAGATCACCTTCTAATGGTGATTCTTGTGTAAAAAATGCATTTGCGCGTCGTTCTAAATCTGTATCAAATCTTTGTTTATTCTCGCTGCTTACCTTCTCTCGCCTTATTTCTTCATCATGCAACCAGACCGGACTAGATTTCCAGATTTCTAACTCTTCTAGATCAGCTGGATTGACACCTCTAGATGCACAATCCGCTGGATTTTCCTGACCCTTGACATGCCCCCAATGACTGCGCCCAAATAGGTTGATGACTTCGGACACGCGATTTCTAATAAAGGGTTTCCAGCGACTTGGATAGTCACTGAGCCAAGCGAGAACTACAGTGGAATCCGTCCATGCGTAGACATTGCTCGCTGCAACACAAAGGACTTCAGCAACTTCATGCAACAGTTTTGCAAGTAATACGGCTCCGCAAAGCTCCAAGCGAGGTATAGAGACTTGCTTTATGGGTGAAACCTTTGTTTTAGCTGCTATCAAAGCGATATACACCTCACCGTTGTTCCTAACCACCCGTGAGTATACTACGGCCGCGTATGCATCATAGGACGCATCACTGAAACCATGCAGCTCCAAAACACCGTCAGCTTTACTAGTGTGAATCCACATGGGTATACAAAGACTTGTCAATGTCAAAAGTCTGCTGCGGAAAGTTAACCACTCTTGTAAAAGATCTATAGGCAACTCCTGATCCCAATCTATTCCAGATATCCAAATCTTTTGTATAAAGATTTTTGCTGTTATTATGACAGGGGCAATCCATCCCAATGGATCAAAGAGTCTGGAAATATCTGACACGATCCTTCTCTTGGTTACCGGGGTGGTAACCTCTGGTAACTTGACGGAGTATATGAACGTGTCCATCGATTTATTCCAACAAAGACCTAAGACTTTTATGAGCCCTTCGTTTTTGTTTTCTGAATTTATTTCGAGATTTTGTTCGCCTTTTGTTTCACCGATTTTGTTTAGTGACTCTCTACTATTGCTTTCCCATTTTTGTAATTCGAACCCTCCTCTTGACATTAACTTATTCATCTCTTCATATATTTTTTTCTCCTTCTTCTAATGTCTCGCAACCACTCATCAGGTCATCCATATAAAAGTCATGAAGCACTCTTCCCGCTGCTGCTTCCATGGTTTTGCCTTCATCAACGGCCAATTATTGAAGCGCTCGTACGGCCAGGTAAGGTGCTGATGCGGTGCCAAAAGTAACGCGTAATAGCCTATAGTGTTGTAATTGACCTTGCTCGTCATGCCATAGAACGCGTTGGAAATCCGAGTCTTTCGAGCAAACCTTAACTTGTCGGTACATTTTGACTATGTCAGCAATTAGATATATAGGATGCGTACGCCAACGCATAATCAAGTGCCTTAAATCAGGTTGAAGCACTGGCCCTACTATAAGTTCCTGATTTAACGACACCCCATTTGTACCAGGACAAGAGGCATCGAAAACCACTCTTAACTTAGTGGTGGTTTTGTCTTCTCGAACAACCGCGTGATGTGGCAGGTAGACTGCATTAGGGTTGCCTGTTTCTCTTTCTGGAAGACCTCCATGTGATTTAGTTTAAGATACTCGTTTATAACGGCAGGATATCTCGTTTTTAAATCAAGATCCTTCGCCAATCTTCTTTCTAAAAGGCGGAGTCGTTTGTGGGCAATTTCCTTAGAGTTGCCATACTTACAACTGGGATCTTGGTCATGAAAGGGCAACTTTAAAATGTACCTACCCAATTCATCACGTGTAGTGGTTGCATTGAAGATCTGTTCACAGCGTAATTCTTCTTCAGTCAGAACTCGTTTTGTAACACTTATTGGTTCCGACTCCTGTTCCCAAAACTTTCTTAGTAATGCATTTTCATCAATCTGCACATTATAACTAAATACTATATTGCAACTTTGTAAGTCATCTTTAGCTTCACTAGCGTTTATTTGGCCTGATAAGACCCACCCTAGTCTGGTCTTTTATGCAATAGGTGTGCCAGGGGGACCCTTAATCAAACCATCTTCTAAAATCAGGGCAAACAACTCTGCACCCAGGAGCAAGTCTATATTGTTGGGGATATCAAACTTCGGGTCGGCTAATTTTAATTGGTTTATAGCCGGCCATGTAGCGACACTGATCTTCCTTGAAGGTAAAAGGGTTGTGAGTTTACTCAAAACATGAACCTTTGCTTCTTACCAAAATGAAGGATCATGTAGAGAGCGTAGTTTAATGAAAACTACGTATTTTGAATCAAGAAAACCACCCTCATCACCTCCTATGCCAGTCACCAATAATTTTGTTGGAACCTTCTGCAATCCAAGTGATTGAACTGCCGACTCCGTGATAAAGGAAGCCTGTGATCCTTGGTCCAACAAACATCTCAGTGTAATAGCTGAACCCCTATTAGATTCAGCTTTGACTAAAGCTGTGGCTAACAAAGTCTGACATTGATTATGCGAAAAACATGTAACGACACTTTCTGGCTCTGATTCGTCCTGATTTTCGGGAGCAGTTGTTGTGTTACATGCCTTATTGTCAACTGCCCCGGGCTTGGTAGAAGTTTCTGTTGGGGCTTGTTGGGTATGAAGTAGGGAATTGTGTTTCCTCTTACAAACCCTGCAACGTGAGGATACCTTACAAAAGAAAACTGAATGGCCTTCACCCAAGCAATTAAAACATAAACGACTGGTTTGAACAAAATCTCGACGTGATTCTAAACTCTCTTTGGAAAACGGTTTGCAGTTATACAACTTGTGTTCACCTTTACAAAAAAAGCAACCTGCCACACCTTTATTGTTGGATTCAGCTTCGTCAACGTGATGTACAGTTGCTCTAACTGGTTTAGATTTAGGCTTAGAGTCTAAGTATTCTATTGATCTGAATCTGTGCTCCAAAAATTCCTTAAAGTTGGATAATGTAGGTAGCTCTGCATTTAATTCACTAGACTTAGATTCCCACTGCTTTCTGGACTCGGCATCAAGTTTTTGAATCATGACATAAATAACGATCAAGTCCCAGTTACTTACATTGATCTCTAAGTTAGACAAAGCATTCAAGCACTCATTAATATAATCTAAAATCTCCTTTATTGCCGTTGAGGATTCATTTTGTAATGATTTGTAACCTAATAAACGTTTCAACAAGTGCTTAGATAAATATATTTTATTGTCAAAACGATTTGTAAGCTGATTCCAACATAAATCATAATTGCTTTCAGTGATAGAGATGTGGCGTACAATAAGATCTGCCTCACCTGACAGGTGACTTTTAAGATAGTGTAGTTTTTCTACTTTGCTTAGGGTCTCATTCTTATGAACTAAACAAACGAATAAATCTTTGAACGTAGTCCACTCAGAATAGTCGCCTGAAAACTATGGAATAGTTATCTTAGGAAGTTTGACGCTACTCGAAGCCTTGCCGGGGCCCTGTGTACCAGGTCCGGGTTCGGGACCTTGTTTTAATTGAAATAATTTTTGCTTCATAAGTGACTTGTTATCGATATAAATGTCTTCTACAGTATCATAAAGTTTCGACTTGTAGTATTCTGATGCAACTAACTCTTCTCTTTTACATAGTGAAATAATTGAACGATGAGTTTCGCAAAATAATTTCCACTGAGTCTCCAAATTTTCCAAGCGATTTTCTATATAAAAAACAGTTATACGCTCTTTAGGAGACTTTCTAAAGTTAGTATAACTCTTCTGTATCGAACTACTTGTTTCTAGCTGTAAATTAACACAAGCCGTAAATTCCATGACTTATAGATAACTTTATTCGAAAACAAACAATGTAAAACTTTTAACGTTTTGACTTATTGAAAACTTTAATTCTTTTCATACAAGTAAAACTTCTAGGTCGGCAGAAATCGACACTAAAAAACCCTAAATTCGCAAAACATGATGTAGTCCTGCATTTTTGGTATGTTGTTTGGATCAGTTAGGGTGATGTAAATCCCAATTTGTAACTTCGAAAAAGTTGCGCTCGCTGCGCACCACGTGATAAACTGCGAAAATTTTCGACTTTTTTCACTTTTTGCTCTAAAAGTCATAAACTATGCATTTACGACAAGTAACATTCACTACGTAAATAAATTTAGTTAAATTGGAAACAATTTAAGCTTAACTGCAGCTCTCCAAACCTTATAACAACTAAGCTGTGGCCCTTTAAAGATGGTCCGTTTTTCCCGAAAATTTGAAATTTTTAGTTTTGCTCCCGTTTGAAGCAAAATATTGGCAAAACCGCTCGTTCTATGAGAAATTCGTAAAATACAGTTGTAGCACATTTAATTTTCTTTCATTAGAGCACAGAACAAAGTCTGTTAGACAAATAGTTCACTCACGATATCTGAAAAACAAAAAGAGGGTAGAAAGAGATTTTTAAGGAATTGAAACAGAAGGCATATAAAATCATAAAAAGGATAATACTTTTTCATTTGCAGGCTAGGTAAATCAACAAAAGTACAAAATTTGGAAAAGTAAAATAAAAGTTTATACGCAAATTGAATGTTTAAGAAGCTGCAGTCACTCGGCGTTTTTTTTTTGGTTGAGGTTCAATTTCGCCTTCCTCCTCAGGTTTGTAACGTTCCTCTGGTTCGTTAAGCTCTTCACTTTTCTGTTCTTCCTAAGCTTCCTCGGGATCATTATAATCTTCATCTATCAAAATCAAGGCGACGTTATCGCATGACTTTTCTGAGCAGTTTAAGCATAAAGCCGAGCATTTGAGCCCAGCTTTTAGGCAAGTGCATGCCCTCCTGCATCCCTTTTTACATTTGCAGGCTATGATTTTGAGAAGCTGTGGTGGGGCTGGCTCTTTGTGGGTTGTTATTGGAATAAGGCCGCAAGAGCTCATTTCCCAACCCCATTCGATGGGGTCCATCTCTACTCCCAGCCACTTTTACACTTGGTGGTAGGTGCGGAACGCATGAAAAGAGGAAGCATCGGTGGTTGGGGGCAGACGTGCAAGATTTACTTTTGCATTTGCCGCTGTCTTTACGAACAGCTTGAACCTCAGGTTGTGCAGTCTCTGAGTATCCGGAACACCTCCGTAAAGTGCCAACAGACACTTTTCGCCAGCTTCAGCAATACTTTCATGCGTTGCATCTGTTAGGAGGAAGATGGCAGCCAGATCTACTAGGTTCTGCCTCTTCTGAAATTGTCCCCACAATTTTCTTTTTCCCTGCCAGAAAAGTGCAGATGTGGTGTCACATCCAGTAAATGCGTGAAGAAAGAGTTCAAACCCACTGGGCATTTCAACTTCCCCTCGGTTGAACGCATTGGTGGTATACTGAATGCAACCTTTTCTGCCACGTTCACGTTTCTGAAAGCGCAAGTTGGTGCTGGTAGAACCCAACCCACAGAGGAGAACAAGGAGGTCCACGTCCTCTCCAACAACAATCACATGATCGTTGCTCGTGGTTTTCTCCAATGCCATCAGAATGATATCGCGGTCTGCATCTTCCGTCGCTGTCTTCGTTACTATCCCTTCGGCAGAAAATGCAGAGCATAGATATTGAATTAGGCGTTCTTTGTTTCGAAAATTCCCTTCGAGTCTCGAAGGGAGGCCCGTGCCCCTCGGTGGGGACGTATATGGGCTGCTAACGTTCTTTGTTTCGGTCATTCGATAACATCTTCTCCTGAAGTACTGTAATGATCGTGGAGGAGTCAAAAACAATTTCACTGGAAGAAGCGGTATATCGTCTTAACCGCTTTGCAGATTTTGTACTCCGATCGGCACCTTCCTGTGAGTACCCATCGAATACCACTGTTACGTTCCTGCCAAAGTGGTTTAACGTGTACCTGACGTAGGTAGCCACAATTTCCTGTATAGATGAGTTTCGATGCCAGATGACAGTATGCAGGAGGTATCCCCCATCTACTACTACATGCGTGTTGGCATTGAGAGAAACGTTTTCACAGGCTGGAGTGAAAGCTTCGTAAAAGTTTGATTTGGTCCCTTTTCGCATTCCTTCTTCATTGAACAACAACATTGGGTAAGAGGCCAATTCAAATTTGAAGTGCTCTTTCAATTGCTCATCTGACTGCTTCATTATACACATAATTAATGGGAGTTTTAGCCAGTTTACACTGTTACCGCCTTCACCGCGTGGAGGTACTCCCAGCTTATGTTTTGATATGCAGATTGTGAGTGATTGTGTTGTGCTCTAATGAAAGAAAATTAAATGTACTACAACTTAATTTTACGACCTTCTCATAAAACGAGCGGTTTTGCCAATATTTTGCTTCGAACGGGAGCAAAACTAAAAATTTCAAATTTTCGGGAAAAACGGACCATCTTTGAAGGGCCACAGCTTAATTGTTATAAGGTTTAGAGAGCTGCGATTAGGCTTTAATTGTTGCCAATTTAATTAACTTTATTTATGTAATACATGTTACGTGTCGAAAACGCATAGTTTATGACTTTTAGAGCAAAAAGTGAAAAAAGTCGAAATTTTTGCAGTTTATCACGTGGTGCGCAGCAAACACAACTTTTTCGAAGTTGCAAATTGGGATTTACATCACCTTAACTGATCCAAACAACATACCAAAAATGCAGCACTACATCATGCTTTGCGAATTTAATGTTAATTTCCACCGGCCTATTCGCAATTATTCTAAGTTTTTGAAACTAGTAATACATCAATATGAAATTGGGCATAGGTTCCCCGTCACTTAACTTTTTAACAAACTATTCTAAGTCTATACTACTTATGATAAGTCCATGCAATAACTTATAATTCAAATTGTTAGAGTCCAAACACTTAAAATGTCAAAGAGTACTCACGGAATCACCAAGTCACTACACTAACCACTGCCGCTGCTACCAGAGTCTTTATTTGCAATCTGCTCCCGTTCTGCTCACCCTGTGAGGATACAGTAGCGCGATGTTGAGTTGTAGCTGTAGACCGTGCTTCACTTCCCAGCTGGTGTCACTCCAACTAGCGCAGTTTCGACTTGAACTATTCTCTGCCTTCCCCGCAACAGTATACAGTGTGGTGACGTCAGTCGGGTCGCTGCAACATTAATTGGTCGAATCCGATGTTGTAGTAGAATCCAGTTCGTATATGTCGAGGTTACTTAACCGCTTCAATACTTGGGTCTCGGGTGGATACTGACACTATCCTCACCAGCTAACAGGATACGGCTCGGTAAGGACCATGTTCGGATCGCCAAAAAGCCCAAAAGGTAAAGGTTTGAATAAATGAAACTCATATACCAATTTGAGATATTTCCAACACTAGCAATATATTTTTAAAAATGCAAAACACCTAGTAATACGACGTGACAATCTCAATATCGCGTTTTAGAAAAAGCTTAAATTTAGTCCAGTGCCATCTAGTGGGTTTCTTAAAAACTAACTAACCAAAATGAACTCTTGCACATCTTGGACGACTGCGGTGCGACAAAACAAATGAAATGAAATTAAACAACGCCCAAGAGGTCAAGCTTAACGTGCGTTAACTGTACAATTGTACACTTCACTGGCTTTGTTCGACAAATCAGTTGGTATGTTGTCTTGGAATGGATTACAAATCCAGCTCTTCATGTAATTTTTTTTCATTTCATCTTCGAAGTAGGCATTAAAGTTTGTTTTTAAATCTGTTATATGAGTGGAAATTGAAGACACTACATTGATATCTGGCTGCACTTCGTTTTCTATCATAAAAGTTTCAAATATTTCAGAACAATCATACTTTCCTTCTTCGACACGTTTTTTCCACAGCATAAGTTTTTTCATGAATGCTCGAATTTTATCGTGAATAGTAAAAATGTCGGACCCGTCTGATCCTTGTAGGTATAAATTAAGTTCATTTAACTTTGAAAAAATGTCTGCCAAGTAGGTGAGCTTGAGGATGAAAGCTTCATTCAGTAGATATTGCTGGTATTCATTTTTTCCGTCCAGGTAAACAGTAACTTCTTTGCGTAATTCCACTAGTCTCGTCAATGCTTTCCCTCTGGATAACCAGCGAACCTCTGTATGCAAAAGAAGAGATTTATGGAGACTACCCATTTCTTCACACAGCTTATGAAATAGGCATGTTTGTAACGGTCTTGTTTTAATATAATTTACAATTTAATACTGTTTTTAAATCGTCAGGCAATAGTTTTGAAACTAATGCTTCTCTGTGAAGACTACAGTGTGTCCATGAAGCAAAATATGCCTGTTCATAATACTTTTCCATTTTGCTGTGTTTCTACCCGTTTTGTCACGTGAATTTCAAGATTATTCGTACCAATATCTAAGTAACGTAGTCAGTTCGGCGCTACCCACGCTCACTTAGACGACTGCAGTTCCGTTGTTTATATCTCGATTTAAGGTTCATTAGAATGCTGATAAGTGTAGCTATATTTTGTAAACAAGCTAAATTACCGTAATCCTAACGGTTTCTGTTCTTTTTACACAGTAAAAAGAGTTTAATTTTACAAAATGTCGTTTTTCTAAAATTTTTATTTTGTTACTAGATTTACAGTAATGAATTTTTATAAGAAAACAATGTATATTAAGTTATCTTTCATTTGAGACCCTGTTTAAGTAAATCTGCCCAGTAGTTATCTAAACATAGCGTAAAGAAAATAGACCCGGCCGCCATCTTTGTTACGTCATAGCCACCCCCTCCATACCCTTAGAAAGTGACTACCGCACTTTTTGTGTTTAGGAAAATATGCCAAATAAGTAAATATCAGTAGTCCGTATGGCGGAGGTAAGTCCCACGAAAATCGTTATTTGAAGACTTTTTTACGAATGGGTCCCGCTCTATAAGGTACGAGTAAATCTCTATTTTTTATTTATACCAGCTTTACTGTAGTTATACTTTTTCTAGAACTTTGCTCATTTAATAAGAATTCTGTACCTCGAGTACGATGATGACAGCACGCGTAATGCGCTGCGGTCCTATGTCAAAATGTCAACATTGACAACGCCAGAGGGCGAGCAAGCCTTTGCCAGCCGTCAGCCGAGTGGCGCGCCGCTAGAGTTTGTCGCCATCGTGCTCGAGCTGCTGGTAGGACGTATCTTACTTGCTGTCAATTTGAGACTTATTTAACTTTATTTTTAACCCCCGACAAAAAAGGGGTGTTATAAGTTTGACGTGTGTATCTGTGTGCCTATTTGTGGTATCGTAGCTCCTAAAGGAATGGACCGATTTCAATGCGTCTTTTTTGTTTGAAAGCTAAATAAATAAATAAATCCTACACACTTAAAGGCCCACACTAAGGTTTTCCCTTGTGCCGTGGGTCCCTCGGAACACACATAAAGACAAACACAAACACCCATGACCCGCGAACAAATATCTGCTTTTTAAATAAATGTTTGCCCTGACCTGGGATCGAACCCAGGACCCGCCAATCAAGAGGCAGCGTCACTACCACTCGACCAAAACCGGCCGTCAAAGCTGACGTAATTGAAATGGTTCTTAAATATATTTGATCAAAATTTGTTCAGCCGTTTAAAAGTTATAAGCAATCGAATGTGGGTCATACAATTTTTTATTTATTTTAGGGTTATTATTTATTCTCCAATAAAGTACATGTTCTTTTGCCCGTCTAAAGTAAATTTCCTACACCAGTTGAGCTGGCTGGAAGATATCTCTTATAGAGATAAGCTCACCTTTGTGATATAAACTTACCTAAGCTTTCAACTTTATGTCTGCAGAATAAAGAGTACCACATTAAAAAGAAAAAGTAAAAAAAAGCCCAACCTAATCTGAAAGGAAACTTAGTACTACTTGGTTACATGTTCGGTTTTTTTGACAGATATTCTAAATTGGCAAACACATAATTTTTTTAAAGATAAGTAATACGATTTTGTTAAAAACAGTTTTATTTCTTCACGTAAACGAAGCCGCGGCAGGAAGCTTGTACATTTATAAATTGGTCAATTTGCCCGACGTATTTCTACCCCTTAGTAATGAAAAAGGAACGTAGTAACGTAGTAAAGTGGAACTTCAGAAACATATATGTGTCGGCAAAAGCAAGGTCAGTGCAATTCTTGATGCATTAAATGCCGCTGCAGCCAGAATACCAGGCATCCTGAAGAAGAAAACTAACAAAGTAATCGCTGCAGAAGAACAGCAAGCAGCTGTTAAGAGTTTTACGAAAGGTATTCCTAAAAGGCAGCCACCAAACGCCCCATCCAACCGAACAAAAGCTGACATGGGGCAAGTAGAACCGCCCTCTCTAAGGCAGGCAGTGACTCCTCTTGACCACATGGTAAATGCATTTCTTGAGTTCCTAGCAATAACAAAAGCGACCAGAGAAGTCAATGTTAAGACTTGCGAGAATATCTTGCAATCTTTCATGATAGAAAATGAAGGTCTGCTAAAGGTGAGACTCGAGGAAGCGGATGCAACTGTTTACGACAATGACACCTCCCAAGTTCTAAAAGGTATAAAAATGAGTCCACACATGGCCGCATACAACAAAACAAGTGGCTTTGTTACTCTCAATGAGGAAGTAACTCGCCGCACGGGTACAATAACGTTCGAAACCCCTTCAGATGATCCTATAGTTGTCACAGCCCGATGCACGAAAGTCATGCTAGATGACAGGATCCTCCAAATGGCTGAAGCGGTTTCGAGGGATGTTTCGGGCGGCGAAAGCTTGGATTCCTGGGAGGTGCCAAAAATATCGTGGATAAATGGAGTTCCTGGATGTGGAAAAACAACTTGGATCGTAAACCAATTTGATGCCGAATTAGACCTGGTAGTTACAAACACAACCGAAGCAGCGAAAAACCTGAGGGACAAACTTGCGAGTCGTATAGGGGCTGACGTGAAAACCAAGGTGCGCACCCTTGCATCAGTTCTTGTAAATGGCCTCAAAGAGCCGAACAGGAAGAGATGCAAGAGACTCATGGTAGATGAAGCACTCATGAGCCACTTTGGAGCTGTCATAATGGCGGCAGTTATCACGAAAGCAAGCGAGTTGTTTCTCATCGGTGATATAAACCAGCTACCATATATTGACCGCAACAATCTCTTTCCTTTGAAATACACCCGTCCTGACTTAATGAGTAACATCACGCAAGAGCTCCTGTGCACCCATAGAAATCCACTCGACGTAGCATTTGCGCTTAGAGAAGTCTACAGCGGCATCTACTCGTCAAAACTTAGTGCACACTCCCTGAGATATGAAAGGTTTACGGGCGCGCAGATCAATGGAACCAAACCCGAGACGTTGTACCTTGTCCACACACAGGCAGAAAAGGAAGCCCTGAAATGTGAAGGATACGGGTCAGGAACTGGATCACGCGTCCTCACCATACATGAAGCACAGGGCCTAACGTACGAAAACGTGGTAATTGTTCGTACTATAACAACCAGGCAGGAGCTACACAACAGCATTCCACATGCAGTGGTTGCCGTATCGCGCCATACCGTCAGCTGTGTATATTACGCGGATGACGGTAATGATGCGATAGGCAGTTTTATCAAAGAAGCAGAGGCGGCGGGCCGAGGAAAAGTGATTGATTATAACCTTAAAATGGCAATCAAAAATCGGGATACGGTTGTTATCGATGCTTTAAGGACAGGAGACAATAGACAGAAACCACCGCTGGCTTAGGTAAATAAACAGAATAAAAATGTATTTAAGTATATTTTAGTTTCTTTATATGTATTTATTGTAAACTCAAATGGAGTATAAAATCTGTTGAAAATGTAAAATTAGTATTAAAAATATAAATTATAATAAGACAAGGGCACGGATATCAAGTCTGTGGATGCAAAATTAAGTATAATTAAAAAAAAAACATATGTGTCCCATTTAGTTTCATTTTGCCCTATACACATGGCGGTAAGAGATTCCAAGAGGGTCCGGTTGTACCGTTCCACCTGCCCGTTTGCTCTCGGAGTCGCCACTGCGTTCAGTACGTGCTTCACACTTGCATCGTCAATAAATTTTTTGAAAGTCATGCTTTTAAAACTGCTGGCCCGGTCGGAAATGAGTCGCTTAGGCACGCCAAAAATACTAAAGTAGTCCTTAAGTTTGTTAATAGTTACTGCTGTGCTAGCCTCAATGATAACCAATATATGCGTATTACCTTTTGAATTCTTTACAAAATTTACTTTTGGGATCAGATTTAAAGGTGGTCTGGCGCTTGATGCAGCTTTTAGCGTAGCTACATTCTAGACACGAGCGGAAGTATTTCTTCATGAAATGTCTCATTCTTGGAAACCAATAATAAGCTTGGATTCTATAAAGCGTTTTATCAATGCCAAAGTGCCCGATGTCTTCGTGGTTTTGTTTAGTAATCTGCCACCGTACACCTTTGGGGACTACCCACTTGTCTCCTTTACTCGTCTTTCTGTACAATTCACTATCTTTTAAAGTATAGTTGCGCTCTATGTCATCGATTTCCTTGGCGTCGGGACCCTTAAGTACAGAAACGATTTGTTGCAGAGATAAATCTTCTTGCTGTACGGTTGCTAACCAATCAGCTTCAACGATTTCCATCACTGTGCATTGTGATTCATCTTTTAATTTCCAATCCGGAATAGAATTTCGGCTCAAAGCGAAATTCTATTCCGGATCCTACGCTCTGATGGTGAATGCTTTGAAATGAATTTTTTCTATCTCTAGTAACTTACACACTTCCGCCATGATTAAAGATGTGAACTCTGAGCCTCTGAAAAACGTGTTTTTCAAAATATCAATTTAAAAAATAATAATTTTCTAGACCTTTCAAAAAAATATATACCCCGTGTAATGTGATCGCGACGGAAGAGGCTAAATGATTGCTACGTCATCAATATCATCGTGACTGCGTCGTACCTTGTCGAAGTGCGAGGTGAAGTAAATAAAAAAAACCCTAGGAACTGTAAGTGTTTTGAATAGTGTTATGTGCGAGTTAAATAATATAATTATAATATAGCTAAATAAGGAATTAGTGATTAATGGAAATCAACTTAAATGAAATATATGAAGAGTTAGAAAGTTTAAAGGTAAGTCATAGAAAACTAGGTTCAAAGAGAAGACATACAGACATAGGTTTAAATAAAATAAAGAAAGCTAAGAAAGTGTACGATTGCTATAAAGAGTACATAGCAGTAGTAAATTAAAAGGGGAAAATACGGAATTCTCTTTGAAGATTTATGTGATAGAATTAATCAAACTTATAGTAAATATTAGGTTACAGTGAGTCTAAATCATCTGAGACATCAGAACCACTGCCAATAATTCTTTTTGAATTGTGGGATAATTTAACTCTGCTTTATTTAGTGGTCTACTTGCATATGCTATCGGTTTCATGTCTTTGTTGCATGAAACTTTGTTTGTAATATAAATTCATTTTCTACTGAAAAGTCTGGGCATTGTAAAATCGGAGGAGTAGTTAACGCTCTTTTTAAAATTTCAAATGCATTATTACAATCTGAGCTCCATTTTATTCAAAGGCAAAGTAATATCCGCAAAGCGCTGTATAAATTTACGATAATAGTTACACATGGCAACAAAACGACGAACCTCATCCGCGTTTTGCGGCATGGGGTAATTTTGTATAGCTCTGACCCTGTTTGGATCTGGCAAAACCCCTTCAGCTGTAACAAAGTGACCAAGATACAGTAACTCTTTCTTACAAAATTCACATTTTTTTGGATTAACTTTTAAATTGACTTTTCTCAGTCTTTCAAATACAATGATAAGATTTTTGTTATGAGCTTCTAAATTACGGCCTAAAACTATTATATCATCCATATACACTATGCATTGTTCGAAATTCAATCCTGACATGGCTATTGATATGATACGAGAGAATGCCCCTGGACTGATTTTAAGTCACATCGGGAGTCTTTTCATCTGGTACTGATCAGTACTTAAATTTACGATAATAGTTACACATGGCAACAAGGAATTCCAATTCCCAATTCAAATTCAAAAGTCAATTTTAATAATTCAAATTCAAGTGACAATTTTAATAATTCCAATTCAAGTGTCAATTTAAATTTAAAATAAACATTTCAAAATAACAATTCAAATTCAAACAAAATGACGATTATGATGACATCTCAGTTGACATCCTTCGGAGGTAACATGCCCTCTTCTCGCCAAGAGACCTCGGTCCCTCTTCTAGGTCTGGGCTTGATGGATATCCTAAATTCCCCTCTCCCGATCAAAATGCCGTACCACAACCCCAACTCTTTATTGTACACTCAACGTCCACCACTGTTGAATAATTAACTTAATAACACTGACATTGTTCACGCAAAACTATTTATTCTAAATAACTGTTGAATAAATCTCTCTTTCATCTAGACCTCAAAGGGCTCCCCTCTCCCCAGAATTCTATCACTCCATGATTTTTTGTAACTATCACTAAAATGAGTCAAATAATCACTCGCGATTTTATTTTTTTGTAAACGTGATTTTCCAGCACTTTATCACAACACTGTTTGGTTCTCTTCAATTCGCACTAACATTATATTTAATATGAGAGGACTTCCCTCTTATAGATTTTGTTTTCACTGACACTTCACAATTTATTTAAATGTTTTTTTTTTATTATAAGATGGGTTAACTCTTGACTTCAATCTTGACCATAAGGTCAAAGATGAGGTCGACGATGGAGCGAGTTAACCCAGAAAATGCCTATAAAGGCACTGGTACTCCCACGCACCGACGGAACACAGCAAGCTGTTTGGCGTCGGACTTCGGTATGTCACTCGCGATTTTCAGACAGGATAAATCTGCTTGCTTTCATTGTCCTGTTAATTCTATTTAAGGGTTTTCTTTATAACGATGCCCTCCCCGCGCCTTTTGAATACGAAACTGACTAACTACATTAGATATAAAACTGTCCACTTAGCTGTAAAACCGTCCCAATAGTACTTCGCTTTCAAATATATCTTGATTACTTGGGTATTTACACTCGGGTCAGGGTAATTTGCTTCTCCAAACTTATAGTTTCCTCCGAGCCCTCTTCATTAGGAAAGTAGTTCTGAAAAATCCAAGCAACAACGAGACTACCACTCTTACTGATTACCTTCCCCCCCCTGGATCGGAAGTTGGCCTTTCTGGCTAGTTGCATTCTCTATCCTCGCAAGATCCCCGGAAAGCGTCCTTAATTAAGGGACCCGGTAGAACCTTGCAAAAGATAACGACTACAATCTTCAACATCCCAAAACAAAAAATTTATTTACACCCAATTACTTCAAATATTTTTTCTCAAACCCCTTTTTATTCCTTTTTCCACAAAAAAAATCATTTTCCCCCTCTCATCTCCCAAAAAAAACCCCAAATTTTCACTTTTGACAAATCTGCCCTTCCTTGTCATTGTCCCTTTTTACTTTTTTTTTTTCATTTACAAAGCGAGATTTTAATCCTAAAAAGATTTGATCCTCTTACATTAAAACTATTTCTGTATAAATAGGCGCTTAAGGACGCATACAGCACAGTACCTTTGTTGGGCTATATCAGCTATCTCAGTCAGGTGGTCAAGAAGTTTGGTTGTCTCCTGGTCTCCGCTATGTGAACGATAGACACAAGCATAGACAGTTTTGTCTAAACCGGTATCCAACGACAGCCAAAGAGTAGATAACCCAGATTTCTCAAAGCAACGGAGACGCCTACAGCAAACGTCGTCGCAGACATACACACAGACCCCAGCGTTCCTCCTGAAGTTATGATCAAGGGAGTACCCCGGGTAGTTGAGGTACGCCACGTCTGACGGTGTTGCTATCTGCGCCTCCGTAAGAAAGAATAAGTGCGGCTTGTTGGTCTCAAGGTGGTGGTGGACCAGTTTGATATTTGAGTGCAACCCTCGGATGTTAATGAGGTGCACTTTTCGTGGGAGGAAGTGCAGCCGTTTTTAACCTTTTCTTTCTTTTTGCCTTTCATGTTGTATGTATTTGGAGTGTTTGAGGGGAAGTAATTGAAAGTCGAGGCACTACTTATTGAACCACAAAAACAAGACTGATGACAGCAACTGGCCATGGGAAACACACTTGGAGCGCGCGGGGATGCCCTAACCCCCCCGATATGGCCACCGGGTCCTCCCATCCAGTCGCCAACTGGCACGGTGGAGCATAGCGGAATTTTTCGCAAGGTGTGTGGGGCAGCCTTTTGTACGTGGCTAGCGTACTACTTGGGCCCCCTACTACCCGCGGTTGGCATACGGCGAGAGACCGTGCTTAGGATCCCGCTACCCTCCAAAATGAGTTGCCCGGGACAGTGCTATTCATCAATCAAGACCGGTCTTAAGCAGTGCAACTGACTTCGTCCTTACTTCCCCAATGGCACTGGCACTTCCGCGCACCAGCGGAACACAGAAGCTAGTCTACTTGGCGCTGGACTCCGGCAGAAGGGTGGTCGCGAGCCAGGCGGCCCGTTGCGACTGCTAATGGGCCTACCACACCGCTTTGGGTATCTTTGGCCGCCACCATTGAACAAAGTTCAAGGTGATGTTGCCCAGGATGGACCGCTAGGAGGTAGATCCCAACCACACCAAAATGCAAAAGGCAAAAGGATGGCAAAAGGATGCCATCAGAGCAGCTGAGGATGAAGATTCATCACAGCACCCAATCCAGGTTTTGATGAACATGAGAGGTAAGCAAAGGTCTAGAGGTCAGTGGCGCAATACATCACGTCGAGGAAACTATTCAGGCGAAGGTAATTATAACAACCGAGGTAATTATTTCGGCCACGGTCGAGGAAACCGCCGCGGACGAAGTAATTATCACCGGAACACCTTTAGTAGGGGTACCAACTCATATAGGAATAGGGCTAATAGTTTTGGTAACAGAGGTCGAGGCAGTCGTGGTTTTCGTAGAGGACGTGGAAGGTCTCAACAGAGATTGAACTACAACGAACAATAACATGAAAACGGTGAGTCTAACAACCAAAATCAAACAAACAACCAAAATCAATCTGGTAATAGAGATCATTTTTTTCGAGCATAAAATATTAACTTATCAAGTTTGCTTTTTACACAATTGTTTGCCCTGACCTGGGATTGAACCTAGAACCCGCCAAGCAAGAGTCAGCGTCACTACCACTCGACCAAAACCGGCCGTCAAAGCTGACGTAATTGAAATGGTTCTTAAATATATTTGATCAAAATTTGTTCAGCCGTTTAAAAGTTATAAGCACTCAAATGTGGGTCATACAATTTTTATTTATTTTAGAGTTATTATTTATTCACCAATAAAGTACACGTTCTTTTGCACGTCTAAAGTAAAAAGTTATTGTGCAGTATATTGACAAAAAATTGTGTAGTTATAAAAAATTCAAGTGTCAACAGTGTTTCTGCTACGTTAAGTACTGATAAAGATTCCCGCGGTTGTTCTTCTTGCCACCAGTTTTCATAAAACAGACGCTATCCGATTTAACGCAGAATATGAGGAGCTCAGGGCTTAGTTAAAGAAAAAGAAGATTTTTCACTGAAGACATGGCTGCGTGGACATAGTTTTCTTTGCCTTTCCCGAAAGGGAAATTAAAAAAAATCTAAGCATACTCAGTGCAGCATTTCTACTTGCGATCTTTTTTATGTTCTCTTATTCTTTCCGGTCTAGTTTTCTTTTAATTCAATAGATTTCAAAATTTTAGAACTTGCTTCATTTTTGCATTTTGTTTGGGATTGAAGTTGTCATCGGCATTCGACAAATTTTTTTGATAAAAGTGGACAAGTTTCCTTGTGAATAGTCTGTTTTTTTTAATAAAATGATGTTTTTAACCTTCTGACTACATAAAATTATATGAAATAATTCACCCGGATTAATATTGGAGCTTTATCTAATTTTATTATCAAAATGTAAGTTTTTCACCTTTTCCTTTTTTTGTTCTCACACGCATACTCTACCTTGCCTACGCTATACAGTACACTTTCACAACATCTTCTTCACGCTCAGACAAATACTCTATCAGGCTGTTCTTGCAACAGTTACGAGAATCCTGGGTCTTATGGTTTAAATCAAATCTGGTTATCATTTGACCTGGGGGGATTACTTCACGACCTGCAAGGGGAGAATATCCTTCTTGTATAGGTTACACTAGCGAGACATCCTTTCTATTCTAAAAATACTCATATATTTTAATTTTTCTTCCTTTTTGGTGCTCTTACGGGTATTGTGGCCTTTTAGGTATCCTAGTCCAATTTGGAATTTTTGTAGTTGCAATGTTTTAACAATGACATAAAGAAAGGCTGGACTGCAGTATTTTGCTGAGTGTGCTGACAGACGATTACCCAGTTTGCGAGCACCCCAAACCACCTGTTCCAGCCACTATTTCATAGCGGATTTACCAGCGGCCACAAGAAGACCTGTAGCTAAGTTCCTTAATTACATTACCCAAAATTTACCTATTTTATTTTTACAAATAGCCAATTGTGTCAGCAATAGATTTATCTGACAAGTAGGTGGGGTATTTTATTCGATATCGAATTATTATCTTCCTATTTGCTACTGTGAAGGATAAGGGAGGAAAACTAACTTATTATGGCGTAAAAATAATGTAATAAAAGGAAATAAAATACAATTTAAGAAGAACAACCGAAACCTAACCTGAATGACAAAACTGAACGTCAAGTCCAAAAAAAAGAAGAGTAAAAATACTATCATGCCAGCCTGTCGGCGACATAGCCCTCCCCGTGATGCAATGCATCACCAACAAACTGAACGACGACAGACTGACTGAACAACATAAATCAAATTATTTCTTAAGTTAAAATTATAATCTAGTACATATACATACCTACGTCTAAATTACGTCTAAACGTATTAATTTCCGGCAAGGACGCCGAAGCGTTCCGCCAGAAGTTGCAACATCCGCCACCCTTACAATATTATCTTTGCCGGGATAAGTAGCCACAATGCGGCCTTTAGGCCACACACCCCTTGGAAAATGTTCGTCAATGATTATGACAATATCTCCCACAGAAAAATTTGAATATCTATTATTATGGCCCTCCTGACGTCGAGGTATCAACACCGGCAGGTACTCGCGCAGCCATCTTGACCAAAAATGATCCGCCAGTCGAAGAGCCTTTCGCCAGTTCTCTCTTCCAAAAAAGACTTCATCTCCTAGTTCCGACGCAATTCTTGGCAATCCTGAAGACGATCCGATTAAAAAATGATTCGGTGTTAGAGCGGGTTCATCATCAGAGCCAACAGGAACGTGAGTCAATGGACGAGAATTAACTAAGTGTTCTGCCTCAGCTAACAAGGTTGTCAGGATCTCCTCTTGTGGCGCTTTGTTCACCAAGGTCCAACTCAAGGCGCGCTTTACGGATCCGATAAGACGTTCCCAAACCCCGCCCATAAATGGAGAGGCTGGGGGAATAAAATGCCACTCTATCTTTTTACTTGCGGCGAAGTCTAAAATTTGGGTCCGGATCTCTTTGTTAGCACCAACGAAGGCCGTTCCGTTGTCGGAATAAATTCTTGCTGGACAACCACGACGCGCTATAAATCTTCGAATAGCCATGATGGCGGCATCTGCACTCAGATTGCTTACGATCTCCAAATGAATAGCCCGAGTGGAAAAACAAGTAAACAGAGCTACGTAGCGTTTTTCTCTTCGTCGCCCCACTGCGACGTCTATTGGTCCAAAGTAATCGACTCCACAAAAGGTGAAAGGTCGGTGATGGGGTAAAATCCTTTCTTCCGGTAAATCTCCAGTCGGGGGAACGCGTGCAGTAGCCTTCTTCAAATGGCACGCTCTACATTTAGCGGCGACACTGCGAACAATGGGCCTCAGTCTCAAGATAAAGAATCTCTGACGCAACTCGTTAACCACAGTTTCGTTACTGCCATGACTTGCCCAAATGTGGTACCATTGTACTAACAATCTGACTATATGACTCCGTCCATCGAGGATTATGGGGTACTTAAAATCGTCATTGACAGCCGAAGCTGCTGAAATTCTGCTGTCAACTCTTAAAAGACCATCTGCGGAGAGTTTCACTGTAACGTTCTTCTGGCTGCAAATATTGTCGAAGTGATCAACCTGGCTTTGCCTTAGGAGATGTAATTCTGCATTCTTGAAGTCCTGGGCAAGAAGTGGGTGTGCAGACTTACAAACAGGAGTAGGTAGCGGATGTTGACGGCGCTGAATGCGGGAATCGGAAACCGAAACGCGAACCCTCAAAAGGCGGATAAATTGATGGGCTCTCGCGGTGACCCGCAGAAGGCGGTGCCATGAACTGAAGTGCTGAGCAATAGGAACGAGATTAAATGGCATCTGATTTCGAATTACGCCTATCTCGTTACATTTGCTTTCCACACCTACGCACGAAATAGGTTCAGTGGGTTCCGAAGGCCATTGGTCTGATGGACCAAGCAAAAAAGTCGGCCCTGACAACCACCTAGTTAAGGAAAAATCCTTACTCTCTAGTCTAGTAGCGTCGTCTGAGACATTTAGCGCGGAAGGAAGCCAACGCCAATCAGTAATGTTTGAAAGCTCCTGGATTTCACCTACACGATTTGCAACGAAAACCTTAAAGGTACGTGGGTCACGTCTGATCCACGAGAGGACAGTTCGAGAATCAGACCAAAAGAAAGTTTTATCAGACTTTTTCTTAATTTCCTTGCAAATCGTGCTGGCTAAACGTGCGCCTATTAAAGCACCAAGCAGTTCTAGCCTAGGAATGGAAACTGGTTTTAAAGGAGCAACGCGAGTTTTACTCATAATAAAAGCAAGTCTTATAGACCCGTCAGAAAAGGTAAAGCGCCAATAAGCACAGCAAGCGTAAGCTTCAGCGCTTGCGTCAGTAAAGACATGAAGCTCCCTAACAACAACATCATTCTGCCTGGCATACCAACGCGGAATACGAAGCGATTGAACCAATGTAATCCATTCATACCATTCATGCCACTGTTTACACTGATCATGTGGTAACTGATCATCCCAACCAGAAACTCTGTTAACCAAGTCTTTTGAAAAAGAATCTTACCTTTCGTGACTAAAGGTGCTAAGAGACCCAAAGGATCATACACTCTCATCAAGTCCCGTAAAACCTGACGTTTAGTCAATTTCTGATCCTTGAGGGGCAGGGTCAAATCTAATTTAAACCTGAATGAGTCGTCATGGTAATTCCAAAACATTCCCAAAACTCTCACTCCGGCATCTTCTAGATCAAGATTAATGCTTTCAGAGTCATCCTTCCGTAGCTCTAATGGAATGTTCCGAAGAGCGTCAGACTTATTCGAGACCCAGCTTCGCATTTCGAAGCCGCATTTCGCATGGACAGTAAGTACATCTGACGCAAGACGTCTGGCCTCACTTAACGAATCCGCACTTCCCAAAAAATCGTCCATATAATGATCATGAACGATGGCTCTGGCAGCCTCTGGAAACTCATCACTGAATTCTTGAGCATTTCTATTTTTAACCCATATAGCTGAAAACGGCGAAGAAGATGCTCCAAAAATCAGGGATGACATCCTGAATTCCCTGACTGGACCTTTGGGACCATCAGGATACCATAAATAACGCTGACAATCGCGATCCGACTCGCGAATTTTTATTTGCGGAAACATCTCGCGAATATCCCCTGACAAGGCAACTTGACCCTCGCGAAATCTAAGCAAAACTCCCAATAAAGACTGAAGAAGGTCAGGTCCAGTAAGGAGCAGAGAATTCAAGCTGACTCCAGAGGTTTTTGCCGCAGCATCGTGTACTATTCGCAACTTACCTGGCTTGTGCGGGTGAGTCACCCCAAAGTGAGGTAGATACCAGCGTCTACTGTCCCGCGTAGGATTGGCATGTGTATCGACACACTCCTCAGCATAGTCCTTTTCAACGTATGCTTCAATGTTTAGTTTGTAAAGATCCCCATAAGATTTATCTCTAGCAATCCGACGACCTAAACTCAGCAAACGTGAATTCGCGTGATGGTAACTATCTGGAATCCTAGCGCTATCGTCGCGCCAAGGCAAACCAATCTCAAACTTGCCATTAGGCAATCGCTTTGCTGTAGCCTCTAAAATGTCGACCGCTCTCTGCTCCTCAGCAGAAAAAGGTGATAAAGGCTTAATTCCTAGGCTATCTAAATCATAGAAGGATCTAATTAAGCTGTCCAGGTTATCTGTGGTGCAATGGTTAATAAATTTAATCGGTTCCGTAGCTTTTGAGACACAACCGTAGAGTACCCAGCCTAAAGCTGTCCGAACCGCCGCAGGTTGAGATCGCGTCCCTATGCGGTTCTCCCGAGCTATAAGTAAGTGCCAATCGCACACACCAATTAATATCTTTGGAGTGGCGTCCTCATAAGTGAGGTGCTCTACTAAATCGCTTAGGTGAGGGAGAGAACCGATCTCCTCAGAACTAACTGATTGAGGAGACAAAGAAAGGTTCGGAAAGGTTTGTGCACTCTGAATATTATAAAGCTCGCTACAGTTCTTACCACGAATACCAAAACCTACTGTTTTCGAGTGAACTGTACCTCGTCCACCTACTATATTTTCCACTCTCATTGGTATCTCAGACCCCGACAACCCCAATTCTTCTGCTAAGTCTTGGTCGATCATGGATGTTGTTGAACCATCGTCAAGTAGGGCAAAGGAGTTTCGTTGCCCGTTAGGCCCCGATACTATTACAGGAATAACTTTTAAGTATACCTTTCTCCTTTGCTCTTCTTTACGAAGAGAACAAGACACAATATCTTCAACGTTCCGACTCCCAATAAGTTTATTAGTCAAATCAAAACTTTTTGTAGAAGAATCTATTTGACTAGAATCTTTTTTATCAAAATGCTTATGGGACGAATGATTGATGGCAGTGTCAGTCGATTGATGGGTGACGGTGTCAGTCGATAAGTCATTCATGTTGTTTGTGTCATTTGATGATTCATGCAACAATGAATTATGAGATTTTTTACAGATTTCGCATTTTGTTTTGCATTGCGACCACTTATGACGTCCGCTCTTTAAACATCGCGGGCAAATCTTAGCGCCCCGAACCCACTTCCACCGATCAACGGTAGTTAAAATAGTGAACTCAGAACACTTCCGGATGCTATGAGTGGATGCAGAACAAAATGCACATACAGGCTGTGAAATGGGGTGCGATTGCGACGAGGATGAAGGCAACGATTGTTCTACGGCGTTGTAGACCGGCGCTCGAACGTTATGCTGATGACGCGAAGGCGCCACGGGTGGGCGCAAGTTCGATGCAGGTTTCACCTGTTCCACCTGTGGCCTCGATGCACTAAAAACATTGGTTGGGCCAAAACGTGACAAATTATTGGCCTCTTCCTCGAGAAAACTCGCCAGCAGTTCAAGCTGCGGGGCACCAGGAACGTACCGGCTAGCAGCATAACCGCACCACTTACTCTGCAACAGAGGTGTAAGCTTATGAAGAACATTCTCTAAAAGTTCAGGCGAATATATGTATGCTTTTTGATTTAATGAGTTTATAATAAAAATGGTAGTTTTTAATTTAGCTGCTAAATTAAACATAGATTCGGGGTTAGTCAACTTGGGCAGGTTCCGTATCTGTACCACTTCGCACTGTACAACCTTCTCAGGGCGAGCGAAGCGCAGCTCTAAAGTACGTATTACGTCTTCCGGGTCATTGCAAACTAATAAGAGAGACAAAACTAAGTCCTTTGCCTCCCCGGAGAGCGCAGTACGTAACCTGTTCAGGTTTTCTTTATTAGAAAAAGAACCCTTCGTATCGTCATAGCAACGCTTGAAAATGAGCCACTCTTGAGGCTTCCCGCTAAAGGCGGGTAACTTTTCTGTGTTTTTAGGTAAGGCAGACAAAGCCGCTATAAGCCTATTTAAGCTACAATCTTGTGGGGCGCTAGGCGCACCCACGATCTTGGGCTCATTATTTATATTGTCGTGAATATTACTCACCTGTAAATCCTGTAACTCAGGTCGTACATGAAGGGGAGAGTTGTCCATCCATGCAGCCGTATACGCAGTGCGCCTACTTACCGACGAGTGCTGACTAGCAACACTCTTGGCGTCTGTCGATGCGGCGGCCAACTCTCCTTGCAGAGTCGCTCGTGCGACCTCCTCCTCCGCAGCTATTTTCTTGAGCTGCAGCTCCGCCATCGTCAATTTATACTTGGCTTTGGCCGCTTTCACACTTGACGCGTGAGATCGATGCGAGTTAGATCGACCGCTGCGGGAAGATAATGGAGCGGGCGCGGGCCCCCCCTCCGCAGCGGGCTCGCTTTGAGCGGCTAAAGACTCCTCCCTTACCTTTGAGCGAGTAATCATCGCTTACGATATTATTAAAATTTTGAGTTTCAAAAATTTGAATTTTGAAAAGTTTAAAAAAAAATACTTTAGGACGCTAGTAAAATCGAAGGACCAAAATGTGAAGGATAAGGGAGGAAAACTAACTTATTATGGCGTAAAAATAATGTAATAAAAGGAAATAAAATACAATTTAAGAAGAACAACCGAAACCTAACCTGAATGACAAAACTGAACGTCAAGTCCAAAAAAAAGAAGAGTAAAAATACTATCATGCCAGCCTGTCGGCGACAGCTACAGATAATAATTTATTATAGTTAGGCCTCGTGTTTTAATTTTATGTATGGCATTGTAACCGTTCTAAATTGTCCAATACTTCTTTCCCAAACAAAAAATATCCGTACGTTAAATGTGTAAGGTTTCCTGCATTTTACACCCATTTCGCACCTTTTGATGTTTTTAAACTGGCAACACTAAAACGTATCGGGTATAAAAGCCAGGTACTTGGGAAGTGGGGGCATTCTCGATTGAGCAGCCTAGTCGTTCAATTGTCTCACAGTAATTTTATTAAGTTTGAAACTAATTTAATAAGTTTGGAGTTGATTTAATAAGTTTAGAATTGATCTAATAAGTTTAGAACTAATTTAATAAGTTTGGAGTTGAATTAATTAGTTTGGAATTGCTCTAATAAATTTGGAAATAATAAGTTTTGGCAATCAGTATGGATCATAATAAGTTTTGGCAATCGCATTGATCATAATAAGTTTGAGGAATATAAGTTTGGAACAACTGAGTGGTTTCATTTCTGAGACATCTTACACCTCAGAAGCGGGGATGGACAACGCATAAACGTGTAAGTATCACGCCTTAATTGTTTTAAAGGAAACCCTTTTGATGTAGATATTTTATGATTAATCCGATACAACGGCAATAACCGATCAATCATAAAAGGGAATCGTTATAAAGGTAGTTGGATAACTATTTTTTATAATTCTACATTTTAGCAGAGCTATTTTTACAGCTATTAGGTGCAATTAGTAGAAAAGTCCTTCTTTTACATAGAATGACGTCATCGATGTCTTAAGGCACCAACTCGGTACCTGTACACAGGTAAACGTACATTTTTGAACAATAATTATAAGTGCTTTGAAATTTTCTCTCTACCTACATTCAATCTATGATCGGGAACAAAACTATTACCGAGGGAATCCAATATGGTGGCGCCGGATTACTCGAACTGTTTGCAGGGGTTTCTAAAAGGGGGCCCGAAAACTGGTTATTTTCGCGCTAGGAGTAGCCATTTTGAAGATATGACCACTTTTATAAATTCCTTATACATTTTGATAAGACACTAATTCTGGTTAACTACTAAGTGGAGCTTAAATGCGAATTATTACGTAGGTAGGATTCGTGTTACATGTTATGGATGGAGGCACGAAAATGGTGTCAAGCTTCTGTAAATCTAATATGATATTACTGAATTAATTTGATATTATTTATATATTCCATTCCATATAAGAAGGCACGTGGACTCCTTGTGTAAAACGTGCATCAATCCAAAGGAAACACCAGACCTCTTTTAAACGTAATTTCCACTTGTTGGTAATGTACAATTTTATTATATTTTAGATCTCACTATTTTAACGGACACTTCCGTTAACTACACTTTCTAAGGACACGACTACTCTCTTCAACTGCCAGGTAACAATACAATACAATACAATACAATATACTTTATTGCACAATTTGAAAATAAATACAATGATGAGACAATTACAAGTAACTTTACAAAAGGTCCAATATAGGCGACCTTATCGCTTCAAGCGATTTCTTCCAGGTAACCTTTGGGTATGAAAAGTCGCATAGTGAAATCAACGAAAGTCCCCGTCAGCCAAACTCCCCTTCCCGTTTTGAATTTCGCATGAAGTTAGCCACTAAACTTTGCTACTGTTTTGTCTGCCAGTAGTTGTACCGGAAAGAGTCATTCATCGAACTATTTAATTTAAGTTAAACATTTAAAAATATTTAATAAAGTGCAAAAATTGCTAAAATATTTAACGGAACCTTACACTCGACCATCCTGATAACGTGTATGCCCTCATACACGCACCGTTGTAAACCTTACACTTGGCTGATTAGGACATCCCTGTACTTTAGCTAATAAAGATTTTCTAGCCCTAACCAGTAATAACAAATATTTTTATACACTATATTTAAAAGTAAGCCATTATAGCTTAAGGGAAATAAAATTTTATGGAACTTCCCTTGGGCATTAGTGACATTTAAATATGGAACGCCAAAATTTCAACAAAAACTTCTATCAAAAATAATTTCGAAAGTAAAATCTATTGACACATCAAACAGATTTTACTTTTATTACAACACAATACAATACTCTTTATTGCACACAAAAAAAAACATAACATTAAACAAAATAAATGTTCATAATGAAGTGTACAATCCGGCAGCCTTATTGCCTTATTAAAAATATTTAGTATAAAAACTTGATGTAATTCCAACGACTCTGACAGAAACGGAGGCTCAAAACATTATTGATGGGATGAATTTATAATTTATTTTTTTATTTAACCTCACAGTAGGTGTATGTGTCTTAGTCTTAGGCAGACTTGAATCCTTCGCTTCATTCAGGATTTAACATAACATCTTAATTAACTACAGACTCATTCATTACGCTCAGAATTTAATATGCTGCCCGTGACATATTACACTGTTTATCCCCTTGTTGCTTAATCTACTATTATGTATCCAAGTACGTATCAAAAGTATATATATATTTAATGTATTAAATGTTAACGTAAAAAAACAAAGTCCAACAATAAATAGCAACAAATAAATAAAATAGCAATCTATAAAATAAATTTAATCTATCTTACCCCAGAATGCTGTATAGACGAACAAAATTTTACAATTCAATAGCTTAGATAAATTACCGCTACTTAACAAAGAGCAACATCTAATCCAACCAAAAATTTTAAATCAATTTACAAAACAAATACTGACATATCCAACCATAATTATGATTAGGTGACTAGCTGTTAATGATAATTTTGTTTGTGAATATACAACGTAAGATAAAGTATATATCTTTGGAATTAAATTACAAAAGGTCATAAATAACTTGATACTCAAATAGGTACACTTATAGGTATTTATTTATCAAAATATCTATCCATTTCCTTATCCGATTAACTATTCGGATATCTAACCGATTTATCCATCAAGTTATCCATCCGATATCTATCCAAATTATCCATCCATTTATCTATTAAATTATCCATCCAATTAACTATTCAATTAACCATCCGATTAACCATCCGATTAACCATCCGATTATCCATCCAATTATCGACAGACATAAATCTGATCCAAGTGACCGTACAAGGTTATAACCACAACCTTTCATCATTAGAGGAACACTGTCGTGTTAAACACCCAGTTTCGCGAAACTTATTTGTTTAATCAACGTTATTTCCCTACGTTAATCTATAAATGCTTCTCCAGGATGGTGCCGTCAATGTTCACTATATTTCATTTGGACCAGAACTTGAAATGCACATAGTTTTGCAGCCATGGGAATAAATTACTTAGCTCTAGAGTTATTTCAGATTTAGTCAAAATTTGAAAATGAGACTTGTAATGAGATTTACAAGAGCGCTCTTGCCTATTCTTCTCTGGGAAAGATGACCTTAGGAGTAGAGTCAGTAGAACGAATATGTATGAATATATTTAAATCCTTTATTGTAACTTGACCTATTTTAGATAACATCCTGAATGTTCCATCGTCGACCTCATCTATGATCGTGGTCAAGATTGTGGTCAAGAGCTAACCCGTCTCATATTAATAAAGGAAAATATATGAAATAAATCTATTTCGACCATGACTTTTGGCGATTGTGGAAACCTTCGTCGATTCAGATGCCTTTTTAACTCGACAGGTTTCGGTAGTGTGTTATATCTTCTGACATTGGGTACACTTGACTAGAGGTTTGGGACAGTTGGAATATGGCCAGCTTCTTTGCAGTTATAACTAATAAGCCTGGTTCTTCTGTCTGTTGTTGGACCTACTTTCAGCAGTGGCTCCAGATTTGTGCTTTAAATTAGGCTTCTGCGTAAGTAAAAATTCAAAAGTTGATCTGGTTTAACGCACCGTAAATCTAGTGTGCCTAACCAAAATTTTTTTTTTCGATCGCCGATTCTGTGGATGATGCGTGCCTACCCGTTATTTTACACTGATTTAAAAGAGCAAATTTCTAACAAAAGTTAAATAAATAAACGCTACACACTCAGGGCCCACATCAAGGTTTTCCCTTGTGTCGTGGGTCTCTCTGAATATACATACGAACAAACACCCATGACCCGAGAACATCATTTTCTTTTTACACGAATATTTGCCCCGACTGGGAATCGAACCCAGGACACGTCGATCAATTTAAACTCTCATACAAAGTCTTAGCGAGTCCTGTTAATTTTTGCATGGTAAATGGACGGTTGTCTTCTCATCCCAGCCATAAACCGATGCACATTTATTGATCGAATTTGACGGCTGAGATGGTAGCAAATCTTTTATAGACTTTGCAATTTGTAACAAGTCATTAGTTGAAAAATGAAGGGCTACATGACCTTTTATCCTGGTGTCCGGCGCTCGCAGAGTCCCGCGCGTTGCGTCCCTCCAGTCTAGCGCCATCGCTGCTTAGACCGCGCTGCTCGCTCCGTTGACCACGCTGCTTGCTCCGTCGACCACGCCGCTCGCTCCGCCGACCACGCCGCTCGCTCCGCTAACCACGTCGCTCGCTCCGTTGATCACGGCGCCTGCTCCGCTGCCTCCGATGCCCGCCATCTCGCGCCATCTCCAGACCCCGTTCCAGCCGGCGTACCCGCTCCCGCAGGCAGCGGCTGCGACGCGGCTACAGTTGCGGACCCTCGGCTGCGAGTTTGGAGACTCGCAGCCAAGGGGTCCGCAACTGTAGTCGCGGCCGCTGCCTGCGATGGCGGAAGCGTGTTCTGGAACGAAAGGCGGGAGCAGGTGCGCCGGCTGGAGCGGGATCCGGTGAAGGCACGAGATGGCGAGCGGCGTGGTCGGCGGGGCGACGCAGCGAGCGGCATGGGGCGCAGTCGGGGTTGGTGAAGGATGTGCATGGCGCCGCAGCGGGCGGTGTGAGGCGCAGTCGAGGTTGGTGAAGGGGTGCAGGGTGCCGCAGCGGGTGGCGTGAGGCAAGCCGGGCCGGTAGCCGAGGGGCCACGGCCAGGTGGTGCAGAGTCTTTGACGTGAGCAATGGAGCCAAAGTACGGAATTGTCGTCGCAGAGCACACCGTAGCCACCTTGGGTGACAGAAGAGAGCCGGCGATAGGACGAGAATAAATAGGACTTTCAAGTGAAGTTAGTATGGTTAGTATGGATTTGCTATTGCAGAGTGAGATTAGCTTAGCTTAGAATCATATAATTCAATTCCAGTTACAATATCATGTCTAAAGCAATGTCACAGTATAATGTGATTGTCATCAATCGATCTCAATAATTAACATAATATGGATACTAAAAACATTAAATCTAAAATTTTTAGAAACTACAAGAATAGCAAAAGTTAGTATGGTACGAGTAATGTTCGATTTGCTAATGCAGAGCGAGAAATTTAGTGTGACGGACCTCCGCTTGTCGAGGGACAAGCGGGGGCTTGACCCGCCTCGTAATTAAAACACAACCGTAAGTTTAACCAAAATATATGTATATTAAATTTTTAAAAAAGAGTAATTCAGTAAACAATAATTAAGGAATATTTATTTTAAAAAAAAACAGAAGGGTAAAGTCGTCGTGGGATACTAGGGAAATAGGGACGTGGAAAAATAGCAATTCTAGTAACGGGATCCGCGGTAACAAAATTAAATTAAATTTTGTAGTAAAATCTATAGTCAGTAATTAAACTTGTTATCTGAAGAACGACGAGGCGACCTCCGCACGATGTGGTGTGATGATTAAGGTTTTGGTCGTAAATTCGAGCTGAACAGCACACGCCGGGAGCAACGTACACAGGGTACGGCCAACACCGGCCTTTATTGTTCGGGAAAGGGTCTAATATTCAGACCCTAAAAAATAAAAACATAAAAAAAACACATAAAAAAACACTAAAAAAAACATAACAAAAAAAACACTGAGAATTTTGTTGTATTAAAACGAGGAAGTCCAGATATGGGGCCAGAAATCAATCCATCAAGTTGATGAGAAATATCAGCAGTAATTGATTAAGAGATCATAATAACAGCAGCACGACCGGAACGAAATAGACGTTCACTATAATCTTACATTTATTCGCATTATTTGTTCAACAATCAAAAAGAAGAAAAACCATTTTCATCCAGAATTTTTTGACGACTGACAAATTTTTACCCGATTCCAAACAAAACTATTTCAAATTTGAAAATAATAATATCGTTTATTTCTTCACATTACAGTTTGCACATATAAAATTATAACAGGTGGAAAGGGAGGAGACTGGAGCCTGCGCTAGGTCAAAACCTGTATTGCAGGTCTCCAGGGACCCCCACGTAGCTTAAAATTAACTAGTTGATAACTGAAATTGGGAAAAATAATCCTCATTAAGAATTAAGTAGGTAATAAAATTTTACACTGTCGTAACAATTTCCTAAACCTAAGACTAAAATAATTATATACGTGTGTGTGTGTGTGTGTGTGTGTGTGTGTGTGTGTGTGTGTGCGTGTGTGTGTGAGGACATACATTTTTACGTTTAGAGACGTTAGCAACAGCATCATATAACAGGTAGGAGTTTTGCTTGATAAGCAGCTTGATAACCGTAACAATATAAAAAGTTGTCTTACCTACTGTCAAGACTTTACAATTTTGAAAAAGTGAGATAGTGGGAGTTCTAAAGGGTAGGAAGTGGGTTACTTTCAGGATCGCTCTCTAGGCTCGTTCTAATTTGATCAGGTAAATTTTGTGCGCGCCACCTCAAGAGGTTATACAAATAATAAGAGATTGTCAGATAGAAATATATATTGATTTCAGAACTTTGAGATCAGTAATTATATATCGAAGGGTTTTGAAGACAAAGATTAGTTTGTGAATTCTTCCAGAAAGAAGATCAATGTAGGGTTGAAAGGTGAGCTTTGAATCAATAAGAATTCCAAGGTACCTATTTGTATGTATGTAAGAGTCTTTTCAAGTTTGGGACAGAAACAATTTATATGGGGGTATAAGCAATTATGAGCAATGATTGAGTTAGAAATTGACATTTGATTTGATTTTTTTTAAATGTGAAAGTGATATATTCAGATTTAGTAGGGCTGAGAGAAAGTTTATTTTGGGATATCCATTCTGTGGTAGTGTTAAGACCGATTTGAACATGATAATATACATCCTCCCAAGGTTTGCACTAAAAAGAAGGGCGGTGTCATCTGCGAATGCTAATATTCTACCATTTGATAGTTGGAGTTGACAAAGGCTATTTATGTAAATAAGAAATAAAGTGGGACCCGATATGCTTCCCTGTGGCCTTCCGTAACAAATAGAGAGATCGTTACTATATTTGTCATTTATTTTGACACATTGAGTGCGCTCCGACAAGTATTCGCGAAAAAGTTGAAGTTGTAACCCTCTAATGTCTAAATTTTCCAATTTGCCTAAGAGTAAAGGTACAGACACGGTATCAAAGACTTTGGTAAGGTCTTAAAAAATGGCTATTGTTTTATTTTTATTATCTAGGTTATGGATTATGTAGTTTGTGAGCTCATGGACTGCATCGGAAGTGGTTTTAACAACTCCAAAACCATATTGACTTGGAGAAAGAGGGTTGTTTTTTTTTGTAAATAATTAGTCAGTTTAATATTGATAAGCCGTTCAAGAATTTTTGGTAAGCTCAGACTCATAACTGTAAGGCAGTACAGTTATGAGTCTGTAGTTATTTACACTACATTTATCGCCACTTTAAAAAATAGGATGAATTGAATTAAAGGTACCATTGATAAATGAGAGATTACATTATATGGGTTATGGGAGAAACTAAAACAATTTTTATTATCTATAATCAGGTTAGATGAAATATTGTCCCAGCCTATAGCACAGTCAGGTTAGAGGTTAGAGACTAGAGATCACGTTTGAGGTTAGAGATTAAGAAAATAAACCAAAAAGTCAAAGATACAGAAGTAAAATAGTGTGCCAGAAAAATAGTAATCAAATTAGAAAAGATAATGTATGCGGGAATACTGCAGAAACCACTAATGTAATAAAAGTTAATATTATAGTATTAGATTTGGTATTTGAGTATGAGAAAGTTAAAATTGTACCTAATATGAGAAGTTAGTATTGTAGTATGAAAAAGAAGTGTTTATATTATAAGAAGTTATTTAATGTAAAATGTAAAACTGAATGTAGTACCTATGAGATATTGATATTACAGTGTTTGAGTTTGTATTATTCTATGGAAAGTTAGTACTTATTATGAGAAGTGATAATCATAATATAGGAAATTGATGTTATAGTGTTTGAAGTTTTGGTTCAGACATCATTAAAAATAAAATTATGGATACTAATGTAAAATTACATATACACTCAGAAATATTAAATTTTGTTAGATTCTTATTTACATTATATACAGACTTGATTGTTAAACTTTTAATGGAAATAAGTTGCCGATACGAGAGAGCCCTAAATTCGCCAAGTGTAAGGTTCCACCTGGTACGTGTATGAGGGCATACACGCTATCAGGATGGATGAGTGTAAGGTTTCCTGCATTTTACACCCATTTCGCACCTTTTGATGTGTTTAAACTGGCAACACTAAAACGTATCGGGTATAAAAGCCAGGTACTTGGGAAGTGGGGGCATTCTCGATTGAGCAGCCTAGTCGTTCAATTGTCTCACAGTAATTTTAATAAGTTTGAAACTAATTTAATAAGTTTGGAGTTGATTTAATAAGTTTAGAATTGATCTAATAAGTTTAGAACTAATTTAATAAGTTTGGAGTTGAATTAATTAGTTTGGAATTGCTCTAATAAGTTTTGGCAATCAGTATTGATCATAATAAGTTTTGGCAATCGCATTGATCATAATAAGTTTGGAGGAATATAAGTTTGGAACAACTGAGTAGTTTCATTTCTGAGACATCTTACAAAAGCTGTTTTAAATGTTAGGTCTTCCAATTTGTTAAGTTTTGGTTTACATCTAAATTTTAATTGTGCTATTTTTATTCTATTCTATTTTGGTCTGTGTCGAATTTTTGTAAACGTATATGTTTAATTAAATTCTTTCTTTCATTTTAAATAATAATAATAATAATCTTTATTTCCTCTACAATGGGTTCTTAAAAACTAGTAACAGGTGCCACCCATTAAGCTCATCGCCTGTGTCGGGTAACACCACTCTTTTTATAATTAAATTACATACATTGTAGGTAGGTACGCCAACTGTAAAACAAAGGTAAGTAAAAAGAAAAAAAAAATTTAACGTTCTTAATTAAATTAAAGAAATAACAAAGTACAACTACATTTTACAATACAGTACCAGGAATAACATGTTTTCACAGTATACCAAGTGTGTATATGTGTGTGTGTGTGTGTGTGTCTGTGGGTATGCGCGGTTATGTGCGGTGCGAGGGTATATAATTACTTAGGTGAGTGTAAGAATAGGTATGAGTAGAGTAGCTTTGTGAGTCAGTTCTTATAAGTAAGTTGGTTTAATACTGCATGTGTGTGAATGGATAAAGTGTATCACGCCCAAAGTCCTGGTTGAATTAGGAAACCCCAGGTGCGCAGCCTTACGACTGTGTCGTGGGATTTTAAATCTCGTCTATTTTATTTTTTTTGTGTTTCGGCGATATCACCATTATAAATTTATCGCTGAATTTATTGTGGCCTTTTAGGTATCCTAGTCCAATCTGGAATTTTTGTAGTTGAAGTGTTTTAACAATGACATAAAAAAGGCTGGGCAGCAGTATTTCGCTGAGTGAACTGACAGACGATTACCCAGTTTGCGAGCACCCCAAACCACCTGTTCCAGCCACTATTTCATAGCGGATTTACCAGCGGCCTCAAGAAGACCTGTAGCTAAGTTCCTTAGTTACATTACCCAAAACTTACCTATTTTATTTTTACAAATAGCCAATTGTGTCAGCAATAGATTTATCTGACAAGTAGTTAAGTATTTTATTCGATATCGAATTATTATCTTCCTATTTGCTACAGATAATAATTTATTATAGTTAGGCCTTGTGTTTAAATTTTATGTATGGCATTGTAACAGTTCTAAATTATCCAATACTTCTTTCCCAAACAAAAATATCCGTACGTTAAAAGCTGTTTTAAATGTTAGGTCTTCCAATTTGTTAAGTTTTGGTTTACATCTAAATTTAATTGTGATATTTTTATTCTATTATATTTTGGTTTGTGTCGAATTTTTGTAATGTTTAATTAAATTCTTTCTTTCATTTTAAATCTCGTCAACTTTATTTTTTTTGTGTTTCGGCGATATCACCATTGTAAATTTATCGCTGAAGATCTGGCGCCCGCGATTAAAAAACCCTGAATTTGAGGTAAGTAATTATCCATTTACTATTCCGTGGCAACGATTTTTTTTTCTTTTTTTTTTCTTGCTTATACGGTGGGCACGTTCCGTGCCGTTGTCGCTTTCATAACTGTTTTTTGTTTTATTTTGTTTCAGATAACCTATAACCCAATGAAGCTCTGTCTACCCCATTGGGAATGTTGGAGTTTTTAACCCCTACAACGTTCTGGTGTGACTTTGTGCCTCATTTTAATTGATTTTTTTGTCATGTGATATTTAATGTAAAAAGAATTTTACTTACCATGAAACTCGTCATTATTTATTAAAATAAAGAAAAATTTAACCCTTTCCCCCATTCCAGTTGTTAGTTGTTCAACGTAGTAAACAACGCGTTCAACTCGTTTCTTTTTCACCCTATTAGGTATTTTTTCCCCTATTAGGTATTTTTTCACCCTATTAGGTATTTTGCCCCTATTAGGTATTATTTTCCCTATTAGATTTTTTTCCCCTAATTAGGTATTATTTTTTCCTCTTAGGGAATTTTCAGATATTACGACTTGTGTTAACGATCTGTTCACTTATCGGTATCGATTTCTTTGCTTTATTTTTAACCCTCCGCATACCAGGTGGGGTCTAATAAACCCCAGGCGGTGAAAAATCGATATATTTTCAAAAATTTTCGTGCGCGGAATCTGTATCTCTCAGTAGCTGGAGTTGCGACGTTCTTACACTGGCAAGTACCATTAGTTTAGTGGTGCGTGCGTTTTTTAGGGCTCTAGATGCGTTTTTGTTTAGAATTGTTGTTATTTGAGCATATACAAAATGCAATTATGGCGAACTAAAGAACTCCTACCTCGAGATTGAAGTAAAAATCTAAAGATGTATCATCGTTGTTCAATTTTTTTAAATTTAGTCAGTTTAATTACAAACATTGGTAATTATCAATTCTTAGGGTGATTTCAAGTCTAAATTAGTAGTCAGAAGATGGCATTTTCGCTACCCTTTTTCAACAAACCATTTAATCCATTTCATTTTTTTTTATGTAGTGCTACTCAGGTTATGTTCAATTTCAAAAATATGCAATAATAATTCAGTACCCCTATTCCTATCTGATTACAGCGACCATTTTGTTAGGGTATGTCAGACCCCACCTTGTATGGCATGTTACAAATTTTCACCTGGTATGCCGAGGGTTAACAGCAGACTCCACTTTGTCTAAAAATGTCGCTGAATCAGGATACTATTATTGATGTTGAACCGGAAGAGGCCGCTTACGAGCAAGATATTGGAGAGACACCTTATCGTGCTAGTCCTATTTTGCAGAGAATGAATCAACAGTCTGTTTCTGCTCATGAAGCTACGCGACTCAAACAGCTTTTCACCCGTGACGTTAGTTTGTCAAAATGGAATATTTGCTCTGACGGTCAAACTTGCGTGAAGGATTTCTTTCAGCTCATCGAAGAACGGATGTTCGCTTCTTACATTCCATCCTCGTATATTGTGCGTCGGTTCCACGAACTTGTTTCTGGTTCGGCTCTTTTATATTTCAGGACAATTAGAGTTCCTTCTTTGACGTATGATGAGTTAAAGTCCTATTATTATAAAACTTATTTTAAAACCGACTACGACTATCACCTAGAACAGCGTCTTAGTGATTTAAAACAAACGGCATCGAAATCTGCCAGAGATTTTATTATTATCATTCAAGACTTAAATTTGAAACTTACTAATCCGATCCCTGATTCTGCGCTTTTACCCATTATAAAACATAACCTACATTCGCGGTACAGGCCTTGTTTGTCTACAAACAGGATAGATAGCATTGACGCCTTGTTAGATGTTGTCTCAACTTTGAGAGTTACGAGCCGCCTCAGCAAGCTTCGGATAACGTTCAGTCTCGTGAAGTTGTTGCGCCGATAGTTGATTTGACACGCTTTATTTGTATAAAGTCCAATCAAACAGGCCACGATTTCTGGGCTTGTCCTTCTATTCCTGGGGTTATTTGTTTCATTTGCAGGTGTCCCGGTTTTACTACTAAGAATTGCCCCACATGTAATGCCCGCGGGGATTTCGTCATCATTCGATTTCTCCGGTAATTTTTTCAGATTTTATTGATAATAGGCGCTTTGTCCCGTTTGGGTAAACATTTCTAATTTTTGAAGTCTAATCACTGCTGAGAAGTGGATAAAGATCTTCTGCGATAAATTTACAATGGTGATATCGCCGAAACACAAAAAAAAATAAAGTAGACGAGATTTAAAATAAAAGAAAGAATTTAATTAAACATATACGGTTACAAAAATTCGACACAGACCAAAATAGAATAGAATAAAAATAGCAGTGACCTTGCTGATAAACCGCAAGTACGTGCGCCATCATTACGATGAAATTAAGCGAGCATCGTCGTCTTAAATTTCAGGTACGGCCTGTCACCATGCCGAACGCATTTCGTGACCCGTATAGAAAGAAGCCCTGGCCTTTTCTTCGATAAGTTACTAGACGTTAAGTTTACAAATAATAATTGGAATATAGTTACTTATATAGATGTAAGTCATATAAAGCCCCATTTAAGCTATGTCGAGTTCTTGTTTAATAAGGTCGCTTCGTTTTGTGAATCGTTTTCGTCAAATAAAATCCAAAATGACTGTACTAACTCATTAACATCCTTGAAGAGCCAGCACGCTAGTAATGTTAAGAAGTTTTCTTCTATTTCTTACCTTATAGAAGTCAATGAACCAAAACGCGTAAAACGCGGTCTTATCGACGCAGGTGGCTCTCTTTTAAAAACTTTCTTTGGCACTCTAGACTCAGAGGATGCCGTTAAATTCTCGGAAGTTATAGACCAAGTACAGTCAGACGAAAAACGTTTGGCGCACCTGATGAAAGATAATATTCATATTATTAAGTCTACTATTTCTACGTTTAATAATTCAATGTCTAAGGTTGTCTCCAACCAAAATATTATAAGTAAGAATTTAGAGGTAATTGAACTAGCCTTTTCTCAGTTAAAACAGACAACTGATAAGATAGATATTAAGACTCAGTTAAATTCGCTACTTAACTCATTAGAGAGTATAACTATCGCACTATCCTTTGATATTGACGATATTAATAACGACATTTTATTCAGTAAAATGAACATTTTGCACCCGACAGTACTAAGTCCGTACCAGCTTTACCATGACCTAGATCAAAACATACATAACTTACCTAAACATTATGAACTTCCGATATCGCTATCTTTACAAGGTATTCATGACCTAATCGATGTGTCAAGAATCACATGTTACTATCATAATAATAAAGTCATTTTGGTAGTTCAAATTCCGCTTGTCCTTCCTCAAACATACAACCTTTATCACGTGATTCCGCTTCCAGTACCCTATGACATCACGAAACCTGATACTTACGCACTCGTTGCACCGACAAAACCATATGTGGCAGTAACAGCTGATAGAATGTTTTACTCTATGTTCGATAGTGTCGACAAGTGTAAACAAATAAGTGAAAAGTGTTACGTGTGTGAGTTGGGTAGTGTCTTTTCTACCATAGCTAATCCTATATGTGAAACCGTCTTATTAAGCGAACACTTGAACAATTTACCTAAAATATGCGAAACTAAGTTAATTAAGGGTTCTATAGATATATTTCATAAGCTAAGCAAAGGTCGTTGGATATTTGTACAGTCCGAACCTGGTAAATGTCACATTACCTGTGAAGATGACGCAAATACCTATGATTAAGTCCTGTTCGGCACTGGTATGTTATCTTTAGATAAAAGATGCCGAGCCTTTTTTAAAACTTTGCAGTTTAACTCTAACAGCAATTATGTCACTAACTTGACTGTACACATGTCCAGCTACAACTTAATTGAAGATGATTGTTGTGATAAAGTAAAGTTAAATAAACCATTGTCACGCTTACCTTTAACTAAACTTACCAATAATGAAAATCTAGATTCCATGCTACAAGCAAGTTTGCATTTAAATGAATTCGAAAAGGAGCTGGAAAACTTAGAAAGTCCATCTCACCTGTACAAGTACAGTACACATTATTTGTCCCTTACCTACTTCATGTCTGTTTTGGTTCTGTTGTATTTACTATGCCGTGGCAGGAGGTTGATAAGACACCCATCTAAATGTTGTATACGAATCTATAACCATTGCAGCAACAGACAAGACATTCAGATGTCTTCTGCGATAACCCCTGCTTGAATGGTTAAAGATAGTTCGGACGAAGAATCTGTGTCGGTCAAGTCTCTGCCAACGCCATTAAGGCGTAATATAATTAAATAAGATAAATTTTAGCGAAGTAAATGTAAATTGTAAACGAAGTCTAACTCTGCTTAATCTCGATTTCATATCACGTATAGGGGTGATATTCCATCTTAAACGGGGGGTTGTTATAATGGAATTTTATAGACAGATATAAAAAATTAAATCGCTGAATAGTGCTGTCACATTGCATCCCTCATGGCATGCAACGTGACAGCAGACGCGCGCGTTTCCGTGAGAAATACCAATTAGTCAGTTCGAGATTAGACTTCGGCGCGCTCACTTGTTTTCATATTTTCTATTTTTCTTAGTTAAAAGTTTTAGCTTGAAATAAATCTTTTTTTAAAAAGTGATGCCTGTACCACCTCGTAACAGAACCCTTATAATAAACGAATTTAATATAGTACTCCTGAGAAGTTTTAAGCAAAAAAGTCTTATCCAATTATTTTTTCATACGTTTCACCCCTAAGGAGATGGAGTTATTAGGGATTTTCATTTTGCAGTCTCTTAAATTAAAAAATCTATGCCTTTTTTTGTAATCTACGACCCAAAAACCAAAAAGATTTAACTAATCTTGTTTCTCCATACAAACTTCAAACCCCCGTTTCACCCCCTTAGAGAGGGAATTTCAAAAAAATATTTCTTAGTGCTCCCCATAAGAAACCTACGTGCCAAATTTGAAAATCATAGACCCAGCAGTTTGGGCTATGGTTTGATATGTCAGTCAGTCAGTCAGTCACCAGTCAGTTTCTTCTTTTTTATAAGTATTTAGATAACTTCACGTAGAATTTCAGTTTGCTAAGTCCAATGGCTTTGGATAGGCGTTTCATAAATCAGTGACTGAGTCAGGCCTTTACATTTTAAATTTTATTTTACCCATTTAAACCCCTTAGGGGATGATTTTCAAAAAATTGCGAAAAATATGTCCGTTTATTTGCTTTAAGCTATATCTTTACGAAGTCTCGAGTCAAAATGTCCAAAAAAATATGTTTTCCCATACAAACTTTGAGCCCCCATTTCACCCTCTTAGAGGTTGAATTTCAAAAAATCCATTCTTAGTCTTGCCTACGTCATAAAAGACACCTTTCAGCCAAATTTCAACTATGTAAGTCTAAGGGCTTGGGCTGGGCATTGATCAATCAGTAAGTAATTCAGGACTTTGCAATTTAATTTAATTTAACACATTTATACCCCTTATGGGGGGTGATTTTTGAAAAATTTAGAATAATAGTATGAAAATAGTATGTTGAATAATAGTATGTTGTGGTTCCATGAATAAAAATAATAGTATGAAAAGCACAACCACTATCTAGCTGCACCTTGATTATACTAATGCAAAAAGTTTTCCGATGATTACTTCAGAAATAACTTTAGTTTTGGCCTAAAAACAACAGAATGGAAGTATGTAATTTTTATTTATTTTTATTCATGGAACCGTATATGACAGCCATTTTGGATTTGGGTAAACTTCGACGTAACGGCTACTCTTGCGAATTGTACGCGGTCTATTTCCTTGATAGCTCAGTAATGGACGATGAAGTCGTGGCAGGCCGCGTACACTTTGATTTTCTGAAGAGACTCCTGTGGTTACTATTCCAGCAGGTCGGGGTCTACGTGGAAATGAAACACGCCAAATACTGATTTCACACACAGAGGGCGAGAGGAGGACTATAAACACTCTTGCGATCTTCTTTCCTTATTTTTCCGAGTATCTCACTGCGTTGTCGCTTGTGACTTTACTTAGACTGAGTTGAAATCCCGATTTGCTCTGATTTTATATGATTCCGAACCCTCCTCTGTCCTTTTCTAACATTTTTATTCTATTTTTCTAGATAAACTTTCCAGAACATTCAATTGTTTTGTTTATACATCTGTCTTTTTTTCTCACACACAATAGTGCGTAACTATCTCGCTCGCACTCACATTTTTTTCCGGAATATTCGACTTTGCGTAGTAACAAATAAAGGTTCGCGAATGGTCTACCTGTTTCCCTATTCGTTAAGGCAAATACACTTTTTAAGGGGAATATTAAATGTTCTTTTTCATACTTAATACGTAATTAATGTCCTAAAATATTGTAAATAAGCTACAAATGCTATGATTTTATGTATTTATACCCTAGATCATTAGATCATTACCTAATTCAATGAAATTATCCTAATTTTAAGGCTATTGTACTATTCCGTCGTGCACATAATTAATTCCACTTTTTTTTATTTTTAAAATTAATGTACCGCAAACGGATTGCTGAATCAAAAAATCGTTCGTAGGAAACCATTTCTATCTTTTAAAAAGATATCCCACTCGATGATATCGGCGAGAAAAAATCCATTGCACTTCCACGTGTAAGGGAAACACGCGAATTTTTTTTTCCATCATTTTATTTTTCAGATCTGTCAGTGCAATCAATATGATCTAATTAATCTGTTGTTTTTCTGTTTTAATATGATCTGTTGTTTTTAACCAATGATCTAATTTAAGTAAATATATTCTTATTATTCCCAACAACGTTTGGCACTTGGTCGACTATTACTCGCAAACTTGCAGGGCCAACTTATGTGTGATAGTTTCCCTTTCAATTTCGTTGTATATTCTACCACGGTGATTTTTAACATTTTTAGAAACAACCGTTAAGCTGGTAGAGGAGAAGACCCTTGTTTTTAACAAAAAAAATCACTTAAAACATTAATTTACGCAAACGGAGTGCTGAATCGAAATACGTTCTTAATAAACCCCTTCTATCTTTATAAAAGCTATCCTATGATTCCCCACTGGATGATATTGGCTAGAAAAAATAATCAGTAGTAAATAAATTGGGAAGGCTAGATCAAAGATCCGAAACTACTCCGCTCCGACGCTCCGCTCTGTCGCTTCGTTTACGTTTCTGATCTTTGATCTAGCCTTTCCAATTTATTTTTTCCAGGTAGGTATGGTGATCCAGATCTAAAACTACTACGCTCTGTCGCTACATTTACGTTTGAGATCTTTTGATCTAGCCTTCATTCAAAATATAAAGGAGATGTATCGGAATCTAAGGACCTCATCGCAATAATTAATACATTATTGAATAACCAATGCATTATTTGAGATGAAAATGTGTTTTAACATACCCGTGCTCCAAGAAACTGTACCAGCAACATTGTCCACTAATATGAAAATAATCACTATTATTTACAGTTTACTTTTTAATTACCTACCTACTTACTTTTTCTTTATAAGTTCTTGTACGATCATATACCTAATCATTTTGATCTACACATTCAAACAGATTAGAGAAACAAATGAAGTTTGTGAAACAGCCCCAGTCGTTACATGTCAGAAAGTTGTGTGGAGAATTAGAGCAGAAAAACCATCATCATGGGGAACTACTACCAAATACAATTCGATGCATAGTTTGCGGTCCGTCAAACTGTGGTAAAACAAATTTAGTGGTAGGTTTGCTGTTACACAAAAATGGATTGCGATATCGAAATTTGTATGTTTATTCAAAAACTTTCGATCAACCAAAATACGCATATCTTGAAAAAGTTTTAAAGTTAGTTCCGGAGGTATCATTTGAAAAATATAATGAGAATGATCAAGTGCTCCCTGTTACTAAAGCAAAGCCCAATTCAGTAATAGTTTTTGATGATATTTCATGTGAAAATCAAAATAATGTTAGAGATTATTTCTCGATGGATAGGCATAAGCACATTGATAGTTTTTATTTGAATCAAACTTACACAAAAATTCCGAAGCAGCTAGTTCGGGACAACGCCAACTTGATAGTCATTTTTAAGCAGGATGACATCAACATGAAGCACATTTATGATGAACATGTGAACACTGATATGCCTTGGATACAGTTTAAAACAATGTGTTCCAAAGTTTGGAGCACCCCATACGATTGTGTCGTTATCAACAAAGATTGTAGTATAGCAAATGGTTGTTATAGAAAGAACTTTGATACGTTCATAGTTTTTGAGCAGTAACATATTTAAACAAAAGTGACTTGAGTACTGTATCAGTATCTTATTTAATTTGAAACCGTTCACTGCTATAACATGGATATTTCATTAAAACGCAAATTGGTTGAAGCAGCTGATGGTATCAAGAAAAAAGTAAAAAAGATGAGAGAGATTGAAGAGTCCAATAAAAATACATTGGACATGGTTTTCAAACCTCTAAGTGAGCCACTCAGCAAAATAGCAGAAAACCAAAATGTTATGGAAGTTAAAAACGATAACTTCTTCAATTTTGATCGTACTCTGAAAGGTAACAAAAATGAAGGAAGAAGGCGTGAAAAAGAAGACAAAGTTGAAAATGAACATGAGACATACAATGAAAGTGAAAATGAAAAATACAATGAAAGTGAAAATGAAACATACAATGAAAGCGAAAGTGATGATGAAACATTTGAAAGCTTTTCTGACAATAATACCTCATCCTGGTCACTTTCTTTAGAAGTATTTCTAGATGTTCCTTTCGGTGTAAGGAATGAACGTGAAAAGCTAATGATGGGGAATTCTCGTGTTATAATAACTGACTCCAAAATTTGTGTTGGAAGTCAAATTTATGATAAAAGTCCTGGCTTGTATGAATTATTGTTTAAAAAGGTGCCTAATTTGGATGTTGTAACAGATGCTGACAAAAATAATTATAAATCGATGCTTTTAGAAACTAACGCACATCATCGAGACAATGATTTTAAGAAACCTATCAAAAGCAACAGAGGACGGAAATATTTACAAATTATAAAACCCATGTTTAAAAGAAATCGTCAGCACTCTACCAGCACTGAGGATAGTAATCGTTCATGCAAAGGTGCTGGATTACCGCAAATGATGAAAAAGCTTAAGAAAAATGTAGACTTGGTTTACTGGGATGATCCTAATGAGTTAGTGGATAGACTTAAGTTTCTTATTGCATCCCGACAAGCTGGAAATACTGGAGTAGACAATGAAATCATCTCAATCATAGAGGAGTTACGTGAAAGTGGTTTGATTAATTAATAAATACACGGCACTCTGCAAGCTTGTTTCAATTGCATATGATTCTTTGATCAGTATACACAAGGGTACTCCAACTATGAGTATAGACAAATTCGGTCATCACATATACAGAAAACTGCAGGCATCTGAGCCTGAGTTGTTGTTTCCTTCTAACCAAAATCATCTTAAACTAGAAAATGGAGCTTACAACTTAAATTCAGTACCATTGACCGGAATAAGACCACCTCAGGCGCCTGACGATGCTGTTTCTAAAGAATACGTTGACACTAATATGGCAAATTATTATACCAAAACCGATGTACTCTCTCTTATTGATCAATTGCAGTTAAATAGATAAGAAAATATTGAAAAAATTGTTACATCTATAATAAAACCGGCTTTCGAACAATTTACTTCTCAGTTTGCAGCTAAAAGTCAAAATGATAAGGCAAAGAATTGTTGAGGAACTGCACAAATCTGCTCGAAAAAACTTTTTCAGACGTTCAGTTGTTTTGAAGGGAATTGATGATCTCTGGCAAGCTGATTTAATTGACATAAAACACTTATATAACTGTAATAGAGGTTTCAAGTACATCCTCGTAGTAATCGACTGCTTTTCGAAATACGCTTGGGTAGTGCCTCTTAAATCCAAGACTAAAATTGATGTTACAAATGCTTTTGAAAAGGTGTTGCAAGAAAGTCTTCGTTGTCCGAAAAACCTACAAACAGATCAGGGTACAGAATTTTATAACAACGTGTTCAATAAATTGACTAAGTCGTACGATATTAATCATTACTCAACATTTTCAACAAAGAAAGCATCAATTGTAGAAAGGCTCATCAGAACTCTTAAGAACAAATTATATAAACGTTTCAGTTTTAATGGGAGTTACAAGTGGGTAGGACCTGTTTTAGAGGACGTAGTTAATGAATATAACAACACTGTACATCGAACTATTCAGTTTCGACCGATAGACGTAAGTTCGGCTGGTGAAAATTTCGTAAAAAAAATATTCTCGCTTCGTACAGTAAAAGAAAAGTTAAATTGAAACCTTAGTTTGCAGTCGGCAATTATGTCCGCGTAAGCAAGTATAAAAACTGTTTTGAAAAAGGATACACCCCAAACTGGTCAACGGAAATATTCAAAATCAAAAATATCAACAATACTATTCCCATAACTTATAACTTAGAAGATCAACGCCATCAAAACATTATTGGTACTTTCTATGAACAAGAACTGTTGAAATCATTCTATCCTAAAGTTTACCTCATCGAGAAGGTAATAAAAAAACGGGGAAACAAAGTTTACGTAAAGTGGTTAGGGTTCAGTAATTCTGAAAACAGTTGGATTAATAAAAAGGCCATGTTCAATTAGTTAAGGGTATAAATTTATAGAGTGCTTTGTAGTATTTTCATTTTAATTAAAGTAATGCAAGGAGGTGGACTTGTTAACAATTTAATAAATAATCTTCCGTTCGAGAAACATTTGCCAGGCTATAATTACTGTGGTCTGGGAACGAGACTGCGTGAACGCTTGTAAAGAGGTGATCGTGGAATAAACGGATTGGATGAAGCTTGTAAACAGCACGATATAGCATATTTGATACATTCCGATTTACCCAATCGCCACGCAGCAGACTTAAACTTATTAAATATGGCTAAGAAAAAGCCCTATGCATCCTATGGAAATCAGACTACTTATTTTAGAAAAACGCAGAAAGAGAAGAATTTGGCATGAAAGTCGCCATCCGGCAGACAAGACTGAATTTAATCGTGTGTCAAATAATCTTAAGACAATCCTAAAAAATACAAGAACTTACACACTTCATAGGAAGCTCGAGAATCTTTCCCCCTCTGGAAAAGGTGAACACTCACTCTGGCTAGCAATAAACTCCAAAGACAAACCTCAAGCAACATATCCACCCATTAAGACTTCCCAGGCTGACACATGGGCTTGCACAGATGTTGAGAAAGCAGAAGCCTTTGCTGCACATCTAGCTACTGTATTCCAACCTAATGAAGGGAACAAATCGGAAACGGATATAGATTCCATCCTCGATCAAGACTTTCAGTTGTGCCTTCCTTTGACCCCAACCTCTCCGAGAGAGATCGCCAGAGAGATCAAGAACCTGGGGCTCAACAAAGCACCAGGCTTCGATCTGATAACCGCCAAAGTACTCAAGGAAATTCCGAAAAAGTGTGTAACCTACCTTGCATGTCTTTTCAATGCTACATTAAGAACATCACACTTCCCAATCAACTGGAAGTTCTCACAGATCATCATGATCCCCAAACCTGGAAAGCCTGCACATGACATCACGTCGTATCGACCAATAAGCCTTACACCTATAATTTCTAAGCTCTGGGAAAGAGTATTCTTGACTCGGCTGATAAAATCAGTCCACGAGGGCGGTGTGGTGCCTGCACATCAGTTTGGGTTCCGAAAGTCCCATTCAACAGTCGAGCAAGTTCATAGGGTATACAACTCAGCGAGACAATGCCTCGAACGGAAACAGTACTGCTCTGCAGCCTTTCTGGATGTCCAACAAGCTTTTGATCGTGTCTGGCACAAGGGCCTGCTGTGTAAGGTCAAAGAAAAGCTACCACACTCACTTTTTCCCATAATACGATCATACTTGTCTAACAGAGCTATTCAAGTTAAGCAAGGAGATGCCAGATCTACACTGCACAACATTGAAGCTGGAGTACCTCAAGGTTCTGTTCTCGGGCCAGTCCTCTACAATATCTTCACATCCGACCTTCCAACAGCAGATGATGTATTCGTAGCAACGTATGCTGACGATATTGCCTACCTAGCCAGCGATGTCAACCCGACTATTGCCAGCGCCAAGCTCCAAAGCATTTTAGACTCTACTCATAAATGGCTTCTAAAGTGGAGAATTAAAGCAAGCGCACCAAAGTCCAACCACATTACATTCACTCTTCGGAAGGAAAATTGTCCACCAGTTAATTTGGGTTCAGACATCTTACCACATTGTGACAGCGTGAAGTATTTGGGCTTCCATCTGGACCGGCGTCTTACCTGGAAGATACACATCAAACGAAAGAGAGATGAATTAAACTTAAAATACAGAAACCTTCATTGGCTAATTGGAAGAAACTCAGTGCTCTCTGTAGATAATAAATTACTGATCTACAACGCCATCCTCAAGCCTTCCTGGACCTATGGCATGCAACTCTGGGGAGTAGCCAGCAAAAGTAACATCCTCTGTCTCCAGAGAGTCCAGAACGCCATACTGCGAACAATTGCAAATGCCCCGTGGTTCACTAAAAACGATGAAATACACAAATATCTCGAAGTACCAACTGTTGCTGAAGAAATCGAATATAGTCGTAAAAAGCATGTTGAACGGCTGTCAAACCACCCAAACTCGCTTGCCCTTCAGCTTCTCGACGCGTCGAACAGGACTGAGAGGCTGAAAAGGAAGAATATTCTATAATGGGAAGATGCGGCACTGGCTGTGTCTCCTACAAACCATGAGTCACCCAATAAAACTGCTTATAGTCTAGTGGACTGATCGTAGTTTAAAAAAAAAAAAAAAAAGAAAAGGATGAACGCATCAGATGCTGGGAAGGGAGAGAAACTTGCCTCGTGGTTAGTTAGCAAAGTTATGAAAGCAAAGTTGAAAACAGGTTTGGGTGTGCGATCATCGTTTAAAAAGTTGGTGTCTAAAATTCGATCTCAGATTAAAAAGCTAAAACGCAAGGATTCCAAGACTTTGATAAAGCACGCATACCAGTGTGCTAAAAAGCTTTTCCCAAAAACTCATTCCATATCTTTGCCTCGTGTAATACCATTACCGAAAAGTGGTGGCATCTTACCGCTTATTCCAATTTTTGCTGGACTGTCAGCAGTCGGCGCTTTAGCTGGTGGTGCAGCTGAAATAGCTAAAAGTGTGAATGACTACAAATTTGCTCAGAAAAATTTACTCGAAAATGAACGACACAACAGAGTAATGGAATCAGTCGCATTAGGAAAAGGCGTGTATTTAAAACCATACAAAAAAGGAAGCGGATTGTTTATAAGCTGTTCAAAAAACTAATAAAAGAGCTACCTCAACGTGCCTTAACAGATTTCGATATAATACGTGAGTATACCATATTTCGCGTGAGTGTTTATGAGGGATCGACTGCCTAGAAAACCAAAAGCTCTTATTAGAATGTGGTATACTTAATTTAGATGAATCTGCCAACGAAGGAACGCATTGGGTGGCATATGCGAAACTTAACAGATATTGTGAATATTTTGATAGTTATGGGGATTTGAAACCTCCTTTAGAGTTTGTAAGCTATATGACAAACTGTGAAATATTTTATAATTATACTAGGTTCCAAAAGTTCAATACTGTAGTCTGCGGTCACTTATGTTTGAAATTCTTATGTGATTTTTGGAATAAAATATAAAATGATTACCGCTGTTTTATTTACATCATTAGTAAAATGTCGTTCGCACTCTCCATTACGGGTAATACAGCGTTACTGTCATCCTACTACACACCAACGCTTCAATTGGTTGGTGAATATGAGTGCGCTTTGTTGCATCTATCAACATTCAACTCGATTCCCAACGTAGATCAAAGAAATAACAAGTTACATTACGGTGATGGTGAAGTTATCGAAATACCTGAAGGAGCATATGAACTTTCCGATCTAAACGCATATATTATTAGACAAATGAAAAATATAAGTTTTGTTTTGGAATGCAACAATAATACGTTGCAAACGTACATATTTTGTTCAAAAGCTATAGATTTTTCAAAAGAAAATTCTATTGGAAACCTTTTAGGATTCGGCACGCGGAAACTTGAAGCAAATAAAATGCATGTGTCTAATTTGCCAGTCAACATTCTGTCGACAACCATTGTGCGGGTCGAATGTGACGTAGTAAGCGGTTCATTTGTAAACGGTGAACCCAGCCACATCATTTATGAATTCGCGCCTAATGTGCAACCTGGCTATAGGATCATAGAAATACCTAAAAACATCATCTACTTTCCAGTCAACCAAAACAGTATCAGTTGTATTAACATAAGACTTTTAGATGCGAATAATCATCTAATCAATTTACGTGGGGAGCAAATACAACTATACTTGCATTTGAAGAAAAAATGATTGATCATAATAAATACACACATCCATCAAAAAAATGTCCCAGTATCATTCAGTCAACAACGAGCATAAGACAGCTAAGAAAAAACGGAAATAAAAAATTGACAAAAGAAAACATTAAATTTCTAAAATTAATTGGTTTGATAAAGTAAAATGAGTATTTTAGATATATTATCAGCACCTGCATATGACAACACGATTGATGGAATCGAGTATCACTCGTACAAGCCATATGTGACAAGCTTCAATAGAAATGATGAAATCAGGATTCCAATTAATCAACAAGATTTGTACATACTCCCCAGTGCGAGCACGTTGTATGTTGAGGGAACAGTAAAAATATTTAAAAAAGAAGCTGCAGGTAGGCAAAAAGTGTCATCAATTCAGTTCACGAACAATCCGCTAATGTTTTTCTTTCAAGATATTAGATATGAACTCAACGGTGTTGAAATTGATAAGATCAAAAATGCTGGTATTACCACCACTATCAAGTCGTTGTTATTAATGAACACCGGAGAATCGCTAAAAGCGAAGGCTTGGGGTTGGGATATCAATGGCACTAAAGGTGATGGAACTTTTTGCGTATCAATACCTCTCAGCAATATCCTGGGATTTGCTGAAGATTTCAGAAAAGTGATAATCAATTGTAAACATGAACTGATTCTATTGCGGAGCAATACAAACCTGAATGCAGTGACACTCAGTACCGGTGAAGAAATGGAGGACGTAGAAATAAATAAAATAGTTTGGAGAGTTCCGCATGTAAAAGTTTCTGATAAAGAGAAAATTAATCTTCTTAAAGTTTTGAATAATGACCGCACATTGCAGCTAGTATTTCGGAATTGGGATTTGTATGAGTACCCTTCATTGCCAAAGACTAGAAAACATACATGGTCCATCAAGACAGCGTCTCAAGTAGAAAAACCTAGATATGTTGTAATCGGTTTGCAGACCAATAGAAAGAACATGTCAGATAAAGGTATGTCAAAATTTGATCACTGTGATATACGCGATGTTCGTGTATACCTAAATTCAACATATTTTCCATATGAGAACTTGAATGCCAGCTTTACCGAAAATAGGATCTCTTTATTATACGAGCAATATGCTAACTTTCAGCAATCGTATTACGGTCGCCGAGCTTAACCTTTCTTATCAGTAAAAGATTTCAAGGAACGAGCACCATTATTTGTGATTGACTGTTCCAGACAAATTGATAACTTGAAACCAGGTACAGTGGTAGATGTTCGAGTGGAACTAGAGACAGACACTGAAATACCTGATCAAACAACAGCCTACTGTCTCATATTAAACGATTGTATCGTGCAGTACAAACCATTGAGTAGCATTGTGAAAAAAGTATCATGAATGCTGAAATCGTTATTGCAGACCTTCAAGGTTTCAAAACTTATAAAAATGAATTTATCGTTAAAGAATTAGCTATTGCAACCACAGAATATACACAAACTTTCTTAGTTAAGCCACCGTATCCTTTCAAAACTCTTTCTACTGAAGAAAGAAAACCAGTGCTGTGGTTGGAAAGGAATAGAGGTTTACTTTGGCGTGAGGGATTCATTGACTATTTTGAGTTTCATAGAGTGATCGTTCCGTATTTGGTGAACAAGAAAATAATTACTAAAGGAAACGAGAAGATAAAGTGGTTAACAAAAATGTGTTCCAATTGTGAAATAATCGATGTTGATGAAATGGGGTGTCCTAATTTTATAACTTTGCATAAGAAATTTAGTAATGACAACTTAACTTGTCCTAATCATAGAAATTATTGTGCATTAAAAAATGTAATTTGCATAAAAAAATGGTACTATGAAAATAATATGCATCAATTTAATTTATTTTAATATTTAAACACTTACTAGATATTTTTTTTTATTTAGGGTATGAAAAGTTTTGTATATAGTTTTGTAAGTATATAAGAGAATTTGAAAATAAAAAATGCCTCAATTTAAATTGTGTTTTATTTAAATCTGTTTCAACAGAAAATACACATGAGATAAAACAATATAATTGATTTAATATAAAGAACAATTACTCCGAATAATTTAGTAAAACATAATTACAGAAATTTGAACTTAGCAACACAATATTGCCTACAGACTACAGAGTATTCGTAAATAACTTTCTTGACATTTTGTCCACCAGCTCCTCAGTAGCCTCCATAACACTGTCTACAGCATCAGTCACCACATACTGAGCACTTATGACATCTCCTTCTCGTGATTCTTCTAGATTAAAATCTGGAAACGGTAAAGATGTAAGGTCGAACACCTTAATTTTAATCAGACGGAGCCCCTTTTTTCATTTTTCACTTTAACGTATGAAGTACTCATCTTCTTCTCCACCATGTTTTTATTCTGGATGGTCTGGGTACTGCGGTTGACAGTTTTTCTCTTCTTTTTGTTAGCCAATTCAGGATAATCTTCGCTGAAGTTTCGCAGGGGGTCTTGAGCGTCGCTGAGGAAGGCGTTCGAATTAAACATGTCTTCGGTTAGGATTGAGAGTGACATGCTGATTGCTTCAGTATTAGCGAGAGACGAGTGCTTTGCGCAAAAGACGCACGATGAATAATGACGATTTAGAACATGAGAAGAGTATCGGCGCTTAAAGGATTGCATGACATGCAGGTGTCTGCGAACATGCAGCGACATGTTGTTAGTGTGTTTTTTCTAAATCATTATAAAATATTGAAACTTGTTTCATCTTGTTCAAGTTGTATAAATTACATTTTTGTAACCCAAGAGCGCAGGTATGAAATCATGTTCCAACTTGTCTAAAATATACTTACTTCCTAATTAATAGGTACAGTCTATTCTCTCACTTAAGTATCCACCCATGTCTCTTGTCTGCTGGTGATAAGGTTCAAATTAGAATGAACTTTGGCTTTTAACTTGAGCATTGAGTGTACTAAGAATTTAATCGCTCAGAGTCTTGCTAATCTCAACCGGTCAGTGAAGGTAAGTACCGAACTCAGAAGCAGGGAATCTGTGAGGTGACCAAGCTATATTAAGAAGAAGGCCTTGAATTTGTAGAAGTGAGTAGGTAGGTTTATATTAAATAAAACAGAAGGTAAATAGTTAGATACATAGTTTATCTTATCTTTACTTACAAATCATTACATTTAAAAACATACATAATAAAACTAAATTAAGTTTATGGCATATACGCACATCAGTGTGTACTTAATTCTTTAAAGTTAAATGAAATAATTAATTATTTACTTTCAAAACATCCTTTAAAATTATCAAAAAACTCTTTATTAAATTATGGGTAAGACGCACACCTAGTTATTCATAGTTTATGGGGTAATAGAATAATGACCCCAAGAAACCGTATTAACATTATCCTTCAAAATAAATCGCTTGTCATCTTTACCAGACAACGCGACTTTGTTTTGCTCTCTTGTAAATATGTGATGTTTTATTGTTTTAAAGTGAACATTTTTTCTCCTAAGCTCTGAACCGGTCGTAAGAATATTATAGTAATCATCAAATCTCAACTGTTTAGTGACAGGTTTTTTTACGCCCTTTGCTTTTTTTATCTCTGTTTCACTTGTTTTTATGCTGTACAGCTTTGGCCGCAAGCCTACAAATTCCAGTAGAATTTTACCACCTAATTTATCTTTAAATAAGCCAGGAACTTTTTTATTTTTTTGAGCAATACCAAAACGATTATCGTTCGGAAAGTTGTTCGTTTCAAAATAATTCTGAAAATTGTTCTTCAGATCACAATAGAAATCATCCGTTTGGATAGAATAAAGAAGGCTATCAGTATCTGTATAACAAAGACACAATTTGTCTTTGTAGAATTTTTTCATCACTGAATAGTGAAAGTTATACATATGACTTTTCGACAGTTCGAGGACAGTGAAACCGATGTATATTGGTTTGTCCAAGAGAACGTTTTCATGCTTTAATTGTATTGCCACCAAATTCTCGTTAAACACTGCTGAACTGTGAAAATTTGGTCGTGCTATGAGCTGCTCTGCGCCTAAAAGCTTATTTGTCTTATTATTGTTATCATTCCATCTTGTTACCAGTCTAACATCAACTCTGCGTTCTGTGTCCTCCAATGTCTTACCAAAAATGCAATTGTTCAACAGTTTGAAAAAATCTTGTTCATTAGGAGAATCTGTTTTTTGACGTAAATCAGTGTTAAGATCGATATACATTTTCAGGTACGGACTTTGTCTGAATTTGATAGCTTTATGAATTTTTTTCAAGCGAAGCCCATGTTCTATGCATGTTTTCAAGTGTACATAGTGAATGACATAATGATACTTATCATATAAGTTCGGGATCAATTTTGGTTGTTTTGATCCAGGTGGAATGAAATTTTCAACACAAAATGCTAGGTCATTATGAAAATCATTCAAGTATTCAGGATATTCAAGATCAACCTCCAAAATGTACCCTATGTCATTGTTTTCAGGCACTGCCATAATATCTTAATCTTGGCCTTTAGTTTGGTCTAGCAGTCTAAAATCAGACTGCGGTAAATAACCGCACATGGAGAACCCATACAAATTATTGCAGTCCAAGTACATCAAAAAATTACTGTGCTGAGATTTATCGTAATCATATTGATACTTGTTATTCGATTTTGCATGCCGTTTTGAACAAAAGCAAAGACCACCTCGAATTCCTTTCTGAATCATACGAATTATTTCTAATTCAGTTATGAGTTCCAGTTTTACTTGAGTCTTTAACAGCATAGCATCAAAGCTTAGACTTGGGGCTGTGATATAGAAAGCCGGATCAAGGTTGTAATTCCGTTTACAAGTATTACGAAATTTTTCAAATATGTCCGCCAATAACAATACATCGCTTTTGACATACAAGTCAGTATACTCTCCTAGATTTTTAATCTCAAAGCTGTCCCATACATTTTGAGCGTGTGCATAGTCACTGTCACTAATACATTCATCAGTGAGCTTGCTATAGAATTTTTCTATAGGAGGTAAGGTGATTTCGTCGTATATGTTCCAAGCTGTCATATACTCATATGGGTAGATACCCTTTCGACGTATAAGATCGAATTGATCTTCATTACAACATAAACGTCTCAAATGGTTAAAATCATCACGATTTAGATTTTTCGCTAAATGCTCAATGCTAGTTCCCAAAAACTTGAAGGAATCTACAAAACGCAAAACTGCAAAGCTTTCCTCTGAAATAGGAATAAACTTTGTGAAGGAAATGTAGTTTTCCTTAGTCTTGGGAATGACTTTAATTCTACCAGGAGTCGTACTTAATTCTCGAATGAACAGATGGCAATCATAGCCTGACAAGTTATGAAACATAATAGGAATAAACTGAGGTATCTGAAACTTTAGATTACAAAACGAATGTGCTGCACCCCTGTATTTACCAGTGAAATGACAGTGGTCTCTTACTTTATCGTCAAGCAACAAATTTTTACACAGGTAACAAATTTCAGCAGCACTGAAATTGCTTTTATCATTTTCGTCAAAAATCATAGGGACGGGGTTTTCAGATTTTGATTTAATGATATGGTAAATATTTTTTACGTCGCGTTGCAAGAACTCTTTAAACTTTGTAGCACAATCGGGACCTCGATAGGCCTTAAGACGGTTTAGTGTTGTATCATAGTGACAAACTATGTAATATGCAAACGCAGCCGGAACATGTTTTTGCATGTTTGTTGTATGTATGAGTACTCGTTTGTTCAACGCAGGGTTCCAAAATGGTTTCGAAGTCAGCGTAAATAACAAATGGTACATTTTGCATGCAATGATAATTTTTGAATTGAATAATTGTGCCTTCGCTTGGTAACACCGTTGCCACCCCACCACAAATATGATTTTCACACTCTTGGCTTGACTTGAAAAACAATAAACACTCTTCACAGCAGTAAAGTCTACCGTGATGCTTAGTTACTTGGCTTCGGATCAATTTAGGGAAGTCTTTAATTAAACAATAATGAGATTTACATCCGTCTTGTAGTAAAAGCAAATTAACGTGTTGCTTTTTCCGCGATGAGGTTTTGTACAGAGGCCCTGTAATAATATATTTAGCCCCTAAACCATATACATTCACGCTAATACATATTTACATTATTTTTTTCAAAAGTTTTAATATCCTTCAAACTAACCGGAAAAGTCATGTTCGATAAATTTAAAACTGTACTAAAATGCGGATAAGAATTAACTCTATTCATATTAGTTGTGCTGGGAAATAGCGCAGCAACTACACTCCATGCAAAGCAAAATTCGTCATCATTTTTTATAGTCAAGCAAGATTTTTTAGCTTTAATTTTCTTTGGTAAATCTATAAAGGTGGAGCTCGACAAAGGTGTGTACCTATTGATGTTTGACTCAAGGTATAAAATGTCCAAAAGAGACCAACCGCTACCTTTTTAGGGTTCCGTAGTAATCTAAGAACCCTTATAGTTTCGCTATGTCCGTCTGTCCGTCTGTCCGTCTGTCCGTCTGTCCGCGAGTTTTCTAAGAAACCCTTAGTACTATAGAGCTGAAATTTGGCATGGTTATACATATTAATCACGCCGACAGAACTGTAGAGTAAAACCTTAGAAAAAAAAATTTTTTCGGGTGTCTCTTATAGACGTGAAAGGGCGATGAATTTTTTTTTTCTCGCCAATATCATCGAGTGGGGTGTCACAGAATAGTTTTTTAAAAGATAGAAGGGGTTTAGTAAGAACGTTTTTCGATTTAGCACTCTGTTTGCGAATCATAAATTTTTAAAGTGAAAATTTTTGTCAAACACAAGTGTCCCCCCCCTCTACCAGCTAAACGATTGTTTCTAAAAATGTGAAAAAATTCACAGAGGTAGCATATACATCAAATTTAAAAGGAAAACTATAAAACATAAGTTGGCCCTTCAAGTTTGCGAGAAATGGTAGACCAAGTGCCAAACATTGTTGGGATTAATAAGAATATATTTACTAATATTAGATCTTTGGTACTACAGAGCTGCAATTTGGCATGTTCATACATATTAATTGCGCCGACAAATAGAAAAAATAAAATTTTGTAAAAAAAATTTTTTCGGGTGTTTCCCATACATGTGAAAGGGCGATGGTTTTTTTTTCTCGCCGATATCATCGAGTGGGATGTCATAGGACAGTTTTTTAAAAGATAGAAGGGGTTTACTACGAAAGTTTTTCGATTTAGTAGTCCGTTTGCGAAAAATTAATTTTTAAAATGAAAAAAAATGTTAAATATTTCACGAGCATTTAGCATTTACGACGAAGTTCAGCCTGATCCAAAACAACTGCCATACAAAGTTCCACGTTAAAAGTGAGGCAAGGTCGAAAGCCAAGCTGTAAAATATTGACATTTCATGTGTCGTTATAGGTTTTTGGGGGTGTTAATTCCGAAAATGACATCAAAATTATACACCATCGCCACGCGACCTGCTCGTTAGCACCAGCTCGAAATTATTCCTAACAATACTTTTGTTGCTAAAAAAATATTTAAAAAAATTTAAATCAAAAAAAATTCGCGCTCGCTTCGCTCGCGGATTAAATACTTCCATTCTGTTGTATTTAGCCCAAAACCAAAGTTAGTGTCCTACCAGCTAAACGGTTGTTTCTAAAAATGTAAAAAAATTATCGTTGGTAGAATATATAACAAAATTAAAAGAAAAACTATCACACATAAGTTGGCCTTTCAAGTTTGCGAGTGATAGTCGACCAAGTGCCAAAAGTTTTTGGAATTAATAAGAATATGTTTACAAGGTATTAATATGTTTACATATTGACATTTTAGGTGTCGTTTAATAGGTTTTTGGTGATGTTAATTACGAAAATGACATAAAAAGTATTTTATCAGCAGGTCTATATTATTTCTAATAATTTTTTTTTTTAATTTTTTCGCTCGCTTCGCTCGCGAATTATATAATTTCATTAGGTTGTATTTACACCAAAACTAAAGTTATTTCTGAAACTACAAACTCTTTAATACATTTGTTTTTTAAACTATACTATTTGGAGATTTTAACATCGCCTATGACTAGTGATGAACGATACTTAGTCTTTTTAAGGCTTTTAACAAAGACTCGCCTTATTTTTGATGCCTCACGACTGATTCAGTCTTTTAGTTCCCAACCTTTAGTCATAAGGCTAGCTTTTTTAGTTGAAGTCTTTTAACGTAAAAAACTGAGCTGTTACTTAAACAGCTTAAAGGATTTAAAAGACTGGCGACTCATTATCTGGGAAGTCGACAGTCGTAAGGTATGTGTTGATAGAATGTAAATATCTCATTTTATCTCCTTGTCAAATGTTATCAAAATGTATTTAATTATTCCTTTTGGTTGATAGGTTACAGAAGAAATATTGAATATCACACACAAACTGCGGTGCGATCCCTTTAACATAAAAGAACTTGAGTCGTTTAAGTCTTTTAAAATTAGCTGGAGTTGGTTAAGTCTTTTAGTATTTTGAAAACAACTCGAGTCGTTTCAGTTTTTAATATTTTAATAAACTACTAAGTCTTATTAATAAAAACTCGAACTTTCAGTCTTAATTTTAGAGTCAAGTCCTGTAAGATGGAGGCGAGTCTTTTTAATAAGCCTTAAAAGACAGTCTCTTTCATCTCTAACTATGACTAACGATAGTACACCCGTTTTAAATGAATACGTAATGTAAACAATTTTTATACAACCATTTGTATCCACGCGAGGTGGTTATTAAACAGATGATTTATTTTTCCTTGTGGCGCTGGAATCTATATTTCTCCTTTAGTTACCTTCTTTCTTTGTGACCTCGTTTTTATTAGACATTATTAGCAATTCAACCGTCCATATGCTAGTAGAATTAAGAAGCCAGCTGCATATTTGAACCATGCTGCTACGGAACCATACAATGCGCGTGTCCCGACACGCTCTTGGCCGGTTTTTCCTCAAACTCGTCAACTTTTTTACTTAAAATGTCTGAGATTTTTTCCAACAACTCATCAAAACTATAGTTCTGATGCAATGTTATGTTATCAGTTGTAAAAGACTTGATCTCCATCGAATCATCCTTAACAGTTATGACTTTAATAAATAACTCAAAGTTAACTTTTATGCTTATGTGATTTGAAAGAGCTGCATCAAGGAGTTTACGCAAACGTGAGGCACAATTATTTATATACAGCAAAGGGCTTACGGAGGCTACTGTACTTCCTAACGGTCCTTCACCGGTATCAGTATCAGCGCAATGTATGCGGTACGACGCAATCCGATTACGGAATGCAGAACTAAGCTTTTCAATACAATCGTCAATGTATACCGCATTATTATTCTTGTGAGAAATACTACGCAAGTGACCAGAGAATGCTCTACTTGGTATTGACTGATATAATTATTTATAACTGAGTTATAATTATTTCACATTAATGACTTATGTCTGCGTCTTATTTTAAAAATTAAAAAATGTTAGGAAACTGTTAATTGTTACTTATTTATTTGTTTAAAATACTTACATACTAACACTTAAAAAAGATACACATAAAACATTAAAAAAACAAAATCAAATTAAAAAAATTAAAATAATGGAAAATAAACTGAATTATTTTTTTTTTGTTTCGGCTTTATCACCGTAAAACACAGCGTCCTTATCAAATTTTTTTTTCGCGTTATAGAATTTTTTTTTAATTAATTTCCAATTTTCGTCGTTCGGGTTCACTTGAAGCCTTAGATGGGCTTGTGTTTTGTCTGGGCGCTCCCTGGGGCTTAAATTAACTATGTCCGCCGTGTTATAAACAACTTAATTAATTTGCATATTACACGTACGTCGAAGAATAGGTCCCCATCCAGGATGATGTTATTCCGCAACACTCTTCCAGCAACCCGTCGGCTTAGTGAAGACCAGAGTGGTGCGGGCGCAGAGGTTTGCTGCGGCTCGTCTCCTCCGAACAATTCGGTAGAAACGTTTAGTTTTTGCGGCGGCGGAGGGGCGGAACTGTGGAAGAAAAGAAAAATAATATATCTATTCATCAACCCATATTATTACCAAGTACCAAGTAACATGCTCACTTCACAAATAGGTTAACTCTTGACCTCAATCTTGACTAAGATCATAGATCAGGTTAACGATGGAGCGAGCTAACCCAGAAAATGTCTATGAAGGCACTGGTACTCCCACGCACCGACGGAACACAGCAAGCTGTTTGGTGTCAGACTTTGGTAAGAGGGTGGTCGCGTACCAGACAGCCCTTCACAGAGCCTACCACACCGCATGAGACCATAGAACGCCACCTCAGATTCAACACAATTGAAGTGTCATTGTCTAGGATGTATTAATTGGAGGCAGTCTCATTTACGTTTCCTTAGTCGCCTCTTACAACACCCACGGAAAGAGATGAGTGGTGCTATTCTCAACCGATCACCACACGGCCGGCTAAAACATGTACAATCCACTAAATAGATGTAGGTACATACCTAGCAGCTTTAGATTTTTTTGGTTCCGGCTGTTTCTTCGATCTCGATCCTTTCTTTGATCTGAAAGAATACAATCATTGTTAGAAACTAAGTAACTAAATTTCAAAAAGAAACAAATCGAGAGATTGAAGAAGAACCTCGGTAATTATTATATATAATAATTACCGAGGTTCTTCTTCAATCTCTGACTTGACTTCTTCCACTTCTGAGTCTAGGGCGGCTGCCGCAGCGTTCCTTTTCTTGTATTCGGATTCAGACCTGAAAGGAACATAAAAAATAAAAAACTTGGAAATTCCAATATCTTTGCTAAAAATCAATTGAAAACTTTAAAAATATAAAAACTTACGAACATGATTTCTACAGCTCGGAATCGAATCTTGAAGTTTTTCTTGATAGGAGGGTGGAGGGTGGTACGACTGTACGTAGGTATGTCACTTCACGAAACCGTCGGAGCAAATAAAATTTAAAAAGCTGTATCTGAGCGTTAAGTACAATTTTCACTTATTACTTTTACACAAACAAGGATAGCAAATTTAACTCACACATACGTAACGATTCCCACAGAAAAGCTTGTCAGCGTTATCGCTACTACAAATCTACAATACTAATAGTAAAAAACTTTTTACGCGAGCTGTGTCTGTTCATAAACATGTATAGATTATTATTTACGAAATAATAGTGTATCATAACTAAGTTTACTTGACTTAGGTACTACGAAATATAAAGACAATTTGTGTGTATAAAAAATATAATGGTTAGGTACGTCAACATATTCGGAAGTATATCAATATTAATTCATAAAATATTTATTAAAACAAACAAAGTCAGGTGCAATACTACCTAAGCAAAATCGATTGGATGCCACTACGTTGCATTTTCGTCACCTGTAGGTACTTTCTTGTTCGTACTTGTTCCCACAGAGTTGCGCCGTCAGAAAGTGATAAGACGTTTCATGCTGTAGCATTGTGAATAACAATCAGTCGAAATAAAAAGTGTCTACTTTCACTATCGATGTAGGTAGAGCATGATAAATTAAAACCCTGCTCATACATACATACATACGCTCACGCCTGTAATCTCTTAACGGGTAGGCAGAGCATCAGTAGCTCTAGTAAACCACTTGATGCATCATTTGACTCAAATTGTGAGGGTTATCAGATGGAACACGTCGTATAATGGTGACAGGTGGTCAGCCTTTCGCCCACGGTACAACAAAACCCTCGCATCCTACTTACTGACTTTACAGTATGCCTGGGAAAAGTAGGCAGCTGGCACATTCTAAGTTTTTCTTTCACTCCCAGTCCAGCGTGAAACCCTGCTCATCTCATATTTAATATAATCGTTTTTATACATGAGTCAATTTCGATATTAAAGATATACTGGGTACATATTTTAAAAATGTTGTTTATTTTATTTAATAGAGTGTTCCTCCTAGTCAAAAATAATTTACGTAAGCCATTAATTCAACTCTCTAGCACCTTTATTTAGAAGACAAATATTAAAAACAGACTTAAAGTAAAACAAGTTACGTACTTCCCTTATTTATTTTTTAGACAGTATTTATACCAAAATTGAGCTCGATGATTAACTAGTTGCATTAGTAATGATTATTAAACAATCGTAGTAAACATATAATTTTTTCAGAAAATGCTCCCGTTCTGAGTAAATTAGATATTACTTGCCGGAACTAATTAACTGGCCTCTTTTATTCAAATTGACTGCAACATACAGCGACGACGATCTCAAAGAAATTGTCTGTCTTAGCTCAATTATTGTAGAGTTCATTTTTGAATAACAAAGTTCTACTGATCTGTACCAGCTAAAGAAACAGAGTACAGTCCGCGTTTACTTTTACATCGGTCGAACGTCTCGTTCTCGTTTTTAATTTAATTTAGAAAAAAGTACGTTATGTCATACAGCTGTAATGACTCTAAGTACCTGAACAATCTTTAGGTTTTTTTCACATGAAAGAGGTGAAAAATTCACGTGCTCAACATGGTCTGAGATAAAGAAAGTTTGGGGAAAGGAAATCATTACAGAAAATAACTAATATGACTCGGAGTTAATTCGTAGGTTTTTTTCATACATCTAATGAAAAATTCACGTGCTCAACATGGTCTGAGATATGAATTCGCTCCGAAGAAAATTAGTTATCTCTGTTTGATGTGATTCGGTACCTATTTAGTTATTGGGTTTGGTTTGTAGGTTATTTCCGAATCTTTGAAGAGGAAATTTCACGTACCCTACATGGTCAGGGATACAGATCTAGCTTCAAGTAACTAAGTAGGTCATTTAGAACTAAAATGTAAGTTATTGTCATTGATGTGATTGCGTTGTGTGGCTGAAAACCTTTTTTTGGATTGCTTAAGTCGTGAACACAGGTATGTCAAACACATTTTAACTTAATTACTTAAAACACCATAACATTTTTTAATGAATTGGTAAACCAATTTCCATTAGGTTCTTTTATGCACATGCTATCTTAAAACATTTTAAACTATTTATATGTGTATAAGTAAGTACCTAGTTTAAAAACGAAGGAAGTGTAAGTAGTTTTAAATCTGTATCTTGAAAAAACGTGTATTAAATAAATTGGAAAGGCTAGATCGAAATATCTGATTGGTAAGGCTAGATCAAACATTTCTGAAACGTTAACGGGGCGACAGAGCGGAGCGTAGGAGCGGAGTAGTTTCAGATATTTTTGATATAGCCTTCCCAATCAGATATTTTGATCTAGCCTTCCCAATTTATTTACTACTATAATCATCGCCCTTTCACGTCTATGGGATACGACATTCGAAAAATTTTTCTCTGTAGTACCAAAGGACAGATTGACATGGACAGATTGATATGGCGAAATTATAATTGTTCGTAGATTACTTCGGGACCCTAAAAATGGCAAAAAGTCACGTTTGTTGTATGGGAGCCCCCTTAAGTAGTTTTATTCCATTGTTTTATAGCTGCAATAAAAATATATCATCTGAGAAAATTTTAACTGTCTAACTATGACGGTTCATGTGATACAGCCTCGGACAGATTTATTTATAAAAACGGCAAAAAAATCACGTTTTTTTATGGGAGCCCCCTTTAATATTTATTTTGTTCTATTTTTTAGTATTTTCTTTTACAGCGACAGTAAAAATACATCATAGTAAAAAAAAACAACTGTCTAACTAACACAGTTCACGAGATACAGCCTCGGACAGATTTATCTATAAAAACGGTCAAAAAACATGCCCGCTTACATATTTATTTTATTCTGTTTTTTAGTATTTGTTGTTATAGCGGCAACAGAAATACATCATCTGTGAAAATTTCAACGGTCTAACTATCACGGTAGGGTATGTCACTTTATATGGGTGAAAAAAAAATGTTTTCTTTTTTTAACGTTATACCTCTCAAAAGTTGTATCTTGATTTTATATACTTTCATATGTAAAAAAATGAATTTTCAATATACTTTTGGCTCGCTCAAATGATTTGAAGTATCATAAAAAATCGATATTCAGAGTTAAGTTTAGGTATCAGATTTAAGACAATGTAAGGTCATAAGTAGCATTAAAACTATGTTATGTACTGAATATAACAGTAAATTAGAAAATTCAATGAAAATACTATTGAAATACACATAACTTAAAAAAAATTCAGAATTTCTTCCATATATTTGCAACTACGTAAAATCTTTTTTAGAGTTAAACCTGGGAATGATTTTCCTTGAAATAAATTTTTATTTTATTTTATTTTATTTGAGATTACAAATAGTTATACAATGAAGCTTATGTACTAAACTTATATAGAAACAACGGGTATGGTAATCGTATAACCAGCTACGTAATCCTCGTGGTAATTATTTATAAAAAGAGGTAGAACAGATCATGTGGATCAACACATTATCACGTTATAAACAAACATAAACAAACATACTTTAAGGAGAATTTATGGTAACAAGTTGTAAACTAGAATTATAGAAGTTACGTATTGTGGTAACAATATTATAATAAAACATTCATATGAGCAATAAAAACAAAAATAAGCAATGAGTTTGAGAGGGAGCAATGAAGTGTATGTATATATATGTATGTTTGTGTGTGCGTGTGTGTGTGTATGTGTGTGTGTGTATATTTATACTTGTATTATTTCAGTTTATTTGATACCTTGCCCAGCCCTACGACACATTATAGTAATCTTGGGATCGAAATTAATTCACTGGGCAAGGCATCAATTTAAAAATTAGGTATCAGTTTTGTTTGAGCAAACAAGCTTAACTTTATTTTTGTAAAAGTTTTTAGAAAGCGCAAACAAGTCAAGTTCGAGCAGGTGCTCGTTATAGAATTTCATAAGCCTGTAGAGAGGAGCCCGCGCATTAGTTCTGATTCTTCTGAGAGAGAAGAGTTCGTGGGGGTATTTATCACGGATGCGTTGAGAACCGCTCGGTAGTTTATAATAAATACTGTTAGTTAGCATGTTACAATCGAACATATTGTGCACTATGTCATACAACTTGCAGCAATGAAACCTTCTCGAGCTTTGTTTCCCACTACACGTACCGAAGCTTCAGTGGTAAGTTTGACTCCCCTTTCAACTGACTGTGTGTGGCAAGGAAACTTGGGAAAATCGAATAACTCCACATTTCCCTCTTGCACCATAGCTTCCAGTTCAGAAGTTTCCAAAGATCGAAGTAAAGGGGGTTCTGTGAGACGGAGCTTCTCGTCATGCCAGTCTATCATTTCGTAATAATTGTCACACACTCAAAGGTGATCTTTGGTATAACAAAAGGTCTTATTTTGTTGGCTTGCGCTGAAGACCGCGCTTTAAGTATTCTTCTGCCACTAACACCATACTTTTGTAACTTACATGCGCAGTGCGGTCGCGCGGTCTGCCTTTTGCATAATATATCTTGAAAAGCTTTCTCTTTCCGTCATGCTTCCATTTAAACCAGTACAATTTATACCCATTGTTCTGTCTTGTAATGACAAATCTTCTCTGGCATGGAGTATAAGAGGTCATATCAGTTGAATTTTGCTTGGACGTGTTATAGTGATAGCGTGTGAGCTGATGAACTGTTGTTATTGCTGGTGCAGCCAAACGAAACACAAGATGAACTTGAACACTTATATTAATTAAAATAGAAATTTACAAATTGCCGCTTCAGCGGTCGTTCAGGAAGAGAGCCCTCTGACATAAAAAAACAAAAGACTATAAAAATGTTGGGGTTGCCAACATGCTGCGGCCTCAGAAAACTTAACAATTTTATTTATTCTAATATAATATGAACTAACTTAAAACTTACAATGCCTGTCATGGATAACATTTTGAGACAAAATATTAATAAAAAAATAAAACCTTTGAATTGCTTGACACATTATTCTATCAAACAAAGTATTTATAATTAAATTATGAAACAATATTATTAGGGTATACTAAAGCAAATTATAACAATGAAATTATCAATTAGTGCTAAATATCATCAATAGGAAGAACGGACACCTTTGTAACGGCACGAATGTGACAACTGCCTGTTGAGGTTTTTACCTCCACTGCCCTAACTCTACCATCGTGTCCAGGGAAAACATTTGTCACTCTGGCCATTGGCCACACAAGTGGTTTTACATTATCTTCTCTTAGTATCACCAAAGAGCCCATCTTTATGTTACACGCGTCATTCCGCCATTTGGGTCTGTTCTGCAATACATTTAGATATTGTTTGTGCCACATTTTCCAAAACTCCTGTTTTAACTTCGTACATAAGTTCCATAATTTCAGTCTATTATTAGGTACGTTACTGATATTATTTTCTGGGTACATAGTTGGTACAGTACTTAATAAGAAATGTCCTGGTGTGAGGTAACTGTAATCATTAATATCTGCCGAAGACAATGGCATCAAAGGCCTCGAATTCAAAACGCATTCTATTTCGACTAGGACAGTATTGAGTTCCTCATATGTAAGCGTTTCCTTATTCAGCACACGTTTTAAATGGAATTTAGTACTCTTGACTGCAGCCTCCCAGAGCCCACCAAAAGTAGGTGAGTAGCTAGGAATAAAATGAAAGGTTATTCCTTTTTGAGCTGTGAAATTATGCACCCGCGCTTGGCGTTGCTCTGAGGACCGCAGTTGATAGAGCTGGACTAATTGGTTCCTTGCACCCTTGAAAGAGCTGGCATTGTCACAGTAGACTTCACTGGGTAGACCCCGACGGGATATAAATCGTCTGAAGCAAGCGAGAAAGCACTCAGAGGATAAATTAGAAACTAGTTCTAAGTGAATGGCCTTTGTTGCAAAACAAATGAAAACACATATGTAGCCTTTACCCACAAGAGAACGTCTCACGCGGGAGCATTTTACTTCTACTGGCCCAGCGAAGTCTACTCCGACTCTCTCGAATGGACGACTGGTAGCAGTCACCCTGCCAGCCGGCAAGGAACCCATCAGCTGTTTAGCCGCGGTGGCTTTGTTTCTGAAACAGGTAATACATTTTTGAGTAATTTTTTTAACTACATTAAGACCATTTGTTATCCAATATTTTTGATTTAAATTTGACAGCAAAAGCTTTGGACCCGCGTGCAGCAGTCTTTCATGCTCACTTCTTATTATAAGACCAGTAATTTGAGAAGCTTTGGGTAAAATGATAGGATGCTTCTGTGAATATGGTATTTCTGCATGGTGAAGCCTACCACCTACACGTAGTAGCCCTTGGTCATCCAAAAAGGGGTGTAAATCTTGAAGGGAGCCTTTACAAGCAGTTCCCTTTCGTAACGCCTCAATTTCAGACCGATAATGAGTGTGTTGTTCATGCTTAATAATGAGTAATAAAGCTTGTTCTAACTCAATGGCAGTAATGAATTTTTGAATAATTTTGTTTTTTTTAGAATTAATGTTATTACAGAATCTTAAAATGTATGCTAAAATCCTTTTCATTTTGTGGATGTTAGAGTGCTTGTGTAATTTTTCGAAAATATTAACGTGGCTCACTGTGGCGCCGCAAACGATCTGATCGCTGGAGGATGCTGCGCAGGGTTTCGTCTCTGGTAAGTTTTGAGGTAATTCAACTGTAAAATCAAAATTATACCTGTCGTTCTGTAGAAACGCAGGACCTGTCCACCAGAGGGCGCAGTCGCCAAGTTCAGCCGGGTTAACTCCTCTACTAATGAGATCAGCAGGGTTATCTTTAGTGCTAACATACAGCCAATGACAGTCAGGCGTCTGTTGACGAATAACATTCACACGATTTGCCACATATGCCTTTAAAAGTGTTAACTCAGTGCGTATCCAAGCGAGTACTATTGTCGAGTCGGTGAATAAATAAATATTTTTTAGGCTTATTCTTGATATAAGCATGTCACAAACCTTTGCAGTCAATTTAGAAAGCAGCAGTGCCGCATTAAGCTCCAGCCTTGGAACCGTCATGCCCTTGTTCTGAAGCGGGCTTATGCGTGATTTTGAGCAAAGTAAGTGCATATGCGGTTTACCTGTGCAGCCAACGACCCGTAAGTACAAGCAGCACCCGTAGCCGGTGGAGCTGGCGGCGTCAGAGAAACCTATCAAATCAACAGCATCGGAATCTAATACAGGAATGTTTCTGTGTAAGGACATAGGCTTCATTAGGGCTAAACTAGATGTGAAATGATACCAATCTGCCTCTAATTTATCGCTTATTTCTTCATCCCAGCCCAAACTGTCTGACCAAAGTTTTTGCATAATCTCTTTAGCCTTGACTATGATGGGACTGACATAACCCATAGGGTCATAGAAGCGCCCTATGTAACTTATAACGCTACGCTTTGTTATTTTGGGGGTATCAAATGGCCTTGGGCATGAAATGAGAAATTGATCATCATTGACTGAAAGTTGCAACCCTAGAGCCTTCACACAACAATTTTTATCTTGTAATTCAATTTCATCAAAATGTTGGTCATTGGGAGGAATGTCAGACAATATGCGAGGGTCATTGGCTGCCCATTTATGGGTATGAAAGCTTCCCATGCTTAATAAATCGCGCAATTGTCTTTTCGCCTCAATCATGACGTCAAAATCATTGTGAGAATATAAAATATCATCTACATAAGCACATTTCCTAAGGATATCTGAGGCAAGAGGATATTGCTCTTGGTATCTGGAGGCTAACTCTGCAAGGCATCTTGTTGCTAAATAGCTGGAACTCTTTAAACCATATGTGACAGTATCCAATCTAATACATCTGATACTGTCTTTCGGACTGTCTCTCCATAATATGTTTTGAAGGGAAGTGAATTCAGGAAAAACTCTAACATTTCTGAACATACACACATCAAAAAAAGTTTACGATCAGTAGCAAAATCAGGTGTATTCTTTAAAATATAAATTATTTAAAGAAACTGTTTACGTTTTATGATTTTATAATGAAAATGCACTAAGTAAATAAAAGAATCATTATTAATTATTTACTTTTTATTAACAAAAGCTAGGAAATGCAATTTTGGCTTAAATGTAATGTAATGAAAAATTTGAATTAATGAAAAAACAAACAAAATTTATTACGAAAAAATTAATAGTTAGTATAAAATGACTCCTCCCCTGGCTCGCACACATGCGGAAACCCTTCTGGGCATGCTAAGAATTAAGTTATCTAGCATTTCTTGTGGTAACCTGTCCCACTCTTCAATAGCAGCTGCCCTGATTTCTGACACTGTTCGCGGAGGTGGCTGACGGTTCCAAACAGCTCGCTTAAGAGCATCCCACGCATGCTCGATCGGGTTTAAGTCAGGCGAGCTGGCAGGCCAGTCTAACCTGGTGATGTCGTATTGCTGGAGAGAAGCATCAACACGTCCGTTTCGATGTGCGGGCGCATTATCATCTACCATTATGAATTGGCGCCCGTGGTTGATGCGGAATGGTCTGACGTATCCATCGATTGCAATCGTTTTGTACATGGTTTTGTCATGGTGCCTTGATACGGGATTAAGGGCGTCCTAGCCCCAATCATTATCCCGGCCCAAAAGGACACTGATTTCCCGCCCTGCTGAACGGTTCCAGAGGCAGTTCTCTGCCTTTCAGAGTCGCCAGGTCTTCTCCAGACACGGACACGTCGGTTATCTGGATGTGTACTGATCCGCGTTTCGTCAACGAAGAAGCAGCTCTGCCAGATGCTTTCGTCCTCAATTTCTTCATTTTGACGGAGCCTAACCCATTGCAATCTGCGCCGCTTCCGTTGCTGTGAGTTCAGAGGTGCTCGCCAGGATCTCCTTGCTCGTAATCCAGCTTGGTGTAAGCAATTTCTAATCGTTTGGGTGCTAACTTCGCGGCCGGTGGCAGCTCGCAGCTCTGCTTTCATTTTAGTAGCGTTCATTGTTGGGTCACGGGCAGCCAGTAATCTGATATATCGCTTCTGAATTGCAGTAAGAACAGTTGGGCGACCACTACCAGGTCGATCAGCTAAATCTTCCATGCCCTGATACCTCTCCAACGTGGTCACCACGCAGGATTGGGATACATGAACTCTGCGTGATATTTCCCTCGTGGAATAGCCTTCTCCACTTAAACTTAGAATTCTGGCTCGTAAAACTGCAGTTAATCCACTCGGCATCGTTACCAACTTAATTTTTTTTGAATAAATTGAAAATATTGATAAGTTGCGACTATGTCAGATTTCTGAATGAAAGCAAGCAAGGGTTGATTGTCTTTTTAAATGAAAAAACATTTGAATTACGAAATTATTTTATATTTAAATTTCATATTTTTAAATAAGGAATCAAAAGATAAAAAGTGATTAAGTTTTATTCTTCTACAATAAAAAATATTAGCACTTTTCCAAGTGATCGCAAACTTTTTTTGATGTGTATACGCTTGATATCAGTAGTGAATGTGTACCTGCCTAACCTAAATGAAAGAATAATATCAAACAAATCTTTCTGAACTGTCGGGCCATTCAATTGTAAATCATTAAGTGATACTTTGGTACTAGTTTTCATAGAAGCATCAAAGACTGTGCGCAATTTTGTGGTTTTGCTATCCTCCCTCAGCACTGCATGATGTGGTAAAAAATAGACTGCCTCTTTTTTTAACTGATAAAGTTCAATGTCTACATAGTGACCATGGCCTAGCTCTAGATACTCATTAATGAAACCCTTGTACTGGTTTAATAAGTCAGAGTTATTTTGTAATTTTTTCTCAAGGTTAAGAAATCTTTTAAAAGCAAAATGGTATGAGTCTCCTAAAGCCTCGTTTACTTCAGCAAGTGGCAACTTCAGTGGAAGCGCAACATGAAACTGATTATCCTTTAACACTACAGTGCTTTTATAAATATGCTCACAGAGCTCCTGTTCAGAAGATTTTTCTGAGAATCGTTCAGGTACTTGTTCGCATTGCCAAAACTGTTGCATGATATTATCTAGGTTATCATTATTAGATGTAACACATTTTAAAGCTACCTTATTGCAGACCCCATCTTTAGCAGAAGTGTAGTGTGGCAGTTGTCCCCCTACAATGTACCCGAACTTGGTGTTGATGACTCGTGGCTGCCGTTCATCACTCGGCTGCTGCAGCTCCTCCTCCGTTTCCGCCGACGGCATCAGGACCTGGAATACCACATCAGCACCCATAAGAATTTGTATTTCGCCAGGGACATTAAACTGCTCATCTGCCAATTTAAAAACTTCTGGCAATTTTATAGTAGCCTTATCAAACTTGGTCTGAGGTAAGTTACAAGTGATTCGATTTACAACGTGACATGTTAGCGTTGTTTGAAAGGGAGTCTTCAAAGAAAACACCTGTAAGGGTAAACAATATTTGACATCTTGTTTCGAGTTGCCAATTCCAAATATGTTGGTGTTGGTTGGGTTTGGTTTTAAACCAAGAAGCTCTACTAATTTTTTAGAAACAAAAGAAACCTGTGAACCACTGTCCAATAGGGCTCTTACATGAAGCTCTGTACCATCCTTGGCAATTAGCTTTACTCGTGCTGTGGGAAGAAGAGTGTCATGATTAATATTGCCTGTCAACAGTGTGACAGGGGGTGCAGGGGGGGCAGAAGGCTTGTCGCAGTGTAACAGAGTATTGTGCTGTTCCTTGCACTCTGCACACCGAAAATAGTACCTACATTTTCCTTTATGCGCACCTAAACAAATAGTGCATAATTTATTTTTAGCTGAAAATGCCACTCGTTCTTGCGCTGACAGATTTTTAAATGTACTGCAAGTAAATAATTTGTGATCGCACTTACAGTATTGACATACTTCAGCGGTGGCTGCCATCACCGCTGCTGATGGTTTGGTCGAGTCTGGAAATTGGCCGTGAGTATCCTGCATGGTGTTCTCCAGTGCCAGTGCCCTCTTCTCTATGTATGCAAGGAACTGCTCGATGTTGGGTTCCACTTCATGCTCCCTGTCGAGCTGATAGGCTCGAGCCGTATAGGAGTCAAGCTTTCGGGATAAAATACACAATATTATAGCATCCCAGTGTGACACAGATTCACTTAGTTGATGTAATGCAGCTAAGTGCTGCCCAACCAAGGACACAAAGCCCCTCAAACCAGAGGCAGCTGACCCTACAATGCGCCTCATGTCTAACAGTGAGTATATGTGTTCGTTTACAATTTTGTATTTATTATAGTATCCATTTTCTAAAAGCCCAATGGCCCTTTCATAACTTTCCTTACAAATTGGTAAATTTTTTATAAGATCAAATGGTTCATCTTTCAGAAATGATCGAAGGCAATACAATTTCTGCAGAGGATCCAAGCTTTTGTCATTATCAATCATTGAATCAAACATATTTTTGAACGGAATGTATTCAGTGAATTTGCCATCGAAGGTTTTTATTTGTATAGGTGGCAACTTCACCTTTGCGAGCGAAGCGGCGGATGTGTTGGAATCAGAATGCCCCGTTTTTGTTTCTAAAAATGAATTTAGTTGTTCGTTAATAGAGGAGAGAATATGACAGTACTTCTCCTCGACCTCATCAGCATCCTCATCCTGGGAAGAAGAGCGGCAAAAAATATCTTTATTTAATTGATCGTATTCTGTGAAAATCTGAATAACACGATCTTTTTTTATTTTCAATGTTTCAACGCTCCAATTTCCCATGTTATCTAAAGATGAAAACAATCTAGTTAGCGAGGCCTTCGCGTAACCACGCTTAGCATTCAAAGATTTCAAATCTGCTTCAGCCATTTCGCTCGCAAAAACGTAATTTGATAATAAACTAAACATAAATCTTAACAATTACCTATTGAACACTACTTAGAAATAGAAATAACACTTACAGTCATTTTAAAAGGTAATCCGTAACCACAGAAAAACACTTTTTGATGTCTCACTTACTTGATTCTATAATAAACTTTAATTTCACTGATGAAACACAAACACACAACAGAAAAAACTGCCAAGATTCGAAAACTTCAAACCGCTTGGCTTGGCTTGGGTAACTTAGGTCGTACATACCAAACTTGTCGACACTCGAACAACGAAAATAAACCGTGACCAATATGGCGGTGGCAGGATATGGCCAACCACAGAGAAGTGACGTCACAGCGTAGACCAATGAGGGCTCGGAGATTCGGGGCGGCGCGTTGTGATTGGTGAGATGAAAACAAACTCGCCCGTTCAGCACAAGCTGCCCGGCCCGCCGATGCCTCTTGCTGCTTCCTGATGTAGAACCGACGCGGTAAAATACAAAATTTTCCTGTCCAAATTTTGCTTACTTTCTTCAGGCTGCTCGTTGATTCGAAGGACCATATGATAGCGTGTGAGCTGATGAACTGTTGTTATTGCTGGTGCAGCCAAACGAAACACAAGATGAACTTGAACACTTATATTAATTAAAATAGAAATTTCCAAATTGCCGCTTCAGCGGTCGTTCAGGAAGAGAGCCCTCTGACATAAAAAAACAAAAGACTATAAAAATGTTAGGGTTGCCAACATATAGGCATGCACCACCAGCGGTATACATGAACACCAATTCCGCTGGTGAGGAGAACAATACTTCGCCAGTATATCCAGGGGAGTTCGATTGAATCTTTCCACAAGATCATTTGTTTGCGGATGAAAGGTCGTAGTATGGACTAGCTTCGCACCGAATGCTTCTACCACTTCTTTCACAGGATAAGCCGTAAATACGGTTCCTCTGTCCGTTAATATGGTTTGCACCGAACCTAGTCTGCAAAAAATTTCTTCGATTAGGAAATTACATATCACCTCTGCAGTGACTCTTGGAACTGCTTTGCGAATAGCATACTTCGATAAAAACTCCATTGTAACAATGATGAACTTGTTATTACGAGTAGATTTCCTAAAAGGACCCAGAATGTCCATAACCACTCTTTACAGTATACATTTCACTTCAATGGGTTGTAGTTCCATCTTATTTCTCGATTTAGCTCTTTTCTGGCATGCTAAACATGATTTGACCTTTCTTTCGATCTGTTTTAACACCTTAGGCATAAAGAATCTTTCCTTAAACTTCTCTAGTGTCTTTGTAATACCGAAGTGTCGGCCTGTATATACATCATCGTATAAATGTTCCGTAATATCTGAAAAAAGTTCGCGAGCCAGCACCAATCTTTTGCGTAATTGATTAGTGTTCCTGTCCACTCTGTAAATAAGATTATTTATTAGGGCAACAGACTTGTATGATGATCCATTTCCATTCAAAATCTTTGATTTTATTCTTGAACAAAATTCGTCTGTAAGTTGAGCATTTGAGTGACTCGTGACGTCGTGTAATACAAATATCTCGAGGTCCTCGTAGATTCCTCAGTAGAATTACTGGGATTAGACAATAAAGGGTTTCTACTAAGAAAATCTGCTACTACATTGTCTTGACCAGGGCAATGTACAACATCAAAATCCCATTCCTGAATGGATAATGCCCATCTAGCTAACCTACCAGAGGTGTTCTTTCTGTTAGTCAGCCAACAGAGAGCTTTGTGTTCTCTCATGACCTGAAAATGCATACCCCATAGATATTGCTTGTAATACCTTAACGCCCAAACCAAGGCTAAACATTCTTTCTCAGTAGTGGTGTATCTGGTTTCCGCGTCAGATAATCTTCTTGAAGCATAAGCCACTGGTTTCATTATGTCGTATCCTTGCGTTAAACACGCTCCTAGGGCAAAGTCTGACGCGTCCACATACAGGCGTGTTGTAACCCTTGGATCACTGTTGAAATAAGAAAGTATGGGAGGATTACATAATCTTGACTTTACTTCATTAAATGCTTTCTGTTACTGCTCTTGCCAAACGAATTTCTGTTTTTTTTTTTAACAAAGTAGTCAAGCGAAGAGCATTGAAGAATGTTAGCAACTTTTAATTTTTTCCTCACATTATAGTCTATTAAAAATAAAAAAATCCAGTGAAAGATTTATTTTGATATGTCTTATAGTTTCCGAGATATTGAATTATTTAGCTATGCGTGCGACAACGCGGGCTGACGCCGCTGTGACGTCACAAGACAACGCTCGCTCAGTGCGTATTATGCTTCCGAACGTTCCACATACGTAACGTCATACGATATTCATAAAAATGACTGACCCACAAAGCAGAAGGTCTTGTGTTGTGCCCCAGTGTTTGAATACTGCTGTTAATGCATCCGAAAAGTTGCTTTTTAAAGTTCCTTTATAAAATGTGCATCCACATTTCAAAAAGTTTTGTAGGTACCTCTGTAATGTTCGTTAGGCATTAGGTTTAGGTACTATGCTACTATTCTTCTACCATTAAAACATGATCAGTATGATAAACTTGTAACTAAACCACTATTAATGGAATATCAAAACTTTTGAAATACCTACCTACTTACACATCGCATCTCAGCGGCCAAAAAATCAAAGTTGTTTAAACAGTAGCGGGCAACCATTAATCCATCTATTATGGGTAAGTTATCGGATTGCCCTTTTTCAAAAAGAAATCAAATCAAATATCTTTATTGTGTATCGAGAGTACAATATGGATGTTATTTTGTGACAGAACATACTCGATATGCCAGTTACGGCGTACAATATTTTTAGTCGCAACGTTCGACCACACATACAAATAAAATAAGAAAAAAATAACAGTTAAAATAACCATCATCCATTATTACACTTAAATCCACAATGAAAATAAAAATGCGTTTATTAGATTACACGATATGCTGTGCTTGTTGCATGCCTTGTGCTTTCCGGAGATCAAGGTGAAAATAAGAAATCGTCCTATGAAACTGAGATGGTTGTCAAAAGGACTCAAAAAATCTATTAAAAATAAACGCAACTTATATATGAAGTTCAAACAAAATGCTCGAAACAAAATAGTAAATAAACTAGCGTACACTAGGTATAATAGCTTGCTCAAAAAGTGTATACTAACAGCACAAAAGCAAAATAACAATAAAGTGATCGAAGCAGCTAAGAATAAATGCAAAGCTACATGGGATACTATATCTACAATGACTAAAAGCACGCTACATAGAAATGAAATTGACAGCCTCAAATTTAATGACAAGATTGTTAGTGATCCTCAATTAATTTGCAATGAACTTAATAATTACCTTATCAATTTGACCAAGACATACAATCGACATTTAATCAAATCTTATCCAATTAGTAATTATAATCCAAATACAATTTTCTTAAATCCAGTTGACAATAGTGAAATTAATAAAATTATAAAAAGTTTAAAAAATAGCAAATGTAGCGGCTATGACAACTTACAAATAAACATGCTTAAAAACTGTGCCTCCAGTATAAGTCATGTGATAGCTCATGTCATCAATTTGTCATTTGAGCAAGGTGTTTTTCCCGATTGTCTGAAATTGTGTATCGTTAAACCTCTTCACAAAAAAGGAGAGAAGAAAGATCCTCAAAACTATAGACCGATTACGCTCGTTCCCATGCTTTCAAAGATATTTGAAAGAGCGGTTTTTAATAGGTTAAATAACTTTCTTGTGAAGCATAACGTCTTGCGAGAAGAACAACATGGCTTTAGAAAAGGTCATTCAACTTCGTTGGCATGTTTTGATTTAGTCAAACTAATTACTGAATCAATTAATAATAGAAACCTAATTATGGCAATGTTTCTCGATATGTCCAGAGCATTTGATTTTGTGGATCATGCTCTCTTATTACTTAAACTTGAGAGATATGGTATTCGAGGAAAAGCCTATGATTGGCTAAGTAGCTTTTTGAAGAATAGAAGACAATGTGTGGAAATTGACAAAATAACGCAAAAGGCTAACACTCGTATAAAACAGAAATTTAGGTCAGACTATATTGTAAATGCCACTGGTGTACCTCAGGGAAGTGTACTAGGTCCACTACTTTTTCTACTATACATAAACGATTTACCTGAGGCTACATCGGAAAAATGCATTTTGTTTGCAGATGATACAACTATCGTAATAAGAGGTAATACAAAACAAGAACTTCAAATGAAAGCAAAAAAGGCCCTTGATGATGTTTGTGATTGGATGCAGCGTAATAACTTACACGTTAATTTTAGTAAAACCAAATTCATTCATTTTCGCTCATACAACACTAAATCTCTTGACTTAGAAATCATACATGGTAGTAAAGTTGTTGACCAAGTTGAAACAATAAAATTTTTAGGCTTACATTTTGACAACCATTTGAATTGGAAAAACCGGCCAAGAGCGTGTCGGGACACGCGCATTGTAGGGTTCCGTAGCAGCATGGTTCAAATATGCAGCTGGCTTCTTAATTCTACTAGCATATGGACGGTTGAATTGCTAATAATGTCTAATAAAAACCGGCCAAGAGCGTGTCGGGACACGCGCATTGTAGGGTTCCGTAGCAGCATGGTTCAAATATGCAGCTGGCTTCTTAATTCTACTAGCATATGGACGGTTGAATTGCTAATAATGTCTAATAAAAACGAGGTCACAAAGAAAGAAGGTAACTAAAGGAGAAATATAGATTCCAGCGCAACAAGGAAAAATAAATCATCTGTTTAATAACCACCTCGCGTGGATGTAAATGGTTGTATAAAAATTGTTTAAATTACGTATTCATTTAAAACGGGTGTACTATCGTTAGTCATAGTTAGAGATGAAAGAGACTGTCTTTTAAGGCTTATTAAAAAGACTCGCCTCCATCTTACAGGACTTGACTCTAAAATTAAGACTGAAAGTTCGAGTTTTTATTAATAAGACTTAGTAGTTTATTAAAAGATTAAAAACTGAAACGACTCGAGTTGTTTTCAAAATACTAAAAGACTTAACCAACTCCATCTAATTTTAAAAGACTTAAACGACTCAAGTTCTTTTATGTTAAAGGGATCGCACCGCAGTTTGTGTGTGATATTCAATATTTCTTCTGTAACCTATCAACCAAAAAGAATAATTAACGCCTAAACCACTAAATACATTTTGATAACATTTGACAAGGAGATAAAATGAGATATTTACATTCTATCAACACATACCTTACGACTGTCGACTTCCCAGATAATGAGTCGCCAGTCTTTTAAATCCTTTAAGCTGTTTAAGTAACAGCTCAGTTTTTTACGTTAAAAGACTTCAATTAAAAAAGCTAGTCTTATGACTAAAGGTTGGGAACTAAAAGACTGAATCAGTCGTGAGGCATCAAAAATAAGGCGAGTCTTTGTTAAAAGCCTTAAAAGACTAAGTATCGTTCATCACTAGTCATAGTCGATGTTAAAATCTCCAAATAGTATAGTTTAAAAAACAAATGTATTGAAGAGTTTGTAGTTTCAGAAATAACTTTAGTTTTGGTGTAAATACAACCTAATGAAATTATATAATTCGCGAGCGAAGCGAGCGAAAAAATTTTTTTTTTAAATATTATTAGAAATAATATAGACCTGCTGATAAAATACTTTTTATGTCATTTTCGTAATTAACATCACCAAAAACCTATTAAACGACACCTAAAATGTCAATATGTAAACATATTAATACCTTGTAAATATATTCTTATTAATTCCAAAAACTTTTGGCACTTGGTCGACTATCACTCGCAAACTTGAAAGGCCAACTTATGTGTGATAGTTTTTCTTTTAATTTTGTTATATATTCTACCAACGATAATTTTTTCACATTTTTAGAAACAACCGTTTAGCTGGTAGGACACTAACTTTGGTTTTGGGCTAAATACAACAGAATGGAAGTATTTAATTCGCGAGCGAAGCGAGCGCGAATTTATTTTGATTTAAAAAAAATTTAAATATTTTTTTACCAACAAAAGTATTGTTAGGAATAATTTCGAGCTGGTGCTAACGAGCAGGTCGCGTGGCGATTGTGTATAATTTTGATGTCATTTTCGGAATTAACACCCCCAAAAACCTATAACGACACATGAAATGTCAATATTTTACAGCTTGGCTTTCGACCTTGCCTCACTTTTAGCGTGGAACTTTGTATGGCAGTTGTTTTGGATTAGGCTGAACTTCGTCGTCAATGCTAAATGCTCGTGAAATATTTAACATTTTTTTTTCATTTTAAAAATTAATTTTTCGCAAACGGACTACTGAATCGAGAAACTTTCGTAGTAAACCCCTTCTATCTTTTAAAAAACTATCCTATGACATCCCACTCGATGATATCGGCGAGAAAAAAAAACCATCGCCCTTTCACATGTATGGGAAACACCCGAAAAATTTTTTTTACAAAATTTTATTTTTTCTATTTGTCGGCGCAATTAATATGTATGAACATGCCAAATTGCAGCTCTGTAGTACCAAAGATCTAATATTAGTAAATATATTCTTATTAATCCCAACAATGTTTGGCACTTGGTCTACCATTTCTCGCAAACTTGAAGGGCCAACTTATGTTTTATAGTTTTCCTTTTAAATTTGATGTATATGCTACCTCTGTGAATTTTTTCACATTTTTAGAAACAATCGTTTAGCTGGTAGAGGGGGGGGACACTTGTGTTTGACAAAAATTTTCACTTTAAAAATTTATGATTCGCAAACAGAGTGCTAAATCGAAAAACGTTCTTTGTAAACCCCTTCTATCTTTTAAAAAGCTATTCTATGACACCCCACTCGATGATATTGGTGAGAAAAAAAAAATTCATCGCCCTTTCACGTCTATGGGAGTCACCCGAAAAAATTTTTTTTTCTAAGGTTTTACTCTACAGTTCTGTCGGCGTGAATAATATGTATAACCATGCCAAATTTCAGCTCTATAGTACTAAGGGTTTCTTAGAAAACCCGCGGACAGACGGACAGACGGACAGACGGACATGGCGAAACTATAAGGGTTCGTAGATTACTACGGAACCCTAAAAACGAGGTCACAAAGAAAGAAGGTAACTAAAGGAGAAATATAGATTCCAGCGCCACAAGGAAAAATAAATCATCTGTTTAATAACCACCTCGCGTGGATACAAATGGTTGTATAAAAATTGTTTACATTACGTATTCATTTAAAACGGGTGTACTATCGTTAGTCATAGTTAGAGATGAAAGAGACTGTCTTTTAAGGCTTATTAAAAAGACTCGCCTCCATCTTACAGGACTTGACTCTAAAATTAAGACTGAAAGTTCGAGTTTTTATTAATAAGACTTAGTAGTTTATTAAAATATTAAAAACTGAAACGACTCGAGTTGTTTTCAAAATACTAAAAGACTTAACCAACTCCAGCTAATTTTAAAAGACTTAAACGACTCAAGTTCTTTTATGTTAAAGGGATCGCACCGCAGTTTGTGTGTGATATTCAATATTTCTTCTGTAACCTATCAACCAAAAGGAATAATTAACGCCTAAACCACTAAATACATTTTGATAACATTTGACAAGGAGATAAAATGAGATATTTACATTCTATCAACACATACCTTACGACTGTCGACTTCCCAGATAATGAGTCGCCAGTCTTTTAAATCCTTTAAGCTGTTTAAGTAACAGCTCAGTTTTTTACGTTAAAAGACTTCAACTAAAAAAAGCTAGCCTTATGACTAAAGGTTGGGAACTAAAAGACTGAATCAGTCGTGAGGCATCAAAAATAAGGCGAGTCTTTGTTAAAAGCCTTAAAAAGACTAAGTATCGTTCATCACTAGTCATAGGCGATGTTAAAATCTCCAAATAGTATAGTTTAAAAAACAAATGTATTAAAGAGTTTGTAGTTTCAGAAATAACTTTAGTTTTGGTGTAAATACAACCTAATGAAATTATATAATTCGCGAGCGAAGCGAGCGAAAAAATTAAAAAAAAAATTATTAGAAATAATATAGACCTGCTGATAAAATACTTTTTATGTCATTTTCGTAATTAACATCACCAAAAACCTATTAAACGACACCTAAAATGTCAATATGTAAACATATTAATACCTTGTAAACATATTCTTATTAATTCCAAAAACTTTTGGCACTTGGTCGACTATCACTCGCAAACTTGAAAGGCCAACTTATGTGTGATAGTTTTTCTTTTAATTTTGTTATATATTCTACCAACGATAATTTTTTTACATTTTTAGAAACAACCGTTTAGCTGGTAGGACACTAACTTTGGTTTTGGGCTAAATACAACAGAATGGAAGTATTTAATCCGCGAGCGAAGCGAGCGCGAATTTTTTTTGATTTAAATTTTTTTAAATATTTTTTTAGCAACAAAAGTATTGTTAGGAATAATTTCGAGCTGGTGCTAACGAGCAGGTCGCGTGGCGATGGTGTATAATTTTGATGTCATTTTCGGAATTAACACTCCCAAAAACCTATAACGACACATGAAATGTCAATATTTTACAGCTTGGCTTTCGACCTTGCCTCACTTTTAGCGTGGAACTTTGTATGGCAGTTGTTTTGGATCAGGCTGAACTTCGTCGTAAATGCTAAATGCTCGTGAAATATTTAACATTTTTTTTCATTTTAAAAATTAATTTTTCGCAAACGGACTACTAAATCGAAAAACTTTCGTAGTAAACCCCTTCTATCTTTTAAAAAACTGTCCTATGACATCCCACTCGATGATATCGGCGAGAAAAAAAAACCATCGCCCTTTCACATGTATGGGAAACACCCGAAAAAATTTTTTTTACAAAATTTTATTTTTTCTATTTGTCGGCGCAATTAATATGTATGAACATGCCAAATTGCAGCTCTGTAGTACCAAAGATCTAATATTAGTAAATATATTCTTATTAATCCCAACAATGTTTGGCACTTGGTCTACCATTTCTCGCAAACTTGAAGGGCCAACTTATGTTTTATAGTTTTCCTTTTAAATTTGATGTATATGCTACCTCTGTGAATTTTTCACATTTTTAGAAACAATCGTTTAGCTGGTAGAGGGGGGGGACACTTGTGTTTGACAAAAATTTTCACTTTAAAAATTTATGATTCGCAAACAGAGTGCTAAATCGAAAAACGTTCTTAGTAAACCCCTTCTATCTTTTAAAAAACTATTCTGTGACACCCCACTCGATGATATTGGCGAGAAAAAAAAAATTTATCGCCCTTTCACGTCTATAAGAGACACCCGAAAAAATTTTTTTTTCTAAGGTTTTACTCTACAGTTCTGTCGGCGTGATTAATATGTATAACCATGCCAAATTTCAGCTCTATAGTACTAAGGGTTTCTTAGAAAACTCGCGGACAGACGGACAGACGGACAGACGGACATGGCGAAACTATAAGGGTTCGTAGATTACTACGGAACCCTAAAAATCATATTGACTACATTTGTAATAAACTAGACCGTTTTGTATTTGCGCTTGGGCGTCTTAGACAAACTGTGTCACTGGAGGCTGCGTTGACTGCTTACCATGGCTATGTCTCATCTGTCTTGAGATATGGACTTATGATGTGGGGTAACTCAGTTGATGCAGAAAGAGTTTTTATTGTTCAAAAAAAATGTTTACGGGCTATTTGTAATGCACATTTCATGGACAGTTGCAGGCCTATATTTAAAAAACTTAAGGTATTACCATTGACATGCATTTATATAAGAGACCTATGTATTTTTGTTAAGAATAACGGTTCGTTGTTTAAACGGCGTTGCGATGTTTCTACAAGACAGGCCAGATCCATATATGCCAACTTACTTTATAAACCCGAATGTCGGCTTGATATTTTTAAGAAAAACGTTTTTTATATGTGTATAGTTGTTTTTAACAATTTGCCTGAGGAAATTAAACTATTAGAAGGTAACATTTTTAATCGTAACATAAATGGTTGGCTGCATGAACATTTATTTTATGACTTAAAAGAATATTTTGATTTCTTTTAAGTCTTTTTATATTGTAATAATAAATCTAAACTGTGACAAATATTTGCATGCCTATTAGGTTAGGTAGAATATGTGACTCACTGTAAACATTTTTAATTGACATCTAATGTAAAACATATTCTTGCAAATAAAATAATTTGAATTTGAATTAAAAATGAAAAATTTGAAAATGAAAAATTTATTTATTTTCGGTTTGCTCTTACAACATTTGAGTTGGCATCTCCTATTAAGTATTACAATACTTGTGCCAGGAGATACCGCTCCTCCAAGGACTGTGTAGGTGTGAAAACAAATTGTGTACAAGTTATAAAATACAAAGAAAACAAAACTTAATCTAGACTAGTTGTGTGTATAAGTAAGTGTGTTTATGTTTGAGTAAGGGGGTGTGTATGTGTGTGTGTGAGTGTTGTGTGTGTGTGTGTGTGTGTGTGCGTGTTGTGTGTGTGTATGAGAGTGTTGTGTTCATGTGGAAATTAGATTGATTGACTCACACTGTGAATTGAAGAAAAGATTCTACTTCATCATATTCCAAGGGAAAAAGCCAGTCTACAAGTAAATTCTTACAGCTCTGTATATTTTTAGGATAGATATTAAGTGCTTTGTGTGCGCGGTTGTATAAGTGATAACTTAGTTGGTTCAGCTGTAACCTCGCAAAGGTAGTTCTGATCTGGTCAGCTACGGCTACATTTTGGTTCCTCTTTTTTAGTTTATTCGGATCAAATGATAAAATCTTATGTAGCCGTAGGATAGCATTCATTACATACAGTTTCCTAGCGCTGAAGACCCCAGAGATAGAGTAAAGTACAGTTGAAGGGAATCTGTATCTTTTAAGGTGCATCACTTTCAGCAGTGAACGCTGGGATCTTTCAAGCCCGATTAACACGGTCTTACCAGCACCACCCCAAATTGAGATGCAATACGAGAGCGTTGATTGGGCAAGAGCTATATAATTATTTTGCGTAATAGTTCTTTAGAGGCTACATACCTAAGTGTTTTGAATACCCAAATCAACTTTCGAGTTCTAGTACCAATCAAGTCCAAGTGTGCGTGCCAGTTTAGGCGTTGGTCCAACATGACTCCGAGGTACTTGGTACTAGAAACTTTTTGCAGTTGGGCACAGTTACTGCTGTAACATTGCAAATTATTGCATTTATGAATACGAATACAGAAATCGCCACGAGGCTGTCCGTTGTTATAAATGGAGAAACAAATATAATTGGTCTTAATTGTATTTAAAGTCAAGGGATTATCTTCTAGCCAATTTCCAACTTTCTTCAGGCCGGACTCTGCGAGGGAGCGGGTCACGTCCCATGAGCTACCCGAGAAGACAATAGCCATGTCATCAGCATATGCTATGATCTGACCACCCACGTTCATCTCGCATAGCCCATTAATATATATGAGGAAAAGGGTGGGGCCCAACACGCTCCCTTGCGGTACTCCAAAAGTAATTTCAGTGTCATTACTGACGAATTCTTCTATCTTTACCCTCTGCTTACGGTAACTCAAGTAGTCCCGCAATAGAGATAAAGGTTTACCCCGAATTATCCACAAATTCACTATTGTATTAAAATTGAATTAAAAACGATTTTTGTTCGAAAAGGTAACACTTGATTGCTAGTTTAATTGAATGAAAGGCGCGGTGCGGCAGCGGCGGGAGTGGTGCGTTGTCTTGTGACGTCACGCCAGGATGGCACGCTCGTGCGAAATATTCAAATGGCACGGAAATTAAAATTGCCGTATTTTCAAAACTACTTGCTCGATTAAGATGAAACAAAAATTTATGTATTTTTTATCATTAGCCCATGGTTATAAAGTTGCAAGCGATTTAACAGACCTATTGACATTCTTCATTTTTGCAAAATTCTGAATAAATTTTCGATAATATTAGAGTAAACCAAGCATTTTTTTTACCTCTTTTGCTGAAGCTGGGGGTTTTAACCCTTCAATTGCCTCCAACTTCCGTGGGTCGGGTCGTACCCCTTCTCCTGACACATAGTATCCCAGGATCGATAACTCAGTGTACCCAAACTTACTTTTTGAGGGCTTCAAAGTCAAATTAGCCCGTCTTAATCGTTCCAATAATTTGTTTAAGGCTTCTAAAAATTCAGAAAAAGTTTTTGTATAGAGTATGAGATTATCAACGTAAACTATACAATTTCTATACCTCAAATCTTCTATCGCCTTGTCAACCATGCGCTGAAAAACAGCTTGGCTTGTTTTTAAGCCGAAGGGTACGACATTAAATTCGTATAACCCCGACGAAGTTATAAACGCAGTCTTATCTTTCCCACTTGAAATAACTGCTTGACAGTACCCGCTATTCATATCGAGCTCAGCAAAATAATGTGCGTCTGATAAATAATTAATGACATCGTCGATTATTGGAATTAGGTAGGAATCTGAAATTATCTTTATATTAAGTTTACGATAATCTACACAGAACCGCCAGGATCCATCGCCCTTTTTATCAAGTACTACTAGCGAAGCATATAAACTCTGTGATTCCGATGTCACTCCAAGTTCAAGCATTTTTTTCACTTGTTTCTCAATAATTTCCCTTTGTACTGGCGAGACTCTGTAGGGACGAGAAAACACGGGTATGTCAACCGTTGTTTCTATATTTACAGGTACTATGTCACATCGACCAAGCTGGGAGTTATTGAATGCAAACCTAACCTTGTGATGTACTAATACCTCCTTAAGTTTCCGTTTCTCTTGATTGTTTAAGTCCTCATTAATAATAAATTCCTCCTGTTCCAGGACCTTGGATATATCCACACCATTTTTGTCATCAACAGTTTCTGAAAAATATACATAATCATTTTTCGTCAATTTCTGTTAAGTAACCGTATTTAGTGAGGAACTAATTGGTTGAGACAAGTTAGATAAAAACGGAATAGAAGTTCGGCTCACGCATAAGCAAGCATTATTAAAGTCAACAATTGCTTTTTCTGAATTTAGGAAATTCTGTCCAAAAATCAATTGACATGTCGGTATATTTACAACAGCACCTAAAATGCAGACTTCAATTCCGTTTGGTAATAATATAGGTATTTCAACATAAGCTGCAACAGAGATGAGCCCATTATTCAATGCTTTAATGACATTGGCGGTGCAGGCTTCATTATTAAATTTAATGCATGACACAAATAAGAAGAAATGCAAGAAACTTCAGCGCCAGTGTCGATTAATGCTACCACTTTTGCACGCACAGCATTATACATTTTAATGGCCACTAGCGGTTTAAGCGAGTTTTTAAATAGTGTTAATATATCCTGTTCTTCCGAAGAGACCTCGCGAGAAGCATTCTCTTGTGTATGCATCATACTATCTTCGTGGGGAACACGCACAGGAGACGGCGGCGACGTCGTTCCCCTTAACGGAGCTGCCTGGGCATTACCGAATTCCCCGACTGAGCATTGCGAGCCTGTCTCGTCGTGTTTCTGAAGTTGTAGTTTCCTCTATTAGATTGAGGGGTATTCGCATTATCAGAGGCTTGTCGCTGGTCTGTAGCCTGAGGTCGTTGCTCCTGTTGTTGTTGTGGCAATTGATGTGAAGTTTCCCTCTTTCCCTCCTCGGAGGACCGACCCTCTTTACCTCCTCGGAGGACCGACTCTCTTTACCTCCTCTGAGTGTGACCTCCTCTTTTCCCTCTTCTCATCTTATAATATTCCCTCTTTGCCCTCATCTTATAACATTCCCTCTTTGCCTCCTCACATAACATACCCTCATTTCTTTTACATACAACATACTAACCCTAGCTAATTTTATTATTCTCTTTACTGCAGAACTCCCTCCCTTTACGTTACTGGCTCTATACTTGTAATCTAGTTGTAATTCTTGTAGTAGTTTTAATCTAGTTTATATTGTAGTTATTTAGTACTTAACTATCGCTATAGTTTTAGTAATAGTTCTTATTCTAATTCTAACTAATACTAATGATTCTAATACTGACAATTTTTACTGAAACGAATAATTTTATCTGATTGTTTAACAACCTTTAATAATTTTAGCTTATAATTTTGTGAAATCTAATCCCAGATTACTCGATCGACTTGTTGACTATAATTGTGACTCAATTGATCTATTACATTTTATTACCTATTGTTCTACTTAGACTTACCTCTCTACTGTAAACTACCTCTCAACGTCACTATGGCTCGTCTTATCAACTTTAATTTACTGAATAAAGCAGAAGCCGAATATGAGGTTAAGATCCGTAATGAGGAACCTGCATCGACGGTCTCTAATCTCCATTCTCAGCTAAAAATATTGTCCAACTCTCTACTGTTCTTGATCAACTCTTAACTAATCTTGATCCATTGGATGGCATTTTTTAAATCACATTTTCTCTAAACTTCAGTGAATTGACTGACATCGGCAGCTGTGACTATGACTCATCTTCTCTCGATTAATTTCTCCCAGGTATGAATATACCACTTGTAAATTTTGTAAATATTATCGGGTATTTTCTTTACTCTGCTTTCCTTTCTTAACTTCGACTTCAGCTCCTTCAGGCTTCCTTTGGCATAATCTATGTTTGTTCCTATACTTTCTTTTCTGGAGCGGCTGACAACTCCTTAAATAAGCCCTTGTCATATCTTTTTATATCTCTTGGAGCGGTTGACAACTCCTTAAATAAGCCCTTGTCGTATCTTTTTATATCTCTTGGAGCGGTTGACAACTCCTTAAATAAGCCCTTGTCGTATCTCCTTTATCTCTTGGGGTAGGTTAACACTTGCCTCCTTAAGAAGTCACTGTACTTCTCTTTTTAACCTACCACGGTAGGCCGATTGGACTGCTTATCGTTGGTTTGGGTGTTTCTTTTCTGAAGTTTAGTATTCTTTCGCTACCTTCTTCCCTACTCTCGATTGGTTGCATACTAAACCTCCTTTCGTTAGAGAAGTTTTGTAGCTACAGAAACTAACTTCCTATTTTCTATAGGGTTTTCGCATAGAGCGGCTGACTACTCTTTAAATAAGCCTACAGTCCCGCCTCTTTATAGGCAAGAGCGGCTGACAACTCTATAAATAAGCCTATTGGTCATGTATATCATCTTTTGAAGCACTATCTCCGGAGTACGCGTCATTGAATGTGAACCGTACCCCAACTAATGTTAGTGTGAAGTATGTTTGCGGATGAATATATGATAGTGTATGTGAGTGGGAATTTTGCTTCCCAAAATTTAGCACAAAATTTTTCTCTGAAGTCGAAAAATTTTCCGGGGTTTCTGGGGTAATGTAGTATTCTTCTTTTTCCTGTATTTTAGTTAGTTTCTATTTCTTGTTTTATTTGTTTACATTGTATTTTGCATTGTCACAGCGGTCATGTCATTAGTCTGTCATATAGCCGTTGACATTGAATTCTATGTCTTTGGTTACACTCTGCCTTTGGTTGATGGCATCATTCCTTGTCGTTGGCGTCTAAACCATTGACATAGAATGATGGTTCAACCGTGATTCATATTGTCTTTGGTATTTGCCACCTATTCTTGTCAATCTTGACTTCTATTTGAATTTGAAATCAAAATTGGATATCGTGAGTTTCGCGAACGATTTTCTGTTTACCTTTTGATGGCTGAATTTTAAAAGGTCAGTCTTCCTTCATCTCTCACGTGAGATAGAAGGACAGGACAGCTACCTTACTGTCTCAAGGCCTCCCTGGGCCGCAGCACGGCCCAGGGACTTTGCCCAGGCGCGAACCCTACGCTACAACAATACTCGACCCTAAAGTGGTAGCGCGTGTGACCTACGCTACAACAATACTCGACCCTAAAGTGGTAGGCGCGTGTGACCTACGCTACAATAGTACTCAACACCTAGTATTTTCTCTAAAGTGGTAGGCGCGTGTGAATTCACACCACAGTTCCCTCTTTTACCACTGTACCTCGCGTCGGGCTCTCAAAAACTCCAGCCTCCTCGTACCTCCGGCTGGAAGCCGTGAGGGCAGTCCTATCCTGCCTCCGGCGAGGAGCCGTGAGGGCAGTCCTATCCTGCCTCCGGCGAGGAGCCGCGAGGGCAGCCTTCTCTTGCTTCCGGCGTGGGCCGTGAGATCTGCTGCAGACACCACCTCGAGCGCAGAGTAACCGGCATAACACGATCAAGACCTCGCTCTCCTGGCTTCAGCTACGTCGTCCTACTTAAGTCAAACTCTTGTTTTCCCTCAGCTACCTATAACTCGCCAGTGACGTTAGGGAGGCAGGACCCAAATTTGTAATATTAGGCTCTATATATAATACATCTGTTCTCTTGTATCTACTCTCTTTCTCTACTACCTCTAACCTTTCACTCGACCTTTCCCTACCTACGTCTAGGGTCTTATATCTATAGGACCCTCGACGTAGCCTACCTCGACTACTGTTCACTAGGTCCTTACGGCTCTGCTGTAAGGCTTAGTGTAACATTACATATGTTAAAACCGATTTCTAATTCTACTGCTCCTATTCTTTCCTACATTATTAACTTCTCTCTATCTTCTGGCACTTTTCCCTCCATTTGGAAGCGCGCACATGTCATCCCACTCCCTAAAACTCCTAATCCTCTTACTTTTTCCCAATTTCGTCCCATCTCTATTCTTCCTCTACTCTCTAAAATCATTGAGCACTATGTTCACGATCGGCTTTCCCACCATCTGCTTTTCAATAACCTCCTCAGCCCGTATCAGTCAGGATTCAGGCCAGGACACAGTACAGTTACAGCCTTGGTCAAGGTTACAGAAGACATCCGCTGGAACATTGAAAACAGGAAGCTGACGTGTTTCGTGCTCCTTGATTTTAGTAGCGCCTTTAACACCGTAGATTTCGACGTACTGTTGGCAATGCTGAAAACATTAAACTTGCCTCCCTTGGCTATATCGTGGTTTAGATCCTACCTTTTTAATCGACGACAACTTGTGAGGATCGGTGACAGGCACTCCGACTGGTGTGACCTGGCCTCCGGTGTCCCACAAGGTGGTGTCTTGTCCCCTATTTTATTTTCTATATTTATAAATAGTATTTCCTCTTCTCTTACTTCCTCTTTTCACTTGTACGCAGACGACTTGCAAATTTATGCATCGGCCACGTTGGATAACATAAAACTTGCATTTGATCAAATCAACCGCGACCTTGTCGCAATTTCTCAGTGGTCTCGCGAATTCGGTCTGGTAGTAAATGCGGCAAAATCTCAAGCCATTGTGATTGGTGGTCAGTCCTTCGTCTCTAGATTGAAGGCTATGGTGGTTCCCCAAATACTTTTCAACAATTCAGCAATTCCTCTTTCTCGAACTGTTAAGAATTTGGGGGTCACTATGGATGAGACCCTGTCTTGGGCTCCACATATAAATGAAGTGAGCCGTAAGATATTCGGCTCCCTTCATTCACTACGCCGGTTGCAGGGTTTTCTTCCCCTGGAGACGAAGGCTTTACTCGCCAGGTCACTGTTGCTTCCTTTAATTGATTACGCCGACATTGTCTTTCTCGATGCCACTGAGGAATTGGTGAACAAGCTTGAGAGACTCCAGAACGTGTGCATTCGGTTTATCTTCGGGCTGCGCAAGTTTGACCACGTTTCGGAGTTTCGATCAATATTGAACTGGCTCCCCATCCGCTTGCGCAGGGACTTTAGTGCTCTGCCTTACGTCCAAAAAAGGCCGGAACATTTCGCTTCCGGAAACCAGCACTAAATTTGTATGTGTGGTTAGGCATATCACCTAGACCCCAAAACTGCCGGGAGACACTTCGTGAGGTGTCAAGGTCACTAGTTATGACGTCATCAATGTGGCCGCCGCCGCGTTTTGAAAAATGTAAATTACTCATAAATTATGCAGTGCACATGTACGTGTGGGGTATCAAATGAAAGGATATTAAATATGCTGCATTGTTCTTATTGAATGTAACTGCGTAAATATGAAAACAACAAAAATATAGGACAAATAAGACAAGTTACAAAAAAAATAATACATATTTATTTTTATAACTAGAGAACCATTTATACTACAGAGAAAAAATGTAGGGTACAAATAATTCTACGTTATTCGTCTATAGTTTACAATTTAAATCATCACAATCGGGTGAAAAAAGCCATAGTTATGCTGGTTTAACTAAAGCGCGGCGGATGCCATATTATATTGAACCGACGTCGCCGGCGTGTTTTGAAAAATGTTAATTAAGTATACTTAAATTACGCAGTGCATATGAATGTTTGGGGTATCAAATGAAAGGATATTAAATTTGCTGCATTGTTTTCATTAAATGTAACTGCGTAAATATGAAAACAACAAAAATATAGGACAAATAATACAAATTACAAAAAAAAACATATTTATTTTTATAACTAGACTAGCTGATGCCCGCAACTTCGTCTGCGTGTTGTATGTATTTTTATAGACCGAGTTTGTACTTTGACACAACTACAGATACATGAATTGCCGTTTTTTATTGAAGCAACTATTTCGTTCATATTTTCGTTATATGAACGAATAGCAACTATTTCGTTCATATAAGGAAAAGCAATTTCTAAAAATATTTTTTATTTGAAAACTTGGCTAACTATGTCATATAAGGTTGATACTTAATACATTACTTTGGATCTGAAAACAAAGGTCAAACATAGTTGTTTCCTCTATCGCTTATATTTTCTATACCATTGTTACTGCTATTGATAGATTAAGGTCCGTATTTTAGAACGCGACTCAGACTCTGATCTATACTTAAGTAGCAGTCGTTTTTGATTTTTTGATACTGAGAGAGATAGACAATCAGCACTTAACATGAGTCAGTGGTGTCTCTAAAACATCTTGTTGTCTTAACAATCCCACAAAAAGTGGTTAATTAATATTGTATTTCGCGTTTCTGTGAAAAACGTAAGGATTTTGTACTTATAAATTATCAATTTTGATAAAATAAAAATATGTGGAGTAAAAAATTTACGAAAATTGTATGTTGAAAGACCTATTACTTAGGTAAGTACAATAAATGGCACACGAATTCCTTAGTGCTAATTAAATGGCACACGAATTCCTTTGATTTTCAGTGGAATAGAAGTTTCTAAAACAGGTCACCTATGTCAGTATCTAAGACAACCCCCGTGCATTTGAGATTTCAGCTAGCACGCTGCTTTTATTGTGCTTTGCGGTATTTGTGTAAAAATGATTCAATAAAAAATTAAATTTAAGATAGAAATGATTAAGCTTTTCCCTTCAATGGACATTTGTAGAAATAAGCAAAGGTGTCAGTGCTTGATCCAAACTAAGAAACTTATTAGAATAGTAATATTATAATATTTATCCATGGCTTATATACGCAATGCTACGCTTGATGTAAACGAAAATCAAAAAATCAATAAATACCCCTTTTTTCATGTCAGAACATCAAAGCCATAGATCAAACCTATATAGACCATATTCATAGTGGTTTTAATAAAACAAATGTCAATTGTCAGTTTCTATTGAGTTTCCCGCCTTTAAAAATAAGAAATGCATTGAAAACACCGGCTGTACGGCCATAGATTCCTTTGCTTAAAAATAAAAAAAAGCCGTTTTATTGTTTTCAAAAAGTGATATCCTGAAGATTGAATAATGTCATTTAGTTAGGGCCGAATTAAGATTTGAAGACTAAATGCTTAATCAACTTCGTTCTTATTAACACTGTATTAAGTATTTAGTTTTGGTTCGTTAAAAAAGTGCAGAATAGCCGAACTATTAATGGGGAAGCTGACAAAAGTTTCGATATGTTAGATATTATACGCCTATAATCCTCGTTGGGGTAACATAAGTCACATAACTTTACATGTCATGAAAATTTAAAAAATGGCATATTGTTTATGAGTATATAATACGTTGTCTAAATTTTGCAATGCACGGACGACCCCAACTCAGGTTACCACACGCGTGCACTCTGTGCTGTTGTGATAAGAGGGGTTTTGCAATGAAAATGGAGTAACCTGATGCGCTGGCCTCTGTACCAACAATGCAATGTATTTGGTTGGCAGCTGGCACATTCCAAATTTTTTGTTCAGTGCCAGTTCAGCACAGAAGTTTTTGTTTTATTTTTGGATATTTGTGGGTCAATTACAATAATTTTAATTTCTTCCGACTCACTTATATTCGACGATAGCTCTTAAAAATGACATCTATCTAATTATAGAGCAGCACCCTCAGATTTTCTTTATAAAGTACTTTTTTAAAGGTGAATTTATGAAGTTAGAAAAAGGTTATTATTACCTACAAAGAAAACTCAATAAGTAGCATTATGGCAGAATACCAGCGCTGCAGTCTGGTACTGCAGCAATATGCTGAGTCAGCGCCAATTTGATTGGCATGATACAGATAACACGGTGTAAAATAGTTTTATAAAATTATTTGTTTCTGTTTCTTACTCTGTTTACTTCATTGTTCGCTTGCTGATTCATGTTTACTTGTATGTTTGTTATTTGTCTATTACTGTGTTGTGCTGTTTTATGTCAATTGAATAAAGTGTCAATCTATCTATCTATCTATCTATCTATCTATCTATCATAAAATCAATTAATTAGCACTTCACACTGTAACTTTCTGCACTAAAGTTTCCCTCGTATGGTCTGTTTGCCCAAACCGGAAATCGAACCCAGAAACCGTCGATTCACAGGCTGTGTAACTCTACTACTCAACCAAACTTCCGACAAAAAATTAAGAAAGGATCTTTTATACAAAATATCTCATAAATCTCAATCCGGTCCTTTTATCAAATGCTACGTACTCCATAGACATAGAAAAAATAAGTTAAATATCAACACTGTATAGGGATATTGCTTAATTTTTCATACAAAAAGGTGTGTTTGAGAAGCTATATAAGCATACTCGAGACACATGGAGGGATATAATTTTAAGATGAGCAAGTGTTAAACCTGAATTTTCAATTCTTGTCAATGAATTTTGTTTAAATTGTTTTTTTTTAAAGTGACGTAAACGAAAACAAAAATGCACTTTTTTCTGCTTTTTGTATGAAAATGGTGGAATTAGCGCAATTTTTTATTTTATTTTAGTCACGTTTTCACAAATTTCAAGAAAAATTAAATTCATTGATAAAAATTGAAAATTCATGTTTAGCACTTGCTCATCTGAAAATTATATCACTCCGTGTATCTCGAGTATGGTATTATAGCTTCTCAAACAGACCTCTTTTGTATGAAAAATCATGTAATATCCCTAGACAGTGTTGATGTGTATATTTTTCTATGTTTGGCGTAAATAATAGAAAGAACTTGAGAAACTTTGTAAGTGCCTATTCCATTCAAGGGTTGCCCTTGATTTTGATGGGATTCCATCAGATCCTGACTTGGTGACAATAAGACCACTTCTGGAGTATACTCTTTCGAACAAAAAAAAAGAATTTTGAAAATCGGTCCAAATGGCGGAGAAATCGGTGAACATACATAAAATAAAGATATACAATGGTTTAAGTTTTCGTAGTTTTCCTTTCATTTAATTTACCAAGTTTGTTAGAAGGATTTCATCCTTATAATTGACCTTAACGATCAACGCAATAAAAGTACAGGGTATTCTTACAGATTTTAGTCGGTTCGATTCCCGGTTGGGGCAAGCGAATTTTTGAAAATTCTTAAATGCAGTTTTCTTTCTTTTCAAAAATAAAAGAATGTTTTCTTTGAGTACAATTTTCTATCTACAGTATTAAGAGTACTTTCCCTTCAGGTGGCATTACAAAATTCCACCCTGTATACAGTCGAACATAAAACCTCCTTCTTTTTGGAAGTCGGTTAAAAAGTAATTCAAGTGATACAGTGTATCTGCTCCGATCCAGCGGCAGTGCTTCTCGCCGCCATAGTTCTTCGTAAACAAAACACTATCGGCTTACGGAGAATGAGAGAAGTAAAGAAATATAAATTGAAGACATAGCTAAGAAATACATATATTGAAGACCTGGCTGTATGGATGCAGATTCCTTTGCCTTTCTCGAAAGAGATAAATTTAAAAAACAACATGTCCTTGCTTTTAGCCCATGTATATGTCAAAAATACGTTGATCTCTATGGTATGAGTAAAATGTACTGAAAAACACCTAGCTTTGAATTTTTTCAGGGGTTTTTGTTGTTGGTTTTATATTTACTGGCTAAATTTCGAGATTTTATGTAGCCTAAATGTTGATCGGCGATATAAGGTACCCCTATGCAAAATTTCATTTAAATCGGTCTAACAGTTACGGAGATTAGCCCGTGCAAACAGACAAACAGACAAACAGACAAACAGAGAAACAAAAAAATCTAAAAAAATCGGGATTTGTTTTATTTCTCTTCTTACATCCCCCTGACTCGGTTTTTAGTATTTTTTTTTCTATGTACAGAAATTCGACCTCTACAGTTTTATTATATGTATAGATAACCATTTGTATTACAGAGAAATAATGTAGCGTACAAATAATTCTACGTTATTCGTCTATAGTATAAAATTTAACGCAAGGGAAATGTTTTTGCTCTTCTAGCATGAAATGCGACATCGACTTCTCTCGATGATGCTCATGTTTTCCACGACGTTTTTTTACCGATTCCAAAGAACGCTGGGGTTGGCAAAAAAGACAACGATCCTGCCTACACACCAGTCTGGAAAACAATTCCGGATGCTAGCTAGAGCTGCAAAGAACTTGTGTCATGCAAGTGCAAGGAGAGGTGTTCCAGGTGCCGATGCGTGAAAAACGATTTAAATTGCACTCTCCTTTGTGCGTGTGAAGGTGCATGCTCGAGAGCGTAGACCGTCCTTTTATTTTTAGATTATAGGTATATGAAGGCTGGTTTTTATAAGTTAGATAGATTAAAATTGAAAATGTAACACACATAATCCTCTTTGCACCTAGCGTTAATTGAAAGCTGCACACTAGTTTGAAAGTATGTAATTTAAAATTACCCTTTACGAGGCTATATAAAATTTAGTTCATCAGAAAGAGCTTGAAACACTAGTTTACTCATGGGCATAAATGTGGGATAAGGCTCACGAACGTTTTGCCCGCCCGTTCCAGTGTGTTATGAATATTGATGCATAAGCAGATGCAAGTAGTTTCTCTTCCAAGTGAAGTCTTCATCCTGATTATTAGTAGAAACGGCCATCGTTAGTATGCATCAATATTCATAACACACTGGAACGGGCGGACAAAACGCTCGTGAGCCTTACCCATGTCGCGTTGTTAGCGTCCGCCGAACTATATTTAAACTGGCAGAACTATGTCTGTTTTTTTACCGATTTATATGATTTAAATTTTAAACTATAGTAAAATAACATAATATTATACGAAGAAATCATTTTTTGTCTCTAATGTAATGGTTCTCTGGCTATAGAAATAAATAAACATATTTTTTTCTCTAATTCGATTTATTTGTTACACATTTTTCTTATTTCTATATTTACGCAGAGTACATTAGAAAATTAGAGCATATTAAATATGCTTTCATTTCATGTCCGAATGTATACATACATACATGTGTGTTGCGCAGTTCAGTGTATTTAGACTCTTCAAAACGCGCCGGCGCGGCGGCGGCGACGTCGTCGGTTGAATATATGGCATCCGCCGCGCTTTATGTTAAACCAGCATAACTATGTCTATTTTCACCCGATTGTGATGATTTAAATTTTATACTATAGACGAATAACGTAGAATTATTTGTACACTACATTATTTCTCTGTAATACAAATGGTTATCTAGTTATAAAAATAAATATGTATTTTTTTTTTGTAATTTGTATTATTTGTCCTATATTTTTGTTGTTTTCATATTTACGCAGTTACATTTAATGAAAACAATGCAGCAAATTTAATATCCTTTCATTTGATACCCCAAACATTCATATGCACTGCGTAATTTAAGTATAATTAACATTTTTCAAAACACGCCGGCGACGTCGGTTGAATATATGGCATCCGCCGCGCTTTAGTTAAACCAGCATAACTATGGCTTTTTTCACCCGATTGTGATGATTTAAATTGTAAACTATAGACGAATAAAGTAAAATTATTTGTACCCTACATTTTTTCTCTGTAATATAAATGGTTCTCTAGCTATAAAAATAAATATGTATTATTTTTAGGGTTCCGTACCTCAAAAGGAAAAAACGGAACCCTTATAGGATCACTTTGTTGTCCGTCTGTCCGTCCGTCCGTCCGTCTGTCAAGACCCTTTTTCTCAGGAACGCGTGGAGGTATGAAGCTGAAATTTATGTCAATTACTCAGGTCTACTGTCCCTTGAAGCTGTGAAAAAATCAAACTTCTAAGCCAACGCAATCAAAAGATACAGCCGTTTATGCCGCAAATTTCCGCAAATTTTCGACACTCGCAAAGGAATCAAAACCTACAGGGTACTTCCCGTGAACACAGAATCTTGAAATTTGGTACGAAGCAACGTCTTATAGCACAGATAAAGGAAAAATTGCGAAAACCATAAATTTTTAATTACATCATATCATAAAAATATTTTTAATATTTTTAAACTTACTACCCCTTTCCTCATGAACGCGTTGAGGTATTAAATTGAAATTCATATCAAATACTCAGGTCTACAATACCTTTAAGCTAGGTTTGTACGGAACCCTCGGTGCGCGAGTCCGACTCGCACTTGGCCGGTTTTTTTTTTTGTAATTTGTCTTATTTGTCCTATATTTTTGTTGTTTTCATATTTACGCAATTACATTCAATAAGAACAATGCAGTATATTTAATATCCTTTCACTTGATACCCCACACGTACATGTGCACTGCATAATTTATGAGTAATTTACATTTTTCAAAACGCGGCGGCGGCCACATTGATGACGTCATAACTAGTGACCTTGACACCTCACGAAGTGTCTCCCGGCAGTTTTGGGGTCTAGGTGACATGCCTAACCACACATAAAAATTTGGTGCTGGTTTCCGGAAGCGAACTGTGTTTTCCGTAACGCCAGGCACTACTTGCATATTCTTTCCCTCCTATTTAATGTCCTCCACTCATCTTCGGCTCCCTCATATCTACGGGAAAGTTTTCAACTCAAAGCCGACATCAGCGGCAATCGTTTGCGCTCTGGCCTTAACTCCGCTCTTACTATGCCACCACATACAACTCGTACTTATGGCAGATCGTTTACGGTGCACGCTGTGAGGCTCTGGAATAATCTGCCAGTATCAGTTCGTCAGTCCCCGTCACCGGATAGCTTCAAACTGAGACTGAAAAAGCATTTTGGCTTCAACGCTGAAGCCCTGAGCTGAATTTTGAGGGCATCTCTCTTAATTATGTTTATATGTATGTATATGTATATTTATAATTATATATTGTAGCATATATGTTATTTATATGTATTTGTAGTATATTTTCATTATAGTATAAACTTATACATAATATAATATTCGTTTTTATAATAATAATATAATTTTAAATAAGTACCTACCTATTTACTGACTGATATGTTTTTCTTCTTTTTTTTCTTTGTTTTTTTTTTTTCTTGTGTACAAAAATATTTAATTTGTCATTACGCCGAGTAGTACTGTGTTCTCTTAAATACTCTTACTAGGTTGACTGGAAGAAATCCCCTCGTGGGATAAGTCCGCCTTTGTAAACTTCCTATTACTGTAAACTTGTTATCCTCTTTATTATCATTGTACAATAAAGAATAAATACATACATACATACTGTTAGACTAAAAACACCTTTTACTCATGAAACAGTCCTTTTAATTCGATATTTTACAAATTACAATGCGAGAACACATAAACACCGATCTACGCGCGAAAACGATCTGTCAAAAAGTGCCGTCTAGTGTTGCGCCACACCGCGTGGACTGGTAGTGCTGTACCAATTGTGTCGTTGATCGATTTTCTCTTAACAGTTCGGCCGTCCTGCTCATTCCTTCGCCCTCGAAGGACAATCGTAGTAGCTTCAGTAGTGGCTGTTCCAAAAGCTTGGCACAGAATCTTCTTCTACTTCGTTCTAGAGTATCCCAGCGCTATTGAGACAGACGCAAACTCTAGAAGTAGATGTTAATATAACTTCATTAACTGTAGATAATAAGTCTGAAAACAACATACAGGTAAAGTTTCAAGTATGACTTGATCGGCTGAAACTGTCTCATTATGATGAGAAATGTCGAAGCTGAAGGTTAGAACCGTAGCTCCAAAGGTAACTTCAACCAAAGGTAATTTGTGTAAAAAAAGCAGATGCTTGCTCCCAGGCCATGGGTGCCCGTGTCCGCCCCCATGCGTCCTCCAAGGGACCCACGACACAAGGGAAAACCCCAGCTTGAGTGTGTGGCGTTTAACTCTCAGATTCAATCACTATGAAAAACAGTTATTATAACTTCAGCCCCAGAGGCAATTTTAATATTAAAATTAAATATCATTTTGCATTCTATTCATATCAGTAACCTCAGCTCTAGATATGCAAAGATAGTTAATATGTGTTTGATTTTCATGTTGAACAACATTACACTAAATAAAAGTACGGTGTAGCTTAGTATAGCGCATATACATATTTTCCCAGAAAGGTTAATAAACTGAACATCTCAGCCCCATAAGCAACATGTATCATGTGTCTTACATGACTCATTCACAGCACAAAGCTAATTTTCGAGTTGAGCTATTTGACAAATTTATGGCATTTTAAAAGATGTAAACATTCAAAACCTTGAATGATTTCGCATATTTTCACGTATTTGTTCACTGATTTCCATTTAATATTATTGTACGTGTAATAATTAGGGGTGCTTTTCTTCTAATACCGCAGACAAGCAAAGACATTCCTTTGAAATTATACATCATCATTATCATACTCGGGACTGAGCTAATAACTAAATATCAACTTATTGCGAACTATGCCAAAATCCAATAGTGCACCTAGAAGATGGAAGTTAATTAAATTTTCCATCACTCTTAGTTATCATCTCTCGTTACCATAACGATTAACTTCCTGTCGTAAGGTATCCGATTTCAACAAAACAATCAAAATCATTATGCGTTGAATTATGACCAGTATCCTCACACAAAGGTTAATATTATTTTGAATCTAGAAATACTGTGTTAGGTATTCCATATTAAATGTAAAGAAAAGCTGTCTACGCTTCAAAGCTGCGACACGATCCATAACTATATGTAGAAATAGATATCTATACATCGCTATAATTTCAAGTTAACTTGCTATCTCTAGCTGTTATTTATGTTATATTGTAAAATTACGCGATATGCATCGTATGATCTCCTTTATCCAATCAAATCGTTGGATTTGTATGTCGTACCACGATCTCGTCATAGGTGGGGTATGCACATCCATCTTTGTACACCTTTTTCGCCTCTGTATTTATTAAGGTTCAGGTTAATGTCGTATATATTTCTTATTCTATTGTATAAGCAAGTTTCTTATTGTGTTAGTTTAAAATATTAGTCTGTCTGCATTTCATCTTCGTCGAAGGCACTTGTCCTAATTTTGTAATTCTACAATTTACAATATAATAATTTATTAAAGTTATTTCGTTTTTAATTTCACTTGTTCCCGTAGCGAACGAAAGCTATATTATCAATAGCACTATACAGTCCTTTCAACATCTTTACCCTTTAGGCAATAGAAGTTAGCTCCTTGCTCAAAAGATCTAATCAATCATATAGTTTAAGTTACTTAGTGCAATCTTTATAACACTTTATTTCAATGCAAAATTTAAGTTCTATAATGAGTTAAGTACACTTTGAAACCAGCAAGGCTGTTTGTAACCCCTTTAGACAAAACTCTTAAAAATTATTATTGTCCTTGTCTTCCGAGGACCCCAGTGCCAAACATGGTAAGAAAGCAAGTAAATGTTAGACATCATTCTAGCGAAATATGTCATGTTGTTGCATATTTAAAAAAACTAGATATAGCGACCTGTAATCGTCGCATTTTCGTTATATTCATGGTATCAATTAATTAAAGTTTCTTTACTAGTAACAATCTGTAAAGGCGTTTATATTAAGTTACAGGGAATCATTCAAAGTCATTAGGCCCCGAAGGCTGTACTAGGCTAAGAGTGTCTTATCATCACGCTTCCATAGCAATATTACCAAAGTGCCTAATCAATATTGATCATTATCATCACTTCTCACTGGGGAGACTGTATCTCCGCAAACAGACTCAGAGCTAGAAGAGCAAATGTAATTCAGATTTAGGTAATTGATGTAGTTTACATAACATACTGTGTTTTATGCATTTGTATTTCACAACCCCAGCACTTTAAGAGTAATTCAGTAATTTGGTGCAAGAGTGAACACGAAACGCCATCGACTCCGATTGGCACCACTAGGCCCTATTAAGGTTATTCCTATCGAAACAGTAACATTACAAATTCCAAAAACATTGCTGTTAAACAGCGTTCTCATTTCCTTAAGCCTTCTTCTCTAAAGTTATTTCAGAGGCTGCATCAATATCAACCTTACTGGCTAATCAACCATTTTACTAAAAACTATTTCAACCATATGTTAAATAGGCATATTAGCAAACCAGGCAAACCTGGCAAACCTGTTTGGCCCAGAAAGCCAGCATAGATGTATTCCAAATGAAGATTAAATTCTAAAGTCAGCACATGGAAGCTCCACCAAGCTGTTTCGGAAACAGCATCCAGTACCAGGCCCCGGAGGCAGCACTGTCTAGCCTAGAAGGCAACCGTTTTAAGCCCCGGAGGCGATTGTACAAACTTCTGAAGCAAAAGTTCAAAGTGTTATTATAAAGTATCAGTATTTTTGAACTCACAAGTAATGTCATAATCCTTCGAAAACAAGTATCTGGTCATAGGCCCCGTAGGCAATGACTAAGCAAGGGTAATTTTATAATTATAAGCCCCGTAGGCACGTTTATTCATTTTAGTGCAATGATAAACCTTCTTTTTGTGACTGCCATATTTACTGCAATAAAGTTAGACCGTTAACTTCAAAGGTGAATTTTTAAACATAAGCCCTGCAGGCGGTTTTACAAGTAGACAAGTTTAGACTTAGTATATTGTTTAAGATTCTCGCGGTTACTTTCACCTGTTTTATGTTTTAAACTAGAAAGTTTAGAATCGTTAGCCCCGGAGGCGAGTTTAGGACATGAACAACCCGAATAGGTAAGTCAGACATTCATACCCATTCACTTAGGTCTCGCAAGAAAAAGTCTATGAGCTTTGTATCCCTTAGATCATATATGGCGGCAATTTTTGATCATAAGCCCCGTAGGCAGTTCAACGTGAGTCTCTCAAACTAACTTTACGAGATTTACCACATTAGCCCCGTAGGCCAGTTATATTATTCATACATGAATACAAGTTTACACACTGTTGGTAATCTCAAGCCCCGTAGGCGATTTACCAAGAGCCCCAGAGGCATTTTTTTTAAGTCTCACCGTTTAGAGGCGATTTATGTATCCAAACTTTTAACTTTTCAATAAAAAGAGTAATGAGTGAAATAAAATGTTTTTTATACTTCTCATACACCTTGCAGGCAAGTATTGTGTACTCCATAGGCAAATGTCCTGAGAACAATGGTTAAACGCCCCGAAGGCATTTCATACGGCTCCGAAGGCAACATTTATACAGCCCCGAAGGCAAAACTTATACAGCCCCGAAGGCAAAAATTATATAGCCCCGAAGGCAACTGTAAATGTGTAGGCCCTTAGGCGAGTGTGATGAGCCCCTGAGGCAAGTGGTAAGCCCCTATGGCATTAATTTCATGAGCCCCTCAGGAAATAATTTCGTAAGCCCCTGAGGCATAAGTTTTGTGAGCCCCTGAGGCATTAATTTCGTGAGCCCCTGAGGCATTCAATTTCGTGAGCCCCTGAGGCATTAATTTCGTGAGCCCCTGAGGCATTAATTTCGTGAGCCCCTGAGGCATTAGTTTGTGAGCCCCTGAGGCATGTGTCGCAAGCCCCTGAGGCATGTGTCGCAAGCCCCTGAGGCAAATATCGCAAGCCCCTGAGGTAAGTATCGTAAGCCCCTGAGGCAAGTATCGTAAGCCCCTGAGGCAAGTATCGTAAGCCCCTGAGGCATGTGTCGGAAGCCCCTGAGGCATGTGTCGTAAGCCCCTTAGGCAAGTATGGTAAGCCCCTCAGGCATTTGTGGGACGCTCCTGAGGCTTGTACCGTAAGCCCCTGAGGCAATGTGTCGTAAGCCCCTGAGGCATGTAGTGAGGTCTTTGCCGTAAGATGACACCATGACGTCAACAGAAGCAGGTCCCGTAGGCGGTAGTTCCAGGTCCCATAGTGTTCTTCCGACGCCATGCGTTATGTAGTGTTGCAAGCCTCATAGACAGTGTAGTCACACCCGGAGGTAGTGGTAAGATGCCACTTAGGAAGTGTCATCACGCCCCACAGGCAGTGGCGCCAGCCTCCTTGGACAGTAGCCTCAGTCTGATAAGGCATCAGTGACAAGCCCCGGAGGCAGAATCACAACAATAGACTGCAACATAAAATAAAGAAAATAATAGTAGTGATACTATACAACTCATCCTGTCTGATTCAATGTTTCAATCCTGTGAATTTGTGGCAGACTACAAACTCTTTATTTACTCTTAGTAAATTTGTTATCATCAATCATCACCAATGTCGCAGTAGGTATTAAATTAAACTGAGCAAATATCAAATATTGTAGATCAGAGAAGATTGATAAGTAATGTTATTACAATTATTACTGATAATTATTGTGAAAATATTTTAGAATTAAAATATATCAAATCTCATACATTGAACAACTCATGTTCCCATAATACATCACATTACATTCAGTTTCCTCAATATTAATAAATAATTAATTTCTGAATATTCAAAAATTATTATTAACCTTTATACTTAATATAAGAAACAAATAACACACACTAAGGTTCAGGTGTTAGTTCAGTAAGGTTTTCTCTCATATTACTTATCCATTTGCAATAAAGGTGAAATTAGAATAAACTTGCATACCTAATTTTAGCACAGTTTTTACCTGTCTCTACTAGATATTATTCCTTCGGAATGTCTCAAGTAAACTATAGAAACATTCACAACATCCTTGTTTAGTGATAGGGTTCATATGGAATATTTAATGAAATAATTAATTTATTCAACCCCGATAAGTCTTTTTAGGTGAAATTCAATCATTTGTTATACTGATAACAGTTTTGATCACTACTGTTATAACATGTTGACAACATAAACACTTTCACATATGAAGTTATGGTTTTATCCTTTGTGGATATCAGAATAAAATAACATGATAGGTAAGTAACCTCAGTGAGTTCACCGAGTAACTCAATCTTGTCACTTCCTTATCTTCACAGAACTAACAAAAAATTATCATTTACTACTAGAATATTATGTATATTATTATGTATGTGTCACTTACATAAAATTAAATGTACTGAGTGACAGTAAATAACTGAACATTCTTACCAAAACACAATGTTAGGTATTTGCACATTAGGTATGTTATACTTATCCAGCTGTACCATCCTGATTTAGTGTGCAATCATAAGTTTTGTGTGATTGTAGATGCGAAACATCACTCATGCTGTCTTGGCCATGCCTTTTCTCAAGTTTTAATTGCATTTCTTCACTGCGTTTTCAATCCAAGATAACCACAATCAATGACCTTGAAAACTGAAAGAAAATACTGAAAATGGGGAAGTGAGCTGCCCCTTTTCCGACACGCCGACCAATATCATTGTTACACAATTAAACCGGCACTATTATTTGTAACTTTAACTTTGTTTTAGACCAATATTTGTAACTTTTCTTCCGACAGATATTGAGATTTTCTTCTTTTATCACAGTTCTTTGTGGACTATTGTATTTACGGATTCAGATGCCACTTCTGAATTGTTAGACTAAAAACACCTTTTACTCATGAAACAGTCCTTTTAATTCGATATTTTACAAATTACAATGCGAGAACACATAAACACCGATCTACGCGCGAAAACGATCTGTCAAAAAGTGCCGTCTAGTGTTGCGCCACACCGCGTGGACTGGTAGTGCTGTACCAATTGTGTCGTTGATCGATTTTCTCTTAACAATACATACAAGTATTTCATTTAGCCCCAACCTCCTATAGGGCCCATAGGAGGTTGGGGCTGATTGTATTGGTCGGGCTGTTACTGAGCACCCACTCCCGGCCGCTATCCCACTACTGCCCGATACGGGGACTTTTGGCTGCTGGGTTTCCCCCCTGGCCCGGTTCGCCCCTCCTTAGTTAACCTGCACCCCCTTGCTCGCTCGCAAAACCAATGGGATGATAAAGAGTGAATTGCCAGTTGGACCTCACCAAGGACGGATTTCCATGATCTGTGTCGAGAATAGTCTATCGAATTGCACGAAATCGCAAGCGGCGTTAGCCGGGGGAATGGGCAAGTTGAGAGATTTATGTCTGTTCTAACAAATTGTTTTACAATCGCAGAAAACCACGAACACGGGGGCGTGTTGGATTTGCTAAACCATTTATATAAAGCAAAAATTAATATCTTCCCTAAAAGTATCTACTTACTTTTATATACAATGTAAAGTTGCAAAATAAGTTGCTTAAATAGAGAGTCCTTTGTTCTCACCTTAGGACCCCACACTCTGCGTATCAGCTTGTTACGAATGGACGTATAGTGCTTCATAGTCTCAGAGAATTAAAAATTATTTTAATTAATATTCTACTTAAGTATTTCATTTAGCCCCAACCTCCTAAATGTCGGGATCCAGTTGCTGTTCTGCTTGTAACCAATCTTCGCGAATCTGCACTAAATTCACCTGTGTCGGACGGGTGGTGGATGCAATCGGATTCCTACTTAAGAAATCGACGTGAGGAATTCTTTCGCCCTTACAATATTCTAAAATATGTTACTTGTTCAATTAATTACAGTCATCTGATTGCGTATTACAATGTCATAATTATTACTTTTTTTTAAGAGCCCAGAATATAATATTTCGGGACCAACTGAAACCACTCGACAACCATACGGATTACATGTTAGTGTATGCCGTTTGGCAAACTAAGTTAAATGTTCAAAGTTCTAAATCTAGTCTCCGAGCTATTATTCTAGGTCAAACTGTTTATTATAAAATGTATTTTATAGTAGTTTTATGTATCAAAAAAAGATTCAAACGTACATATCGGAGTCACAGCACGGCAGTTATCTTACCTGGTGTTCCTAAGTCATGCTGTCTCGCTCGCACTCGTTGTGGGATAGGTACCGAGCCAGCAAATTACAGTGTCAGCGTGGTGGGCGCATTGTTCCCTGTGATGTTTTACGAGTAGGCTTTTTACTATCGCAGTCACAATACCGCCGTGTGGTGATAGGTTGAGAATAACACCACCCCATCTCTTTTCGTAGGTGGCGTAAGACGTGACTAAGGAAACAAAAATGAGACCTGCCTCCTAGTAATTCATCTTAGGCAACGACACCTCATTTTTTTAAAAATCTGTGGTAGCGTCTTATGATTTCATGCGTTGTGGTAGGCTCTGTAAAGGGCCGTCTGGTTCGCGACCACCCTCCTACCGAAGTCCGTCGCCGAAAAGATTGCTGTGTTCCGTCGGTGCGTGGGGTACCAGTGCCTTAATTGGCATTTTCTGGGTTAACTAGCTCCATCTTTGACCTCATCTACTGATCTATGACCTTGGTCAAGATTGGGGTCAAGAGTTAACTCATCTCATAAAAAAAAGAAGTTAGATCACTTACTTACAGGTTAGTTATCCATGCAACTTCTGTTTTATCGGACGGCTACTTTAACTGTGCTCTCAGTATCAGCGCAGATTGTTATTGCCGATCTTATAGCGAGACAGGTAAAAAATTGGTGACGTAGCATACCTGTCTCGCTATTAGATCTGCAATAACAATCTGCGCCACATCACTATGGTGTTCTTCTCGAGAACTCCAAGTGTAAGACCTTCGACCCTCACATGGTTCACGACAGTTTATGCACACCATTTTTGCCACGGCAGTAATAAATAAACATAACAATAATAAATCGGAAACAAAAACAGTCATAACAAAACGAAACAAGCGATGATACTGAGAGAACAGTTAAAGTAGCCGCCCGATGTTGTTACATCAGACGGCTACTCTGTTGAAGTTGAATGGATAACTAACCTACCTAGTAAGTAAGTGATCTAACTTCTATTGTTTTTTTTATTATGAGATGAGTTAACTCTTGACCCCAATCTTGACCAAGGTCATAGATGAGTACATGAGGTCAACGATGGAGCTAGTTAACCCAGAAAATGCCAATTAAGGCACTGGTACCCCACGCACTGACGGAACACAGCAATCTTTTTGGCGACGGACTTCGGTAGGAGGGTGGTCGCAAACCAGACGGCCCTTTACAGAGCCTACCACAACGCATAGAATCATAAGACGCTATCTCAGATTAAAAACAAATTGAGGTGTCGTTGCCTAAGATGGATTACTAGGAGGCAGGTCTCATTTTTGTTTCCTTAGTCGCCTCTTACGCCACCCACGGAAAGAGATGGGGTGGTGTTATTCTCAACCGATCACCACACGGTGGTATTGTGACTGCGAGAACAAAAAGCCTACTCGTAAAACATCAGAGGGAACAATACGCCCACCACGCTGTGATTTGCTAACTCGCTTCCTATCCCACAACGAGTGCGAGCGAGACAGCATGACTTAGGAACACCAGGTAAGATACCTGCCGTGCTGTGACTCCGATAGGTACGTTTGAATCTATAACTTACTGTTTTCGATACATAAAAGTATTATAAAATACATGTTAGAATAAATACTTTGACCCTAAATAATAGCTCGGAGACTTGATTTAGAACTTTGGTGTTATAATAAAAAATATTCCATATATTATATTCTATTAAAATAATGCGTTTATTTGCGTTGGCCGGCACTTTTGAAATTAGCCCAATTTGGGTGATATCCTTTACGGTGGTGGTATCGCCGAAACACAAAATAAATAAAGTAGACGAAATTTATAGGAAATAGAAGTTTAATTAAATTTAAAACATACAAAAAAATTCGACTCACTGACCAAAATTTAAAAAAAGAAAATTGCACAATTAAAATTTTAAAAGAAAACTATAACTTAACAGAAAGTTTGACCAATCTATTTAAACGGCTTATTACATAAGGAATATTTTCTTTAGGAATGAAGTGCTGGTAAATTTAGAACAGAAATAATATCATACATAAAATTGAAACATGTGGCCTAGCTATAATAAATTGTTATCTAAAGCAAATAAGAAGATAATATTAAATTCGTTAACGAATAAAAATCCTACCTATTTGCCAGATAAATCTATTGCTGACACAATTGTCTATTTGTTAAAAATAAATAAATTTAGGGTATGGTACTAAAGGACTTAGCTATAGGTCTTCTTGGGGCCGCAGGTATATCCACTATGAAATTGTGGCTGGAACTAATTAGGGGCTCTTGGAACTAGGGAATTCGTCTAACGGACTTCACAAAGTAGTGTTGCTGCCCAGCCTTTCATTAGGTCATTACTTAAAACACTGAAACTACAAACATTCCAAATTGGACTAGGATACCTAAAAGGCCACTATTACCCGAAAGAGCACCAAAAGGAAGAAAAATTAAAATATATGAGTATTTTTAGAATAGTAAGGATGTCAAGCTAGTGTAACCTATACAAGAAGGATATTCTCCCCTTGCAGGTCGTGAAGTAATCCCCCCAGGTCCAATGATAACCAGATTTGATTTAAACCATAAGACCCAGGATTCTCGTAACTGTTGCAAGAACAGCCTGATAGAGTATTTGTCTGAGCGTGAAGTAGATGTTGTAAAAGTGTACTGTATAGCGTAGGTAAGGTAGAATAGGCGTGTGAGAACAAAAAAAAAGGAAAAGTGAAAAACTTACATTTTAATAATAAAATAGGTAAACTTCCAATATTATTCCGGAAAAATTATTGCATATGCTTTTATATAAAAACGTCGTACGTTGTCAGTAGGAAAATAATATCATTTCAATAAAAAAACAGATTAATACACTAGAAAACTCGTCCACTTTTACCAAAATTTTTTTGTCGAATCAAAATGATAACTTTAATCCCAAACAAAATGCAAAAATGGAGCAAGTTCTAAAATTTTGAAATCTATTGAATTAAAAATAAAACTAGACCGGAAAGAATTAGAGAACATAATAAAGATCGCAAACAGAAATGCTGCAACACGTGACCTGACGCGAGTTTCACAGTTTTTACCCATCCCACAAAAGTGCTCAACGCCGTTAAAGAAGTTTTCACTTCAATAATTAAATACACTTAGCTTTATTCGTATGGGATCCTTTTTCCTTCTGTTCCCTCGTCCGGGATCTTTGCGTCTCTCACCAAATATAAAACGCTTTATCAATCAATCAATCAATCATTATTTATTTCGGATTATACATCCATAGTTGTTAGTAAATCACAAAAAACGCGGGGCGTATTGAATGAAACTGTAGAATTAGTTTATACAATAATTTATTGCACTAACGCGATACAACTCCTCGGTTTTAGAATAATACACATTGAAACGCTTATGCGCATGACTTAAACACTTCGAAGACACCCAATTGAATGGCCCTGGCCCGGATTGCTGTCACTTTCTTTTTTTACGTATTCGCGAATATTTTAAATTCAATTTTAAATTTTAAACCAATACTTGACAGAACTCCAACCAGCCAGCCCCGTCTGTAAAACGTAGTTCCATCACGGTGGAGACTACATATCACAGTACCTACTCCAAGTGGCTCCCGAATCTCGAGCCACCTTTGCCTCGCTTATCCATGAAAATGAAAAAATTAAGGATATTTATAAGTTTTTCTATCTGAATTTGTATCTGAAGGGCGAAGCAGCCATGGTTGTCTCGAATTTGGAGGTTACAGATAGGAATTATGACGAAGCATGGGAGCTTCTATGTGATCGGTATGATAATAAGCGCCAATTGATTAACAATTACTTGAAATCGTTGTTTAGTTTAGAGTTTGTTCGAGAGACTGATTAAGTCAAGCGATTTATCATTGATCACGTGACGAAGAATCTACGGGCTCTTAACGCGCTAGGTCTTCCTAATCTGAATTGGGATATGTTGATTATTTTTATAGTCTCGGAAAAAATTGATTCGAGAACACTTTTTAAATGGGAGGAGATTAGAAATTCGTTACGTAAAATACCTAGTCTTGACGATTTTTTTTAGATTCCTTAGGAGCCGAGCTGATGTACTTGAGACAATAAATCGTAGTAAGCAGTCGTCTAAGCAGTCATCGTCGGGAAATTCTCATGGCAACAAGCAATAATCGTCGGGCACTTTTACAAAGACTAGTATGCTAGGTGTATCATCAGATCAAGAGGCTTCGTCTTCAAATGCTAAATCTTGTCTCGTTTTTCAGGCGATGCTGCGCTTTGTTTGAGTGCTCAATTTTTAAGGGAAAGCCGATAGAGTGTCTTTGGTCACCAGCTTGAAATTTTGTACTCTTCGTCTGAGAAAGGGTCACAAGCGTTGTAATTTGCGGATCTCCTGCAAGGTTTGCAAGCAGCGCCATAATACCTTGTTGTACGAGCATCTCTACAAGGAAAACGTTGAGTTCGAAGGGAAAGACAAGAATAACACTGAGTCTGTTGCTATGTCAGCATTGTCTTCATCAGAGGTATTGCTTTGCACTGTCGAAGTTGATATAATTAATCCTTTGAAATGTGTGTGTGAACTAAGGGGCCCAACGGTTTTTAACAGTGGTGCTTACGGCAGGCTTTAGTTAAAGTAGTACACATTTTGTAAAACGAATACTGGAATTTGTAAATAATTTATAAAAAAACTGTGACGCATAGTGTGGTCCCTCTTCATCAGCCCATATACGTCCCCACTACTGGGGCACGGGCCTCTCTCGATAACATGAGGGGTAAATGCCATACTCACCACGCTTGGCAGACGGGTTTGCGAGGGTTTTGATATAATTGCAGAGTTTTCCTTCTCTGTGTGCAGATGAACTTGCTTGCATATTTACACCTAACCTTCCACTTCTGGGCAAGTATTTAGCTTGCTGGCATATCTTGCTAATAGATATTTAGTAAAACATATTTTAATACTTACACAATGAATAGAATGCAGTTTACAGTTGTTGTATTATTATGACTATGTGATTTTTGTGGTCCCTGAGGGACCACTTGAAAATAACGTATAAATAAGTAAATACATTATAAAAACACAGCATTTCTCGGCATACGTTTAGTAAAAGTCATGAGGAATATTATAAAAGAAAAACAAAAGTATAATCACTAGTCAATTTTTTAAATTTCATATTTCTTTGTGGTCCCTCAGTTCACACATTACAGAGATGTAAATTAATTAAAATATCCTAAAGTATAAGCAATACTTAACGATTCGTCTTATTGAGGGTAAGTAAAAGACTTTAACGTTATAAAAGTACTTTTTATCATTGATAAATAGCTTAATAGACAAGATATTTGATTTTTAAAATTTACTTAGCAGTGTTACATACAGTGACAATAGGGTGACAATACAATCAAAAGTTTATTTACCCGTATCACATCTAGGCCCATAGATAAATACCTTACAGACTAACATACTTATGACAATGCGAAAAATAGGAATAGAAATAACAAATCCTTCCAGCCAACACAGATTAGCTGAATAAATTTTTGCGTAAAAGCAGTTCTTTTGACTACCCGTCACACCAAAAAGTATCACATGAGATACTGGATTTGTATCGCACGCCGCGTAAGCTGGTGCGTGATTTATTAAGCTGGATAAAGTATTTGTATAACTTCTGTGTAAGCGCTTATACAGATGATATTCAAGCATTTTGGGCACAAAATATCTTGCTTCAATTTGGATAACATTTGATTAATAGTCATATAGCAGCTGAATAAATTTACAATACGCTGAATATCTTCTGCATAAATTAATATTTTTCTTTAGTCCAGAAATTATACGTCTTTTATGCAGTTGATAATATGTGAGTTCAGATATTCAAATGATATTAAAAAATCCGATATCAGGAGTAGTTTTATAAAGAAATTATGCAAGTTAAAAAAAAGTAAATATACTTTTTTCATCGTGACGAGATTAATTATAATGGTCGCTGGTCATGTCTTGAAAAATTTGGTAAGTAAATTGTTTCATACATTTTAAATAAGTTTAAGGTCATCATCATCATATCAACCTATTGCAGTCCACTGCTGAACATAGGCCTCCCCCAAGGTGCGCCACTTTGCACGATCCTCCGCTGTTATCATCCAGCCACTACCCGCTATCTTCTTTAGGTCATCTGACCATCTGGCTGGGGGGCGTCCTACACTACGTTTGCCAAGACGTGGTCTCCATTCGAGAACCTGTCTACTCCAACGCTCGTCGGTTCTGCGACAGACATGGCCAGCCCACTGCCACTTCAGCTTGCTACACTTTTGGATAATATCCATCACTCCGGTTTTCTGTCGGATGACCTCGTTTCGGATTCTATCCCTTAGCGAGATCCCGAGCATGGAGCGTTCCATTGCTCGCTGAGCGACGTGCAATCGGTGGGCCAACCTCACTGTCATGTTCCACGTTTCGGCTCCGTAGGTCATGACTGGTAGGACGCATTGATTAAAGACCTTGGTCTTTAGACACTGCGGGAGTGGCGACGAAAAGATATGACGCAGCTTCCCAAATGCTGCCCAGCCAAGCTGCACTCTTCTGGTGATTTCCCGCTCGAAGTTGTCTCTACCTAACTGCAACGCTTGCCCGAGGTATATGTATTCCTGAAAAACATCGAGCGTAACACCGTCAACAGAGATCGGCCTGGGCACGACATGATCATTGAACATGACCTTGGTCTTGTCCAAGTTCATCCCAAGGCCGACACGTCTTGAGGCAGCGTTAAGGCTGTGCAGCATTTCTTGCAGGACTTGTGGTGTTTCTGCCAATATTATTATGTCGTCTGCGGTGCGGAGGTGCGAAAGAAATTTGCCGTTGACATTGATGCCCAGTCCATTCCAATCTAGCGTCTTAAAGACGTCCTCTAGAGCATTGTTAAACAGTTTTGGGGATATGACATCCCCCTGTCTAACACCTCTGAGCAATTGGATTGGTCTAGTACGGTGATTTTGTACTTGGACTGTCATCGTTGCCATATTATATAGGCGTCTCAGCACCTCCACGTATCGCCAATCGACTTGGCAACGCTGCAAGGACTCCAGAACGGCCCAGGTCTCGACTGAGTCGAAGGCTTTCTCCTAGTCCACAAATGCTAGACAAAGTGGCTGGTTATACTCTTCGGACTTCTGCATAACCTGCCTTACTGTGTGGATATGGTCTACGGTACTAAAGCCTTTGCGAAACCTTGCTTGTTCCGGTGGCTGGAAGGCGTCAAATCTAGCGGCCAGACGATTGGTGACGACTCTCGAAAACAGCTTATAGACATGGCTCAGGAGCGTAATCGGTCTATAGTTTTTCAAGAGAGTTTTGTCGCCTTTCTTGAAAAACAACGCTATCACGCCCCTGCTCCACGCTTCCGGGGTAGTCCCATTGGTTATTACGGAGTTGAAAAGCCTTTTGAGCTCCTTGACTACCGGCCTTCCTCCTGCCTTCAGGAGCTCTGAGGTTACTCCGTTTTCGCCGGGAGCCTTCCCATTGCTAAGCTGTCGGAGAGCCGCCGCAATTTCGTCTTCGTCTATACCTGGGAGGTCCTCGGTGAAGTGGCGTGTAAGCATGGCACGTGGATCGTTGGCGTCGGGTGGAGGCTTCGGGTTTCGCGAAGCATATAGTTTGCCGTAGAAGTCCTCGATTTCAGCGAGGATCTCCGGTGCTGATGTGACGATTTTGCCGTTCGAGGTCTTTAGCTTTGTCAGATGACTCCTTCCCAGGTTCTTGGAAAAGACTTTTGACCCCCGGTTCTGCTCAATCGCCTCCTGTACGAGGCGAGTATTAGAGCTTCGGAGGTCACGTCTCACCAATTTCCGGATTTTTCTATGGAGTGCCTGGGGATCTGACAAAACATCCTCCGGCGTTTCTCGTCGTACTCTCATCAGTTCCAAAGTCTCGCTTGAAAGTTTGGACTTCCGGCTTGCTCGTTTTCCCTTAAAATGCCTGACTCCCACTTCGCTTATTGTACGTGCCACGCTTTCGAGGTCCTTGTCAATACTGCCTGTGGTTTCGAGTAGGGCAAAACGATTTTTTAGCTCTAGCTGAAAGGCACCTAAGCCTTTCTCGACTTGGAGCAGTGTCGGACGAAGAACAGATCACATCATTCGGCTTCTTTCCAGCTTAAAATCGATATTTAGGGTGCCTCTAACCATGCGGTGATCACTTCCGGTATTGAACCTGTTGATCACGGAGACATCCCTAAAAATGTGCTTTTTATCCGTCAGGATGAAATCGATCTCGTTCTTCGTCTTGCCATCGGGGCTTCGCCAGGTCCATTTCCTTTGGGTATTTTTCCCGTATATAATATATATTCCTTATTGCACAAACATAGTTATTAAATTAATTGGAAAAACCAAGTGTACAAAGGCGAGCTTATCTCTAAAAGAGATCTCTTCCAGCCAACCTAACTAGTGAGAAATAGTATATAAGTAGAAGGGGTAGAGAGATTTGCGCACAGAGTTTACAGAAGAAAAATAATAATAATAATAATAATACCCAATAAATACAACAATAATGAAATGATACTTATTACAATAAAATAAATACATAAATATAGAATACATACATTATATAATACATATATTATATATTCATTAGAGTCTCGAAAGAAAGTGTTCTTTTAAATTTTTTTTAAAAGTGTGAATAGAAGGGCTTTCTTGAATAGGTACCGGCAGTCTGTTCCACATTTGTGTTGCTCGAACAGTAAATGAATTAAAAAAGAAGTTGGTGTTGGCCGAAGGACATTGTAAAGAGTTTGTGAAACGGGAGCGACGGGGATGGTGACCAGGAGGCAGATGGTTGAATCGGGAACGGAGATAATTAGGAGCGGAAGGATTTTTGAGGATGTTATAAAGAAGAGAAAGGATGTGCACATCGCGGCGGCATCGAATGGAAAGCCATTTCAACTGCGTACGATATTCTGATACATGATCATATTTTCGGAGACCAAAAATAAATCTAATGGCTAGGTTTTGAAGTCGTTCTAACTTGTCAAGCAATTCTTGACTCACATCCAAATAGCAAACATCGGCGTAGTCAAGAATAGGAAGAAGAAGAGATTGGGCTAGCAGAATTTTCGTTTTGAAAGGAAGGAAGTACTGAAGTCGCTTGAGAGAATGATAAGAATAGTGTATGCGCCGACTTAACTCACTAATATGAGCTGACCATGACAGACTGCAATCAAAGACTAAACCTAAGTTTTTAACTTTATCACTATACGGTATCTTTATATCATTGTAAAAAATCGAACAATTATTTAGGTCAAGCCCAGCACGCAACCTACTGCTACCCACAACCATCACCTGCGATTTGCTAGGGTTTACTAAGAGTCCGAATGAGTCCGCCCACTTCTGTACCGCTATGAGATCAGAATTTAAACTATGCACGGCACCAGGAAAATTTTTTACGTTAAAATGACGTTATATTTGCAAATCATCTGCATACAGGTGGTAGGAACAAGAAAGTACTTTGGAAATGTTATTGATAAATACCGAAAACAATAAAGGAGACAGTACCCCGCCTTGAGGAACAGCAGCAGATAGAGAGGTCCAGTCTGATTTAACATCATCTAGTTTCACGCACTGCTGGCGACCGAGAAGATAAGAGCGAGGATGAGACATTAACCGAGCGGAGAGAGCCAAGCAGGATGTCGAAATCTACTGAATTAAACGCACTGCTGAAGTCCAGAAGTGCGATGATGGTGAGCTGTTTATTATCCATAGCAAGCCGGATATCTTCGGTGACATTCAGCAGCGCACTAGTGGTACTGTGGGAGGGACGGAAGCCAGACTGGAAAGGACATAGTAGGTTGTTGCGGGAGAGATAGGAGAGGAGTTGTTTTTGGACAATGCTTTCTAGAACCTTGGAGAGGATAGGGAGAATGGATATGGGACGATACTGAGAGAGAGACGTGGGGTTAGAAATTTTGGGGAGGGGAATGACAATAGCCTTCTTCCAGGCCGCTGGAAACACATTCGTCCTGAGTGAGAAATTAATTATATGAGTGATAACAGGAGTAATGTGATCCAGAACCGGAAGAAGCATGTCCATGCTGAGACAGTCGTCTCCCACAGCCTTAGTGGAAATGGCTAGAATGCTCTTTTTAACGTCTCCCACCGCAATCGCACGAAAGACAAAAGGAGGGCAGTTTGGTATGACAAGATTATAAAGATGGTCAAGGGAACTAATTTTGGTTATGGGGTCAAAAGTAAAAGGAGGAGTAGAAAAATGTTTATTAAATTCATTCAAATCCATGGTGATATTCGCATCAGCCGCGGCCTTGCCCACGCCAAGCGATTTCAAAAACTTCCATGTTTGGGAAGCTGATAGGTTGTCTAATGAGGAATGAATATTTTTTTTTTTTTTGTACAGAGCTAAGTTCGCTTCAGTCGGCGACGTCCTGTAAATTAATTTTGCCTTATCACGCTTTGACATGGTTCTCTTTATAATAGGAGTTAACCAAGGGGCAGGCAACCGCTTCACCCTGACAGGTCTCACAGGAGCATGTTTGTCATATAGTCGCACAATAATAGAAGTAAAAGCCGCCACTTTGGCATCGATATCAGCTGCAAGCAGCACCGAAGACCAGTCAGTCAGATTCACATCATTCCTCAAGCGATCCAGATCCATGTCTCGAAAATTACGTAAGAGGAGAACTTTTCCTTTGACTTTTGGGGGACGCACTTTTTATGGTAGATAAATAAGATCATGATGACTGAAGGGACTTGGCATTTGACCATGTGATGCCACATAGTCAGTATTAGAAACAATCATCAAGTCTAATAAAGAGGGTCGACTATGAGGAGCGTGGTGTGTGGGCAAAAGAGGGAGTATATGCATATTTAAAGACAGGGTGAGATTTAGAAGTTTCTGAGCTCTGGCTACTGCACCAGTATCCTGTTTCACCATACACGTGTTGAAATCTCCCATTAAGATTACATCGCTATATAATATAGTATATTCTTCCAGTAAACCTTGAAGTGTTGTGAAGTAGCTGATTTTATCACTAGGGCTGTAAGCAACACCAAGAAGAATTTTCTTGTGATGCAATGACACCTCTAAGAAAAGATACTCGAAGGTATCAGTGGCATTCCCAGGAGACTGCCTAACAACAACGGCCGGAATGTGACTACGAAGATATATACACACACCATCACCTCCCTTGCCCACACGGTCATTACGAAAAATTCTGTAACCCGGAAGAGAACAAGAAGTGGAAGGAAGAGAGGGTTTTAGCCACGATTCCGAGACTAGAATCCCATCGACCACGCCGTTGCTAAATGAAGCGAGCAAGTCATTATAATGACCTAAAATACTTTGTGCGTTAATGTGCACAAGAGAAAGGAGTGGGGACTTAGAGCAGAAAACAGAGAGTAGTTTACTGTCGAGAAGGTCAAGATCAGAGAGTGAGTTCTCACTACCGACACTTTCAAATTGATCAGAGGACGAGCACGAAAAGAAATCATCTTCAATATTGAGCATATATAAGAAATATGAATACGTAATAAGTACTAATAATATTAAATAATAATAAACTTGATCTAAAAACTAAATTTAAATAAAATGCTACTATTTATCACCAGCACAAGTTGACCGAAAAAAGAACTGAAAATTTATACAAAAGATAACAACAAAAGAAAAACAAAAGAAAAAGAAAAAAAGTTATAAAAGGATGAAACATTGAAAGTATGAAACGAAACGCAACGTTTGTTTGACAGTTGACATTTCATGTGACTCGGCATAAACATAACCATAACCTTATGTGACGTGAATTTAATCTGGTAAAGAAAATTATAAACGGACGTTTAAGTTTGAAGAAAAATACAAAACTACCTTAACCGTATACATAAAATATAAAAAAACAACTACTTGTATGAAACTATGGATAATAGGTGTAGTACGTGGGTAACACTGAAAATGTTTAGAACTGGCCAGTTAGAAACATTGCTAATGAAAACTTTTTTTGAATTTCAATTTTAGAACTATTTGGTAACCTAATGTAGTATATTGCATTCATTTATCATTTGTTTTTGAGAATTGGCGGCAAATCTAAAACTCTTGTTACACGTGAAAATGAACCTAACGCGAGAAAATTTTCGGTCAATGATTTATTATGACTTTCGTTGTGGGCTTACTCAACAACAAAGCTATGATAGGCTGCGATTAGCATTTCTTAATGAAGCCCCATCTCGTGCCACTATTTACAATTGGTTTAACAAGTTTAAGCGTGGACGTAGCAATCTCAATGATGATCCGCGTGAGGGACGTCCTTTAACAGCGACTACTGAAAATAACATCAGTGCTGTGCGACGCATGATAGAGGAAGATAACAGATTGACCTATCAGCAGATACGGGCAAGCCTAGGCATTGGTATGAGTCAAGTTCAAAAAATATTACACGAACATTTAGGCGTCAGGAAGCTTTGTGCCAGATGGATTCCCCATACTTTAACCGACGACCAGAAACACATTCGCATGGACTGGTGTCGCCAAATGTTAAATAAGTTCAACGGCGGTGACTCAAATGCTGTATTTGACATCGTAACAGGTGATGAAACCTGGATATTTTGCTACGAACCCGAAACCAAAAGACAATCAGCTCAGTGGGTGTTTCCTTTCGAGGATCGGCCAACTAAGGTAAAGAAAGGAAGAAGTCAAGAAAAAAAGATGATTGCCTCATTCTTTGGTCGGAAAGGTCATTTCGCGCCAGTTATGTTAGAAGATGGAAGGACAGTTACTGCAGACTGGTATGTCAATCGATGTTTGCCTGTTGTCTTGAAAAAAATTCGACAGCAGCGACCTCGAAGCAGGATCCTCCTTCACCACGACAATGCTTCAGCGCACTCCGCAAAACGGACTGTTGAATATTTGACTATGGCAGGTGTCGAGATAATGAGTCATCCGCCATACAGTCCTGACCTGGCGCCCTGCGACTATTATTTATTCCCAAGAACTAAAGATAAAATTCGAGGTATTCGCTTTACGAGCCCTGAAGATGCGGTGAAAGCGTACGAAAATGCCATAGAAGAGACCCCTAAGGAAGAATGGGCCCACTGCTTTTTTCAGTGGTTCCATCGAATGCGACGATGTGTAGAGAAGAACGGAGATTACTTCGAAAAACAATAAAAGTATTGGCAACTTTCTACATTAAGCCGTTTTTCATTTTCTAAACATTTTCAGTGTTACCTAGGTATTTTACTTAGAATTAGGTTATACACTTGCGCCACCGGCATCAGCATAACTAGTTGCACGCAGGGAACTGCGCCATCAGCTGTTGGAGTTCACACATGGAAGTGATCTTTTTGCGACTTTTATTCGGCAAAAGAATGATGATTGTGCCAGCAGTTGTCCAGCAATTCTTCATTGTGAAGTGTTTTCTGGCAGCGACAAATACATCTTGCCGCGCCTTAGTTAAGAACTCGGAGATGGACACTTTCGTGCCTTTGAGTCGGGTCTTCGCATTCTACACCTCCGAACGCTGCTGCACAGTATTAAAGCGCACCAATACGGGTCTAGATTTATCATTTTTGGTGCCTAAACGGTGACAAGATTCAATGTCATGTTGTGTTAACTTGATTTGGTCTCGCAATATCACCTTAACTTTTTGAGACAGATCCTCAATCTTGTCTTCAGAAATACCATGGATCAAGAGAGCCTTTCTACGGGAATGTGTTTCAATCCTATCAATACTAGAGGTGAGATATTGTACCTGAGTTTTGAGAATCCGCAACGAATTCATTATAAAAGCCTTGAAGGTGGAGTATTCCGATGACAGATTTTTTACTGTTGAAGCTGCTGTAGAACTGGGCTGCTGGTTCTTCTCAAAATCCTCCATCCGTGTAGTGAAAAGAATAGTCAATTCTTCTACACTTTGTGCTAATTGTTGTGGTGTGATATCAATGGTGATGGAGAGAAGGTGCAAGGTGGTGAATAATAAGTGTACTGGTGAAGATATGGTCAACCTATGCACAGGTGGGTCTAAAATTTCATTAATGCTAAAATTACTATTTTTTATTAATATAAATTAGAAGAGCAAAATTTGTATGTCTACACTCTCTCACTACCCACAAAAAAAAACGAGTTCATACAAAAGAGCCCCTCTGCTTCTAGGAAATTTACTAGCATCTGTCCCCTATGGTTTCTGCATCCATATCCATGTGGCCCAACATGTAAATCGTCTCGCCCTTGTTTCCCTACTTTAGCATTAAAGTCCCCCATGACAACGGTGAATTGGGTCTTGGTGGTTGTGTGTATGGCCTTGATAATGTCTTCATATAGGGCCTCGACTATATTATCCGAGCTATTCGACGTCGGCGCATATACCTGTAAGACCTTAAGAGAGTATCTTTCAGTCAGTTTCAGTACAAGGTACGCTACCCGGGCCGATATACAGGATATCTCCACCACGTTGTCATGGAGTGCTCTATTGACAAGAAAGCCTATCCCACCTTGGGATGTCTGGTCTCCTTCCTTGAAGTAGAACAAATGGCCTGAGTCTAGGGTTATCGTATCCTCCCCCTCTCTTCGGACTTCAGATAGCCCAACCACGTGCCATTTTGTCTTTTCTAATTCCGCTTCAAGGATCGCCAAGCTTTCGTCCAGCCGTAGACTGCGTCCGTTATACGTCGCCAGGGTCAGTTTTTGGCAGCCGTCTGTAACCCGGAGATTCTTAGCACCCCCTACTCTGCCGTAACCAAGGCCGCTGCCGTGGCCTGGAATAGCAGGGCGGCCGGGAACTAGGGGCCGTGAATTTTGGTGTGCTGTCATTGGGGGGATATTGCCCATACTCACCACGCTGGGCAAGTGGGTTGGTGAGCGCAGGTACTGGGTGTCGCACCAACGACACTGCTGCCTGTCGTTGGCCAGGTGAATTTACCCCAGCACTAGATGGATATACCGCCATCGGTTCGGTCGTCAGAGCCTTGTCCGTTGGTCAGGTTGGCGTTTGGGGCACGAAGGATGTTGTGTGCGCCCCCGTTACGCCCCCCTTTAGTCGCCTTTTACAACAGGCGGGGGAGACCGTAGCTATATTCTAGTCCGTAGCTACACGGATAATAAGTTTAAGGTGGTTTAGGTGAATTACATAAACGCATGGCACTTTACTGTAAATTATCAATATGATTATTGTACATTTTTGAGCGCCTTAAGATAAAGCTGCAATTTAAACGGTAAACAAATGTGAAAAAAAAATTAATTTAAATTATCTAATACTTTTTATCAAATTTCAGTCCCGAAAAATAATGAGAATACAATTTTGTATAACCGCTAAGGGGGCGTCCATTAATTACGTGAGGTGTTTTTGGCGATTTTTCGACCCCCCCACCCCCTCTGGTAAAATGTCGTGAGATTTGGCTCGACACCCCCCCTCCCCCTTTCATCACACGTGAGTTTTATGAAAATGCTTAGTTTTAGTGTAAATACGTTAGTTGATAAATTATTTAGAAAACTTACATAATTTTCCTAATTATTTTTCAACTTTTAATAATCGAACAATAAAAAACAGCTTAGTATGATTTACGAACTTAAGTTTGAAAAAAACATTGTTCTAATTCAATTCACGGAAACTCAGAGTGGCTACTGGAACAACATGATTTAGTTGGTTTTACTTAGCTTTCCCACAATTTAACACTTTTTCTTTTGGGGGAAAATATTGTGATATTTGTAGAGACCCCCCCCCCCCTCTCCCCCAAGTGAGATTGAGTGAGATCTGGCCCGATCGCGTCCCCCCCCAAAACGCCTCACGTAATTAATGGACGCCCCCATGTTTCCTACTTACTAAACAAAGTGTTTCATAAGATAAATGTTGAGGATTTTTATAATAAGAGGTTATGTCAAACGTAAGTTAATAACGGACGGCCAATTTGAATAAAAGTGTCTGTTTCAGTGATTATTTTGCTTATTTCTGCATAATAGTTCACATACGACTACGTATCCAGAAATTATTTGGTTTAAAATACAATGATTATAAATTTTTCAGAAAAAGCTCTTAAATTACATAATGCAGTATACTCTTATTCAGCTCGTTAGGGTTCTTCACCGATGCGGTGCATGTACGTACCTACATGTTTACTTAACTTTATTCGTTAATTGTTTTTTTTTGTGTTGTGTTGTAGATATGTTACATGTACCGTGTCATGAATAAATGTATTACTCTCTCTCTCTCTCTCTCTCTCTCTTTTTTAAGGAAAATAAATCCATGAATATTTGAGGTTGAGTTACATGGGACATATACTAATGTAGATAGGACCCACTATTAGGTATTTAAATTTATCTAAGGTACTACTATGAATGACGCATTGCGTAATATTTAGTTAGATAACTGTTTAAGTATATTACCAACTAAAATATACATATAAACACGCAGCACATTGTAGGTAGTCGCAACCTAAAGTACCGCACTCTCTTTCCCATTACAACGCTTCAAATGGGCGCTCGGCTTGCGATCGGTTTGCGCTCGGCCACGCTCGCTGCGCTGTTGCTTTGCTCATTCGAAATTATAACTTTAAGTAGAGAGGTCCCCGTTATCGTGTAATCGTAACGTGTAGCTTCTTTGTCGCGCTCGTGTAGTCAATAAGTAAGCTAGGTAGTGTTAAGAGAAAATCGATCAACGACACAATTGGTACAACACTACCAGTCCACGCGGTGTGGCGCAACACTATACGGCACTTTGGACAGATTTGTAAAATATCGAATTAAAAGGACTGTTTAATAAGTAAAAGGTGTTTTAGTTTAACAATTCAGAAGTAACATGAACCTGTAAATATAATAGTCCACAAAGAACAGTGATAAAGGAAGAAAATGACAATGTTAAACGGAATGTTGGTCGGCGTGTCGGAAAAGGGGCAGCTCACTTCCCCATCTTTAGTATTTTCTTTCAATTTTCAAGGTCATTGAGTGTGGTTATCTTGGATTGAAAACGCAATGAAGAAATGCGATTAAAACTTGAGGAAAGGCATGGTCAAGACAGCATGAGTGATGTTTCGCATCTACAATAACACAAACTTATGATTGCACACTAGATGAGGATAAGTATAACATAATGCGCAAATACCTAACATTGTGTTTTGGTAAGAATGTTCAGTTATTTAATGTTACACAGTCCATTTAATTCTATGTAAGTGACACATACATAATATTTTAGTAGTAAATGATAAAGTTTTGTTAGTTCTGTGAAGATTACGAAGTGACAAGATTGAGTTACTCGGTGAACTCACTGAGGTTACTTACTTATGATGTTATTTTATTCTGATACCCACAAAGGATAAAACCATAACTACATATATGAAAGTGTGTATGTTGTCAACATGTTATAACAGTAGTGATCAATTTAAATTGTTATCAGTATAACAAATGATTGAATTTCACCTATAAAGACTTATCGGGGTTGAATAAATTAATTATTTCATTAAATATTTCATATGAAACCTATCACTACACAAGGATGTCGTGAATGTTTCAATAGCCTACTTGAGACATTCCTAAGGAAAAATATCTATTAGAGAGAGGTACAAACTGTGCCAGAATTAGGTATGCAAGTTTGTTCTAATTTCACCTTTATTGCAAATGGATAAGAAATATGAGAGAAAACCTTACTGAACTAACACCTGAACCTTAGTGTGTGTTATTTGTTTCTTATATTAAGTTTAAAGGTTGATAATGATTAATGAATATTCAGAAATTAATTATTTATTAATATTGAGGAAACTGAATGTAATATGATGTATTATAGGAACATTAGTTGTTCAATGTATGAGATTTGATATATTTTAATTCTAAAATATTTTCACAATAATTATCAGTAATAATTGTAATAACATTACTTATCAATCTTCTCTGATCTACAATATTTGATATTTGCACAGTTTAATTTAATCCCTACTGCTACATTGGTGATGATTAATGATAACAAATTTACTAAGAGCAAATAAAGAGTTTGTAGTCTGCCACAAATTCACAGGATTGAAACATTGAATCAGACAGGATGAGTTGTATAGTGTCACTACTATTATTTTCTTTATTTTATGTTTCAGTCTATTGTTGTGATTCTGCCTCCGGGGCTTGTCACTGATGCCTTATCAGACTGAGGCTACTGTCCAAGGAGGCTGGCGCCACTGCCTGTGGGGCGTGATGACACTTCCTAAGTGGCATCTTACCACTGCCTCCGGGTGTGACAACACTGTCTATGGGGCTTGCAACACTACATAACACATGGCGTCGGAAGAACACTATGGGACCTGGAACTACCGCCTACGGGGCCTGCTTCTGTTGACGTCATGGTGTCATCTTACGGCAAAGACCTCACTACATGCTTCAGGGGCTTCCGACAAATGCCTCAGGGGCTTACCACACATGCCTCAGAGGCTTATGATACTTGCCTTAGGGGCTTTCGTCACATGCCTCAGGGGCTTATGCTACATGCTTCAGGAGCTTCCGACACATTGCCTCAGGGGCTTACGATACACTGCCTCAGGGGCTTACGATTCATGCCCCAGGAGCGTCCGACAAATGCCTCAGGGGCTTACCATACATGCCTAAGGGGCTTACGATACATGCCTCAGGGGCTTACGATACTTGCCTCAGGGGCTTGCGATATTTGCCTCAGGGGCTTGCGACACATGCCTCAGGGGCTCACAAACTAATGCCTCAGGGGCTCGCAAAATTAATGCCTCAGGGGCTCACGAAGTTAGTGCTTCAGGGGCTCACAAAACTTATGCCTCAGGGGCTTACGAAATTATTGCCTCAGAGGCTCATGAAATTAATGCCATAGGGGCTTAACACTTGCCTCAGGGGCTCATCAGACTCGCCTAAGGGTCTACAAATTCAAAGTTGCCTTCGAGGCTGTACAAGTTTTGCCTTCGGGGCTGTATAAATGTTGCCTTCGCGGCTGTATGAAATTGCCTTCGGGGCGTTTAACTATTGTTCTCAGGACATTTGCCTATGGAGTACACAATACTTGCCTGTAAGGTGTATGAGAAGTATAAAGAACATTTTAATGCACTCATTACTCTTTTTATTGAAAAGTCAAAAGTTTGGATATATGAATCTAATCGGTGAGACTGCAAAAAAATGCCTCTGGGGCTCTTGGTAAATCGCCTACGGGGCTTGAGATTACCAACAGTGTGTAAACTTGTATTTATGTCTGAATTATATAACTGGCCTACGGGGCTAATGTGGTAAATCTCGTAAAGTTAGTTTGAGACACTCACGTTGAATTGCCTACGGGCTTCGGGGCTTTTGATCGAAAATTGCCGCCCTATACGATCTAAGGGATACAAAACCCATAAACATTTTCTTGCGAGACCTAAGATTAAGAATAAGTATGAATGTCTGACCTACCTATTCAGGTTGTTCATGTCCTAAACTTGCCTCCGGGCTAACAATTCTACACTTTATAGTTAAAACATAAAACAGGTGAAAGTAACCGCGACAATCTTAAACAATATACTAAGTCTAAACTTGTCTACTTGTAAAACCGCCTGCAGGGCTTATGTTTAAAAATTCACTTTTGAAGTTAACGGTCTAACTTTATTGCACTAAATATGGCAGTCACAAAAAGAAGGTTTATCATTGCACTAAAATGAATAAATGGGCCTACGGGGCTTATAATTATAAAATGACCCTCGCTTAGACATTGCCTAAGGGGCTGACCAGATACTTGTTTTCGAAGGATTATGACATTATTTGTGAGTTCAAGAATACTGATACTTTATAATAACACTTTGAACTTTTGCTTTAGAAGTTTGTACAATCGCCTCCGGGGCTTAAAACGGTTGCCTTCTAGGCTAGACAGTGCTGCCTCCGGGGCCGGGTACTGGATGCTGTTTCCGAAACAGCATGGTGGAGCTGCCATGTGCTGACTTTAGAATTTAATCTTCATTTGGGAATACACCTATGCTGGCTTTCTGGGCCAAACAAGTTTGCCTGGTTTGCTAATATGTCTATTTAACATATGGTTGAAATAGTTTTTAGTAAAATGGTTGATTAGCCAATAAGGTTGATATTGATGCAGCCTCTGAAATAACTTTAGATAAGAAGGCTTAAGGAAATGAGAACGCTGTTTGACAGCAGGGTTTCTGGCATTTGTAATGTTACTGTTTCGACAGAAATAACCTTTATAGGGCCTAGTGTTGCCGATCGGAGCCGATGGCGTTTCGTGTTCACTCTTGCACCAAATGACTGAATTACTCTTAAAGTGCTTTGGTTGTGGAATACAAATGCATAAAACACAGTATGTTATGTAAACTACATCAATTACCTAAATCTGAATTACATTTGCTCTTCTAGCTCTGAGTCTGTTTGCGGAGATACAGTCTCCCCAGTGAGAAGTGATGATAATGATCAATATTGATTAGACACTTTGGTAATATTGCTATGGAAGCGTGATGATAAGACACTCTTAGCCTAGTACAGCCTTCGGGGCCTATTTACTTTGAATGATTCCCCGTAACTTAATATAAACGCCTTTACAGATTGTTACTAGTAAAGAAACTTTAATTAATTGATACCATGAATATAACGAAAATGCGACGATTACAGGTCGCTATATGTAGTTTTTTAAATACGCAACAACATGACATATTTTGCTAGAATGATGTCTAACATTTACTTGCTTTCTTACCAAGTTTGGCAGTGAGGTCCTCGGAAGACAAGGACAATAATATTTTTTTAATAGTTTTGCCTAAAGGGGTTAGAAACAGCCTTGCTGGTTTCAAAGTGTACTTAACTCATTATAGAACTTATATTTTGCATTGAAATAGTCTGTTATAAAGATTGCACTAAATAACTTAAACTAATAGGTTGATTTGATCTTTTGCCCAAGGAGCTAACTTCTATTGCCTAAAAGGTAAAGATGTTGAAAGGACTATAGTGCTATTGATAATATAGCTTTTGTTCGCTACGGGAACAAGTGAAATTAAAAACGAAATAACTTTAATAAATTATTATATTTTTAGCAATCAGAAGCGGTTTTGTTTTTTTAAAAAATAATTTAATAAACTAAAAGTAAATTGACAAACCAAAAAAAAACGAATGCTATGCGCTACGAACTAAAACAAAGTGAGCGGCGGCGCGCGCTGCGTGCCGCTTATATAGTGCCCGTCTCCCCACTATCTCTAACCCGTCTGACGCCCAACACGGCTTCTCCTGACATCCTGCCACCCCTGGCAGGTATGCTGTAGTCCCTTAGTCTAAGGAAGGCATATCTAGGGCCCGTGAAGTTCCCGGCATGGGGTCATCGGGCCTCGTTGAAGGTCCTGGTTCTTCGACTGTTATTTCATCTTCAGGCTGATCTGGTGATACAGATGACTCTGTGTCTGTGTCCTCATCATCTGTAATCAAATTACAAACTCACCAAGGGGAAGATTTATAGATGTGTTCCCAAGTTTAGTAAATGTTAAGAGTTAAATAAGTTAGATGTTACATAAACAAATAAAACACCATCACCATTCAAAATGTGATACAATCATGCTTAATAAAGTGCACTGCGGACGTACTTCGCGCAGTGACTGATCGGTTTGCAAGGCCGACCAGCTTCCAGAGTCGTGGGCACACCCAACCGGATGCACCGCACCGACAAGGCCTCACAACAGCACCACTCCGAAGAATCGGCGCACCACCTCAAGGGTCATAAAGGTTGTACTAACTCACCTTCAAAGAAGGCAGAACACGACTCAGGGGTCCATTCACCACTCCAAGGAATCATATGCTGCGCTGCAGCGTAGGTGGTTTTTCCATAGGACCCAGCCACCAGCTTGAGCTCGTAGCGTCCACATGGCAAAGAACGGATGACTCGATAGGGGCCACGCATGCCATGATCAAGCTTGCCCGTTGATTGGGCATACTTGATAACGAAGACCAGGTCACCTTCCTGAAAAACACGAGGGGGACGTCTGTCCCGATTAACATGGGCGTCCATAGCCGACTGGTTACGCGATAATCGTTCGGCCGTCCTTTGTCTAACAATCTCCCTCCTTGATTCGCGGTTCGCTGGTGTAGGCCCTAGTGCGACATCTCGCACCAAAGCTCGAATAGCCGGTGTAGCATTCTCGTGACCAACCAGTAGATTTAAGGCAGAGGTCTGGGTGGTCTACTGTTGGGTTATATTTAGGATTAGTTGGAGCTGCCACAGTTCATCGGCCCATTCATTTTTTTTGTAGTTAACTTCAATCCTGAGCATATTCAGGACGGTTCGGACGTAACGCTCCACTTGTCCGTTGGACCGGTGCATTTCAGGAGTGATATAGTGGAGTTCTACATCCAGAACCTGCATCCACGACTTGAAACCAGCGGACTCGAACATTCGTCCTCTATCCAGGACGGTTCGGACGTAACGCTCCACTTGTCCGTTGGACCGGTGCATTTCAGGAGTGATATAGTGGAGTTCTACACCCAGAACCTGCATCCACGACTTGAAACCAGCGGACTCGAACATTCGTCCTCTATCAGTCACTATTAATCGAGGAGTGCCGAATAATGAAATAACCTTTTGGCAAACCTGCTTCAATTCCTCCAGGTCTTGGCGGCGTATGGGTGTAAGTAAGCAAAACTTCGTGAAGGCGTCAACGACTAGCATCACATGCTTGAATCCTTTCGACTCGGGTAGGGGTCCGAGTGCATCGATGTGGAGTGTGTCAAATGGTACATCGGGCTTAGGCCAGGAGGATATGGGTTGAAGAGGCGCGCGTGGCATTCGTTTATAAGCGATACAAGTTAAACAATGACCTATGTATTTTTTTACAAAAGGCCTAAGGCCAGGAAACCAAAAATGTCTAAGTATAAGCTCCAATGTTTTATCTACGCCAATATGACTGTGCTCATCGTGGAAAATACGGAGGAGGCTCAAACGTTGGCCCTTCGGTATATAGCATAGAAGTTTGGGCTCTTGTCCTACTTGCTGGTATTTATAGAAAAGTACATCATTTCGTACCACATAACGGGAAGGGTCTAATTCCCCCCGTTCTAGAGCTGCGATCATATTTTGAGTCTCCTCGTCACCACTTTGAGCGATTTGAGCCCAGTTACGGGGTCTATCAATATGGTTTACAGCATTACAAGGATTACGGCTTAAATAATCCGCATGTGACAACATGCTGCCTTTTCTGTATGAGATGGTAAAATTAAAATCTTGTAAGTAAATCCACCATCTTGCCACACGCGGTAGCAGGTCTCGTTTATTCTGTGTGGCTTTCAGAGCGTTACAATCAGTAACGACAGTAAAGCTCGTTCCTAGCAGATAGTGTCTAAAGTGTCGTAGTGCTCTTACCACGGCCAGGGTTTCGAGCTCGTATGAATGATACTTGGGTTCAGCGCCCTTTGTCACCTGGCTGTAGTAAGCGACCACGTGTTTAGAATTGTCTTTGTGAACTTGTAAAAGTATCGCACCATAACCTAAGCTACTCGCATCTGTGTGCACTTCCGTGAGTAAATTTGGGTCAAATATAGCCAAAACAGGCGAACTCGTCAAACAAGCGATAATTTCCTGTCTAACACTCTCTTGCTCCGGTCCCCAACTAAACTGAACATCTTTTCGTGTCAAACGAGCTATGCAAGACGTTTTAGTTGAATAATTTTGAATGTATTTGCGAAAATAGCCTGCCAAGCCTAAAAATTGCCTCACTTGTTTAACGTTTTGTGGAGGACTAGTGTTAACCAGAGCTTTGACCTTATCCGGTGAAGGTCGTACTTCCCCATTGGAGATTAAACGCCCGAGGTACTCGATTTTGGTGCACAGAAACGAGCACTTTTTGAGGTTGATAGAGAAACCGGCCTTAGTCAACGTATCCAGGACCTCTCTTAAGGTCTGCAGACCTTCGTCAATACTGTCAGAAAGGATCAAACAGTCGTCTATGTACACCAAAACCTTTCCAGCCGTAATAAAGTCGCGAAGCGTGGTGCTAATGATTCGCTGATAGACTATTGGCGCGTTAGATAGTCCGTAGGGCATTTTGAGATACTCGTAGTGCCCTTCGGGGGTCACAAAACCGGTAAGAGGGACTGAGTCCACGTGTAAAAGAATCTGGTGAAAACCAGTAGCTATGTCTAGTGTGGTGAAGTATTTGCACTTACCTAAGCGGTCAATATGGTCGTCGATTAAAGGTAAAGGATACCGATCCTTAACCGTGATTCTGTTCAGGGCACGAAAGTCTACACACATGCGGTCAGAGCCGTCCTTCTTCTTGACAAGTAGAATAGGGCTAGAGTAGGGCGACTCTGATTCGCGTATGATACCCTTTGACATAAGGTCCTGTATGATTTCGCGAACCTTAAGTTTCTCGTCGTGTGACATTCTGTAGGGGCGATAGTTAATGGGGACGTCACTATTGAGCTGAATGCGCATACATCCAGTGTTAACAGTGGATGTCGCAGTTCCCGAGATCATGTGTTCCGAGTATTCTGTTAAAACTTCCTTTAATCTAACTAAGTCCTCACCTGTCAACTGAGTGTTAATCACTGGCTCCGCAGTTGAATCTAGAGCAGATACTGTGACTGGGTTCACATCGCGAATTATACGTTGTGTGTTCTTTGTTCGTATATTAATAACACCATCCCTATTAAGAACGTCTGTACCTATAATGATGGGTGCGTTCATACACTTGCTCGGAACAACTAGCATATCTACCTCCAAAGAGATGCCTTCTAACTCGATTGTGAGTGTTACAAATGAGTCAATCTGGGTGATAGACTCACCTACTCCCTTTATCTGGCAGTTGACGGCTTTCCTAGTACACGAGAAGTGACCTACCACCGATGACGATATAAGTGAAACTCCAAGAGCACCGCTATCAATAAGAATGTCGACGGGAATGCCCTGGATGACACCTACGACGATATCATTGCGCTTATGCGAAGGAGCAGAGCAGAAATTAACCTGGTTTTTATTGCGCCGTTCATCAGCACGTTGTTTAGCGAAACATGATTTGATATCATGGCCTGGCTTCTTGCAATAAGCGCACGTCACCGTCGCAGGACTAGATATATTTCCAGTGGATGGGGCTGCGACTGGAGTATCTCCAGGTTTTGACCGTTTAGGGCAGGCATTTTGTTTGTGACCAGGCTCGCCACACCCAAAGCACTTGCCCGTTCCTACCCCACGAATAGGCTTCTTAAAACCAGACTTACCATCAGTTTTATTATTATTAGGAGCACTTTGTTTTGGGGCCTTTACAAAGGTAGCCAAATGATTCACCAGTTCAGAGGGTTTCAAATTTGCATTAATGGCGGTCGCTTTCACTTGTGGGTCAGTAATACCCCTCAGTACAATGTCTGTGACTAATTCGTCGCTAAGACCCCTAACAATGCGTAAGCGCAACAGCGACTTACGCGCATATTCGGCATAAGTTTGGTATTTATCCGAATTTGTCGACAGAACCTCAAATAGAATGCCTGCGAAGTCTATTTTTTTAACGCACAACGATTTAAAGTCTAGTTTGAAGTTCGTCCACGTACGATCATTTGATACCCATTCGTTAAGCCAAGTCTTAGCATCCCCCTTTAAACAATTACCTATCCGAGAAAGACATTCACGATCATCCCATTTATTTACTAGTTTAGCCCTGTCGACTTCGGCGAACCAAGAATCTACGTCGTGAATGTTGGGGTCAAAGTTGGAGACATAATAACCATGGGTACTCACGGATTTCAAGGACTGTATAGCCTCCACGATTTGTTCAGTACCTTGTCCAATCGTGGGCTCCACCGACGGCGGTACGCACGAGCGTCGCTCAAGTGCTTCAAGGCGCGATAATACGGTGCTCCACGACTTACTGTTACCCGGCTGGCCGGGCAGCGGCGGCGTGCGCACGGCCCGTGCTCGACTCTCGTCACAGCGGGCAGAGGCACCTCGTCGCTCGTCCATCGATGGCCGTTGGTTGTAGTCCTCCCGAGTGCAGCTGTTGCGCAGGCGCCGATCGCGAGAGTAAGACCCGCTCGATCGCCGCTCTTTCCTCAAGCGTTTAGAACGCGACGTACGAGCGCGTGAGTGACTACGCGAGTAGCTGCGAGAACGGCGGCCTCGCGAGTTTCTATCCCTAGAACGGCGGTTGCGCGAATACCGAGCACGCGAAGGTTGATCACGCGAGCTACTACGAGAGTGTCGAGAGCGCAGTGAGCGGCTGCGCGAGCGGCGGGGACGCGACAAACGGTCGCGTGAACGGCTTCGGCGGCGGTGACGAGAACGACGTCGACGGTCTCGCGAGTGACTGTCGCGTGATTTAAGTGGATACCGGTGACGAGAACGCGAACGACGCGATCTAACATCCATTTTCAGGTTTGTCGTATGATCAGAAAACAGAATTACAATTAATCCGGAAAAATTCAAACGAGGGTAGTTGTTTAAACAGTGGATAAGCCAAATAAGTGGGTATGAATTTCGAATCCCACTTCTGATTTTAGCAATCAGAAGCGGTTTTGTTTTTTTAAAAAATAATTTAATAAACTAAAAGTAAATTGACAAACCAAAAAAAAACGAATGCTATGCGCTACGAACTAAAACAAAGTGAGCGGCGGCGCGCGCTGCGTGCCGCTTATATAGTGCCCGTCTCCCCACTATCTCTAACCCGTCTGACGCCCAACAATATTGTAATTTATAGAATTACAAAATTAGGTCAAATGCCTTCGACGAAGATGAAATGCAGCCAGGCTAATATTTTAAACTAACTCAATAAGAAACTTGCTTATACAATAGAATAAGAAATATATACGACATTAACCTGAACCTTAATAAATACAGAGGCAAAAAGGTGTACAAAGATTGATGTGCGTACCCCACCACCTATGACGAGATATTGGTACGACATACAAATTCAAAGATTTGATTAGATAAAGGAGATCATACGATGCATATCGTGTGATTTTACAATAAAACATAAATAACAGCTAGAGATAGCTTAAAAGAAGTTGACTTGAAATTATAGCGATGTATAGATATCTATTTCTACATATAGTTATGGACCGTGTCGCAGCTTTGAAGCGTAGACAGATTTTCTTTACATTTAATATGGAATACCTAACACAGTATTTCTAGATTCAAAATAATATTAACCTTTGTATGAGGATACTGGTCATAATTCAATGCATAATCAATGATTTTGATTGTTTTGTTGAAATCAAATACCTTAGGACAGGAAGTTAATTGTTATGGTAACGAGAGATGATAACTACTCAGTCAACTAAGAGTTATGGAAAACTTAATTAACTTCCATCTTCTAGGTGCACTATTGGATTTTGGCATAGTTCGCAATAAGTTGATATTTAGTTATTAGCTCAGTCCCGAGTATGATAATGATGATGTATAATTTCAAAGGAATGTCTTTGCTTGTCTGTGGTATTAGAAGAATAGCACCCCTAATTATTACACGTAAAATAATATTAGATGGGAATCAGTGAACAAATACGTGAAATTATGCAAAATCATTCAAGGTTTTAAATGTTTACATCTTTTAAAATGCTATAATGTTGTCAAATAGCTCAATTCGAACATTAGCTTTGTGCTGTGAATGATTCATGTAAGACGCACGATACATGTTGCTTATGGGGCTGAGATATTCAGTTTATTAACCTTTCTGGGAAAATATGTTGTATGTGCAATATACTAAGCTACACCATACTTTTATTTAGTGTAATGTTGTTCAGCATAAAAATCAAACACATCTTATTAACTATCTTTGCATATCTAGAGCTGAGGTTACTGATATGAATAGAATGCAAAATGATATTTAATTTTAATATTAAAATTGCCTCTGGGGATGAAGTTATAATAACTGTTTTTCATAGTGATTGAGTCTGAGAGTTAAACTCCACACACTCAAGGGCCCACACTGGGGTTTTCCCTTGTGTCGTGGGTCCCTTGGAGAACACATGGGGACGAACCCAAACACTCATGACCTGGGAACAAATATCTGTTTTTTTTAAACAAATTACCTTTGGTTGAAGTTACCTTTGGAGCTAAGATTCTAACCTTCAGCTTCGACATTTCTCATCATAATGAGACAGTTTCAGCCGATCAAGTCATACTTGAAACTTTACCTGTATGTTGTTTTCAGACTTATTATCGTTAATGAAGTTATATCAACATCTACTTCTAGAGTTTGCGTCTGTCTCAATAGCTCTGGGATACTCTAGAACGAAGTAGAAGAAGATTATGTGCCAAGCTTTTGGAACACCCACTACTGAAGCTACTACGATTGTCCTTCGAGGGCGAAGGAATGAGCAGGACGGCCGAACTGTTAAGAGAAAGTCGATCAACGACACAATTGGTACAACACTACCAGGGCCCTAATCGCGCTAATTTTGACGATTTTACCAAAGAACAATTATTGTTAAATTTTTCATTTTTGTTAACGATTTTGTTCAATTTTGTTATAATTTGTGTATAAAAGCAATCGTTCATATAAAAAAAACGGCCAAGAGCGTATCGGGACACGCGCATTGTAGGGTTCCGTAGCAGCATGGTTCAAATATGCAGCTGGCTTCTTAATTCTACGAGCATATTGACGGTTAAACCGCTAATAATGTCTAAAAACGAGGTCACAAAGAAAGAAGGTAAATAAAAGAGAATTTTAAATTCCAGCGCCACAAGGAAAATGAAAAAAAAATCATCTGTTTAAGAACCATCTGGCGTGGATGCAAACGGTTGTATAAAAATCGTTTACATTACGTATTCATTTAAAACTGGTATACTATCGTTACGGTCATAGTTAGAGATGAAAGAGACTAAAGTCTTTTAAGGCTTATTTAAAAGACTCGCCTCCATCTTACAGGACTTGACTCTAAAATTAAGATTGAAAGTTCGAGTTTTTATTAATAAGACTTAGTCGTTTTATTAAAAGACTAAAAACTGAAACGACTCGAGTTGTTTTCAAAAGACTGAAAGACTTAACCAACTCCAGTTTATTTTAAAAGACTTAAACGACTCGAGTTCTTTTATGTAAAAGGGTTCGCACCGCAGTTTGTGTGTGATATTCAATATATCTTTTGTAACCTATCAACCCTTTCACTTTCACGCCTAAACCACTAAATACAATTTGATAAAATTTAACAAGGGGATAAAATTAGATATTTACGTTCTATAAACACATACCTTTTTTATATACAGTTAATTTTGCATCCACAGACTTGTCCGTGCCCTTGTCTTGTTACATTTAATATTATTATTACCTATTTAACCTTTTTAACCCATTAACACTCCATATGTGTAAATGTATCATGCAAAGCTGATTTGTTTAGTGTATCAACTTCCATTCTAGCAGCTGCGAAGCGTGGGCAATCTAGTAATATGTGCCACACAGACTCGTTTACGCCAGGATCACACTCGCATCCGGGATTGTCCTTTAATTTGAACCGATGTAAGTACTTCGCGATCCCTCTGTGACCTGTCATACCTTACGACTGTCGCCTTCCCAGACAATGAGTCGCCAGTCTTTTAAGTAGTTTAGGTCGACTACAGCACCTAAATTACGATTTTATGATGCGTAGATAAGCATGACGCACTGCATTAAATCGAAGATAAAAAATACGGTAATATTCAGGACATAAACTAGATAAGTAGTTTGCTGAAAACATAATTCAGCACTTTTGGTTCGATAGAAAAAGCTCACAAAGTCACCTCTAAATACCAATATTGTGTATCTTTTAAGCTGTAAAAACGACAGTAAAATGCACACAGGAACTTGAATTTGCTATCAAAATGTTCGTAATTGAACACTCTTGATAAGTAGCTAACGCATTTTTCGATTTAAGCTGTTACCTTTCCATAATTCTCATTTTTCTAACTTTCGAACATGTTTTTACGCACGCACGCTTTCATAGACCGTAAACTTCGTATATGGACACTGTTCGCACTGCCGGCCCAGGCCTGTTGAGAGACGGAGATGGCACTATTCCTATGTGTGCTGCTTTTATCGGGTGCTGTAGTCGCCTTAAGCTGTTTAAGTAACAGCTCAGCTTTTTACGTTAAAAGACCTCGACTAAAAAAGCTAGTCTTATAACTAACGGTTGGGAACTAAAAGACTGAGTCAGTCGTGAGGCATCAAAACTAAGGCGAGTCTGTATTAAAAGCCTTAGAAGGCTGAGTTTCTTTCATCACTAGTCATAGTCAATGTTAAAATCTCCAAATAATATGGTATCAAAAAATGACATTCCATTCGATGGTATCGGCGAGAAAAGAAAAACCCTTTCACGTGTAGGGGAAACATCCGAATTTTTTTTTTCCAAAATTTTATGTTTTAGATCTGTCGTCGCAATCAATATCTATGACCATGCCTTTCAGCTCTGTAGTACCAAGGATCGAATATTAGTCAATGTATTCTTATTAATCCTAACAGTGTTTCGCACTTGGTCGACTATTACTCGCAAACTTGAAGGGCCAACTTATGTGTGATAGTTTTCCTTTTAATTTCGTAGTATATTCTACCAACGTGAATAGAAACAACCGTTTAGCAGCTAAACTTTAGCTTCAGGGCAATCGCGCTAAAAAAAGTGGACTGAATCGCAATTGAAACGCAGCTGGGGGGCTACCACCTAAGCGAAGCTGATGCTGATTGAACGAATGGAATGATGTACATTGCTGCGTTTGGTTCATATCGTTAATCAAGGTCTCCTTATAAAGAAGCAATCGACTACGTTCCATTCGTTTACCCAGAATCAGATTCGCTTAGGTGGTAGCTCCCCAGCTACGTTTCAATTGCGATTCAATCCACTTTTTTTAGCGCGATTGCCCTGCTGGTAGTGTCCCCCCGGACACTTGTTTTTTAAAAAAAATCACTTTAAAAATATATTTTTTCGCATACGGAGTACTGAATCTAAAAACTTTCTTAGTAAACCCCTTCTATCTTTTAAAAAGCTATCCTATGACATTCCATTCGATGGAATGCACTCGATGATATAGGCGAGAAAAAGAAATTCATCGCCCTTTCACGTCTATGGGAGACACCCGAAAACAATTTTTTTTCTAAGATTTTACTCTACAGTTCTATTGGCGTGATTTATATGTATGATCATGCCTTTCAGCTCTGTAGTACCAAGGGTTTCTTAGGAAACCCGCGGACAGACGGACAGACGGTCATGGCGATACTATAAGGGTTCGTATATTACTACGGAACCCTAAAAAAGAACGTTTCAATAGGAACGTATGTGTCAAAATAACGATATTATTTTGACACATACGTCAAACAAAGAAACAGTTGTAGTAAACATTTTTGTTGCAAACAAAAAACTATGATAAATTAAAAATCTGTTTTTTTTTATTGAAAGGCCGAAACTGTGCCACCAATAACATTAGATCTGTAGCCCGGGGACATTCATATTACAAAAAGGTTACTGTTTGTCTTTGTGAAATTATTAAAGATTGCGCCATTTTATTATACTAAAAGTGAGGTCTTAATGACCGTAACCCGCCGTAATCATATGTAGTGAAACAGAGAGCAAGTTGAAGCTATTTTAGATGTAGATCTTAGAAACAAAATGAAATTGATTTAATTAAAATATTTAAAAACCCTGTACACTATTCAACCCGTTCCGAGTGAGTCGATAAGACGAAGAATAATAGCTGCAACACAACAAATTAACAAACTCTGAATGAGTAAAAGTATACCTATTTGTTGTAGAAACAGGAATAGTCACTTTGAAAATGAACTCAAATAAATCATTTTTTTCGTGTATGTTATTTGTGTTTTTTGATATATTTTTTTCGACTTGTTCCTATTACATTGGTCCTCTTTATTTTATCAGCTTTCGAATAAGGCATAATAATCTCAAATCCCTGTGACGATTTGAGATTATTATGCCTTATTCGAAAGCTGATAAAATAAAGATGTTTTTGTGCTTGTATGTACGGAACATTGTCCAGTGAGTTTTTGTTTAAAACTCGCTTTTTTGTGTAATTTCCTCGATTTTATTGTTGAATTTTCAAACGTTTTTCTACATAGTGCTAAAGTTTATGTCAATCTAGTACATTTAATGGCTCTATCAGATTTAATGAAATATCAGTTACACAAAACTAATCAAAAAATATCAGGATACCACCAAGTAATTTTTTTATTAATTTTTATATACTTAAATCAGTTATTGATTTTTAGGGTTCCGTACCTCAAAAGGAAAAAACGGAACCCTTATAGGATCACTTTGTTGTCCGTCTGTCCGTCCGTCCGTCCGTCTGTCAAGACCCTTTTTCTCAGGAACGCGTGGAGGTATGAAGCTGAAATTTATGTCAATTACTCAGGTCTACTGTCCCTTGAAGCTGTGAAAAAATCAAACTTCTAAGCCAACGCAATCAAAAGATACAGCCGTTTATGCCGCAAATTTCCGCAAATTTTCGACACTCGCAAAGGAATCAAAACCTACAGGGTACTTCCCGTGAACACAGAATCTTGAAATTTGGTACGAAGCAACGTCTTATAGCACAGATAAAGGAAAAATTGCGAAAACCATAAATTTTTAATTACATCATATCATAAAAATATTTTTAATATTTTTAAACTTACTACCCCTTTCCTCATGAACGCGTTGAGGTATTAAATTGAAATTCATATCAAATACTCAGGTCTACAATACCTTTAAGCTAGGTTTGTACGGAACCCTCGGTGCGCGAGTCCGACTCGCACTTGGCCGGTTTTTTTTTAAATAACTAACTTACAAATTTTTCCGTAATGGTTCACTTTCAAGAATTTCGCATAAGGTACTCCTTTAGAAAAACACTGCAAATTCCATCTTCTACAGCCCTTTCAAAGGAATACCTCTAATTTCAAGTCGCCCTGTATATAGTATATAAATATAGTAAATACTTTATACAGCGCAAAATTCTTACCCTACCTTCTCTTTACATATTCACAACGGCGCTATTTGTCAGGAAACACATTTACTTATTCACATTGAAACGAGACAAACATGTAAAATACAATTATTTAAAATCAAAATACATAAATAATTTGCAAAAAACACACTCAACGATGGAGCTGTACAGTTCGGGTCCTTACTCTCAGCCCTAAAATATATAATAAAATCCCAGAAACCATTAAGAATGAATCTGACTATGAAATTTTCTCCAATAAGCTAAAACAGTACTTAATTGAAAAATTTTATTCTTAAATTGACGAGTATCTAAAATGATTGAATTACCTCTCCAAAAAGAATCATTAAGAAATTTTGACTAATTAATTTTACTAATTATGACAAGGTACTTTTTTAATTGTAACTATCACATTGACTGTAATTAATTAATTTATTTAATTGTCATTAAAAATATTAGAATATAATTTAATTTGTCATTGAATTTCGTATTGAATATTATTACTATGATTATATTAACATACCTTGAATTTAGTTGAAACATTGACTTAGACTTAGAAAAAAAAACTGACATAGATGATTGTATGTAAAAATAATAATAATGAGAAAATATTGTATTTTTTAAATGACTATAAGTTTGCTGTACCTTGTACAAGGTTACAAATGATGAACTTGATAATTAGCTTAAGAACTTATTGTACCATTTGAAGGCAAATAAAGAAATATGAAATATAGTATATAGTAAGGAAGTAAGGATAAACAACAACTATAAGGTAAACCGTGCTGACACATTCCCGCCCACACCTCTCTCGGCCCCCTTTACTGCGGGGGCTTAAAACAATTTACGCTTAAAAATTAACAACAACAAAAACAAACAAAACATAACAACAAATGATAACTCTCAAACTGCAAAATTTACTGATCGCACTCGCACACTTGTGAGAGAATAGTGACGTTTGACCTGTGCCGTGACATTTTATGTTTGCAACCTCTGGCTTCAATGTTTATATTTGAAACTTCAAGAATGAAGTCTTTTGTAGGTTAAACTTTTCGAAATGAATATTTTATTTGTATTATTTAAATTTCGTAGTATAAATTGTAATTACAATGTAATATTATTAAAAATATGAATAAACAGTCACATTATTGGGCATTTAGAACCTAAAAATATAAATTAAAAATATAATATGCAATTATTAGATTTTTTTCGTTCGCCACACATTAACGTGACAGATGAAAGACTCAAATTTTACAAGATTCTAATGCTAAAAAAATGAAACGTTTTTAAAAGTTTATTGCGGCGACCTCATTTGCTCGATTTCTAAAAAAGAGGAAGGAAAAAAATGTATGCTTTGTAGTGGGATTTATTTGATGATGCAATGGAAGAGGATGCGGCAGCGGAGAGAGCCGCAACACGGCGGAATAATAACGCGGCCAGGGAAGGGCTGCCTGTGATTACTGAGGCGAAATTCAGGAAAATATATCACCTCTCACACCAGCAGTTCCTAGAACTGGCCGAGGAAATAAGGCCACGTATGTCTCCCGTCTATCGCTCGGATGCACTAGACATGGAGACTAAGGTGAGCGTTTGTGTTAAGTACCTTGGATTATCCTAACTAAGCACCTAAGTTCCTAAGTATGATTAAAATATATCTTGCTCCTATCCTGATGGATCAAAGAAAACACTACTAAAATATACGTAGTTGCCCATTCAACATTTAAAAGAAATTTAAATATTTTATTTCATAAACACTTTAAAGACAATTGTATTAATAGGAATAGGGAACTCCTAGTAGGAAATTAATTTGCCTGATGTTGGAGAACCCGGCTCTTCCATAGCTCTTAAAAACAACAAAACGAAGAGAGTAAAAAGTGCAGTACACGTATTGATCTTAATTTACGCGTTGTTTTTTTTCAAGAAGTAAAAATTTGAAGGTATATAAAATCATATAAATCATCATCAAAGCTCAGTCTCTTAAAGTGAGTCTTTTAGTAATAGAGATTCAAAGTGGCCAAAAAAGCATACTGTTATTCTGTTTGTGTTTACATGGGCGATGTGATGCTGATTTGAACATCAGACTTCTCACAGCCGCGGTCTTCCCATAATAGTAAGGTTTGGGAGAATAATTACCTGATATTTAATGTACAAAGGCCAGCGCATCAGGTTACTTAATTTTCATTGCAAAACCGCTCTTATCACAACAGCACAGAGTGCACTCATGTGGTAACCTGAGTTAAGGCCGTCCGTACAAAATAACGTTATTATCTAATGTATTTTTATTCATTGGTGATGTGGGGGGGAATCCCTTAAAAAAAGCATGAAGATTCTAATTTTTAATGCAGAGCCGGAATCCCCAGAAAGTTATTTCACGGATCTCCACGTTTCTGTATGTTCCTTGGTAGAGCGATGCATAGGGGTGCTGAAGGCTCGGTGCAGGTATTTATATAGTAATTAAATAAACTTTCATTTGATTAAGGGACTTACTAAACTACTTATTTTCAAAAATTATATATTTTTAAGGTGTCTTTTGGCTGACAGAAAACTCCATTGTGCGCCAGTGACTGCAGCTCAAATCGTTAGTGTCTGTTGTGTTCTACACAACATTGCACACGCAGGGGGCATCGAATACGAGCCATTGTTGGCTCAAGAAATACACCGCGAGCGCGAGTTAACCGCAAGGGCGTCGTTCCCTCCACCTCGAGTATCCCGCTCCCTCCGTCTGGGAAAACAATCGTTTGGAGTCCAGCAATTTACAAACACTTTGTTTTTTGAATATAAACTTATCCGTAGTTGATGATTAAAAACATTTCCACATTTCTTGTAAAGTGGGTTTTATTGCCTTGGATTTATTATGTTTATTTATTCGTATTCGCAGAATATTAAAATCGTTATTTCTATTCGGATTCGTATTCATAAAAGTAGTATTCATTGCATCACTAGTTGATAGCTCTGATCCAAAAGTTGAAAGTTTAATTCCCGACTCACAAATATATTTGAAAATCGTTTTTTCAAATATATATTTGTGAGGGGTTTAGGTAAAACCCACCTAGCATTCCATCTAGGACATTAGTCCCATAGCAATTCGATAAAGTTGTGTAGTCTATGTTATCCAGGCATAATATAGTATACTTGGTGAAAGATTTCTTTCAAATCAGTCCAGTAGTTTCGGAGCCTATCTATTTAATGCAAACAAACAATTAAATCTTTTCTCTTTATAATACGTATTACTGTAGATGTAGATATTAATAATAAAAAAACGCTACTCACTCAAATTATATTCCCTTGTGTTGTGGGTCCCTCAGAACATACACAAAGACAAATACAAATACCCGTGACCCGAAACATCTGCTTATTACATGATTGTTTGCTCCGACTGGGAATCGAACCTAGGACCCGTTGATAGAGGCAGCGCCACATACCAAGAGGCAACGCCACATAAGCCAGCGCCACATACCAACCAACCAAATCGGCCATTGTAATGTATGTATTTACAAAAAAAAAGTAATGTATTTACAAAAAAACGTAACTAAGCAAGGATTGGTACTGACCAATTGGTTGACGTTTAAAAAAAAAATTAAATCCCTCGTTTCGTGGGGTATTCGAAACACCGCTATGTATGTTCCGCGATTTTTGTAGTTTTTGAGTTACGATTTTTTTTCTGAATTTTCGAAAAATTTCGACCTAACCCGTTAAATTTTTTTTTTTTTAAATTTGAAGACTTTTTCGTGTTTTTTTTTTTGCAACTGAATCTTTATGAGTTGTTCTTTTATGAACAAAATAATCAGCTTCGTAAATTTGATAAAAGTTATGAAAATATTGTTGAAAAGTGAAAAAAATACGTTCGGTGAATTGTGACTTCAATTTTCAACTTTAAATTAAAAATCGAAACAGGTGACTCCAAAGCTTCTAAGTGGGCCTTAAGAATGCGCCATGCTCTCAGTTTTAATAATAATAGTAAAAAAGTGGTACTTAAGGTACTTTTACTAATATCGGTCTTCAAAGACAAGTGGTACTTTTGCTAATATGCTTTAGCAAAAGTGGTACTTTTGCTAATATCGGTCTTCAAAGACAGCAAGGTGGAAAATTCTTGAAAGTAGGCAACTGAATTTAAAAAATGTTTTTTGGTGATTTTATCATTCTTTTAGGTGCATGTTAAATTACATCACACTTAATTAACAGCATGTTAAATTACAATCGTGTAACAGCTATTGCTCAGAGTGTAACAGGCAAGCGGGGTCACAGCGGGGCGACGTATGAGCGCGGGCAGCAGAGAACGACTGGTGAGCCAATTGCAGCTCCCGCCCGACTACAGTCCAAATCAATAAGCAAAACGGAGTCTAAATTCAGGCAGGGGTCAAACAAATAGGCAGCGGCGGTATCAATAGGCAAAAACAAGTTCCGAGAAAAAATGGCAAAACAATACAAGTAGCGGTATAAGCAAAACGGAGTCCAAATTCAGGCAGGGGTCAAACAAATAGGCAGCGCCGGTATCAATAGGCAAAAACAAGTTCCGAGAAAAAAATGGCAAAATAATACAAGTAGCGGTGAACACGGTGTGAGCACGACTGAAGCTGACAGGGCGGGGAAGGGATGGGATTGCGTCAGCGCAGGTACAAGTCCCGGCACGAATCAATGGTGATGACCGTTATTGTGCATGAGTACAAATACGGTATCAGAGGGACGAAAGCGGGACGCGGGGCGGTCGCGCGCTTCGGGCGGGAGCTGCGATTGGCTCTCCAGTCGTTCTCTGCTGCCCGCGCTCATACGTCGCCCCGCTGTGACCCCGCTTGCCTGTTACACTCTGAGCAATAGCTGTTACACGATTGTAATTTAACATGCTGTTAATTAAGTGTGATGTAATTTAACATGCACCTAAAGGAATGATAAATTCACCAAAAAACATTTTTTAAATTCAGTTGGCTATTTTCAAGAATTTTCCACCTTGCTGTCTTTAAAGACCGATATTAGCAAAAGTAGCACCTCAAGTACCACTTTTTTACTATTATTATTAAAACTGAGAGCATGGCGCATTTTTTAGGCCCACTTAGAAGCCATGGAGTCACCTGTTTCGATTTTTAATTTAAAGTTGAAAATTGAAGTCACAATTCACCGAACGTAATTTTTTCACTTTTCACCAATATTTTCATAACTTTTATCAAAGTTACGAAGCTGATTATTTTGTTCATAAAAGAACAACTCATAAAAATTCAGTTGCAAAAAAAAATCACGAAAAAGTCTTCAACTTAAAAAAAATAATTTAAACGGGTCAGGTCGCAATTTCTCGAAAATTCAGAAAAAAAATCGTAACTCGAAAACTACAAAAAATCGCGGAACATACATAGGGGTGTTTCGGATACCCGACGACATGAGGGATCAAAATTTTTTTTTAAACGTCAACTTCCCGGCCACCTAGTATAGTATCAAAAAATTACATTCCATTCGATGGTATCGGCGAGAAAAGAAAAACCCTTTCACGTGTATGGGAAACATCCGAATTTTTTTTTCCAAAATTTTATGTTTAAGATCTGTCGGCGCAATTAATATCTATGACCATGCCAAATTTCAGCTCTGTAGTACCAAGGATCGAATATTAGTCAATGTATTGTTACGACCGACGGGTTGACGCAATAAATACAGTAACGAAATCTAGCGAACGAAGTAAGAATTAAATGACTACTGGCGTCATCTATGTGTGAAAGGCAGAACTACTTGGTAGTGAGCGACATCTAACGTCTATTGGCTGAACTTCTACTAGTGAAGGACACTCGTAGAGTGTGGAATATTCCGGTTAAATTCGAGTCGCTAGAACTGTCGCGAATCTTCTCGAGTGATCGATCCTACTCGAGTTGGGGTATAAAAGCGCGCGCGCCGCGCGCGAATTCGAAGTTAAGTTTGGAAGAGATCTCCGAACAGTGAACAAGAAGAGAATAAGGAGCGATAGTGATAGTGAGTTAGTGACCTAGGCGAGTTTTATGGACTGTGTTAGTGCTTTGTGATTGGACTAACGACTGTGACTTTACGAGTGGATAACATAGTGTCAGTTTCGCGAGGATTTCGGATCTACGTGAGCGTCAAGGGCTACGCCTGCTACAAGTTTAGTCCAGTAGTGGAAGTCCGGGAAGTGTCAAGTGTGGACTAGTGTTGGACAGTGTGATTAGTGTTGTGCGTGTTGTAAACTATGAATTAAAGACTGTGACCTTATCTGTAAATTCCCTGTACGCGAATAGTGTGAAAACCACGTTCTTCTAATAAATCTCACTTTTGGAATTTGACAATTATTTCTCTATCCTGACGTACCCTCCGGTCGTGACAGTATTCTTATTAATCCCAACAGTGTTTCGCACTTGGTCGACTATTACTCGCAAACTTGAAGGGCCAACTTATGTGTGATAGTTTCCCTTTTAATTTCGTAGTATATTCTACCAACGTGAATAGAAACAACCGTTTAGCAGCTAAACTTTAGCTGGTAGTGTCCCCCCATTTTTTCGCATACGGAGTACTGAATCTAAAAACTTTCTTAGTAAACCCCTTCGATCTTTTAAAAAGCTATCCTATGACATTCCATTCGATGGAATGCACTCGATGATATTGGCGAGAAAAAAAAATTTATCGCCCTTTCACGTCTATGGGAGACACCCGAAAACAATTTTTTTTCTAAGATTTTACTCTACAGTTCTATTGGCGTGATTTATATGTATGATCATGCCTTTCAGCTCTGTAGTACCAAGGGTTTCTTAGGAAACCCGCGGACAGACGGACAGACGGTCATGGCGATACTATAAGGGTTCGTAGATTACTACGGAACCCTAAAAAAGAACGTTTCAATAGGAACGTATGTGTCAAAATAACGATATTATTTTGTCACATACGTCAAACAAAGAAGCAGTAAACATTTTTGTTGCAAACAAAAAACTATGATAAATTAAAAAGCTGAATTTTTTTTATTGAAAGGCCCAAACTGTGCCACCAATAACATTAGATCTGTAGCCCGGGGACATTCATATTACAAAAAAGGTTACTGTTTGTCTTTGTGAAATTATTAAAGATTTCGCCATTTTATTATACTAGCTATTTTAGATGTAGATCTTAGAAACAAAATGAAATAGATTTAATTAAAATATTTAAAAACCCTGTATACCATTCAACCCGTTCCGAGTGAGTCGGTAAGACGAAAAATAATAGCTGCAGCACAACAAATTAACAATACTCTGACTACTTATGTTGTGAAAAGTAAAATGAGTAAAAGTATGCCTATTTGTTGTAGAAACAGGGGTAGTCACTTTGAAAATGAACTCAAATAAATCATTTTTTTCGTTGTGTTTTTTGATATATTTTTTTTGACTTGCTCCTATTACATTGCTCCTCTTTATTTTATCAGCTTTCGAATAAGGCATAATAATCTCAAATCCCTGTGACGATTTGAGATTATTATGCCTTATTCGAAAGCTGATAAAATAAAGATGTTTTTGTGCTTGTATGTACGGAACATTGTCCAGTGAGTTTTTGTTTAAAACTCGCTTTTTTGTGTAATTTCCTCGATTTTATTGTTGAATTTTCAAACGTTTTTCTACATAGTGCTAAAGTTTATGTCAATCTAGTACATTTAATGGCTCTATCAGATTTAATGAAATATCAGTTACACAAAACTAATCAAAAATATCAGGATACCACCAAGTAATTTTTTTATTAATTTTTATATACTTAAATCAGTTATTGATTTTTTTTAAATAACTAACTTCCAAATTTTTCTGAAATGGTTCACTTTCAAGACTTTCGCATATGGTACTCCTTTAGAAAAACACTGCAAATTCCATCTTCTACAGCCCTTTCAAAGGAATACCTCTAATTTCAAGTCGCCCTGTATATAGTATATAAATATAGTAAATACTTTATACAGCGCAAAATTCTTACCCTACCTTCTCTTTACATATTCACAACGGCGCTATTTGTCAGGAAACACATTTACTTATTCACATTGAAACGAGACAAACATGTAAAATACAATTATTTAAGATCAAAATACATAAATAATTTGCAAAAAACACACTCAACGATGGAGCTGTACAGTTCGGGTCCTTACTACTCAGCCCTAAAAATATATAATAAAATCCCAGAAACCATTAAGAATGAATCTGACTATGAAATTTTCTCCAATAAGCTGAAACAGTACTTAATTGGAAAATGTTATTCTAAAATTGACGAGTATCTAAAATGATTGAATTACCTCTCCAAAAAGAATCATTAAGAAATTTTGACTAATTAATTTTACTAATTATGACAAGGTACTTTTTTAATTGTAACTATCACATTGACTGTAATTAATTAATTTATTTAATTGTCATTAAAAATATTAGAATATAATTTAATTTGTCATTGAATTTCGTATTGAATATTATTACTATGATTATATTAACATACCTTGAATTTATTAGAAACATTGACTTAGACTTAGAAAAAAAACTGACATAGATGATTATACATAAAAATAATAAGCTGCGCCTCCGCTGCCGGAACCGGCAGTGGGGACGGGTGCCGGAAATATATGAAACCTACAAAACAACCTAACCCAACCGAGCGGAACTGCGACAACCGCTTAACGCAACCACAGTCGTTTCTGGCACATCGCCGGCCGCTGCCGCGGCACGCTCGCTTCGCTCGCTCGGCTCGTGCGTTGGGGGTCGCAGTTCTAACCTAACCTAACCTAACCAACCCTTAACGGGTTGGTTAGGCTAGGCTACTAACAAACCTAACCTACAGTTTCTGCCCCGATATAATCTCCTCGGGGGAGGAGTTTTAACTATAGCTAGTTTTAAGTATAGCTCGATGTGACATCTAGTTTTATCTGAAAATCAAAGTCGAATGTAAGTAATATATTTCCGATAGTGATTTAGGAATATTCGCAAATTCAATCTTAGATAATCACCAACGCATCAAAGCACAGACCCCGATAAGAACACAAAATCAACTCATGTCAGCTGTCAAAAACGTCAAAAATTGAAACTGACAGTCACTTCCGGCAACCGTTCCAATTTTTCGTCGTTGCCGGTACCGGCAGCGGAGACACTTCCAAAATTATAATAATGAGAAAATATTGTATTTTTTAAATGACTATAAGTTTGCTGTACCTTGTACAAGGTTTCAAATGATGAACTTGATAATTAGCTTAAGAACTTATTGTACCATTTGAAGGCAAATAAAGAAATATGAAATATAGTATATAGTAAGGAAGTAAGGATAAACAACAACTATAAGGTAAACCGTGCTGACACATTCCCGCCCACACCTCTCTCGGCCCCCTTTACTGCGGGGGCTTAAAACAATTTACGCTTAAAAATTAACAACAACAAAAACAAACAAAACATAACAACAAATGATAACTCTCAAACTGCAAAATTTACTGATCGCACTCGCACACTTGTGAGAGAAGAGTGACGTTTGACCTGTGCCGTGACATTTTATGTTTGCAACCTCTGGCTTCAATGTTTATGTTTGAAACTTCAAGAATGAAGTCTTTTATAGGTTAAACTTTTCGAAATTAATATTTTATTTGTATTAATTTAAGTTTTGTAGTATAAATTGTAATTACAATGTAATATTATTAAAAATATGAATAAACAGTCACATTATTGGGCATTTAGAACCTAAAAATATAAATTAAAAATATAATATGCAATTATTAGATTTTTTTCGTTCGCCACACATTAACGTGACTGATGAAAGACTCAAATTTTACAAGATTTTAATGCTAAAAAAATGAAACGTATAGTTGTTTTTAAAAGTTTATTGCGGCGACCTCATTTGTTCGATTTCTAAAAAAGAGGAAGGAAAAAAATGTATGCTTTGTAGTGGGATTTATTTGATGGAGCAATGGAAGAGGATGCGGCAGCGGAGAGAGCCGCAACACGGCGGAATAATAACGCGGCCAGGGAAGGGCTGCCTGTGATTACTGAGGCGAAATTCAGGAAAATATATCACCTCTCACACCAGCAGTTCCTAGAACTGGCCGAGGAAATAAGACCACGTATGTCTCCCGTCTATCGCTCGGATGCACTAGACATGGAGACTAAGGTGAGCGTTTGTGTTAAGTACCTTGGATTATCCTAACTAAGCATCTAAGTTCCTAAGTATGAATAAAAATTATCTTGCTCCTATCCTGATGGATCAAAGAAAACACTACTAAAATATACGTAGTTGCCCATTCAACATTTAAAAGAAATTTAAATATTTTATTTCATAAACACTTTAAAGACAAAATTGTATTAATAGGAATAGGGAACTCCTAGTAGGCAATTAATTTGCCTGATGTTGGAGAACCCGGCTCTTCCATAGCTCTTAAAAACAACAAAACGAAGAGAGTAAAAAGTGCAGTACACGTATTGATCTTAATTTACGCGTTGTTTTTTTCAAGAAGTAAAAATTTGAAGGTATATAAAATTATATAAATCATCATCAAAGCTCAGTCTCTTAAAGTGAGTCTTTTAGTAATAGAGATTCAAAGTGGCCTAAAAAGCATACTGTTATTCTGTTTGTGTTTACATGGGCGATATGATGCTGATTTGAACATCAGACTTCTCACAGCCGCGGTCTTCCTATGATAGTAAGGTTTGGGAGAATAATTACCTGATATTTAATGTACAAAGGCCAGCGCATCGGGTTACTTCATTTTCATTGCAAAACCGCTCTTATCACAACAGCACAGAGTGCACTCATGTGGTAACCTGAGTTGAGGCCGTCCGTACAAAATTACATTATTATCTAATGTATTTTTATTCATAGGTGATGTGGGAGGGAGGTTCCCTTAAGAAAAAGCATGATGATTCTAATTTTTAATGCAGAGCCGGAATCCCAAGAAAGTTATTTCACGGATCTCCACGTTTCTGTACGTTCCTTGGTAGAGCGATGCATAGGGGTGCTGAAGGCTCGGTGCAGGTATTTATATAGTAATTAAATAAACTTGCATTTGATTAAGGGACTTACTAAACTACTTATTTTCAAAAATTATATATTTTTAAGGTGTCTTTTGGCTGACAGAAAACTCCATTGTGCGCCAGCGACTGCAGCTCAAATCGTTAGCGTCTGTTGTGTTCTACACAACATTGCACACGCAGGGGGCATCGAATACGAGCCATTGTCGGCTCAAGAAATACACCGCGAGCGCGAGTTAACCGCAAGGGCGTCGTTCCCTCCACCTCCCTCCGTGCTGGGAAAACAATCGTTTGGAGTCCAGCAATTTACAAACACTTTGTTTTTTGAATATAAACTTATCCGTAGTTGATGATTAAAAACATTTCCACATTTCTTGTAAAGTGGGTTTTATTGCGTTGGATTTATTATGTTTATCTATTCGTATTCGCAGAATATTAAAATCGTTATTTCTATTCGGATTCGTATTCGTAAAAGTAGTATTCATTGCATCACTAGTTGATAACTCTGATCCAAAGGTTGCAAGTTTAATTCTAGACTCACAAACATATTTGAAAATCGTTTTTTTCAAATATATATTTGTGAGGGGCTTAGGTAAAACCCACCTAGCATTCCATCTAGGACTTTAGTCCCATAGCAATTCGATAAAGTTATGTAGTCTATGTTATCCAGGCATAATATAGTATACTTGGTGAAATATTTTTTCAAATCAGTCCAGTAGTTTCGGAGCCTATCTATTTAATGCAAACAAATAATTAAATATTTTCTCTTTATAATACGTATTACTGTAGATGTAGATATTAATAATAAAAAAACGCTACTCACTCAAATTATATTCCCTTGTGTTGTGGGTCCCTCAGAACATACACAAAGACAAATACAAATACCCGTGACCTGAAACATCTGCTTATTACATGATTGTTTGCTCCGACTTGGAATCGAACCTAGGACCCGTTGATAGAGGCAGCGCCACATACCAAGAGGCAACGCCACATAAGCCAGCGCCACATACCAACCAACCAAATCGGCCATTGTAATGTATGTATTTACAAAAAAAAAGTAATGCACCAGTACCAATCCTTGCTTAGTTTCAGATTTTAGATGGCACCGTGTAATTTGTCCAGGATCATCTCATTACCCCCGACAAAAAAGAGGGGTGTTATGAGTTTCACGTTTGTATCTGTGAGTCTGTGTATCTGTGTGTCTATGTATGTGGCATTGTAGCTCCTATACAAATAGACCAATTTCGAGGTTTTTTTGTTTGAAAGCTAATGTAATCGAGATGATTTTTAACCAACTTCAAAAAAAGGAGGTACCTGTATGTAATGTATGTATGTTTGTTCGCGATTATCTCGCGTTTGGTTGAACCGATTTTGATGTGGTTTTCAGAAAAGTATTTGTTACATTCAGGAGAAGGTTTTAATATATTAACCAACTTCAAAAAAAGGGTGTTCTCTGTTTAATCAGTGTGTATGTAAAATAAATAATACATTATAATGATTCGCTTAAGCTTTTGCAAAGCTTACACTTCGTTTTATTAACCGACTTTAAAAAAGGAAAAGTTTATAAAGGCAAACAAAAGCTGAACAAAACAAAACAAATGCTGAGCTTCGACCATTTTGTGGCACTGTGGCACACATATAGAATAAATAATCATTATTATTAATCTTTTTTGTATCTTTATTGTTTTGCTTTTTTTTTTATTCTAGTATGTGTTTTGATTTTGTAAATAATGTGTGTGTTTAAGTGTTACAAATAAATATTTTATCTATCTATCTATCTATAATTTGCACTAAAAATGTCTTTGCACCGACTTCAAACAGATCAGTAGGTAGGTACTACATAGCACATCAAATGATATCGTATTTATTTTTTGCTTTTTTGAAGTTGGTTCAATTTTTTTATAAAAAGTTTTTATAGTTACAATTGATCAAAATTGGTTTAGCCGTTTAAAAGTAACATATAAGCAATAAATGTAGGGAGTGACACAATTTTTTTAATTTATCCTTACTAATATTATAAATGCGAAAGTAACTACAGACATAGTCTGTCTGTCCGTCTTTCATTTCTAAACTACTGAACCGATTTTGATGAAGTTTAGTACAGAGATACATTAGAGCCTAGGAAAGGACAGGCTACATTTTATCCCACAGTTGCGCACGATATAACCTGTAGACCACGCGGGCGGAGCCCCGGTCGGAAAGCTAGTAAATGATAATAAGAAAAGATAAATGGAAAGTGCCAAGATTAAGAGTTCAATTTAGAAGTCGAGAGGCCTACTTAGTCATTTCTATTCTACACTATAAGCCAGTATTTAAATAGTGCCCGTATTAAAAATAATTGTAATTTTTCTGGGTACTTTGTGAAAGATGAGTTACAAGCCTTATGTTTAGACAAATATGATAGATTATAAGCATAGACTTAGGATTATATACCAAACTTATTAAATAGATTTGTAGATTTCTTGAATAAATAATGAAAATAAAATTTACCTTACTTATACTATACCTAATCCCTAATTATTGTTGTTTGTTTACTGTGTTGAACATTTTTGATAGTTATTAAAGGCTTTTATGTTATTGAATTTTCACGTGTTCTATGTTATAATTTAATTAATACATTTTCTTGATTTATTATGTTAAATAAATTATTTTATTCAAACCCTCTGTATCCTGGATAAGTGTTGTAATAGCTTCTCAGTCAAAAATCCTGAGGGCTTAAGTCGTTATCGAACTGCTTAATATACACCTAGGTACTTAATGTTCTTAAGTCAAATATTTCTCAATTTACCCCAAAATAGCAGAAAAAGCACTTCAATTGTACCTATTTACCCTTCTCAAGTAAATATTTGTGTGAAAGGGGATTTTCTGCTGTAGTTGCAATAAAAACCAAAGTATATAAATAAAGACATTGGTAGTAGTGATTAACGTTGTGTTGTGCGATTTCTATGGTTAAGCCAAGAATTGTAAACCTCGTCAAATCCATGCAAGCTCATCTATCACATTCCCAATAAGTAGGTTCTACTTACCAAATACCTTTTGTATGATTTTTTTAAAACTTTAATTAGCATTAAAAATACTTATTTTGTTATTAAATACTTTTTTATTCTGACCTAATAATCTGGACTGGAGCATGGGGGACGCAGAATTTGTTTTATGGTCGAAAGGGGGCGCGTCTCAAATAAGTTAGGGAACCCCTGTTCTTACGAATACTTAAATCCTTGTTAAAGCTATGCCAATACCTACCCACAAATAGTGAAGAAATTTGATATTATATTGACTAGTTTCACTGTCTTATCTAAAATATGTGAGTTTATTTGGTAGAAAATAACTACTAAACTGATTTAAAAGTTCTTTCACGAAAAATAGCTCTTTTATCAGCTGGTGACATAAGCTACATAATTTTCCCGAATCCCCATGGGAACGAAGTCTTGGGCGGAAAGCTAGTTATTAATAGTACTTCACTATGATTTGGCATATTGCCTTTTAAATAGAAAACTCAAGATTTGGCTTTCTTTAGCCTTCATTTAAATTAAGACTTTGAGTAGAAGAAACCACTTAAGAAAGATTTGCCTGTATGGCTCCGACCTTTGCCTATACGGATGGATGAAAAAAATTACTACTCAATATAATCGTTACGTTGGAAAAGTTCCTCTTGATGAACTTTTACTCTGAACAATGTAATCGTTATTTTGACAGATAGTGAACGATTAAAACTATCCCCCCTTTTTTTTTAGAGGTTTTTGGCCTGGCTACCAGACGTTTGGGGATAATTTTGCCACTTTGCTCTGTTTTTCGCGAGAAAATACGGGTCTGTTTATTTGGTTAATAAAATAACCATTGGTTTGAATTTTTCACAGCAAAAAATAAATCCAAACGATTATAGATTACTATTTTCTCATTTTTAATTTTTGTCACACCCTGGTGACAAAAATGAATACGCAATTTTAAACCAAACGAACACTAATTGTTGTGCAAAATACCGCGATTAGGGCCTAGGGCCCAGTCCACGCGGTGTGGCGCAATACTATACGGCACTTTGGACAGATCGTTTTCGCGGGTAGATCGGTGTTTATGTGTTCTCGCATTGTAATTTGTAAAATATCGAATTAAAAGGACTGTTTAATAAGTAAAAGGTGTTTTAGTTTAACAGTAGGTATGATAAGCAAAATACAAAAGTAAACATCGAGATTTGTGGTGTATTTCAATGCATTTCAATAATATAATGTTTGTAAATTACATTTTTGAAGTGTTATAGAAAAATTATATATTTTTTCAGAAACATGTTCAAAATCGTTTCGACTCGTAGAAAAGGCCGGGTTGAATTATAAACAGTGTCCGCTTCTAGGGAGAACAAGGGAATGTTATACTGGCCAAAAAAAATGGCGAGCTACTTTGCAAGAACCCTACAATCTTACCACAGCTGGACTGGAACACCTACAACTGTACATTAAAACGCAATCATTTCAAAACTTTTCAAGAAACTGAGGAAGAATTATCTCGAATGTTGAATAGAACAGAAGATACGGTTGATACGGATAACGAACAACAACAAGGTCCACGCGTTAATACATCTTCTCGTATTTCACAAAATAAAGATTTTAATTAAATTTCGAGTTTTCTTCCAAATCAGTTGAACTTGAATCACTATCAAATTGTACAATCTGTGATTGAGATGCAAAATTGTAACACATATAACTCTTGTCAACTGCACCTACAGTTGGACCGGTCTATTTGTTTGAATCACTAATCCTGATGGTGATGCACAATCATCGTGTACAAAACCCTCTTCAATTGTATTGGTATGACTCGCACTTGACCCGGGCCTATTTGTATCAGTTGTCCAACCCTTTTCTATTACACTTTCTTCTTATTCCTCACGTTCTCTCTCATTTTTCCCATGAATCATTCACGCTTTTGTTATTATTTTTTTGAGAAGGCATATTGTTGATACAGTATTTATTAGTATTGATACAAAATGGTGAGATATCTGGATATAAACATACGATATCTTCAACTAATCAGTTATTTGCTGCTTAAGTTACCCACATTTGTAACGGATATTATTTTAAGCTGAACATAAAGACAATTGTACGCTTATAGCGCCATAAGTTAGGTAAAACAAGCAGTTTATTTTCAATTATTCAGAAGTTAGCTGTGTAAAGAAGAAAAAATCCAAAATATTCAGCTTCTGAATAAATTTGTACCATTTTGTACACTATGCAGCTTATAGAAAATATTTCATCTAATATTCAGCGTTTTGCTGGGAAACTGCTTTGCTTAAATAATGTTATACAGGACAATGCAAAAACGTCAGCTACTGTGCAGCTAATAGCTGTTTCAATTACTTTTATTTGAATATCGCTTATTTAGCAGATTCTACTCTTGATTACTATTCAGCTTGAAGAAATATTGCAAACTTTATACAGAATTTATTTAGCTTATAACATTATTTTAATTTAAGAACTCTCTTATCTATACTGTAGTGTATCTGTTGTCTCGTGCGATGCACCGGCGGGGGGCGGGCGCGCGGTGGCAGTGGCAAGCTGACCAGGAGCGAGTGAAGACGTTCTGCCGTGCGGTGCATGCGCTCAGCGAGCCGATATAATATCGATCTTATTATTAAAGGAGGGACACAACATTGGCGACGAGGATTAATTGTGAGTTTTTAATTACGTGGATACACAAAAAGAAGTGATCTCATTATGGAAAAAGGGGAAAATAGTGAAGTTAACAAAATAAGGATACGCAATAAGTAGGTAGGTTAGGTACCTACTTTTACATTTTGTAGGGTACAATATGGTATAATCCTAGGAGTAGGCCAGGCAAATCAAGAAGTCTCCGTTATTAGAATTAATGTAATAGCTATCAAAAAATATTTTCATCTACCTCTTTGACTCAACTTACATGCGCAGTGCGGTCGCGCGTACCAGTTGACCCACATTTACACTTAGCCGAACGCAGCATTTTTCCTATTCTTACAAAATAAGACAGAGTGCATTTTTAACTTGGACTGAGAGGTCGCCATCCTACATTTTTGTAAACTTATAACAATAAACTAATTACGGTTGTGATCGACTTTCTCCTGTGCTCACACCAACATCAACATCCAACTAACTTAACTTGAACTTGATAACTTCAATCTATATTATGTACTAAACCGTACATAAATTGGTCCTTCGAGCCGGATCTATATTATGTACTAAACCGTACATAAATTGGTCCTTCGAGCCGGATCTATATTGTGTACTAAACCGTACATAAATTGGTCCTTCGAGCCAGATCTATATTATGTACTAAGCCGTACATAAATTGGTCCTTCGAGCCGGATCTATATTATGTACTAAGCCGTACATAAATTGGTCCTTCGAGCTTTGACTTAGTGTATCTTGATCTCCGAAAAAACGTGAGCAAATCGGTTTGGCTGGCCTCCCACAAGCGGGTCTCACCGGTCAAATTGAGAAGGTGCAAAGATCGTTTAAGGGGCCTAGGTGCACTGAGTGTCAACCAGCGACCACTGCGAGTCTCTACAATTTGGATTTCCATCGAGTGCCGTTTTGTAGCAGATTTCTGTGAAGGAAGTGAACAAGCTATTCTTCAAGTGGAGCTCATCATCATCTGGCATCAGTAACTTTGTGTCAGGTATAAACTTAACTAAACTATCTCTACAACTACGTTACCTTAAACAACTCTAAGGTTAACTATCAACTAAACTAACTAAACTATCTCTAAAACTACGTTACCTTAAACAACTCTAAGGTTAACTATCAACTAAACTAACTAAACTATCTCTAAAACTACGTTACCTTAAACAACTCTAAGGTTAACTATCAACTAAACTAACTAAACTATCTCTAAAACTATGTTACCTTAAACAACTCTTAAGGTTAACTATCAACTAAACTAACTAAACTATCTCTAAAACTAAGTTACCTTAAGAAACTCTAAGGTTAACTATCAACTAAACTAACTAAACTATCTCTAAAACTACGTTACCTTAAACAACTCTAAGGTTAACTATCAACTAAACTTATCTAACTAACTAAATTCAACTACTTAACTTACCTTCTTGACTATCAAGATGAGCAATGAAATGAAACTTCAGGAACAATGTTTCGAGAACATTAAGAAACTGTGTAGCAACTATGAAAAGGATGCAGCGTCAAGGAAGAACGCTGAATATCTTAAAACACGCCTATCATCATTAGAGGCCCAATGGCAAGATTTTGCAACTCGACATGAGTTTCTTCCGAGAGAAAGTTCTTCTTGAGGAAACATTCAAAAAATCAACATCAAGAAAGCCAACATCTAACAACAAGCCGAACTACGATTAATTTAAACAAAAACAAGAAATCTTTCAACTTTCATAAATCATACTTAGCAACAATGTCCAGAAAATGTCCACTTTGTGACGAAATTCATGTATTGATGCAATTTCCAAAGTTCAGTGACATGGATGTAAATCAACGAAACATCACTGTTGCGAAACTGAAGGTATGCAAAAATTGTCTATTCAGCCATGGCAACAGCGAGTCCAAGTCAACGAAAAAATGCAAAGAGCGCAACAATACTCTCTTGCATAACAAAAACTGGGTTAAATCAAATGCAACAAATAGACAAAATAACACAACATCTCAACCCTCAACTTCCATCCAACAAAGTGCCAATCATCTCTCAATTGATGACATAGAGGTACTACTAACTACAGTGCAAATAAGAGTTTTAGCTATTGACGGCAATCACAGTAACTGCAATGATCGTTGTCTTTAGCATAAAGACAAATACGGCAAGTCAGAAAACAAACATTCCTATGAGGATGACAACTTCAAAGACGCGCACCGGCCGTGCCGCCCAAACCACAGCGCCTGCATCTGGAGGAAGCAAGCGCCGCCAGCAGCAGAACGCGCCCACCAGCGGGTGTATCGTTCAACTTAGATAATTTAGAAACATAACATTCTTTGCTATGTACTAGCACCTCTTAGTCTATCTTAACTTAATTTATACAAAACTTTTACCCTTTTTCCCTGGTGTTGCCAAGATGTACGGTTCAACACCATACATTTATAACTTACATGCGCAGTGCGGTCGCGCGTACCAGTTGACCCACATTTACACTTAGCCGAACGCAGCATTTTTCCTATTCTTACAAAATAAGACAGAGTGCATTTTTAACTTGGACTGAGAGGTCGCCATCCTACATTTTTGTAAACTTATAACAATAAACTAATTACGGTTGTGATCGACTTTCTCCTGTGCTCTCACCAACATCAACATCCAACTAACTTAACTTCAACTTGATAACTTCAATCTATATTATGTACTAAACCGTACATAAATTGGTCCTTCGAGCCGGATCTATATTATGTACTAAACCATACATAAATTGGTCCTTCGAGCCGGATCTATATTGTGTACTAAACCGTACAAGTACCTACCTATAATAATACCCCAATGTGGAATACCTAGGTAAAAGTATCACCCAACAAGACGTAATTATTTGCTATTACGGCAACATACATTAACATACCTATTTCAAACTGCTTACATAAATTCTCTTCTAGTGCTTTCGAATATTATTGATAAGAAGTTAAATATCTATATATTTTTCTCAAAGGCTTATTTTTAGCTAGGTATGTACTTACGAGGTTAACTAAGGCGGCCGGTTTGGTCGGGTAGTGGTGGCGCTGCCTCTTGTTCGGCGGATCATGGGTGTTTGTGTCTGTCTTTGTGTGTGTTCCGGGGTACCCGCGACACGGTGGAGAACCTTGGTGTGGGCCTTTGAGTGTGTGACGTTTATTTATTATTTGCATATGAAAAAGTTTTATAATATTTTACTTCCGTGGGGGTATTCGAGAATCAGATTTTATGGAATACCTACAGTTAGAGTACGATGGTGATAGCGCGTGTGGTACACCGCGGTCCTGTGTCGGAAGGTTGGCATTGACAGCGCCGGAGGGCGAGCAAGCTTTTTCGCGGGGTCCTCGCGCAATCGAAGTGAGGTTTCGGCGTCAGCCGAGTGGCGCCGCGCGAGTTTATTTTATTTATTTATTTATTTGAGGTACATACAACAGATTACAACTAATATTACAAATAACTTTTCAGAAAACTTATATAGATCTAAGTTGAAATCCTTACGAGTACATACACAGCATGCAAACTATTTATGTTCCAGCTATGTTAGTTTGTCGCCATCGTGCTCGAGCTGCTACCTATTTTAGTTAACTTCATTACACTGTACTCTAAGTTACTGAAATTACATTTCATATTTCGGACGGAATATTAGTTTATGCCTGGGTGGAGCTAATTTTGTACACACGACAGCAGATTGGGTTGTACATGTTAATCTTCAAGTTTTTAACCGTTTTGTCATAGTACCGCGTTTTGTGGCGCGAATTAGTAGCCTGACCCAGACATGCTGCTGTTGTCTGTACATTATTTTAATTTCTTTTTGTGTCATTCATGTTAGCATAAAAAAGGAGGGCCCTGGTCCGGGCAGCATACGCACTTATTGGAGTGCATAAAAAAGGAGGGCCCTGGTCCGGGCAGTATACGCACTTATTGGAGTGCATAAAAAAGGAGGGCCCTGGTCCGGGCAGTGTACGCACTTATTGGAGTGCATAAAAAAGGAGGGCCCTGGTCCGGGCAGTATACGCACTTATTGGAGTGCATAAAAAAGGAGGGCCCTGGTCCGGGCAGTGTACGCACTTATTGGAGTGCATAAAAAAGGAGGGCCCTGGTCCGGGCAGTATACGCACTTATTGGAGTGCATAAAAAAGGAGGGCCCTGGTCCGGGCAGTATACGCACTTATTGGAGTGCATAAAAATGGAGGGCCCTGGTCCGGGCAGCATACGCACAAAGTAGTCCAAAGTGGTTGCCATATCTGGAGGCCAGTTATAGGGTGAAAAAAAAAAAAAAAAAACATCGTAACAGTACCTATAACAAAATAATGATGGCTACTGTACAGTAAAAATAACAATCATCATTATCATAGGCCTCTGTATCTTGACAGATGATTTGGGCAGAGACTGTGTGAGATCGGCAACGCCGCTCGTGACTAAATAAACCGATTCTAGAACGACACATCCGTCTGCACTTGTGGCATGCGTACTGAGGAATAACAATACAGTTAAAATAAATAAATGGATAAATATAAAAAAATATAATTATAGATCAATGAACAAATAATTTTTATATACTATGTATACCTAACCTACTTAACTAAATACATTTTAAAAAAACAATAAATATTGATTCTTAGGAATAATAAAATTAAATTTGTATTTTATCGAACAGGGTCATCATTAGACAACTGAGGAGGTTCCGCTATATTTGCTCGTAACAATTTGAAATTTAAAGAACATAATGACATAGTAAGCTTGTCTGTTGAGCGCACTACTTTAATAGCTTGTATAGAGCTTGAACAGCTTATTGTATTATACATGTACACACCGCCTAATTCCTCATACGAATCCTTTGGAAAAAAATCATGGAGGAAGCATTATTCAAAATAGGTAATAATAATAAAAAACGTTGTTGTTTGTGGAGACTTTAAAGTTACCTTATTAGAGATTGTTCTCTTAGTAAAGGAATCAGATCCTTGTTTAAGTGCTATAATTTGCTCAATCTTTTCTTCTAAAATCTAAAATCGCAACTTCTAAAATCTGTCTTGATAATATTTATACAAATTTTGATCCCTTGGAAAAATCTATCATCCATAAGTTACCGTCGAATTACTCAGGCTAGCTAGTTTTCTTTGCGCTTCGTGGAGAATCTGTAGAAATAGGTATAAAATATGTGCCTATTAGTGACTTAAGCCTTGAGAATTACGGAAGTAATATAATCACCAAACTACCAGATCTAAGGTTTGAGAGTGATAATATGATCCTAACAAACTTTAAAATTCTGTATCTGGGGGCACGGCAGTGCCCCCACCAAGTCGAGCAAAAAAGCGTCACGGCCGTACCATCCTTTTCTCGAAGCAATTCAGACCATTTTCGACCCCCTGTAACTTCGTTGTGGATAAAACTAGAAGACTGAAATTTTCAGTAACCATGCAGGCATTGTAAAGACGCGGTATATTTCAAATTTCATTCAATTTGAACCAGTATTTTAAGAATTATAACGGGTCAAATTTCTTAATTTTGTCACTCACTGACTCACCGATCATCAAAATTCTAAGGCACTTCTAGCAGACCTAGAAGCTTCAAATTTGGAATATAAGTAGTGTTTGGTATATGAATTAGGGAAAAACTAAAAAATCTAAAAAAGACCGCAAAGAAAATTAAGCCCATACAGCCAAGTCTTGAGTTAAATTTCAGTTATTATTATTGCGTGCGAAGCCGCGGGTTTAAGCTAGTCCCATATAAATATAGGCGCATGGTAGTGCCCCTGCCAAATTGAGCAAAAAATGGGTATTCCCGTCATGAAAACACGTGTAAATTAAATTATTTAATGCAAAAAACGTACCTACGTGCGAATTCGTACTTATTACGAGTGCGTAAGGTTGTAAATTAATTATTATACTACGCGTTGCGATGCTAGCGAGTGAGCGCGGGCCGTTACTACGCGCTGCGCGGTGCTAGCGCGAGGGCGCGGGGCGGGGACAGTGGCGGGGCGCGCGGAAAGGTGAATGTCGCCGAGCGAGCAGCAGCCGCGCTCATACGCGCGAGCAACCCAATGCTGTTCGGATGTGCCCAGAATTTTTACCTATAAGTTTGCGATTTTCATTGATAATTTCGATTGCTATATTAGTTTGACGACTAAAGGCTACTCTCATTGGTTTACTGATATTATTTGCTTACAATTTGGACGTTGTTCGGATAAATAATTTAAATTAAATATTGATACTTTGAGTACCTAAGTATTTATAAATTTCTTATTACCTAATCGTATTTCTGCATAAAAATATACATATAGGTAGATATACATATATACAATAAGTAGGAGGTACCGAAAAGGAAAAAAGTAGAACTGTCTACAAAATACAAAAAGAAATGGGATCCCATCAAAAACAATACTTGTCAAAAAAAACAAGTCTCGCAACTCAGTTGTTCTGCGGTAAAAAGTTGTGAGATCCATGTAATACCAAGTCGGTTATTAATTTATTCAGTCTCTACTTAAGCGACTTTCTGTCTTAATACGTCCAGTCTCTAAGACCACGATCGTGGTCCATAACAATTGAAAATCAATTGTGTCTGGAATCTCCGTACTCGAAGCATTAAGTTGTTACGTAATAATTAACAGCATCTTATAGTGACGCATATCAATATTAAAATTCTTTAATGTTTTATATAAATATATTGAGACTTGGCCATCGCCTGAAAACACGTATAAATTCAATCGCCTGAAAACACATGTAAATTCAATTATTTAGTGCGATGGCCAAGTCTCGATATATTTATATAAAACATTAAAGAATTGTAATATTGATATGCGTCACTATAAGATGCTGTTAATTATTACGTAACAACTTAATGCTTCGAGTACGGAGATTCCAGACACAATTGATTTTCAATTGTTATGGACCACGATCGTGGTCTTAGAGACTGGACGTATTAAGACAGAAAGTCGCTTAAGTAGAGACTGAATAAATTAATAACCGACTTGGTATTACATGGATCTCACAACTTTTTACCGCAGAACAACTGAGTTGCGAGACTTGGTTTTTTTGACAAGTATTGTTTTTGATGGGATTCAGTTTACCTATACAAGAATTTGACATTGTGTTTAAAGCTAAGACACTAAAAGTTAATGACTCCTTGAAGTTAGTGATTGGGCGACATTGGGAATTGGAAAAAGCGGGGAAAGGCTGTATGATCTCTATAGTGAGTAGTTAGAGCTTATTCCTAAACTTTTAAACGTGTGTGTAAAGTGGCGAAGGTTATGTTTGTCAGAAACAAAATCAAAAATAGTAATAATATCATTAAGACTTCATGGAAAATTATAAGTAGTGAGACTGTAAGAGTTAAGACGCGCAACATTGATTTTGAGCTTAATATTAATGTAAAATCTTATCATTCGATGTACCTACCTATTGCTGCAGAGTTTAAAAAGTTTTTCACACATTAGATTGAAATTATTAAAACTTTTAAAATGGTTCCTGTTTTGATGGAACAGTAAAGTAATTTTTCTGTTTAAAGCTGGTGGTACATCTGACCCCACCAACTTTAGTTCGATTTCAATACTACTAGTACTTAGCAAGATTTTTGAAAAAAATAAATATCCTTAGTCAAATTACCACTCACTTTTACGCTAATAACCTTATGGATATTAATCAATTTGGATTCGCGTGGGGTCGCTCAGCAGCCGGTGCCGGTGTTGGGCTCATTCGTCGCATTTTGGGGCCTGGGAGGATTTACTTGATGCCTTTGAGTCTTCTGTGATTTGTCCGGGACTTTCGACTGTGTTAGCTATGGGACTATGATCGGAGAATTGCATCACTATGGCATAAGGCTTTTGGAATCTTGTTTCAGTTATGGATTCCGGAAGGTTGAGGTTAGCGGCACTGGATCGCCTGGGTCCATATCTGTGTGGGCGTCCTACAGGGTTCGGTTCCGGGGCTGTTTTTGTTTCTCGTGTACAACGGCGAGAATACGGCGACCTCTGAGGTGGTTGATTGGTTAAATGTAAACGGCCTGTTCTTGAATGAAAAAAAAAAAACTTGGTGTGTTGAGTTGGCTTGCCCGGTGTTAGACAGATTGCTAGCAGTGTGGAGGTTAGGAATGAGGGGCTGGAGGTTGTAGAGTCTGCTGTGTTCTTGGGTATCACTCTTAGTGCTGGGCTTCAGTGGGGTCCTCACAAGCAGACTCAGTTTGGCGGCTTGCGTGGTTGAAAGGATCCGTCAGCTGTTGTTGGATGTTGAGGCCGCGGGAATCGTGTGTTTTGGTTAGTTTCACAGCCTATAATGTCATATGGTATTTTACTGTGGGGTAAAGCTGCCGACATTATTAGGATCTTTGTTCTGCGGAAAGGGGCTGTTCGCGCGATTTATATTTATATATCGGATGCGGCCTGGAATGTCTCTTGGAATTGGATTTGGGAAGTGGATGTATTGACATTTGCGTCCCAGTATATGTCTTTCAAATGAAAAAAATTGAGTGGGTGTTCGGGAGGGATTGTGATAGGCAAACATTGGTATACACTACGAGGCAAGCATGGATTGGATTTGCGGGACGGTCGTCTCCACAAAGTAATAGGCTTTTTGTGGGTCGGTGTATGTGCTTCTATAATGGGATTCCCATTAGTGTTCAACCTTTGAAATTTGAGAAAATTGAACAAAACTTTGTGTAAGGTTCCATGAAAATCAACACTTTTGAGTTTGAGTAAGTTTGAGCCAATTAGGCGTCTAACGAATTAGCACAACCTATATATACATTGGAAAAATTTGATTACGGTGGGGAAGATACCTCTATCAGTGTACGATGGGTGAAGTGGAAGAGAGGATTGTACATTTACTTAGGGGCAGCTAGCATTGAAGGCGAAAAGAAAAAGGGAAACAATACTCTGATCGGAAGAGACGTGCTGCAGAATATCATTTGGAAGCAGGTGACAAGGTATATACCAATATAAAGAACATAAACAAAACCAATAAATTGAGTATACATTTCGAACCGACGACTCATACTGTAGAATCTAATACAAAAGGAGACGTTCAACTAAGAAACGATGAGACTGGGACTTTGATTAGACGAAACGTGGTAGGTACACCTAAAGAAGGTAGAAGGTCAGAGGACGGTTTAAGACGGACAGAAGATTGTATAGAATAAAGTGAAAATATCGAAGATGCAGGTTATGACACTAATCAAATCAGTAAAAAAAAATAATAATAATAATAATAAATAAATAAAAAAGAGTTGAAAGAAAACACAAGTTGATTGTTGATTACTCTTGTTGAATATTTTCATTGCTTAAAGAGTTTAATTCACAAACAACTGTGATTATTTTGTGTAGGTATAACTTGATTCCGTAAGTAGTTGTTTTCAATTAATAGTGAGAATAAAGACAATTAATTAAATCGTAATTTATTATTCATGAATAACTATCAAATAAAAAATAATAATGTTAAACAAATAAATGATAAGGAAGGGATGTAGTGTATCTGTCGTCTCGTGCGATGCACCGGCGGGGGGCGGGCGCGCGGTGGCAGTGGCAATCTGCAGTGCGATTCTCTAAGCGCAAACATCGTTACAGCCTTGATCGCAGCGGCTGTTACAGCGGTGAATACACGTTTCGTATTCTACCTCATAACATTTTCAACGCTGCCGACACTAGCGCCGCACGGCTGCAGACGGCGTGATATGGAATCACTTATTTGACATTTCTTAAAGGAAATCGGTATTCTCTAAGCAAAACAGCCTCCACTTCAGCCACAGCCTCGGCGTACGCCTACGATTTTTAATGTCAAACTCAAAAGCTTCTATTTCGTGGCTGTTGGCAAGGCTTTTTAATTTATTTTAGTGGAATTCGAAGTGCTAATATCGGATTAAATTATAAATATGTGAGTACACACCTTTTTATTTATATTGTGAACCTAAAACTTGGTAAATTACTTAAAAAGTTGTGGCCTATAAACAGAGGTTATGTTAATATTTTTATTTGATTAATGTGTTAAATTTAAAACTTATTTTATTTCAGATCGATGATTGTGACCCTAATATATTACATGGAGATGCTACATTCAGTGACACCACACACGACAGTTTTGTTTTTAATAACACAGCCATAAAACATTACCTAGAACAATTACTTAAACAGCAGAGGAGAGAGCATGTTTGTTAGGTTTGAAAAATATTTAACAATGTTAATCTCGAGCCTAGGTCACCAGAGGATTACTACAATTCACTGCACGCCACAACAATAAAGTGTCGAAAGGACAATTGGAATTTTGAAGGGCAGTGCAGATGCCTTCTAGTCCACAAAGATCTGCAATATGACCCAGATATGGTGTCTAAAATAGCCGTTGCTTACTGTGTGTTGCATAATATATGTAATCGTGCTGGATTACCAATCTTGGAATTATCCAATAACTTACAAGAAAAAGAAAATCCCATCCATCATATTGGAACAAACCCATTATCCTTTAATTTGATTGTTTTTTTTCTGTTCTAGTTAATAATGTGTGTTTTTCGTTAAAAAAATGCTGGATTAGCATTTAAATTTTTTTGGGTCAGTGAAAATAAATAAAGAACATCAAACTAAATTGCTTTTATTTTTTGCCTTCTAAAATTAAGTACTTAATTACAATTATTTTCTCTTAATTAAATTGTATTTATTTAATTTAGGACATATACCTACCTACAGTCGTAATATTGCAAACATAATATTTTAAGAAATATAGATATTAAAAGAATTACTTATAGAAATTAAAAGATATTAAAAGGTTCTTAGTTTAACAGAAAAAATGTAGTATAAATTCCACAAAATCGAGCAGTCTCAAATATAATAAAATAGTAACAAACCTTAGTTTCTGAGAAATGTTAATACAATAACCTTGATTTTACGAGTTTTTAAAAGTATTAATTGAAAATTGGAATCAATGTCACTTAATATTTTATTATATAGGGACTTATAATGCTCAAGCTCATGTAGGCCCATACTAGGAGAACTTTGCGCTTTGTGTGACATGGATAAACACAAACAAGAACCAGGACATTAAGCTAAAGTCATCATTAGTATTGTATCTGGAACCACTGTACTAATAAACAGGTCAACGTCGTACAACAGATTGTAGAATGGCTTCAACTATCTGTTGTGCGACGTTGCCTACTGCGTTTGTGAAGTTCTCTAGCGCTTCCGCCATCATGCAGTAGCCCTGCGCATACGTTTCTTGCGACCGTGCAATGGCAAGCTCCGCATCGGCACGGCATTTTCAACGGCGATAAATCGTTTTGTTAAGCTCGCCATTTCGGAGCAGCCGGCGTTGCGATGGTGGAGACGGTCGCAGCAGACGCCTCGAAGCAGGCGGCGTCGCTGCGGGGACCTACCACTTGCTCTGTGACGGCAATAAGCGGCGCCCGCGCTTGGTCGGTGTCTCCACTAATATGGGGCGCCGCGCACTTCCACCGCCCCTTGCTCCGTCCGTGCGAGCTGTAAATTCAACAGTAGTTAGTTATAGTAAAACATTACTATTTGTAAAACCATTAATATGATTATTAACCACTAGCTTTCCGTCCGCAGCTCCGCCCGCGTGGTCTACAGGTTATATCGTGCCCAATTGTGGGATAAAATGTAGCCTATGTCCTTTCCCAGGCTCTAATCTCTAATTGCACCAAATTTCATCAAAATCGGTTTAGTAGTTTAGGCGTGAAAGACGGAGAGACAGACAGATAAACAGAGTTACTTTTGCATTTATGATATTAGTAAGGATCAATTATTTTATACAGTAATATCTTGTATGTCATTAGTAAAGAATTTAACATGTAGGTAAGTACATATATAACTACTGGGAATGGATTAATAGAAAGGTGCCTATCACCAGTAGCAAAGGTTAGGCCACCAGCGATAATTATAATTCGTTGTTCTAGCTCTGTGAGCTCCACCACATCAGCATCGACCCCACCACCTGTCCTCTGCCATGTTGGTCTTCCTTTTAACTGTAGCCTTTTTATCTTTCCAATACTACACACAACGAAAAAAAGATCTTACTTCACTGAAAACTAGATACAAACGTCTTAACACAAAATTAAAAGTTATATACTTAAATATGTGCATTACATACCTTTGCCCACTGCTTCCAATCTTTAACACACCCGTTGCCATCACTATTCAATACTAGAGCGACTTATGCCTATCCATTTCGCATCCGGGTCCTAGCATTGGCTGTACAGGCATGGCCAGTGGCAAGATATGATCTCGTCTCCATCAGCCCAATCAATTTTTTGACTTGATCTATTGAGCTGTGGATGGTCCTGCATTACGAGCCACTGAAACTAGAGTTGATATTTATAAATTAGTACCACCCAAAAACCTATTAAGTAATTGACTTGATAAATTGAATAAACTCACTGATTTTATTAACGAAAACATAAATAATTAGTAGGAAATACTTACTTCTTATTAGATTCAAAATACACTTCGCGAAGTGTTCACTGTGTGATAGTCACAAAGGGTATAGACGTAAAATGATGATGGAAGATTGTAGGATGCGTAAAAATTTCAAGTGGCTGGCGTGGGTTGAACCACAGTCCCATACTTAAGCATTCTTGGAACGGAGAGTTTTTTTTCATCATTATTGTATTTGTTTACCAACAACTGTGTAACTTCGACCGCAAACGCAAGCACAAAGTTAGGTTAGGTTATGTTTTTTTTTAATCTGTATCGTTGTGCCTTTATTTTAAAGAAGTAAATTATTGATATTATACATTCAAGCAATTACTACATATCTCTTAATATAAAATGTGTACTTAATGTATTTTTAATACGAGGAAATAGCCAAAATCTACTAGTCGAGAAATTATAGACTGTAAAAATAAGATTCGTCACCGCTCTAGCACAGCCTTGCCAACAGCCGTGAGTTCCCGCAGCCGAGAGATCGACGACGAGCAAGTAGAGCTTAGAGAATACCTAACATAACGTCGGTGCGCGCAGCGAACGATGTTACGGCTGCGACAGCCGTGATCACAGCGATGAGCGCAGCTTTAAAGTGTTGCTTAGAGAATTGCATAGCTGACCAGCAGTGCGATTCTCTAAGCGCAAACATCGTTACAGCCTTGATCGCAGCGGCTGTTACAGCGGTGAATACACGTTTCGTATTCTACTTCATAACATTTTCAACGCTGCCGACACTAGCGCCGCACGGCTGCAGACGGCGTGATATGGAATCACTTATTTGACATTTCTTAAAGGAAATCGGTATTCTCTAAGCAAAACAGCCTCCACTTCAGCCACAGCCTCGGCGTACGCCTACGATTTTTAATGTCAAACTCAAAAGCTTCTATTTCGTGGCTGTTGGCAAGGCTTTTTAATTTATTTTAGTGGAATTCGAAGTGCTAATATCGGATTAAATTATAAATATGTAAGTACACACCTTTTTATTTATATTGTGAACCTAAAACTTGGTAAATTACTTAAAAAGTTGTGGCCTATAAACAGAGGTTATTTTAATATTTTTATTTGATCAATGTGTTAAATTTAAAACTTATTATATTTCAGATTGATGATTGTGACCTTAATATATTACATGGAGATGCTACATTCAGTGACACCACACACGACAGTTTTGTTTTTAATAACACAGCCATAAAACATTACCTAGAACAATTACTTAAACAGCAGAGTTTGGAAAATATGTTTGTTTGGTTTGGAAAATATTTAACAGTGTTAATCTCGAGCCTAGTTCACCAGAGGATTACTACAATTCACTGCACGCCACAACAATAAAGTGTCGAAAGGACAATTGGAATTTTGAAGGGCAGTGCAGATGCCTTCTAGTCCACAAAGATCTGCAATATGACCCAGATATGGTGTCTAAAATAGCCGTTGCTTACTGTGTGTTGCATAATATATGTAATCGTGCTGGATTACCAATCTTGGAATTATCCAATAACTTACAAGAAAAAGAAAATCCCATCCATCATATTGGAACAAACCCATTATGCTTTAATTTGATTGTTTTTTCTGTTCTAGATAATAATGTGTGTTTTTCGTTAAAAAAATGCTGGATTAGCATTTAATTTTTTTTGGGTCAGTGAAAATAAATAAAGAACATCAAACTATTGCTTTTATTTTTTGCCTTCTAAAATTAAGTACTTAATTACAATTATTTTCTCTTAATTAATTATATTTATTTAATTTAGGATATATACCTACACCTACAGTCGTAATATTGCAAACATAATATTTTAAGAAATATAGATACTCGTATTAAAAGACCTGAAGGTTCTTAGTTTAACAGAAAAAAGTGTAGTATAAATTCCACAAAATCGAGCAGTCTCAAATAAAATAGTAACAAACCTTAGTTTCTGAGAAATATTAATACAATAACCTTGATTTTACGAGTTTTTAAAAGTATTAATTGAAAATTGGAATCAATGTCACTTAATATTTTATTATATAGGGACTTGTCTGAAAAAAGTGCAATATACTATAATTTTTACGAGCAAATTATTAATAATTATAATGCTCTAGCTCATGTAGGCCCATACTAGGAGAACTTTGCTCTTTGTGTGACATGGATAAACACAAACAATCTGGAACCACTGTACTAATAAACAGGTCAACGTCGTACAGCAGATTGTAGAATGGCTTCAACTATCTGTTGTGCGACGTTGCCTACTGCGTTTGTGAAGTTCTCTAGCGCTTCCGCCATCATGCGGTAGCCCTGCGCATACGTTTCTTGCGACCGTGCAATGGCAAGCTCCGCATCGGCACGGCATTTTCAACGGCGATAAATCGTTTTGTTAAGCTCGCCATTTCGGAGCAGCCGGCGTTGCGATGGCGGAGACGGTCGCAGCAGACGTCGCCGGGCCGCAGACATTCCTCCCTGGGTACGCGCGCCTCAAAGCACGCGGCGTCGCTGCGGGGACCCACCACTTGCTCTGTGACGGCAATGAGCGGCGCCCGCGCTGGGTCGGTGTCTCCACTAATATGGGGCGCCGCGCACTTCCACGCCCCTTGCTCCGTCCGTGCGAGCTGTAAATTCAACGGCAGTTAGTTATAGTAAAACATTACTATTAGTAAAACCATTAATATGATTATTAACCACTAGCTTTCCGTTCGCAGCTCCGCCTGCGTGGTCTACAGGTTATATCGTGCCCAATTGTGGGATAAAATGTAGCCTATGTCCTTTCTCAGGCTCTTAATCTCTAATTGCACCAAATTTCATCAAAATCGGTTTAGTAGTTTAGGCGTGAAAGACGGAGAGACACAGATAAACAGAGTTACTTTCGCGTTTATAATATTAGTAAGGATTAATTATTTTATACAGTAATATCTTTTATGTCATTAGTAAAGAATTCAACATGTAGGTAAGTACATAACTCTGGGAATGGATTAATAGAAAGGTGCCTATAACCAGTAGCAAAGGTTAGGCCACCAGCGATAATTATAATTCGTTGTTCTAGCTCTGTGAGCTCCACCACCTCAGCATCGACCCCACCACCTGTCCTCTGCCATGTTGGCCTTCCTTTTAATTGTAGCCTTTTTATCTTTCCAATACTACACACAACGAAAAAAAGATCTTACTTCACTGAACTAGATACAAACGTCTTAACACAAAATTAAAAGTTATATACTTAAATATGTGCAATGTGCATTACATACCTTTGCCCACTGCTTCCAATCTTTAACACACCCGTTGCCATCACTATTCAATACTAGAGGGACTTATGCCTATCCATTTCGCATCCGGGTCCTAGCATTGGTTGGACAGGCATGCCCAGTGGCAAGATATGATCTCGTCTCCATCAGCCCAATCAATTTTTTGACTTGAGCTCTTGAGCTGTGGATGGTCCTGCATTACGACCCACTGAAAATAAAGTTGATATTTATAAATTAGTACCACCCAAAAACCTATTAAGTAATTGACTTGATAAATTGAATAAACTCACTGATTTTATTGACGAAAACATAAATAATTAGTAGGTAATACTTACATCTTATTAGATTCAAAATACACTTCGCGAAGTGTTCACTGTGTGATAGTCACAAAGGGTATAGACGTAAAATGATGATGGAAGATTGTAGAATGCGTAAAAATTTCAAGTGGCTGGCGTGGGTTGAACCACAGTCCTATACTTAAGCATTCTTGGAACGGAGAGTTTTTTTTCATCATTATTGTATTTGTTTACCAACAACTGTGTAACTTCGACCGCAAACGCAAGCACAAAGTTAGGTTATGTTTTTTTTTTAATCTGTATCGTTGTGCCTTTATTTTAAAGTAGTAAATTATTGATATTATACATTCAAGCAATTACTACATATCTCTTAATATAAAATGTGTACTTAATGTATTTTTTAATACGAGGAAATAGCCAAAATCTACTAGTCGAGAAATTATAGACTGTAAAAATAAGATTTGTCACCGCTCTAGCACAGCCTTGCCAACAGCCATGAGTTCCCGCAGCCGAGAGATCGACGACGAGCAAGTAGAGCTTAGAGAATACCTAACATAACGTCGGTGCGCGCAGCGAACGATGTTACGGCTGCGACAGCCGTGATCACAGCGATGAGCGCAGCTTTAAAGTGTTGCTTAGAGAATTGCATAGCAGGAGCGAGTGAAGACGTTCTGCCGTGCGGTGCATGCGCTCAGCGAGCCGATATAATATCGATCTTATTATTAAAGGAGGGACACAACATATACTAATATTATACAGAGGAAATATTTGATTGTTTGTTTGTTTGTTTGCATTGAATTGGCTCCGATACTACTGAACCGATTTGAAAAATTTTTTCACCATTAGAAAGCTACATTATCCCCAAAGAACATAGGTTATATTATATTTTCAAAAAAATAGGGATCCTTACTGAAACTCAAATAATGTAACCCAAGGTGTAAAAAAATACCTAAAATGTTATTTACATTGCGTGCGCTGCGTAAACTATTGATGATAGAATAAAATAATGTACTACGACTTTGCAAAACACATAAATATTTACTAAAAGTGTCGCGACAGCATATGTTTAGACATAATATTGTAGTTATGCCACACTATGTGTTCTTTTATTTTAAAAATTTAATTGAAATGCCGCTCGCTATAAAATGCTCTTTATTTGTATCTTGGTATTAATCCTTATAAAAATAAATAACTTCTTATTCAAGACTGCTTTAATATCTTTATAAAACTTTTCGAATTAAGCAATTCGGGCATTCCATTCAAAAGATATTACGAGTTTAAAAATGTAAGTATTAGAAAAAAGTTTCGTGGTCGCCGCTCATCCTGCTCAGCTAGCTAGCTAGGCAGCACCTTATGCAATGTAGGCGTCACTGGGGTACGGGCCGTACGGGCAGGGAGTCAATGAAAAAAAAAAACAGAAAGTTTAATAATAAGTTATAAAATCAATCAATATCTATAGTTGTGTATGCTGTATGACAGCAATGCAGACTGGTTTTCCAGTCTCAGTGGACATTCCATCTACTGGTAATTTAGGTCCGTATTACCTAAATTATCAAGCTTGATCTATACTTAAGTATTGATTGTCTCTTTCTATCGCTATCAAAATGACAAAGACGACTGCTGCTTAAGTATAGATCAGTCTGAGTCGCGTTCTATAATACGGACCTTAGATGCACATTGCATAAGTGCTCAGAGCATTTCAGGCATTAGAATACCCTCTTCGTATATAATACACTAGCTGATGCCCGCAACTTCGTTTGCGTGTTAATTTTTTTTTGTACAGAGTACACAGATTGAAAACGTCTATCTTACGTGATTTAGATTTTTACATACAAAAGATTTTTCCCGCTAACTCCGGTTCCCGTGGTAATTTTGCAATATCCTGTTGCAACTAAACTTTAAGTTTACTAAGGTTTCAAGCGTCTAACTTAAGCGGTTTAGATTTTTCATACAAAAGGATTTTCCCGCTAATTCCCGTTCCCGTGGGAATTTCGGGAATTCCTTTCTTAGTGCACCTCTACGGTACCTAGGCTACGTCTTTCAAGTGCCACGTTTAGCCGTTTAGGCTGTGCGTTGATATGTCAGTCAGTTTATCCTTTTATATAAGGTCCTAATTTATTAGTGACTTTCCTTCAAAGACGTTATTGTATAGGTTAATAGTATTCCAAAAAACAACATAAAATTTAATTATATTAAAATAAAATTTAGCAAAAAAAAAAAAAATCCATTTAAAGATAAAGGAACGGTTCTCTATCACTTGAAGCCGGCCACTCCCCGCTCGCCCGCTCTACTACTGCCATTATTATTTACGTTTGAATGGGTGGGTTTATTCGTCATAGTAATGAAAAAATATCATAACAATATTTTACAAGACCTTTTCAATTTAATATTATGCCTTTGTTTTTTGACTCAAATGATATATTTTGACCTACACAATAACGTGTTAAAAGGAAAGTCACTAATAAATTAGGACCTTATATATTTAGATACTTCAATAGGGCTACCGTTATGCTATTTTAGATTTCAAACATTTATTTTTTCATAACTTAATAGAAAGACTTAAATTTAATATCTTAGGTTACAAGCATAGCCAAATCTGGATTAGCAAATATTCGTCTGTTTAAAGGTTTTTTTATCTATGTAAAAACATGAATATTCTTTTCAACTTACGTCTTTAGTAAGTAAGTAATTCAAATCAAAAAGTTGTATTTTTACAGCACCATTGTATTCTATGTATACTTTTCTGCAGCTTTCTATGTAATACCTATCAATGTCAAGTGTATAAGATCTCAACTTTTATTTGTTTAGTTAGGAATCAACAGGAAATAAACGTTAGCAAATGCTTATATAAACACAAAAATATAGGGCATTTTTATTTTTATTTAAACTGGTTTAATTACATTTCAGCTGTGTAACAAACACACATGCAGAAACAGTCAAGAGCTCATCAAGTAAGCATGAAAAATAAACTCTATTCCCTCACAATAAGAGAGAAAGTTGTTCAGTTTAATGTGTACCTGTACTCAATTAATATTTACATCTTTTGATATATTATAATAATAATTTAGAAATGAAAATTACCTTTGGCCATAGACAGGACACCAGTAGTTTTAATTATTTTTACTTAAATTTAAAAAAAAACATGAAGTTTTGCTTATTTATTTTGCAGCCACAAACCTCAATAACCTACCCCCCAAAATGGCGATGAACTTTTTGTGATTAAAATGTTTTTGTTGATGATTTGTAGATATATTTAGTCAGATGGGAGTGTTCGTTTACTGGTGCATGAGCAGCTAGCGGGAGTATAATTTAAAGTCCGAAACCCGTATCACTATACTTTTATTTCTTTCTTACAAACTCACTTATTTTACGCGTATACTAATGTGAAGGAATTATGTACTGAAGCATTAATTGTTATGACCGACGCGGGTGGCGGCTGGAAAACCACTGTCGTTCCCCTCACTCCTCTGAGCTCGGGCGACGTGCAAAACGCCGCGTCAACATAATGTGTCACCACATCATTCCTCCCCTTTTTAAAAAAATAAATAAAATGCTTAAAATATCTTAAAATTAAAACTTACTCTAAATATCTTAACAGTACGACACAAGTACAATGTAAGTCAACGGAATTTGCTGATGCTATATCTACGGTCGCCGTCTCGCCCGCTGTGACGCGATAAGCGAGGAATGTAACACGACTCTTTTAATAAACGACGTTCGTAAATGAATTCTCAAACTTACTTGCAATATCACGCTATGTTTTTTATAAGGGTAGGCAGAGCATCATCCTAACACAAATTTTCAAATTAAATTTTCTTACTGAAATCAAAACTTCTTTTATTTTACTGTGTCCACCAACTAATCCTAACATTTACCTTGAAATATTAAAATTGTAATCCTTACTAATATTATAAACGCGAAAGTTTGTAAGTATGGATGTATGGATGTATGGATGTTTGTTACTCTTTCACACTCAAACGGCTGGACCAATTTTGATACAATTTGGTATGGAGGTAGCTGACACTCTGGATTAACACATAGGCTACATAATTTTCCCAAATTCCCACGGGAACGAAGTCCCGGGCAGAAAGCTAGTACTTAACTAAGACACTTAAACTAGGAATACACTACTTTAGCTGTTGTTGTTTGTGCTTTAGGTTGTACACTTTCCACTTTAATCACTGGTAACGTGTTTACGTCCGTAATAATAGCTTTGTAATAAACTTTCCAACTCTTCTTCTCAGCTGTCAAAACAACAAGTAGCCAACGGTGATACATAACAATACCAAAATCGTAATTATTAGTATTCCATAACTGTCGCTTAACTGTTTCTCTACCGTTGCTTGATTTATAACTAAATTTTCTTTACTTTCTTTAGTTGTTTGATATCTCATTTTCTTTACTTTATTTTTTACTAGGTATGTCACTGAACCAAAATTTAAATTATTTCAAGTTAATATTCTTCGACGTCTCTGAATTAAATGATGTTACCCATTGTTTCGACTTCTCTTAATATATACTTGACTTAACTGAGTATGCTTATTTATTTATCCTTCAAAAATACAATAAACGCACGTACTTACTTACTAAGCTAGTTCCTATTTTATTTCATTATTGCATAAATCTTACTGGTTTCCTACTTATTCTACCACTACGCGTAATTTTAGCGTCAGGGCTGTCACAAACCTTTTCTTTTTCTGACTCTATTATTTTCTGACTGTTTTTAACATTAATAGATGAGAATATTCATATGCTGGCTTCAACCTATCTATAGATATAAATGCTTTTCTTCCGGGTAACTGAACTTGAAAAACTTTGTCCGTTCTAGTAATAACTGAATATGGTCCGTCGTAAGGTGGTTGTAACGGTTTTCTTACCGCGTCCACCCTTACGTAGACTTTTTCACATGTTTTTAAATCTTTACTGACAAATTTCTTCCTACTATTTACGTTTTCTCTTTTACAAGGTTAAATTTCTTTGATAGCTTGCTTCAAATTCGTTACATAATTCTGAATATCAGTTTCTACCTTAATATCTGAATTGTAAAAATCCCCTGGTAACCTTAAAGTTGTACCGTAAACTATTTCTGAAGCACTAATGTTTGTGTCAACCCTAACTGCTGTCCTTAATCCTAACAAAACAGTTGGTAATTCATCTACCCATGATTTTGTTGAAAATCTAGCTGCCAAAGCTACTTTTAAAGATCGATGCCAACGTTCAATAGCACCATTACTTTGAGGATGATATGGGGTTGTCCTTATACGCCTAATTCCCAAGCGTTCCGTAAGGAGTGAAAAAAGGTTACTTTCGAATTGTCTACCTTGATCCGTAGTCACTTTTACAGGACATCCGAATCTTGTAATCCACCCTTCATAAAATACTCAACAGACAACCTCCGCCGTCATCTCTTTAATTGGAAATGCTTCTGGCCACCGCGTGTAACGGTCAATAATCGTTACTAAATATCTATAACCTTCGGGTGATGTTCTTAATGGGTCAATTATGTCTATATACACATGTTGAAAACGATCTACGACCTCAAATTTACCTAAATCGAATACAGTATGTCTCTGAATTTTAACTCGCTGACAGGCATTACAAGTCTGCCCAATTCCTAACATCTTTATTCATTCCGGGCCAAAAATATCTTTTGTTAATAAGATTCAAAGTCGCTCTAACTCCAGGATGGCTTAAACTATGAAAAGTGTCAAAAACCATGCGTCTAAATTTTTCCGTTAAATATGGCCTGCATTGACTTGTTGACGTTTCACAAATAATTTGATCCGTGCTATCCGGTAAGGAAATATGTTTAAAAAGCAACTTGCCATTTGATTCGCATAACAATTGCGCAAGCTGTTTGTCACGGCTTTGGTCACGAGCTAATTCTGTGAAGTCTAACGCTGTGGGGCATGTTATTTCCTCCACGCGCGATAAGGCGTCAGCAACTACATTGTCACTACCACACACATGCCTATATAATGTCCGTTGTAAATTCACTAATGAACATTATATGTCGCGCCCTTCTAGGTAACTCTTTTTCACTCCCTAGTTTACTGAATGCGCAAGTAAGAGGCTTGTGGTCAGTATAAACGACTAATTGACGACCTTCGACCATATAACGAAAGTGAGCAATCGCCAGATATATGGCTAAAAGCTCTCTATTATAAGTACTATTTTCTTTTGTGCCTGTGACAATCGTTTAGAAAAATATCCTAATGGTTTCCAATCCTTACCTTCTTTTTGCTGAAGTACAGCGCCCACACACGAGTCTGAAGCGTCTTTCATGAGCGCTAAAGGGGTGTCAGATGTCGGATGCGACAAAGTAGTAGTTACCTGCAAGTTTTTCTTACAGTTCTCAAACTGTTGAATCGCCTTTTCATTCCAAATTATTTTCGTCTTGTCTTTTCGTTTCGTATTATGTAAAAATTTATCCAACTCTGATTGATCCTCTGCTGCCTTTGGGATAAAAGATCTATAAAAATTTAATATACCTAAAAATCTTCTCATCTTTTTGACGGTGTTTGGCCTGGGGAAGTCGATGATCGCCTTCACCTTCTCCCCCAGTGGCCGTATCCCAGATGACGAGACTTGATGACCTAGAAATTCTAATTCACTCTCTCCAAAAACACATTTTCCAAGATTAATAGTCATTCCATAATTATTTAATTTTTCAAAAACTTCCCTTTAGTGCTTCCTGTGTTGTGTGACGTCATTTCTAGCTACTATGACGTCATCCAAATAGATAAATAAATAGTCTAAACCTGATAGAACGCTGTGAGACATAAATCTCTGAAAAGTTTGAGCAGCGTTTTTTAAACCGAAGGGCATTCGAGTGAATTCGAATAAGCCAAACGGTGTTATTACCGCTGTTTTCTCTACATCGCTTTCATTTACAGGTATACAATTATAGGCCCTAATTATATCTAGCTTAGAAAACACTTTTTTACCTGCCAGAACGTAGGTGAAGTCACGTAGCCTAGGAACGGTTTACTTATCGGGCTTGGTGACAGCATTTAGTCGCCTATAATCACCACAAAGCCGAATCTCACCGTTTTTCTTGGGAACTATGTGTAAAGGACTCGCCCATGGACTCTTGTTTGGTCTACAAATACCCATACTAGTCATAATCCTAAACTCCTCTTTCGCCCTAGTATAACGATCAGGCGGTAGTGGCCTGGCTCGTGCCTGAATAGGTGCACCTTCAGTTTCTATAAAATGACATACATTATGTTTGGGTGTTTCTTTGAATGACACAGGTTTCGTCAAATCAGGGTAATTAGATAACAAATCGTAATAAGGGTGATTTTGATCTAATGTTGTGATTGAACTTTCTTGCGAATTTGATATATTAGTCTTTATATTAAGGTTTGTTAACTGATCCACCAATTTACGAGCACTTAAATCCACTAATAACTTATATTTAACTAAAAAGTCTGCCCCAATAATGGGTTGTTTAACATCTGCTACTATAAAAGTCCATACGAAAGATCTTCTTAATTTTAAGTCCAGTTTCATAGTATGTAAGCCATAAGTTTTTATAGGTGTACCGTTCGCAGCATAGAGTTTATAATCGTCACACACTATTTTTTTTTTGAAAATGCACTGACCATTTAGGTAACACTGACACATTTGCACCGCTGTCTATTAAAAAATTTAAACCTGATTTCACATCACGCACACTAAGACGGTAATTTTTGCTGATGGTACAGCCGCCCGTCGCCGACTGCACAGCCCTCAGTTTTCCGGTTTTTTGTCATCTTTCCAATTACAGGGTTCCACACATTTGTGCGCTCTGTTCTTGTATTTATAAATGGTAGTAGCATAACCAATCAGGATCTGTCTCAGTTCTTTTTTTTTATTATTATTACCAAATCTAGTGGATCTAGAACGTGAACGCGACCTAAAACGACCTCGGCCGCCCCTGTTATTCTGGCGCCCTCGTGCTGTTTCCAGTTTTTGTAATCTATCGCCCAATTTTTTTATTTCAGCTATTATGTTGCCCTCTGATGTAGAAGCTTCCGGCTGCACTACTGATATATTTGATGTGTTTCTAATGGTTTCGCTCACCTTATCAGCCATTTTAGCCAGTTGTTCCAACTCGTGGGTTTCTGATTACAATTAAATATGGGCTTTCAAGTTAATTTCTCAGCCGCCCACTTACTTGTAGCTGGAGAAATGTTCTGCCGCTGCCGCGCCGGGTGTTGGTGAGTGGTTCCCTTTTCAAATTCACTGTTCACTACACTGCGCTGCCCCGCACCTTATTCACGGGTTCACCAGTTTTGTGATTAAAATGTTTTTGTTGATAATTTGTAGATATATTTAGTCAGATGAGAGTGTTCGTTTACTGGTGCATGAGCAGCTAGCGAGAGTATAATTTAAAGTCCGAAACCCGTATCACTATACTTTTATTTCTTTCTTACAAACTCACTTATTTTACGCGTATACTAATGTGAAGGAATTATGTACTGAAGCATTAATTGTTATGACCGACGCGGGCGGCGGCTGGAAAACCACTGTCGTTTCCCTCGCTCCTCTGAGCTCGGGCGACGTGCAAAACGCCACGTCAACATAATGTGTCACCACAAACTTTACAGCACTAAGAAAGGATTTTTCTAAATTCTACCCCTAAAAGGGGTGGAATGGGGGTTCAAAGTTTGTATGGGGAAAACAATTTTTTTGGACATTTTGACTCAAAACTTCGTCTAGATATACCTCGAAGCAAATAAACGGACACGTGTTTCGCTATTTTTCAAAAATCATCCCCTAAAAGGTCAAGAATGAAACGGATGACTAAAAGAGTTCTTTGCGCGAGCGAAGCCGCGGGGAAAAGCTTGTTCAAAATAAAGCCATAACGTCAGCTGTAATACAAAAGTAATAAAGCTTGACACTGCTTATTGATATATTTTCGCTACTATCTGGATTATGTGTTGGCTGGGCAGTAACTATCCAATTACAGTACTTAGTAAATGAATTTAATAAATCAGTGCAATTAAAAGGTGTAAATAAATAAGTTTGAAAACTTGGACGTAGTAGTTTTTTCTTAAATTTCACTAGTCAAATTAAAAAGTTTAGCAGCAAAGAGGTTTGCATACTGAGAATAAAATCATCTCGTCTTCATGTGTAATACAATAATCAAATCAATAAAACAAGCAAATAATTTTCATATTTGGAATAAATATTTTATTTTGCGCATATTTAATTACATTTAATTTGAAATGTTATAATATTTTATTTAACGAAAAAACAAGAAGGCTGAATATTTGAACTCTTTGCCCGATAATTTTGATACACAAAAAATATAATCTACGCATAAGGCGCCATTTATTTTATTTGTTCACTTGTAATGATATTAATAAATCGTAGTGTTATGCCCCATTAAATATTATGTGCCTACCTCTTTATTCATAACAATTTACCTCGAGTTGAACATCTTTCACTATTTCATACTAACTTAAAATCGATACTACTAATGCCATCTAATAGAAAAATATGACAACTGTATTTATACAAGCTACTCGATAACCGAGAACTTTAGATATATACGGCCGAAGACAAAGATTCCCTTAGGTCTCCAGAGAGTGAAACCGTTGGAATCGCATCACCATGCTAGTTTCAAACCATTTGTGGTACGGTTCAATCGGTTCTTGCTGGAGACAGTCATGAGGGAGAGCTTTTCCGCCGTTTCCAAGGGAGATTCTCGGTTGCAGATATCCCCAGAAAACACCCGGGAAATAGTGTTAGTTTTGTTTTAATTTAATTATATTTCATATGTATGTTAGTCTGTAAGGTATTAACCTAGGGGCCTAGATGTGATACGAGTAAATAAACTTTTGATTGTATTGTCACCCTGCTAAGTAAATTTTTGCTAAGTAAATACACTGCTAAGTAAATTTTTAAAATCAAATAAATTTTCTATTAAGCTATCTATCAATGATAAAAAATACTTTTATAAAATTAAAGTCTTTTACTAACCCTCAATAAGACGAATCGTTAAGTATTCCATATATTTTAGGATATTTTAATTACTTTACATTTCTGTAATGTGTGAACTGAGGGACCACAAAGAAATATGAAATTTAAAAAAATTACCAGTGATCATACTTTTGTTTTACTTTTATAATATTCCTCATGACTTTTACTAAACGTATGCCGAGAAATGCTGTGTTTTTATAATGTATTTACTTATTTATACGTTATTTTCAAGTGGTCCCTCAGGGAGTATTAACATATGTTTTACTAAATATCTATTAGCAAGATATGCCAGCAAGCTAAGTAATTGTCCAGAAGTTGAAGGTTAGGTGTTGGACTGAGGGACCACACTATGCGTCACAGTTTTTTTTAAATTCTTAAATTATTACAAGTAATTTAACTGGAATTTGTTAAATTATTTACAAATTCCAGTATTCGTTTTACAAAATGTGTACTACTTTGACTAAAGCCTGCCGTAAGCACCACAGCTAAAAAGCGTTGGGCCTTCAGTTCACACAAACATCCTTTGGATGGTAAATCCCTCACAGGTAGAGTCTTGTTGGATAGTGGAAGTCAGTCTTCTTTTATCACGAATCGTGTTAAAAATGAGTTGCAGTTGATCCCTCAACCCACGAGCACAAATATCGTTGGCATTGGTCAAACTCCTCTCACATTAAAGGCTAAACGTTGCGCCGTGCATCTTCAGCCTAAGCGTAGCTCCTTTGGCGCGACCTTGTCTTGCCTTGTTTTGCCCACGATTACAGGTAAATTACCCAAACAAACTATTAATGTTGAGCATTTGAACTTAGCAGGTTTCCAATTAGCGGACCCTAACTTTAACAATCCTTCTCAGATCGACATTTTTATTGATGTTGAGCTATTCTAGAACCTAGTAGGTTCGGAACAACATGCGTTAGGAAATAGAAACCCCATACTGTGAAACTCTTAGCTGGGATTGTTGGTATCTGGTTCAATCTTTCCTAAAGGCATGTTAAAGCGACATCTATCATACATTAGTTGATCTACTTATTTGCACACAATCCATTTTATAATAAACCTATTGAACCGGCTAACTAGCCTCCCTTGTAGTTCCGAGTTTACATGATAGATGGCGCTCCTTAAAAGTATAAATATAAGCTCTCATAGACCCTCACTCTCTTTTCGAAGCCAAAAATTATACGAAGTGGTCGCACGTCGCTTGCGCATTTTTATTCCTACAAGGCAATACATCCAATGATAATGTTCTTTGCAATCTGTCTCTGTGTGATGATGCATCCTCCTTAAATGAAGGCTTCGCAAAATTTTGTCATATTTTATGGCAAGGAAAAGGTTCTTAAATCTCGAATCCAGATTCAAAATGCAACCTTGTGTCGCGTGGTATCGATGCTAGCGACTTCAAGGATAAGGGTTGCTTGTGGTGGCAGGGCCCTCCTTTCTTGCTTCTAGCGGAACCTCCACATGTGTCCAGCGAGGTTGATGAGATACCGGAGACAAAGATTTGCACGGCACTAAAACAGGTGGTTTCTCTTGACCTCTCAAGATTTTCTAAACTCTCAGTAGCTCAACGTGCTTATGCACGTATTCTTAGGTGGTTTCATAACTCTAAAAGGCTTAACATTAGTAAAAAACTTACCGCCATCTTGCAACCTGAAGAGTTAAAGCGAGGAATGGATGTTCCTATTAAAATGTCGCAAAGAGAGTCATTTAAAAAGGAATTAAATAGTCTCTCAGAAAATAAACCTCTGAAATTAGGTGCGGAGTTTGCGTCACTTTACCCATTTATTGATTCAGAAGTAATTGTTTGGGTGGGGGGGCGCATAGGTGCTGCATCTTGTAATTTTGATAAGAAGCATCCTATACTCTTGCATGCAAATAGCCATTTAACAAAGCTTCTTTTTCAGCAGGAACATAGATGGCTAATGCACGCTGGCCCACAACTTTTACTCACTTTAATAAAAGATCGTTTTTGGCCTGTGGGCGGATTTAGGCCGACAATGCAACAACGGCTCGCATTTGCCCCGTATATTGTAGGTTAAAAGGCAAAAACATAATCAATATCATTGGCAATCTGCTCCCAGAAAGGTTAAACCCCGATTTTTCTTTTACAAATGTAGGGACAGATTTTTCGGGGCCATTTTTATCACGGACCATAAAGGGAGGGGGTTTAAAATAGAAAAGTGTTATCTGTGTATATTCATTTCTTTGAACTACAAGTGCATTCATTTAAAGGCTATGAGAGAACTGTCCAAAGAGTCCTTTTTACTCTGTTTGAAGCGGTTCATTGCCCGCAGAGGTCTCCCTAAGGTGATCTTTTGCGATGATGGCAGAAATTTTGTGGCCGCCGCTCGAGAGATTTCAGATTTTTTTAAGTCTAAGGACATTAGTGATCACATTTCAGATTTTTCAGCTCAGCAAGGCATTAAATTTAAATTTTCGCCTGCATAAGCTCCTCGCTTTGGGGGTTATTTTGAAGCCGGGGTTAAATCAGCAAAATTCAATTTGCGTAGAGTCATGGACAATGCGCATTTGACATTTATAGAGCTGTCTTCCTTGTTTTCGCAAGTAGAGGCAATCCTCAACAGTCGTCCCATATGTCCTCTCAGTCCTTCCCCTACCGACCTACAGCCGCTTACCCCGGGACACTCTTTGATTGGCAGGCCTCATACTGCGCTACCAGCATCTTCAATGGGCGACTGCAACACCAACTGTCTGGACCAGTTTCAGCGCCTGGAAGAAATACGCCAGCACTTTTGGAGGCGATGGTCTTCCGAGTACGTGTCAGAGCTGCAGCAGCGCACTAAATGGTGAAGTCAATGTAGAGACCTACGCGTGGACGACCTCGTTCTACTCAAAGATGACGCCACGTCACCTATATGCTGGCGCCTTGGTAGAGTCAGCAAAACGTTTCCGGGTACCGATGGTGGTGCGCCGCGCTATTAACCGACTCTGCCTCCTGACCGTTGAGGGAAGATATGAAGAATGAAGGCACTTCTAGAAATATATATGTATACATCGTTATAATTTCAAGTCAACTTCTTTTAAGCTATCTCGAGCTTTAGTTATGTTATATTGTAAAATCACGCGATAGCATCGTATGATCTCCTTTATCCAATCAAATCGTTGGATTTGTATGTCGTACCACGATCTCGTCATAGGCGGGGTACGCACATCAATCTTTGTACACCATTTTTGCCTCTGTATTTATTAAGGTTCAGGTTAATTTCGTATATATTTTTATTATATTGTATTATAAGCAAGTTTCTTTTTGCGTTAGTTTGAAACGTTAGTCTGTCTGTATTTCATTTTCGTCAAAGGCACTTGTCCTGTTTTTATAATTATATAAATTGCAATATAATAATTTATAAAGTTTACTTCGTTTTTAATTTCACTTGTTCCCGTAGCGAACAAACAGTTCTATTCCATTTATTCCTGTGTAGACGAAGTTACACAGCTTTTTACTTAAACCACCTCAACCTGTGATTGGGAGAACTATTTTACAAACAGCACGTTATTTTGACGTTATAAATGAATGAATGAACGAATGAATGAATGAAACTTTATTTGGGAGACAGGATTTTTTCTTAAAATCTAACTTACAATTAAACCCAACAATCATAACAGTGCCACCCAAAAAGGCGCTGGCTCAGCATTTGCTACAGCGGCGAGGCTGTAGCGCTGATATTCTGCCAGTACCAGAAATAAAAAATAATAAAATAAAATAAACAAAACAAAAAGAGATAAACTTCTGAAAAAAATAAATCCAAGCAATTCTGTGTTTTCAATTAAATTCATCAGAAACATAATTATGTAAAAAATTTGAAAAGTGTAACTGTGACGTGTAACCGGTAAGTGTAACTACGTGCTTGTATGTGTATTGCGTAATTGTATAGTGTGTCTAAGTTTGTGTGTGTTGTGTCTGTGTATGTGTGTGTTGTGTGTATGCGTTTGTGTTCGTACGTATCCAGTGATTTTATAGAGCAAATGTTTATAGATATATTATAAGAACAGCATAATTTTATTATTATAAATGAATATACATATATAGGGTAATAATTCCAAAAAAATGAAACTTCCATTTTTGAAGCAAATAGAAACAAACAGAAGTATAGCATCACTTTCTAATGAAAACGATCCGAACCGCCATCCAATTGGGTCTGTTAAATGTATGTTCTGATTTTTGATCTGAAAGTATTTAAAGTCTGTACCTCATGTAGAGGTGGAGGTAACGTGTTCCAGATCTTGGCTGCGGTGTATTTGAAACTGCCTCAAAATGCATTGGTTCTATAATTGCTCATTTTAAGGAGACCGCGACGTTTGCGACCAGACCATGTGAGTTTCTCATAAAGATAATCTGGTTTGCGACTAACAATAGTGCCAAAACGAAGGGTGGCAAAGTGGAGATAACGTCTGCTAGACATATGAAATACCTTCGAATTATTTAAAAAAGGCGTGACATGATTTCAAGGGAGAATATTAAAGCAAAATCTTGCGCATGCGTTATGTACGCGCTGAATATGTGGTTCAAATACTGTTATGTGGTTCAAATACGTAGGTAAAGAAATCAACTATACAAGAAAATCAGGAATTGTATTCATTGTAAATAAACGGCAAAATATCCAGCGTCTTGATTGAGTATATTATTTCACCACAGCCAAAACTATTAACAAAACAGTAAAACCATAATCGCATCACGCGAAAACTTGTTAGTTCGATGCTCACCAAATTTCATAACTTATTTATTGCAGTCTGTAAGTAAAGCTTTGCTTATTTTTTTCTTTTTTTTAACAGCGCCAGGTTAAGTTTTAAAAGATCATTAAAAAAATTGTGAACATAATATCTTATATATAAAATTGGTGATCCTGACTAACTGACTCATCAACGCCCAGCCCAAACCATTAGACCTAGAAAGCTGAAATTTGGCAAAAAGGTGTCTATTATGACGTAGGCAAGCACTAAGAAAGCGTTTTTCGAAATTCAACTCCTAACGGGGTGAAATGGGGGTTCACAGTTTGTATGAACAACAATTTCTTTTGACATTTTGGCTCGAAACTTTATCAAAATATACCTTGAAGCAAATAAACGGACACGTATTTCTCAATTTTTCAGAAATCACTCCCGAAGGGGTATAAATGGGTTAAATAAAATTAAATTACTAAGTCCTGAAATACTTACTGATTGATCAATGCCCAGCCCAAACCCTTAGACCTAGAACCATTTGACTCGAAACTTCGTAAAGATATACCTTAAAGCAAACAAAAAGACACATTTATCGCAATTTTTTGAAAATCGTCCCCTCAGGGGTTTAAATGGGTAAAATAAAATTTAAAATTCAAAGGCCTGACTCCGTTACTTATTTATGAATGCCCATCTAAAGCCATTGGACTTAGCAAACTGAAATTCTACGTGAAGTTATCTAAATACTCATATAAAAGAAACTGACTAGTGACTCATTGACTGACAGACATACCTATCAACACATAGCCCAAACCGCTGGGTGGTTTTCAAATTTGGCCCGTAAGTTTCTTATGGGGAGCACTAAGAAATAATTTTTTGAAACTCCCTCTCTAAGGAGGTGAAACGGGGGTTCGAAGTTTGTATGGAGAAACAAGATTAGTTAAAACTTCTGTTTCGAAAATTTACAAAAGTACTCCTTACAGTAAATGAGTAAGTATGTGTTTCAGGATTTTTCAAAATTCAACCCCTAGATGGATGAAATGGGGTGACGAATTATGAAAATCGACATAGGTATCGTTTTTATGGTTTTTTGGATCGTAGATTAAGAGAATAACATCGTCTTAAAAATCAAACATGGCGGACGTGAAATACCATCATCCTTTGATGGGATACATTTAAAAAAAATAAAAATGTGTTTCGTAATTATTATTTTTTGGGTCTTTACAAAATAGGCAAAGATTTTTATATTTAATAAAAATCACTAATACACCATCTCCTAAGAAGTGATGCGTTGTAGGGAAAAAAAATGGATAAGACTATTTTACTCAAAACTTCACAAGAGTACTAGAATAGATTCGTTTATTATAAGGGTTCCGTACCCAAAGGGTTAAAACGGGACCCTATTACCAAAGCTCAGCTGTCCGTGTGTCCGTCCGTATTTTTTGGCCGTTTTTATAGATAAATCTGTCCGAGGCTGTATCTCATGAACTGTGATAGTTAAACTGTTGAAATTTTCACATATGATTAATTTTTACTGTCGCTATAACAAAAAATACTAAACATTGAATGAAATAAAAATTTATGGGGGCTCCCATACAAAAAACGTGATTTTACAAGCCACCATACAAGGAGTGGTGAGGCGAGGCCGCAGGCCAAGCCAAGCCCAGAGCGCCCCTCCCCCAAATCAAGATGGCTGCCATACAAGTTTATATTCTAAAGGTGAGGCGAGTTCGAAGACTGAGCCGAACGTGCGAGGCGAGGCCGAAGGCCGCCATACAAGTTTAGATTCTAAAGGTGAAGTGAGTTGAGGCCAAAAGCCGAGGCAAGCTGCGTATAGGGCGAGGCCGAAGGCCGAGCTCCACGTAGGGCGCATCCCGAAGCGTCACCAAGCATCTTACCCGCCGACTGCCATCCGAAAATCTTGGATTTTAGTTAGGGGAATCGTGACGCGAAGGGCAAAGCCTGGAGCGCCACGAATTCTGCCATTAAAAATCAAAGATGGCGGATATGAAATTTTTGGGCAAGCCGACATGGGTGTCGCTTAATAGGTTTTCGGTGGTGTTGATTCCAAAAATGACAACTATTTTGAAAAACCGTCGTGGTTGTCGTTTAATAGGTTTCCGGGGGTGCTGATTTCAAAAATGACACTTATTTTGAAATTCAATATGGCGTACGATAGTTATTATGAAAATTCGTCATGACATTTCGAAAATGACATCCATTTTGAAATCCAAGATGGCGGCCAAGAAAAAAAAAATTTTTTTGACCCTACCAATAGGGTAGCACAATCACATCACGCGAAAACTTGTTATTTATTAAATGTACCAACTTTATAGTCAGCATCAACTGCAGAATAAACCTTTTCCTAGTCAGTCTTGTCAATGTGATCTTGCAGAGCAGCGAAATATTTCGATAATTTAATTAACTGCCAGAATCAAGGCAGAGCGATGTTGATTGTGATACTTTTTGGCTGGAAATTATTTTAATCCATTTCAATACGGTGCCATCCTCTTCTTTACTTCAAACTTTAAAACAGTGAACACAGAGGGTGAGAGAAAATCTTTGGGTACCTAAAAATTTTTTAACTGATTAATAATATCAAGTTTTCTTGTCTCCATTGTGACTTATTCCTTTCTCCACCAATATAATAATCGGTAACCTGAAAACCCACCAAGCTTTCAAGTTTCTCTCTCTCTAATGATTATTTAATATCTTTATAAAATAGCCAACGACCGTAGTCGCTGGCGCCGGCCATGATCTTTCCAAAGGATTAATGACTCTACTCAATCTCTCTAGAGTGTATTTAATCTCTTTATAAAATATCCAATGACCGTAGTCGTTTGCAATGGCAATGATCTTTCCCAAGAATCTCTTTATAAAATAACCAATGACCGTAGTCACAGCCCGGTTTGCCTGCTGTGCGAACGTTTGGCAGGGCCCCAAGTCTGCTATTTTGAATTAAGCAGCTAACTATTGCTATTCCATTGACACCCTATTGAGTTTTTATTTCCATAGTAAAAAATTGGGTATTCTGTTAAAAGTTCAATAGAGTCTCGATGTGATGACTATTGAATATGAATAGAATAGCCGTCGGTATTGCCTATCAAAATCTACCAAGGAAAGAATCACCGGTTTCTTCGCCATTTATTGACCGATTTTCAAATTTTATTTTTGTTCCAAAGAATATACTCCATAGATGGTTCCATTGTAACCAGATCAGGATCTGATGATTGAATCCCAGGGAAATTGAGGAAAACCCTTACGTACTTTCAATTATTTACACTAAAAATGAAAAAAAAAAACTTTTTACAAAAAACAAACCGACTTTAAAAAGTGAAAAATAAAAACGTTGCATTTAGTGTGCTAAGTACCTTTTAATTTGTTTAAAGTTGGTGCCAAGCCTAATATGTTTGATATCGGCTATACGTTCATCTGCCTTTGCACCGACTTCAAACAGATCAGTAAATACTAGTGTTGCATAACTATCGATAGTTTGGCTATCGATAGTCGACCTTGAAAAACAGCAAGAATATTGATAGGACTATCGATAGGTATCGATAGCCAATAGTTTTTGATACTATTAATGACAGATCAAACTATCGATACTACCGATATCGATAGTATCGATACTATTAGAATTCAATAGTATCGTTACTATCATCAATATTATCGCGAACTATTGGCTATCGCTATTCAATATTAATAATATTGAATATAGTATAGAATTCAATAGTATCGATACTATCGATAGTTTGGTCTCTTATTCATCAATATTATCGCAAATTATTGGCTACCGATACTATGGATAGTCCTATCAATATTCTTACTGTTTTTCAAGGTCAATACAGAATAAATAATAGTACTAATCAACTATCGATAGCCAAACTACCGATAGCTATGCAACACTAGTACTTACTGATCTGTATAAAGTCAGTGCAAAGGCGGATATACGTAAAGCCTATCAAACTTATTTGGCTTGGCACCGACTTCGAACAAATCCTGTAGGTACGTCGCACACTAAATACAACGTTTTTATTTTTCTCTTTTTGAAGTAGGTTTTTTTTTTGTAAAAGGTTAATTATTTTTCTATTTTTAGTGTCTTATCGATACTGTCGATATTCTTACTGTTCAAGGTTACGATAATATCTATAGACTATCGATACTTTCTACTATTGGTTGCAACACTAGTAGGTACATAGTACACTTAATGCAACGTTTTTATTTTTCACTTCTTGAGTCGGTTTTCTTTTGTGCGAAGAAAGTCCTACTAACCCGCGAGATTTGCGGCTGAAATAGATCGCTATGGCAACTCCTCATATTGTTAATGGATGTATAACGTCAAGAACAAGTGACTGCAATTTTCTTCTTGTGTAATATTAGGTTTAAAGATACTTTATTCTCATTTAAGACATAAACAAATAGTCACTTACATGAGAAGAATTTTAAACATAATATGTGATTCTGGTAGTCCACCCGCACAGAAACAGTATCGAATTAATCCAGTAAATTTAAATTTAAAGCTATCAAAATATTGCTAATTTACCGGCCCACCACGACCATCCCTCCAAAACACCAAGACACTAATTAATTAATTATGTACTGTAATAATTTTCGCTTAAATTCATTAGAAGACTCAATGTTTTTTATTTCCGAAGGTAGTAAGTTAAAAAGTTGTGCACCCTCGTAAGTCAACATTCGTTTTCCGTAGTTAGTTCGAGGTTTTGGTAGAACAATGTAACTTGCCCGTCTCGTGTAGCGTTTAGATACTTGCCCGTTCTGGATGAGAGAGATTGACGTGTGAATTGATTTTCTTAATATTTTTCTCACAAGAATACACATGCAGTATGAATACATTTGATGTATATTCAGTAATTTAGTTCGACTGTATACTAAAGTTGAAGGTGTTAAGTACGGATAGTGAAACAACATCTTTATAAGTTTATTTTGGGTTATTTGCAGATCCGAAAGGTAAGTTTTACACGCACTGCCCCATATTTCGATGAGGTATAGTAACCGTGATTTTATCAAGGAATTATATATTACAAAACGAACCTTAAGAGGTAGGCAGCGTACGATACCACGTAAGGAACCCATTAGTAATGAAAGTTTTTTCTTTAAGTGTTCGATGTGTGTCTTCCATGTTAATCGGTTACCGATTTGTAGGCCTAGGTACTTTTCACATTGTTTCTCTTGTATCGGTAGATTGTTAATACTCAAAGATGGATATGTCGGTATAGGTTTGTTTTTGGCTTTGAACAAGACGCACGAGGTTTTGGATACGTTTATTGTTAGCAAATTCGACTGCATCCAGCAATGTAGGGTATCCAAGTCTTTTAGTGCTGAAGTTACAATGTCACGTATGGAATGGCCAAAATAGAACAGGCACGTGTCATCGGCATATAAGGTTATTTGCCCATGGAGTCCTAAGCTAGCGATATCGTTCACATAGATCAAGAACAGTAAGGGGCCAAGGATTGATCCCTGAGGAACTCCGAAAGATATAGGTCTAGGGTCACTTTGGTGTTCATAGATCTTAACTACCTGTTGTCTATGCGTTAGGTACGATTTAAAAATATCCAGGGCAACACCTGCTATTCCAATCTTTTCAAGCTTGTTGATAAGTAAGTCATGACTCACAGTATCGAATGCTTTTTTAAGGTCGATAAATATACCCAATGCAATTTTCTTACCGTCAATATTTTGTCTGATTTTTGTAATCAGATCAATGGTAGCAGCCAGGGTATTACTATTTGGTCTGAAACCAAATTGTCGGTCTGTAATATAATTAATGGATGTCAGGTAAGATTCTAAGCGTCGATGCAAGATTTTCTCAAAGATTTTCGACAAAATTGGAAGAACCAATATTGGCCTGTAATTGCCTGGGTCTGTTTTAGAGCCACTTTTATAGATAGGGCTAACTTTTGCGATTTTAAGTGAATCTGGAAAGTGTCCGGTTAGTAATGCTTTATTAATTAATTTTATACTGTAAACACGATGCATTTATTCATTAAATTCATTTAATATATTTCAGTTCTAAAGTTTTAATCTATTTATTCTTGCAATATATGATCGCCTCGTCCCTATCAGCGACGTTGCTGTCGCAAAAAGCGACGTCTGCGGTCAGCAGCGTTAGCAAGAGCTAAAATACGCTAACGTTATGATGACACTGAAGGCCTCATGACTAAAACATTGATTGAATGTAATTTTAGCTGTTTTTTTTTTCGAAAACAGCAAAAAAGGTGTCGTTGCTCAATGGCACTTCAATTTTATTTTATTTTATTTTTATTCTTAAGTATACAGCATTATCAAAACTTATAATACAAATAAATTTATCTAAACATTTGCCAATTACAGACTTATAATTTGTTATCTTTACATACATAAATTTTAGTGGGTACATTTTTAATGAAATATTGTTTAATTAAATGAAAACAGCAAACTAATCAAAACCAGAAGTAATCTAGTAGGTATACAATATGAAAGCTAAACAATTGTCTTCGCACCAGTGTAGTGTATTGTGCTAGCGAGTAAATGTGTGGCTGTGTGTGTGCCCGTGTTTGTGTGAGTAAGTGTTGTGTTGACTGTCGTGAGGAGTGGTTAGCTTATAACTTAACATTTCATAATGGTTGGGTTACATGGCTCAAGACCAGTGCAACTTTATTGGGTTAGGCAGAGCGTCAACAAATTTAAAACCAATAATAAAACATTATTGTTATTATTGTTATATATCAAAACTAGTTTTCGCGTGGTGCGCGACCTGCTAAAGCAGGCCGCGAGACGGTTGTGGTACCCTATTTGTTGGTTCAAAAAGGCGTTCATACATTTTTGGTTTGTCACGACCGCCATCTTGGATTTCAAAATGGATATCAGTTTTGTAATCAGCACCCCCGAAAACCTATCAAACAACACCTATGACAGATTTTTTTTAAACTGCATGTCCGCCATCTTGGATTTCAAAATGGATGTCATTTTTTGAATCAGCACTCCCGAAAACCTATTAATCGACACCCATGTCTGTATGCCCGAAAAATTTCATATCCGCCATCTTCCCAACTAACAAAAACTTGCTATATAATTGCTATTAAAGCTATTTTTCTTTGTTTTATAAAAGTTTTATTATAGTTATTAACGATACTAGTGTCGTAGGTAATCTGTAACGTGAGCCCATTTGAAACACGAGCGAAGCGAGTGTTTTATAGGGCTCCAGTTACACATTACCTAAGGCACGTATATTGTTCAACGTTTTACAATGCAGTAGCCGAGGAAACGAAACTAAAAAAAATGTTGTCTAAAACTTACATCGTATAGGTATATCCAAAGGTCTTAAAAGATAGTATTTTCAATCAACATTCACTGAAAACGAGTTACAATTGAACAGTTTTTACGATTAAACACAAACCATCAAGGAATTAACATTTTTATAACACAAAAATGATTTTGTTGAACAAATATTTTCAAATGGCGGGCAAAACAATGTCGAGCAAAATGTTTTTCCACATTTATGAGGCAAAGGCGAAGTAAATAAAATGCCAATTGCGCCTACAGAAATTATTAAATAGTTCAACTATTTGTTAGAAATCAGATTTGTTTGATTGAAAAAGTGAAATAAATAATTTACTTTTATATTTTATTTCACTGAAAATCAAGATTTTCGTCAGAAATAATTATTTTGTCAGGCATAAAAACTCTTTGCTGTCATTCTATAAAGCCAGTATGAAGCTTTATGAAAAATGTATTACTCTCACTTGTCAAAAGGGTCACTGAATTATCAAACCAGCTACTTTTTATTGCGTCATACATTTTTGTCAGTATTGTATTCATTTTTTGCTTACTTTTTATGCATCATTTAATAAAAAAAATTACTTTACTGGATCACAAAATAGTCACTGAAGTTGAATTTTGGTATATGAAAAATGGTTATTTGCTGATTAGTTACGGGGCCATTTCCGAGCAACTGCATTGTAAACATGTATAAAACGCAAAATGGGCACAAATTATAAGGGGGCTAAATCGTTGTAGACGTTTTATAAATACCATATAATAAGCTAATTTCCCTTCATCTTGCCATGAAAGCTAATTAGCTTTCTATGGGCAAGGAATTTACTTTAACATAACAAATTACCCTTGGAACTGCTAACAAAATTCGGCTATAAGGGTGATTCGTTATTTAGTGGCAATTGAAAATTATGATGTAAGAATTAAAGTCAGGTAATGCATGCACTGACTAGTTAAATTTATTAAAATATCAAGTGTCCATTTTAATAAATTATTGCCTACTTCCATTTATCAACGCACTTTTTTGCGTATAATACGGAAGTTTGTTTATGTGGGAGACGATTTTTGTGAGAATTGTGGGTGACTTTTGTGATATTTTTTCAACCTTTTTTTAAAACCATTTTTTAAATTTAAGACTTCGGTTAATTTATATTATAAGAGGAATCAGCTAATTCATTGCTTTTATAAATCATCTATACAAGGATTATTCCTGAAGTCGAAATTCAAAAACTCTCATCTTCAATTTTTATACTTTTAAAAACTTACTTAGTAAAAATCAAGCTCGAAAATTATTTTCAGCGCAAGTTTATATTAAGTCTAAGTACGATGAAATTAATTGAAGATATGCAACATAATTGCACACCTCAATGTGCGCCGCAGATAAAGAACTGAGCGCAGTGCAAGTGAACTATAAAATTGACTGCTACGATTTTTGTACATCTGCGATAAATGCCAACAAAACAGTCGTTAAAACACTCAAATCACCTGCAAAATGACGATTTGATAGCCTGCTTTGACATTTAGTGCCCCCGTGATAGAATGATAGCGCAATAAAATATGCGCCGGAACGCATTGAATTACAAATTTTACGTCCTCTCGATGATATTAACAGTGGGACCCCAAAGTTCTTATTACAAGGAATGTGTTCCAAGTGGAAATCTTAGATTCTCGCGGCATTGAACACGAATCTTAAAATTGAAATTTGAGTTGTGTTGATTTAAAACTTTTCAATTGTACATCAAAAACTCTAGAATTCAGGTCATTTTCCCGACTTTCCGTGCTGATTTTTAATGATAAACTAAAGATAAATCATTCTGATTGAAATGCAAAATATTGCGGTTCTCAAATTCAGATCTCAGAACGTGTTAAAAAAGAAGTATTTTATTGATTTACAGATATGATTTTGGTCTCACTTTGGCGAGTCACCAATCTCTAAAACGAAAAAAATTAGGAATCAATTAAGTGAGTATACACAGAAAATATCAGCTATTTCTGTTCAAAAGCAGTTTTTCCCGCTGCCAGGTCGTTAACCGTGCTTTCTAAAATCTTAGGCATTCTATGCCAGTTTGGTTTTAGTTGCGGGTCGAATCAGGTGTTCGAATCCGTGAGTGTTGATCAAGTTCGTGCTTACCACAGGATACATCAGGTAATCAACAATCATTTCTGTTTTATCTTTCCATTCCCTTAGAATCTAAGTTATTTTTGATGTTCTACATCGACTATTATAATTTCGGGTGCACATATATTCAGGACTAGCTGATGCCCGCAACTTCGTCTGCGTGTTGTACGTATTTTTATAATAATAATAATAAAATCATTTATTATCAGGCATCTAAGGCCCATAGATAAATACCTTACATACTATATATACCTTACAGACTTTATAGACCGAATTTGAACACTGACACAACTACAGATACATGAATTGCCGTTTTTTTTTATTAAAAGCAACAATTTCGTTCATATTTTCGTTTATTGATAACTAAGGAACAGCAATTTCTAAAAATATTTTTTACTTGAAAGCTTGGCTAACTATGTCATATTAGGTTGATACTTAATACATTACTTTGGGTCTGAAAACAAAGCTCAAACATAGTTGTTTCCTCTATCGCTTATATTTTTATTATTATTAAACGGTTTTATTTAGCTCACCCCGTTTGTTTTATTTATTATTCTTGGGTCAAATTTTGTAATTCAAATTTCACCCTCTTTCTGTCAACCAATTAAAAAAAAAAAAAAAAATTTTTTTCGTAGTTGAAGTCTAGGTCTGTGGTGTTTGCTATTTGTCGTCAGTTGTTGACATTTTGAAAGTTTTAGGAAACTTTTACGTAAATTATTACGTAATAGGTAGTTGATTTCTATTGTTGTTTCTATTGTTGATATTTCTTAGTGTTAGTTATTTAGGGCTAGGTTTTAATGTTTAGACGTTTCGTTTGGGATTCCCGGCTGTGTTTATTTCTCTTGTAACTTCTAGGTATTGCTCGCGTGTTGTTCTTAGTTGGTACTTGAAAAATAGCTTTGGATGTTGTTCCCAGTTACTCTCCCTTTAGGTTAATTTGTTCGTTGTGATGTTTTGTGACATTGCACTTTTTGTAAATTTCGTGATTTTCTATTCGAGATAGTAAACTTTGTTGTCATCGCGTATAGATAGTTTCAATTAATGTTTTTGTTCTATTTTTGTTAATGCGCGATTATTTGTTGTTGGAATTATTTAAGTTTCTTTATTTAATATTGACCTCTTCTTTTTTAACTGGATTTAATTAAACTTAAACTTTTACTTAACTTAAACTTAAATTTAACTTCAACTTAAACTTTAAATTAACTTTAACTTAAACTTAATTTAAAATAAATTTAGTTTTTCTTTGTAGGGTTGGCAATTTTTTTTTTGTGTGTGTATACAGGGTGGTCAAATTTTTTATTTTTTTTGTAGAAAGGGGATGTTGCAGCATTTCTGCTTGCGATCTTTTTTATGTTCTTTCCGGTCTAGTTTTCTTTTTAATTCAATATATTTCAAAATTTTAGAATTTGCTTGATTTTTGGATTTTGTTTGGGATTGAAGTTGACAGAAGCATTCGACAAAAAATTTTTCAGTGAAACGACTGATTTTTATGTGAAAGTGAATGCTATGTTTGATTTATTTTTGATATTAAATTCATCATTACTAACGTCGGTCAACAGAGAGATTAAAAATTTATAGTGTTATATATTTAAAGATTTTTTTTATTACCCAATTGTGTTACTCAAAATGTAAGTTTTTCACCATTTCTATTTTTTTTGTACTCACACGCCTACTCTACCCTAGCTACGCTATACAGTACACTTTTACAACATCTTCTTCACGCTCAGACAAATACTCTATCAGGCTGTTCTTGCAACAGTTACGAGAATCCTGGGTCTTATGGTTTAAATCAAATCTGGTTATCATTTGACCTGGGGGGATTACTTCACGACCTGCAAGAGGAGAATATCCTTCTTGTATAGGTTACACTAGCTAGACATCCTTACTATTCTAATAAATACTCATATATTTCTATTTTTCTTTCTTTGGGCTCTTTTGGGTTTCGTGACCTTTTAGGTATCTTAGTCCAATTTGGAATTTTTGTAGTTTCAGTGTAATTAAGAAACGACATTAAAAGTTCGGACAACAATTTACCGCTGGGAGTTCTGACAGACGAGTACCCAATTTGGGCTACCTAATCCGCCAGATCCTGCCACCATTCTACAGCGGTTCGACCAGCGGCCTCTGGAAGACCAGTAGCTAAGTTTTTTATCCATTCCTTTAAATACTCTTAATTTATTTTTGTCAAAATGTGCCAATTGTAACAGTTTTAGTTTTATCTATCAAGTAGGTGGGGTATTTATTCGGCGCTGAATATATTCTTCCTATTTGCTACAGATAATAATTTATTTTAGATAGGCCTCGTGTTTAAAATTTATGTATGGAATTGTAACCGTTCAAAATAATCCAACACATCATTTCCAAACAAAATATCTATACGTTGAAAATTGTTTTGCGTGTTAGGTTATCCTGTATGTTACACCTTAAAATTTAATTTAAATGTTCAATTTCTTTAATCTTTATTTTTCTGGGTCTAAGTCGAATTTTTGTAATTTTTTGTTTAATTAAATCCTTTCATTCTTTTTTAAAAAATCTTGTCTTCTTTATTTTTTTGTGTGTTTCGGCGATCAACATTTTAAATTTTATCGCTGAAATATCTCTTAATATAAAATGTGTACTTAATGTATTTTTTAATACGAGGAAATAGCCAAAATCTACTAGTCGAGAAATTATAGACTGTAAAAATAAGATTCGTCACCGCTCTAGCACAGCCTTGCCAACAGCCGTGAGTTCCCGCAGCCGAGAGATCGACGACGAGCAAATAGAGCTTAGAGAATACCTAACATAACGTCGGTGCGCGCAGCGAACGATGTTACGGCTGCGACAGCCGTGATCACAGCGATGAACGCAGCTTTAAAGTTTTGCTTAGAGAATTGCATAGCTGACATCTAAATGAACTTCTCTTTTAAACATCAGAAAATTGGGGGAAAATCCAGTTGACATATTTATACACTAGCTGATGCCCGCAACTTCGTCTGCGTGTTGTATGTATTTTTATAGACCGAGTTTGTACTTTGACACAACTACAGATACATGAATTGCCGTTTTTTATTGAAGCAACTATTTCGTTCATATTTTCGTTATATGAACGAATAGCAACTATTTCGTTCATATAAGGAAAAGCAATTTCTAAAAATATTTTTTATTTGAAAACTTGGCTAACTATGTCATATAAGGTTGATACTTAATACATTACTTTGGATCTGAAAACAAAGGTCAAACATAGTTGTTTCCTCTATCGTTTATATTTTCTATACCATTGTTACTGCTTTTGATAAATTAAGGTCCGTATTATAGAACGCGACTCAGACTCTGATCTATACTTAAGTAGCAGTCGTTTTTGATTTTTGATACTGGGAGAGATAGACAATCAACACTTAACATGAGTCAGTGGTGCCTCTAAAACATCTTGTTATCTTAACAATCCCACAAAAAGTGGTTAATTAATATTGTATTTCGCGTTTCTGTGAAAAACGTAAGGATTTTGTACTTATAAAAAATAAAAATATGTGGAGTAAAAAATTTACGAAAATTGTATGTTGAAAGACCTATTACTTAGGTAAGTACAATAAATGGCACACGAATTCCTTAGTATTAATTCCAGACTTATTTGTGATTTTCAGTGGAATAGAAGTTTCTGAAACAGGTCACCTATTTCAGTATCTAAGACAACCCCCGTGCATTTGAGATTTCAGCTAGCACGCTGCTTTTATTGTGCTTTGCGATAATTGTGTAAAAATGATTAAATAAAAAATTAAATTTAAGATAGAAATGACTAAGCTTTCCCTTCAATTGACATTTGTAGAAATAAGCAAAGGTGTCAGTGCTTGATCCAAACTAAGAAACTGATTAGAATAGTAATATTATAATATTTATCCATGGCTTATAAAGCGTAGCATTGCGTATATTATACGCAATGCTACGCTTGATGTAAACTAAAATCATGGACTCAATAAATAGCCCTTATTTCATGTCAGAACATCAAAGCCATAGATCTAACCAATATAGACCATATTCATAGTGGTTTTAATAAAACAAATGTCAATTGTCAGTTTCTATTTAGTTTCCCGCCTTTAAAAATAAGAAATGCATTGAAAAACCGGCTGTACGGCCATAGATTCCTTTGCTTAAAAATAGAAATAAGCCGTTTTATTGTTTTCAAAAAGTGATATCCTGAAGATTGAATAATGTCATTTAGTTAGGGCCGAATTAAGATTTGAAGACTAAATACTTAATCAACTTCGTTCTTATTAACACTGTATTAAGTATTTAGTTTTGGTTCGTTAAAAAAGTGCAGAATAGCCGAACTATTAATGGGGAAGCTGACAAAAGTTTCGATATTTTAGATATAATACGCCTATAATCTTCGTTGGAGTAACATAAGTCACATAACTTTACATGTTATGAAAATTTAAAAAATGGCATATTGTTTATGAGTATATAATACGTTGTCTAAATTTTGCAATGCACGGACGGCCCCAACTCAGGTTACCACACGCGTGCACTCTGTGCTGTTGTGATAAGAGTGGTTTTGCAATGAAAATGGAGTAACCTGATGCGCTGGCCTCTGTACCAACAATGCAATGTATTTGGTTGGCAGCTGGCACATTCCAAATTTTTTGTTCAGTGCCAGTTCAGCACAGAAGTTTTTGTTTTATTTTTGGATATTTGTGGGTCAGTTACAATAATTTTAATTTCTTCCGACTCACTTATATTCGACGATAGCTCTTAAAAATAACATCTATCTAATTATAGAGCAGCACCCTCAGAGTTTCTTTATAAAGTACTTTTTTAAAGGTGAATTTATGAAGTTAGAAAAAGGTTATTATTACCTACAAAGAAAACTCAATAAGTAGCATCATGGCAGAATACCAGCGCTGCAGTCTGGTACTGCAGCAATATGCTAAGTCAGCGCCAATTTGATTGGCATGTTGTGCTGTTTTATGTCAATTGAATAAAGTGTCAATCTATCTATCTATCATAAAATCAATTAATTAACTAAAGTTTCCCAATAACCAATTACAATAACCATAAATCAATTAATTACTAAAGTTTCCCTCGTATGGTTTGTTTGCCCAAACCGGAAATCGAACCCAGAAACCGTCGATTCACAGGCTGTGTAACTCTACTACTCAACCAAACTTCCGACAAAAAATTAAGAAAGGATCTTTTATAAAAAATATCTCATAAATCTCAATCCGGTCCTTTTATCAAATGCTACGTACTTATAGACATGGAAAAAATAAGTTAAATATCAACACTGTCTAGGGATATTGCTTAATTTTTCATACAAAAAGGTGTGTTTGAGAAGCTATAAAAGCATACTCGAGACACATGGAGGGATATAATTTTAAGATGAGCAAGTGTTAAACCTGAATTTTCAACTCTCGTCAATGAATTTTGTTTAAATTGTTTTTTTTAAACGTGACGTAAACGAAAACAAAAATGCACTTTTTTCTGCTTTTTGTATGAAAATGGTGGAATTAGCGCAATTTTGTTTTTTTTTCATTTTAGTCACGTTTTCACAAATTTCAAGAAAAATTAAATTCATTGATAAAAATTGAAAATTCATGTTTAGCACTTGCTCATCTGAAAATTATATCACTCCGTCTATCTCGAGTATGGTATTATAGCTTCTCAAACAGACCTCTTTTGTATGAAAAATCATGCAATATCCCTAGACAGTGTTGATGTGTATATTTTTCTATGTTTGGCGTAAATAATAGAAAGAACTTGAGAAACATTGTAAGTGCCTATTCCATTCAAGGGTTGCCCTTGATTTTTATGGGATTCCATCAGATCCTGACTTGGTGACAATAAGACCACTTCTGGAGTATACTCTTTCGAACAAAAAAATTTTAAAAATCGAATATGTGACTTATTTTGACAATTTTGAAGAATTTTGAAAATCGGTCCAAATGGCGGAGAAATCGGTGAACATACATAAAATAAAGATATACAATGGTTTAAGATTTCGTAGTCTTCCTTTCATTTAATTTACCAAGTTTGTTAGAAAGATTTCATCCTTATAATTGACCCTAACGATCGACGCAATAAAAGTACAGGGTATTCTTACAGATTTTAGTCGGTTCGATTCCCGGTTGGGGCAAGCGAATTTTCGAAAATTCTTGAATGCAGTTTTCTTTCTTTTCAAAAATAAAGGAATGTTTTCTTTGAGTACAATTTTCTATCTACAGTATTATGAGTACTTTCCCTTCAGGTGGCATTACAAAATTCCACCCTGTATACAGTCGAACATAAAACCTCCTCCTTTTTGGAAGTCGGTTAAATAGTAATTCAAGTGATACAGTATATCTGCTACGATCCAGCGGCAGTGCTTCTCGCCGCCATAGTTCTTCGTAAACAAAACACTGTCGGCTTACGGAGAATGAGAGAAGTAAAGAAATATAAATTGAAGACATAGCTAAGAAATACATATATTGAAGACCTGGCTGTATGGATGCAGATTCTTTTGCCTTTCTCGAAAGAGATAAATTTAAAAAACAACATGTCCTTGCTTTTAGCCCATGTATATGTCAAAAATACGTTGATCTCTATGGTATGAGTAAAATGTTCTGAAAAACACCTAGCTTTGAATTTTTTCAGGGGTTTTTGTAGTTGGTTTTATATTTACTGGCTAAATTTCAAGATTTTATGTAGCCTGAATGTTGACCGGGGATATAAGGTACCCCTATGCAAAATTTCATTTAAATTGGTCCAACAGTTACGGAGATTAGCCCGTGCAAACAGACAAACAGACAAACAAATAAACAGACAAACAGAGAAACAAAAAAATCTAAAAAAATCGGGATTTGTTTTATTTCTCTTCTTACATCCCCCTGACTCGGTTTTTAGCATTTTTTTTCAATGTACAGAAACTTGACCTCTACAGTTTTATTATATGTATAGAAGATGAGTTCAAATATAATTTCACTTTGGGTAATACCTTGGCCCAACTTCGCTGGTCAGTTTCAACTAAAATACTAAGACAAGTGACCACCGACTGGTTATAGCGTTCAACAGGGTTTGCCTGCGGGGAATAATAAGGGGTATAATAAGGTGAAGGAATACCATAGGAAGCCAAAAATGTACGAAACTGGTTACTATGAAAAACTGTTGCATCCTTACTAATATTATAAACGCGAAAGTTTGTAAGTATGGATGTATGGATGTATGGATGTATGGATGTTTGTTACTCTTTCACACTCAAACGGCTGGACCAATTTTGATACAATTTGGTATGGAGGTAGCTGACACTCTGGATTAACACATAGGCTACATAATTTTCCCAAATTCCCACGGGAACGAAGTCCCGGGCAGAAAGCTAGTTATCACATAACAACGTAGGCGGAACACCATAGTACAAAAAGATATCCCTCTCAAGTATGGTAGCGATCGCTTGACTAGGATTTAGCCAGACGTATTTAGTGAATACATCAACTATAGTTAAAATATAGCGATAACCATAATACGCCAGCGGTAGCGGACCAATAATGTCGAGAGAGATCGATTGCATCGGTGCTGTAACCTCTTTAGGAAATAACATATGGCCTCGGGGTTGAGTATTTGAGATCTTAAAAGCTTTACAAGTCTCACAAGTTCTAAGCGCTTCTGAGACAATATGAAACATGTTTGGCCAATAATAAAGGGACTTTAATTTATAATAAGTTTTATTAACACCTAGGTGAATAGAAGGTAACTCGTTATGTACCTCAGAAATTGCGTTTTGATACTGTTCTGAAGGCAATACTATCCGCCATGGGTCTTCAGACAACGGAAAATCAGAAGACATCCTACGAAGAAGTATTCCGTCATTAATAACATACGCAGGAAACATCTGAGGGTTGTTAGAAACACCATCATAAATCTTTTTATACCAAGGGTCAGAAGTGTTAAAAATACCCCCATTATAGGAAATAATGCCCACATTTATGGGGTTACGTGACAGTGCATCAGGTACAACGTTATGAACACCCTTTCTATGAATTATGTCAAAGGTATACTGAGAAATAATGGTCGCCCAGCGCGCTAGACGACCAGAAGGGTTGTCAAGTGTTAATAACCATTTTAAAGCAATATGATCGGTGATAACAGAAAAACGCATCCCATCAAGGTAACCACGAAAGTGATTAATAGAATCCAGTACTGCAAGGAGTTCACGCTCAGTTGTGCTGTAGTTTCTCTCAGCTTTCGAAAACAAACGCGAGTGATATGCAATAGGATGCTGTATACCATCTATCTCCTGTGAAAGTACTGAACCTAAACCAACAGAGGATGCATCACATTGTAAGATAAACGGCTTTGAGAAATCAGGACAAGACATAACTGGAGTATCAACCAACGCATTCTTTAATTTTTCAAAAGCTGCTCGTGCAGAATCTGGCCATTCAATTTTATCATGTCCCTTTTTCTTACCAATCAAAACTGTGAGAGGAGCAATTATCGTGAAAAAATCTTTCACGAACCTACGGTAATAAGAACAAAGACCAATGAAACCACGCAAGGACTTGGCATTCTCTGGCACTGGAAACTCACGGATGGAACTTAGTTTCGCAGGATCAGTCTGTAAACCATTTTCATTTACGATATACCCAAGATACTTAAGCTGACTCTTGCAAAACTCGCACTTCTTGAGATTAACCGTCAAACCTGCTTCTTTAAGATGCACAGCCACCTTACAAATAATCTCAAGATGACCCTCAAAATCGCGAGAGACCAGGACGAGGTCGTCAACGTAACCAAAAACACAGTTATTGCCATGAGCAGTGAACTCAAAATTAACTATCATGTCCGTCAGCCTCTGCATCTCGGAAGCAGCGTTGGTTATTCTAACAAACTCGAATAGACCACGCTGTGGAACGATGAACGCGGTTTTCTCACAGCTATCCTTATCTGAAAGGGGGATTTGCCAAAACGCGCTGCGGAAATCAAGCGTAGTCATGTATCCTGCACCTCGTAGGTTATCTAAAATATCCTGGATCTTAGGCAAAGGATAAGAATCACGAATCGTAACGCTATTCAACTTCCTACTGTCAACACAAAAACGGATAGAACCATCCTTCTTTGTAATCATAACAACAGGACTCGCCCAAGGAAAACGCGACGGACGTATAATCCCATCATTAAGCATTTTATCGATTTCTTCATTCAGGACCTTAAGCTTGGCGGGTGAAAGAGGATAATACCGCTGCCTGATAGGAGGACCTGTCGTAACTATTTTATGACTAAGCCAGGTAGTCTTACCGATACCCTTTTTCTCTGAAGAAATATCATCAAAGACTTTGATTACTTCTTGTAATCGTGCCTCTTGATCAGCAGATAAGGAAGAACGAGACTAGACAAACTTATTCTCCCCAATAACAGCTTTATCTAACTTTTAAACTGGGTCCTGTATGAACATCTTCCCAGAAATACCGGAATTAAAAGCTCCGCAAAGGACAGACGTTAGGCCAAAGTTATTCCAGAATTCAATACCCAAAATCAACTGCGTAGTGACACGTGACGTAACAAGAAAACGGTGTTGCAGTGTAATATTATTAAAACGGACGGGTAAGGAAACGGAACCTAGTATCGACATCGGAGAATTGTCTGCAGATACGACACTATGACCGGGATCAGGTTGATACGCAACATTCAGCGAAGCAAGCAACGAAGTATGAATCAATGACGTTTGAGCACCTGTGTCGAGTAATGCGTATAAAGCTCTATTAAAAATAAACACTTCAACAAATGGCCTATTATCAATAAAATCTGAAAAAATAACCGGAGAGATCGAATGATGACGAAAACCCCGGGAACTAACTAGTTTTTTGAAGTAGAAGATTGCGCGGCGATGCGGGCATTACATGTGGGGCAATTCTTAGTAGTAAAACCGGGACACCTGCAAATGAAACAAATAACCCCAGGAATAGAAGGACAAGCCCGGAAATCGTGGCCTGTTTGATTGCACTTTATACAAATAAAGCGTGTCGAATCAACTATCGGCGCAAACACTTTACGAGACTGAACGATATCCGAAGCTTGCTGAGGCGGCTCGTAACTCTCAAAGTTTGAGACAACATCTAACAAGGCGTCAATACTATCTATCCTGTTTGTAGACAAACAAGGCCTGTACCTCGAATGAAGGTTATGTTTTATAATAGGTAACAGCGCAGAATCAGGGATTGGATCAGTAAGTTTTAAATTTAAGTCATGAACGATAATTATAAAATCCCTGGCTGATTGCGATGCTGTTTGTTTTAAATCACGAAGACGCTGTTCTAGGTGATAGTCGTAGTCGGTTTTTAAATAAGTTTTATAATAATTGGACTTCAACTCATCATACGACAAAGAAGGAACTCTAATTGTCCTGAAATATAAAAGAGCCGAACCAGAAACAAGTTCGTGGAAACGACGCACAATATACGAAGATGGAATGTCAGAAGCGAACATCCGTTCTTCAATGAGCTGAAAGAAATCCTTCACGCAGGTTTGTCCATCAAAACAAATATTCCATTTTGACAAACTAACGTCGCGGGAGAAAAGCTGTTTGAGTCGCGTAGCTTCATGAGCAGAAACAAACTGTTGATTCATTCTCTGCAAAATAGGACTAGCACGATAAGGTGACTCTCCAATATCTTGCTTGTCGTTCCCTTCGTGGAGTGTCGTTTTCGCTAGGAAGTTTCGTGAGCGCGTTTACTAACGGCTTATGGTCTGTATAGACGATGACGTCATTTCCTTCGATGAGTCTACGAAATCGTTTCACGGCCGCGTATATCGCTAATAATTCACGATCATATACGCTGTACCGTCGTTGTGTGTCGCTGATTATTTTAGAGACAAAAGATAGGGGTTTTCACTTGCTGCCTATCCTCTGTTGTAGTACCGCGCCTATGCCGCAATCCGACGCGTCTGACATAATACATAACGGTGCGCCCGGAACGGGGTGTGAGATCATCGTAGCTTTTAAGATGCTTTGTCTGCAATAGTAGAACGAACATCAATCCAAATGAAACACCAATCCTCTTTAAACGTATATTTCCTCTTCATGGTAATGTACAATTTAATTATATTTTAGATCTCACTATTTTAACGGACACTTCCGTAAACTACACTTTCTAAGGACACGACTACTCTCCTCAACTGCCAGGCAACGAATGGAATGTCCCCGTCAGCCAAACTCCCCTTCCCTTTTTGAATTTCGCATGAAGTTAGCCACTAAACTTTGCTACTGTTTTGTCTGTCAGTAGTTGTACCGGAAAAAGTCATTCACCAAACTATTCAATTTAAGTTAAACACTCAAAAATATTTTTAAAAAGTGCAAAAATTGCTAAAATATGTAACGAAACCTTACACTCGACCATCCTGATAACGTGTATGACCTCATACACGCACCGTTGTAAACCTTACACTTGGCTGATTAGGACATCCCTGTACTTCAGCTTATAATGATTTTCTAGCCCTACCTGTAGTGTATCTGTCGTCTCGTGCGATGCACCGGCGGGAGGCGGGCGCGCGGTGGCAGTGGCAAGCCGACCGGGAGCGAGTGAGGACGTTCCGCCGTGCGGTGCATGCGCTCAGCGAGCCGATATAATATCGATCTTATTATTAAAGGAGGGACACAACATTTGCGTCGAGGATTAATTGTGAGTTTTTAATTACGAGGATACACAACAAAAATGATCTCATTATGTAAAAAGGGGAAAATAGTGAAGTTAATAAAATAAGAATACGCAGTAAGCAGGTAGGTTAGGTACCTACTTTTACATTTTGTAGGGTACAATATGGTATAATCCGAGGAATAGGCCAGGCAAATCAAGGAGTCTCCGCTATTAGAATTAATGTAATAGCTATCAAAAAATATTTTCATCTACCTCTTTGAGAAATAGTGAGTAAATAAATCAGTTTAAGAAGTAAAATAAATAATGGAGTAGCTAATATTAGTACCTACTGCAGCATTTCTGCTTGCGATCTTTTTTATGTTATTTCCGGTCTAGTTTTCTTTTTAATTCAATATATTTCAAAATTTTAGAATTTGCTTGATTTTTGGATTTTGTTTGGGATTGAAGTTGACAGAAGCATTCGCCAAAAAAATTTCAGTGAAACGACTGATTTTATGTGAAAGTGAATACTTTATTTGATTTATTTTTGATATTAAATTCTTTATTACTAACGTCGGTCAACAGAGAGATTAAAAATGTATGGTGTTATATATTTAAAGATTTTTTTTATTATCCAATTGTGTTAATCAAAATTTTCAGTGTAATTAAGAAACGACATTAAAAGTTTGGGCAACAATTTACCCCTGGGAGTTCTGACAGACGAGTACCCAATTTGAGCTACCTAATTCACCAGCTATGCAATTCTCTAAGCAACACTTTAAAGCTGCGCTCAGCGCTGTGATCACGGCTGTCACAGCCGTAACATCGTTCGCTGCGCGCACCGACGTTATGTTAGGTATTCTCTAAGCTCTACTTGCTCGTCGTCGATCTCTCGGCTGCGGGAACTAACGGCGGTGACGAATCTTATTTTTACAGTCTATAATTTCTCGACTAGTAGATTTTGGCTATTTCCTCGTATTAAAAAATACATTAAGTACACATTTTATATTAAGAGATATGTAGTAATTGCTTGAATGTATAATATCAATAATTTACTACTTTAAAATAAAGGCACAACGATACAGATTAAAAAAAAAACATAACCTAACTTTGTGCTTGCGTTTGCGGTCGAAGTTACACAGTTGTTGGTAAACAAATACTTAATAATGATGAAAAAAATCTCTCCGTTCCAAGAATGCTTATTAAGTATGGGACTGTGGTTCAACCTACGTTAGCCACTTGAAATTTTTACGCATTATACAATCTTCCATCATCATTTTACGTCTATACCCTTTGTGACTACCACACAGTGAACACTTCGCGAAGTGTATTTTGAATCTATTAAGAAGTAAGTATTTCCTACTAATTATTTATGTTTTCGTCAATAAAATCAGTGAGTATATTCAATTTATCAAGTCAATTACTTAATAGGTTTTTGGGTAGTACTAATTTATAAATATCAACTTTATTTTCAGTGGCTCGTAATGCAGGACCATCCACAGCTCAAGAGCTCAAGTCAAAAAATTTATTGGGCTGATGGAGACGAGATCATATCTTGCCACTGGGCATGCCTGTACAACCAATGCTAGGACCCGGATGCGAAATGGATAGGAATAAGTCGCTCTAGTATTGAATACTGATGGCAACGGGTGTGTTAAAGATTGGAAGCAGTGGGCAAAGGTATGTGATGCACATTGCACATATTTAAGTATATAACTTTTAATTTTGTGTTAAGACATTTGTGTCTAGTTCAGTGAAGTAAGATCTTTTTTTTGTTGTGTGTAGTATTACAGTTAAAAGGAAGGCCAATATGGCAGAGGACGATGCTGAGGTGGTGGAGCTCACAGAGCTAGAACAACGAATTATAATTATCGCTGGTGGCCTAACCTTTGCTACTGGTGATAGGCACCTTTCTATTAATCCATTCCCAGTAGTTATGTACTTACCTACATGTTAAATTCTTTACTAACGACATAAAAAATATTACTGAATAAAATAATTAATCCTTACTAATATTATAAATGCGAAAGTAACTCTGTCTGTCTCTCCGTCTTTCACGCCTAAACTACTGAACCAATTTTGATGAAATTTGGTGCAGTTATAGATTAGAGCCTGGGAAAGGACATAGGCTACATTTTATCCCACAATTGGGCACGATATAACCTGTAGTCAACGCGGGCGGAGCTGCGGACGGAAAACTAGTGGTTAATACTCGTAATTATATAATTGGTTTTACTAATAGTAATGTTTTACTATAACTAAATGCCGTTGAATTTACAGCTCGCACGGATGGAGCAAGGGGCGGTGGATGTGCGCGGCGCCTCATATTAGTGGAGACACCGACCCAGCGCGGGCACCGCTCACTGCCGTCACAGAGCAAGTGGTGGGTCCCCGCAGCGACGCCGCGTGCTTCGAGGCGCGCGTACCCAGGGAGGAATGTCTTCGGCCCGGCGACGTCTGCTGCGACCGTATCCGCCATCGCAACGCCGGCCGCTCCGAAATGGCGAGCGCCATTGAAAATGCCGCGCCGAATGCGGAGATTGCCATTGCACGGTCGCAAGAAACGTATGCGCAGGGCTACCGCATGATGGCGGAAGCGCTAGAGAACTTCACAAACGCAGTAGGCAACGTCGCACACAGATAGTTGAAGCCATTCAACAATCTGCTGTACGACGTTGACCTGTTTATTAGTACAGTGGTTCCAGATTCAATACTAATGATGACTTTAGCTTAATGTCCTGGGTCTTTTTTGTGTTTATCCATGTCAAACAAAGCGCAAAGTTTTCCTAGTATGGGCCTACATGAGCTTGAGCATTATAATTATTAATAATTTGCTCGTAAAAATTATAGTATATTGCACTTTTTTCAGACGAGTCCCTATATAATAAAATATTAAGTGACATTGATTACAATTTACAATTAATACTTAAAAAAAACTCGTAAAATCAAGGTTATTGTAATAACATTTCTCAGAAACTAAGGTTTGTTACTATTTTGTTTGAGACTGCTCGATTTTGTGGAATTTATACTATATTTTTTTCTGTTAAACTAGGAACCTTCAGGTCTTTTAATATCTATATTTCTTAAAATATTTGGTTTGCAATATTACGACTGTAGGTAGGTATATGTTCTAAATTAAATAAATATAATTTAATTAAGAGAAAATAATTGTAATTAAGTACTTAATTTTAGAAGGCAAAAAATAAAAGCAATTTAGTTTGATGTTTTTTTTTTTATTTTCACTGACCCAAAAAAAATTAAATGCTAATCCAGCATTTTTTTTAAACTAAAAACACACATTAACTAGAACAGAAAAAAAAACAATCAAATTAAAGCATAATGGGTTTGTTCCAATATGTGATGGATGGGATTTTCTTTTTCTTGTAAGTTATTGGGTAATTCCAAGATTGGTTATCCAGCACGATTACATATATTATGCAACACACAGTAAGCAACGGCTATTTTAGACACCATATCTGGGTCATAGTGCAGATCTCTGTGGACTAGAAGGCATCTGCACTGCCCTTCAAAATTCCAATTGTCCTTTCGACACTTTGTTGTTGTGCCGTGCAGTGAATTGTAGTAATCCTCTGGTGAACTAGGCTCGAGATTAACATTGTTAAATATTTTCCAAACCTAACAAACATGCTCTCTCCTCTGCTGTTTAATTGTTCTAGGTGATGTTTTATGGCTGTGTTATTAAAAACAAAACTGTCGTGTGTGGTCTCACTGAATGTAGCATCTCCATGTAATATAATAAGGTCACAATCATTGATCTGAAATATAATATGTTTTAAATTTAACACATTAATCAAATAAAAATATTAACATAACCTCTGTTTATAGGCCACAACTTTATAAGTAATTTACCAAGTTTTAGGTTCACAATATAAATAAAAAGGTGTGTACTTACATATTTATAATTTAATCCGATATTAGCACTTCGAATTCCACTAAAATAAATTAAAAAGCCTTGCCAACAGCCACGAAATAGAAGCTTTTGAGTTTGACATTAAAAATCGTAGGCGTACGCCGAGGTTGTGGCTGAAGTGGAGGCTGTTTTGCTTAGAGAATACCGATTTCCTTTAAGAAATGTCAAATAAGTGATTCCATATCACGCCGTCTGCAGCCGTGCGGCGCTAGTGTCGGCAGCCTTGAAAATGTTATGAAGTAGAATACGAAACGTGTATTCACCGCTGTAACAGCCGCTGCGATCAAGGCTGTAACGATGTTTGCGCTTAGAGAATCGCACTGCTGATCCTGCCACCAATTTTACTGCAAGTCGACCACCGGCCTCTGGAAGACCAGTAGCTAAGTTTTTTTATCCATTCCTTTAAATACTCTTAATTTATTTTTGTTAAAATGTGCCTATTGTAACAGTTTTAGTTTTATCTATCAAGTTGGTGGGGTATTTATTCGGCGCTGAATATATTCTTCCTATTTGCTACTGATAATAATTTATTTTAGGTAGGCCTCGTGTTTAAATTTTAGGTATGAAATTGTAACCGTTAAAAATATTCCAACACTTCATTTCCAAACAAAATATCTATACGTTGAAAATTGTTTTGCGTGTTAGGTTATCCTGTGTGTTACACCTTAAAATTTAATTTAAATGTTCAATTTCTTTAATCTTTATTTTTCTGGGTCTAAGTCGAATTTTTGTAATTTTTTGTTTAATTAAATCCTTTCATTCTTTTAAAAAAAATCTTGTCTTCTTTATTTTTTTGTGTGTTTCGGCGTTCAACATTTTAAATTTTATCGCTGAAGACCTGGCGCCCGCGATTAAAAAACCCTGGATATGAGGTAAGTAATTGTCCATTTACTATTCTGTGGCATTGATTAATTTTTTTTCCTTTTTTTTTTTTGCTTATACGGTGGGCACGTTCCGTGCCGCTGTCGCTTTCATAATTGTTTTTTTTGTTTTATTATGTTTCAGATAACCTATAACCCACTGAAGCTCTGAATACCCCATTGGGAATGTTGGACTTTTAAACCCCTACGACGTTCTGGTGTGACTTCGTGCCACATTTTAATTGTTTTTTTTTTGTTGTTGTTATGTGATGTTATATGTAAAAATAATTTTACTTAACATGAAACTCGTTCTTATTTATTAAAATAAAGAAATATTTAACCCTTTCCCCATCCCCGTAGTTAGTTGTTTAACGTAGTAAACAACGCGTTCAACTCGTTTCTTTTTCACCCTATTAGGTATATTACCCCTATTAGGTATTTTTTCTCTATTAGGTATTTTTTCCCTATTAGGTATTTTTTCCCTAATTAGGTAGTATTATTTCCTCTTAGGGAATTTTCACGTAATACGATTTATAATTAACGTTCTGTTCACTTCACGGTATCGTTTTCTTTGCTTTATTTCTAACATCAGATACCATTTTTGTTTAAAAAATGTCGCTAAATCAGGACACTGTCGTTGATGTTGAACCAGAAGAGGCCGCTTACGAGCAAGATATTGGGGAGACGCCTTATCGTGCTAGTCCTATTTTGCAGAGAATGAATCAAGTCTGTTTCAGCTCATGAAGCTACGCGACTCAAACAGCTTTTCACCCGTGACGTTAGTTTGTCAAAATGGAATATTTGTTTTGATGGACAAACCTGCGTGAAGGATTTCTTTCAGCTCATCGAAGAACGGATGTTCGCTTCTGACATTCCATCTTCGTATATTGTGCGTCGTTTCCACGAACTTGTTTCTGGTTCGGCTCTTTTATATTTCAGGACAATTAGAGTTCCTTCTTTGACGTATGATGAATTAAAGTCCAATTATTATAAAACTTATTTGAAAACCGACTACGACTATCACCTTGAACAGCGTCTTCGTGATTTAAAACAAACAGCATCGCAATCAGCCAGGGATTTTATTATTATTGTTCATGATTTAAATTTAAAACTTACTGACCCAATCCCTGATTCTGCGCTTTTACCCATTATAAAACATAACCTACATTCGCGGTACAGGCCTTGTTTGTCTACAAACAAGATTGATAGCATTGACGCCTTGTTAGATGTTGTCTCAAACTTTGAGAGCTACGAGCCGCCTCAGCAAGCTTCGGATATCGTTCAGTCTCGTAAAGTGGTTGCGCCGATAGTTGATTCGACTCGCTTTATTTGTATGAAGTGCAATCAAACAGGCCACGATTTCCGGGCTTGTCCTTCTATTCCTGGGGTTATTTGTTTCATTTGCAGGTGTCCTGGTCATAGTGTCGTTTCTGCAGACAATTCTCCGATGTCGATACTAGGTTCCGTTTCTTTACCCGTCCGTTTTAATAATATTACACTGCAACACCGTTTTTTTGTTACGTCACGTGTCACTACGCAGTTGATTTTGGGTATTGAATTCTGGAATAACTTTGGCCTAACGTCTGTCCTTTGCGGAGCTTTTAATTCCGGTATTTCTGGGAAGATGTTCATACAGGACCCAGTTCAAAAGTTAGATCAAGCTTTTATTGGGGAGAATAAGTTTGTCCAGTCTCGTTCTTCCTTATCTGCTGATCAAGAGGCACGATTACAAGAAGTAATCAAAATCTTTGATGAGATTTCTTCAGAAAAAAAGGGTATCGGTAAGACTACCTGGCTTAGTCATAAGATAGTTACAACAGGTCCTCCTATCAGGCAGCGGTATTATCCTCTTTCACCCGCCAAGCTTAAGGTCCTGAATGAAGAAATCGATAAAATGCTTAATGATGGCGTTATACGTCCGTCGCGTTCTCCTTGGGCGAGTCCTGTTGTAATGATTACAAAGAAAGATGGTTCTATCCGTTTTTGTGTTGACATTAGGAAGTTGAATAGCGTTACGATTCGTGATTCTTATCCTTTGCCTAGGATCCAGGATATTTTAGATAACCTACGAGGTGCGAGATACATGACTACGCTTGATTTCCGCAGCGCGTTTTGGCAAATCCCCCTTTCTGATAATGATAGCTGTGAGAAAACCGCGTTTATCGTTCCACAGCGTGGTCTATTCGAGTTTGTTAGAATGCCCTTCGGACTAACCAACGCTACTTCCGAGATGCAGAGGCTGACGGACATGATAGTTAATTTTGAGTTTACTGCTGATGGCAATAACTGTGTTTTTGGTTACGTTGACGACCTCGTCTTGGTCTCTCGCGATTTTGAGGGTCATCTTGAGCTTATTCGTAAGGTGGCTGTGCGTTTTAAAGAAGCAGGTTTGACGGTTAATCTCAAGAAGTGCGAGTTTTGCAAGAGTCAGCTTAAGTATCTTGGGTATATCGTAAATGAAAATGGTTTACAGACTGATCCTGCGAAACTAAGTTCCATCCGTGAGTTTCCTGTGCCAGAGAATGCCAAGTCTTTGCGTGGTTTCATTGGTCTTTGTTCTTATTACCGTAGGTTCGTGAAAGATTTTTTCACGATAATTGCTCCTCTCACAGTTTTGATTGGTAAGAAAAAGGGACATGATAAAATTGAATGGCCAGATTCTGCACGAGCAGCTTTTGAAAAATTAAAGAATGCGTTGATTGATACTCCAGTTATGTCTTGTCCTGATTTCTCAAAGCCGTTTATCTTACAATGTGATGCATCCTCTGTTGGTTTAGGTTCAGTACTTTCACAGGAGATAGATGGTGTAGAGCATCCTATTGCATATCACTCGCGTTTGTTTTCGAAAGCAGAGAGAAACTACAGCACAACTGAGCGTGAACTCCTTGCAGTACTGGATTCTATTAATCACTTTCGTGGTTACCTTGATGGGATGCGTTTTTCTGTTATCACCGATCATATTGCTTTAAAATGGTTATTAACACTTGACAACCCTTCTGGTCGTCTAGCGCGCTGGGCGACCATTATTTCTCAGTATACCTTTGACATAATTCATAGAAAGGGTGTTCATAACGTTGTACCTGATGCATTGTCACGTAACCCCATAAATGTGGGCATTATTTCCTATAATGGGGGTATTTTTAACACTTCTGACCCTTGGTATAAAAAGATTTATGATGGTGTTTCTAACAACCCTCAGATGTTTCCTGCGTATGTTATTAATGACGGAATACTTCTTCGTAGGATGTCTTCTGATTTTCCGTTGTCTGAAGACCCATGGCGGATAGTATTGCCTTCAGAACAGTATCAAAACGCAATTTCTGAGGTACATAACGAGTTACCTTCTATTCACCTAGGTGTTAATAAAACTTATTATAAATTAAAGTCCCTTTATTATTGGCCAAACATGTTTCATATTGTCTCAGAAGCGCTTAGAACTTGTGAGACTTGTAAAGCTTTTAAGATCTCAAATACTCAATCCCGAGGCCACATGTTATTTCCTAAAGAGGTTACAGCACCGATGCAATCGATCTCTCTCGACATTATTGGTCCGCTACCGCTGGCGTATTATGGTTATCGCTATATTTTAACTATAGTTGATGTATTCACTAAATACGTCTGGCTAAATCCTTTAAAAAGGGTAAATAGTCAAGCGATCGCTACCATACTTGAGAAGGATATCTTTTTGTGCTATGGTGTTCCGCCTACGTTGTTATGTGATAATGCAACAGTTTTTCATAGTAACCAGTTTCGTACATTTTTGGCTTCCTATGGTATTCCTTCACCTTATTATACCCCTTATTATTCCCCGCAGGCAAACCCTGTTGAACGCTATAACCAGTCGGTGGTCACTTGTCTTAGTATTTTAGTTGAAACTGACCAGCGAAGTTGGGCCAAGGTATTACCCAAAGTGAAACTATATTTGAACTCATGTATAAATGTGGCAACTGGATTTTCCCCCAATTTTCTGATGTTTGGAAGAGAAGTTCATTTAGATGTCAGTTCACGGCGTGTAGGCGAGACTCGAGGCGTTGATTTAGCTGAGAGTCGCGTAGAACGTGCGGCTGCGCTCTCTTCCCTTGATCAGGTTTTTGCTAAGGTTTCAGATAGTCTTTCGTTGGCGTTTTTACGGAATGCGAGTTATTATAATAAAAATCGTAACCCCCTCATTTTAAATGTCGGTGATATTGTGTGGCGTAGGAACTTCTCACGTTCGTCTGGTGCTGACTATTTTTCGATTAAATTTGCACCCAGATTCACTAAGTGTCGTGTAGTTCGAAGAATTTCTCGCCAAGTTTATGAGTTACAGGATGTCAATTTTCCTTCCTCTGGTACTTATCATATTAAAGATATACTCAAATAACGTCTTTTTTTCGTCGTTGGTTAAAGTACTTTTTTCTTTTCCTTTTTTGGTCGTCTTTGGGTCTATATCTTTTTGCCCTTAGACAAAGATTTTTTTTTTTCATTGGTCGGGTGGGCTGTACAGCCATTGTTGCCTGTCATGTTTGATTTGTTCGATTTTTGTCTTTGAGGTCAGTGTTCTTTTCCAAAGACATTTTATCTTTTTTTGCTTTGGCAATTTTTTTGCTTTGTGGTCTTACATTTGTGGACGTCATAGTTGAACTATATTTATGGTATGGTTTTGCATGGCCATTATGGTGGCAACATAGACATAGAAGATGGCAATCATTATTTTTGACTGTTAAGTCCGAGTTGACTGACAGTCCATTATTTTCTTTGAAGTCTAGGTCTGTGGTGTTTGCTATTTGTCATCAGTTGTTGACATTTTGAAAGTTTTAGGAAACTTTTACGTAAATTATTACGTAATAGGTAGTTGATTTCTATTGTTGTTTCTATTGTTGATATCTCTTAGTGTTAGTTATTTAGGGCTAGGTTTTAATGTTGAGACGTTTCGTTTGGGATTCCCGGCTGTGTTTATTTCTCTTGTAACTTCTAGGTATTGCTCGCGTGTTGTTCTTAGTTGGTACTTGAAAAATAGCTTTGGATGTTGTTCCCAGTTACTCTCCCTTTAGGTTAATTTGTTCGTTGTGATGTTTTGTGACATTGCACTTTTTGTAAATTTCGTGATTTTCTATTCGAGATAGTAAACTTTGTTGTCATCGCGTATAAGTAGTTTCAATTAATGTTTTTGTTCTATTTTTGTTAATGCGCGATTATTTTTTGTTGGAATTATTTAAGTTTCTTTATTTAATATTGACCTCTTCTTTTTTAACTGGATTTAATTAAACTTAAACTTTTACTTAACTTAAACTTAACTTAAACTTAAATTTAACTTCAACTTAAACTTTAAATTAACTTTAACTTAAACTTAACTTAACTTAAACTAAATTTAGTTTTTCTTTGTAGGTTTGGCAAAATTTTTTTTTTGTGTGTATACAAGGTGGTCAAATTTTTTATTTTTTTTGTAGTAAGGAGGTGTTGCAGCATTTCTGCTTGCGATCTTTTTTATGTTCTTTCCGGTCTAGTTTTCTTTTTAATTCAATATATTTCAAAATTTTAGAATTTGCTTGATTTTTGGATTTTGTTTGGGATTGAAGGTGACAGAAGCATTCGACAAAAAAATTTCAGTGAAACGACTGATTTTATGTGAAAGTGAATACTTTATTTGATTTATTTTTGATATTAAATTCATCATTACTAACGTCGGTCAACAGAGAGATTAAAAATGTATGGTGTTATATATTTAAAGATTTTTTTTATTATCCAATTGTGTTAATCAAAATTTTTAGTGTAATTAAGAAACGACATTAAAAGTTTGGGCAACAATTTACCCCTGGGAGTTCTGACAGACGAGTACCCAATTTGAGCTACCTAATTCACCAGATCCTGCCACCAATTCTACTGTGGTTTGACCAGCGGCCTCTGGAAGACCAGTAGCTAAGTTTTTTTATCCATTCCTTTAAATACTCTTAATTTATTTTTGTTAAAATGTGCCTATTGTAACAGTTTTAGTTTTATCTATCAAGTAGGTGGGGTATTTATTCGGCGCTGAATATATTCTTCCTATTTGCTACTGATAATAATTTATTTCAGGTAGGCCTCTTGTTTAAATTTTAGGTATGAAATTGTAACCGTTCAAAATATTCCAACACTTCATTTCCAAACAAAATATCTATACGTTGAAAATTGTTTTGCGTGTTAGGTTATCCTGTGTGTTACACCTTAAAATTTAATTTAAATGTTCAATTTCTTTAATCTTTATTTTTCCGGGTCTAAGTCGAATTTTTGTAATTTTTTGTTTAATTAAATCCTTTCATTCTTTTTTAAAAAATCTTGTCTTCTTTATTTTTTTGTGTGTTTCGGCGATCAACATTTTAAATTTTATCGCTGAACTACCTATAATAATACCCCAATGTGGAATACCTAGGTAAAAGTATCACCCTACAAGACATAATTATTTGCTATTACGGCAACATACATTAACATACCTATTTCAAACTGCTTACATAAATTCTCTTCTAGTGCTTTCGAATATTATTGATAAGAAGTTAAATACCTATATATTTTTCTAAAAGGCTTATTTTTAGCTAGGTATGTACTTACGAGGTTAACTAAAGCGGCCGGTTTGGTCGAGTGGTGGTGGCGCTGCCTCTTGTTCGGCGGGTCATGGGTGTTTGTGTCTGTCTTTGTGTGTGTTCCGGGGTACCCGCGACGCGGTGGAGGACCTTGCTGTGGGCCTTTGAGTGTGTAGCGTTTATTTATTATTTACATATGAAAAAGTTTTATATAATTTTACTTCCGTGTGGGTATTCGAGAATCAGATTTTATGGAATACCTACAGTAAGATTGCGATGGTGATAGCGCGTGTGGTGCGCCGCGGTCCTGTGTCGGAAGGTTGGCATTGACAGCGCCGGAGGGCGAGCAAGCTTTTGCGCGGGGTCCTCGCGCAGTCGAGGTGAGGTTTCGGCGTCAGCCGAGTGGCACCGCGCGAGTTTGTCGCCATCGTCGTGCTCGAGCTGCTACCTATTTAAGTTAACTTCATTACACTGTACTCTAAGTTACTGAAATTTAATTTCATATTTCGGACAGAATATTAGTTTATGCCTGGGTGGGGCTAAGTTTGTACACACGACAGCAGATTGGGTTGTACTTATTAATCTTCAAGTTTTTAACCGTGTTGTCATAGTACCGCGTTATGTGGCGCGAATTAGTAGCCTGACCATGACGTGCTGCTGTTGTCTGTACATTATTTCAATTTCTTTTTGTGTCATTCATGTTAGCATAAAAAAGGAGGGCCCTGGTCCGGGCAGTATACGCACTTATTGGAGTGCATAAAAAAGGAGGGCCCTGGTCCGGGCAGTCTATGCACTTATTAGAGTGCATAAAAAAGGAGGGCCCTGGTCCGGGCAGCATACGTACTTATTGGAGTGCATAAAAAAGGATGGCTCTGGTCCGGGCAGTATACCTACGCACTTATTGGAGTGCATAATAATTATGGAGGGCCCTGGTCCGGGCAGCATACGCATTAAGTGGTCCAAAGTGGTTGCCATAATCTGGCAGTAGAAGCGCAATAGGTGGAGGCCAGTTATAGGGTGAAAATAATAATAATAATAATGATCATCATCATAGGCCTCTGCATCTTGACAGATGATTTGGGCAGAGACTGTGTGAGATCGGCAACGCCGCTCGTGACTAAATAAACCGATTCTAGAACGACACATCCGTCTGCACTTGTGGCATGCGTACTGAGGAATAACAATACAGTTAAAATAAATAAATGGATAAATATAAAAAAATATAATTATAGATCAATGAACAAATAAATTTTTATATACTATGTATACCTAACCTACTTAACTAAATACATTTTAAAAAAACAATAAATATTGATTCTTAGGAATAATAAAATTAAATTTGTCTTTTATCGAACAGGGTCATCATTAGACAACTGAGGAGGTTCCGCTATATTTGCTCGTAACAATTTGAAATTTAAAGAACATAATGACATAGTAAGCTTGTCTGTTGAGCGCACTACTTTAATAGCTTGTATAGAGCTTGAACAGCTTATTGTATTATACGTGTACACACCGCCTAATTCCTCATACGAATCCTTTGGAAAAAAATCATGGAGGAAGCATTATTCAAAATAGGTAATAATAATAAAAAACGTTGTTGTTTGTGGAGACTTTAAAGTTACCTTATTAGAGATTGTTCTCTTAGTAAAGGAATCAGATCCTTGTTTAAGTGCTATAATTTGCTCAATCTTTTCTTCTAAAATCTAAAATCGCAACTTCTAAAATCTGTCTTGATAATATTTATACAAATTTTGATCCCTTGGAAAAATCTGTCATCCATAAGTTACCGTCGGATTACTCAGGCTAGCTAATTTCCTTTGCGCTTCGTGGAGAGGCTGTAGAAATAGGTATAAAATATGTGCCTATTAGTGACTTAAGCCTTGAGAATTACAGAAGTAATATAATCACCAAACTACCAGATCTAAGGTTTGAGAGTGATGATCCTAACAAACTTAAAATTCTGTACTCAATTTACCTATGCAAGAATTTGACATTGTGTTTAAAGCTAAGACACTAAAAGTTAATGACTCCTTGAAGTTAGTGACTGGGTGACATTGGGAATTGGAAAAAGCGGGGAAAGGCTGTATGATCTCTATAGTGAGTAGTTAGAGCTTATTCCTAAACTTTTAAACGTGTGTGTGGCGAAGGTTATGTTTGTCAGAAACAAAATCAAAAATAGTAATAATATCATTAAGACTTCATGGAAAATTATAAATAGTGAAACTGGAAGAGTTAAGGCGCACAACATTGATTTTGAGTTTAATATTAATGTAAAATCTTATCATCCGATGTACCTACCTATTGCTGCAGAGTTTAAAAAGTTTTTCACTCATTAGATTGAAATTATTAAAACTTTTAAAATTGTTCCCGTTTTGATGAAACAGTAAAGTAATTTCTCTGTTTAAAGCTGGTGGTACGTCTGAGCCCACCAACTTTAGTCCGATTTCAATACTACCAGTACTTAGCAAAATTTAAAAAAATATATATCCTTAGTCAAATTACCACTCACTTTTACGCTAATAACCTTATGAATATTAATCAATTTGGATTCGCGCGGGGTCGCTCAGCAGCCGGTGCCGGTGTTGGGCTCATTCGTCGCATTTTGGGGCCTGGGAGGATTCACTTGATGCCTTTGAGTCTTCTGTAATTTGTCCGGGGCTTTCGACTGATTTAGCTATGGGACTCTGATCAGAGAATTGCATCACTATGGCATAAGGCTTTTGGAATCTTGTTTCAGTGATGGATTCCGGAAGGTTGAGGTTAGCGGCACTGGATCGCCTGGGTCCATATCTGTGTGGGCGTCCTACAGGGTTCGGTTCCGGGGCCGTTTTTGTTTCTCGTGTACATTGGAGACTTGCCTTTTCTTGTTAAGGAGGCCCATGTGGTCGTATATTGTTTACAGATGATACATCACTCTTATTTAAAGTGGAAAGAAACTCTGAATGTGACGGCGAGAATACGGCGACCTCTGAGGTGGTTGATTGGTTCAATGTAAATGACCTGTTCTTGAATGAAAAAAAAAAAAAAAAAAACTTGGTGTGTTGAGTTGGCTTGCCCGGTGTTAGACAGATTGCTAGCAGTGTGGAGGTTAGGAATGAGGGGCTGGAGGTTGTAGAGTCTGCTATGTTCTTGGGTATCACTCTTAGTGCAGGGCTTCAGTGGGGTCCTCACAAGCAGACTCAGTTTGGCGGCTTGCGTGGTTGAAAGGATCCGTCAACTGTTGTCGGATGTTGAGGCCGCGAGAATCGTGTGTTTTGGTTACTTTCACAGCCTATAATGTCATATGGTATTTTACTGTGGGGTAAAGCTTCCGACATTATTAGGATATTTGTTCTGCGGAAAGGGGCTGTTCGTGCGATTTATATTTATATATCGGATGGGGCCCGGAATGTCTCTTGGAATTGGATTTGGGAAGTGGATGTATTGACATTTGCGTCCCAGTATATGTCTTTCATATAAAAAAAAAATTGCGGGTGTTCGGGAGGGATTGTGATTTGCAAACATTGGTATACACTACGAGGCAAGCATGGATTAGATTTGCGGGACGGTTGTCTCCACAAAGTAACAGGCTTTTTGTAGGTCGGTGTATGTGCTTCTATAATGGGACTCCCATTAGTGTTCAACCTTTGAAATTTGAGAAAATTGAACAAAACTTTGTGTAAGGTTCCATGAAAATCAACACTTTTGAGTTTGAGTGAGTTTGAGTCAAGTAGGCGTCTAACGAAATGGCACAACCGTATACATTGGACAAATTTGATTATGCTGGGAAAGATACCTCTGTCAGTGTACGATAGGTGAAGTGGAAGAGAGGATTGTACATTTACTTAGAGGCAGCTAGCATTGAAGGTGAAAAGAAAAAGGGAAACAATACTCTGATCGGAAGAGACGTGCTGCAGAATATCATTTGGAAGCAGGTGACAAGGTAACGGGTGATTTTTTTGAGGTTAGGATTTTCATGCATTAGTATTTGACAGATCACGCGGGATTTCAGACATGGTGTCAAAGAGAAAGATGCTCAGTATGCTTTGACATTTCATCATGAATAGACTTACTAACGAGCAACGCTTGCAAATCATTGAATTTTATTACCAAAATCAGTGTTCGGTTCGAAATGTGTTTCGCGCTTTACGCCCGATTTATGGTCTACATAATCGACCAAGTGAGCAAACAATTAATGCGATTGTGACCAAGTTTCGCACTCAGTTTACTTTATTAGACATTAAACCAACCACACAAATGCGTACAGTGCGTACAGAAGAGAATATTGTGTCTGTTTCTGAGAGTGTTGCTGAAGACCGTGAAATGTCGATTCGTCGCCGTTCGCAGCAATTGGGTTTGTGTTATTCGACCACATGGAAGATTTTACGCAAAGATCTTGGTGTAAAACCGTATAAAATACAGCTCCTGCAAGAACTGAAGCCGAACGATCTGCCACAACGTCGAATTTTCAGTGAATGGGCCCTAGAAAAGTTGGCAGAAAATCCGCTTTTTTATCGACAAATTTTGTTCAGCGATGAGGCTCATTTCTGGTTGAATGGCTACGTAAATAAGCAAAATTGCCGCATTTGGAGTGAAGAGCAACCAGAAGCCGTTCAAGAACTGCCCTTGCATCCCGAAAAATGCACTGTTTGGTGTGGTTTGTACGCTGGTGGAATCATTGGACCGTATTTTTTCAAAGATGCTGTTGGACGCAACGTTACGGTGAATGGCGATCGCTATCGTTCGATGCTAACAAACTTTTTGTTGCCAAAAATGGAAGAACTGAACTTTGTTGACATGTGGTTTCAACAAGATGGCGCTACATGCCACACAGCTCGCGATTCTATGGCCATTTTGAGGGAAAACTTCGGAGAACAATTCATCTCAAGAAATGGACCGGTAAGTTGGCCACCAAGATCATGCGATTTGACGCCTTTAGACTATTTTTTGTGGGGCTACGTCAAGTCTAAAGTCTACAGAAATAAGCCAGCAACTATTCCAGCTTTGGAAGACAACATTTCCGAAGAAATTCGGGCTATTCCGGCCGAAATGCTCGAAAAAGTTGCCAAAAATTGGACTTTCCGAATGGACCACCTAAGACGCAGCCACGGTCAACATTTAAATGAAATTATCTTCAAAAAGTAAATGTCATGGACCAATCTAACGTTTCAAATAAAGAACCGATGAGATTTTGCAAATTTTATGCGTTTTTTTTTTATAAAAGTTCTCAAGCTCTTAAAAAATCACCCTTATATACCAATATAAAGAACATAAAAAAAACAATAAATTGAGTTTTAAGGGCGTTGTCACCCTGGATGCTTCCAAATTTAAAACTGCCGTAGAACTTGGTAAAATATAATTTATTTACTTGATAGCAAACTATTTAATAAAATGCTACAGTTTACTAGATCTAACTCCTATGACTGCCGCGTAAAGAATATTGCAAAAATGGCCACCTCTCGAATTTCATATTAAACATTTTAGCGGTAAAATGACGAGCTCTGATTGGTTTAAGTCTCCTGTGTCGTCAGCCAATAATCTTCTTGTTCACAATTTTGGAGGGAAAATAACGGGTTCCTATTGGCTACCGAAAAAAAGCGCCAACAAGATGGCAGTCCTGAACGGAGTTGCCATTTCATAAAAAACAAAATGTTGCTACTAAAACTTCTTTAAAAATTACTTACCCTAACAATCGACCGTCCTGACATCGTGAGCGTCCCCGCACACAACGCCTTGCGGCACCCTAACAATCGGAGCTGTGACCAGTTGCACCAACCTTCATAATTAAGCTGAGTAGTTTCGATTTTTACAATTATATAAATGTGAAAAACTTAAATGATTGAACCAAAAAGATAATAAGTTTACACTTCCTTCATAACAATAAGCTAATATTTATAACATCAAGCTATTAGTTACACAAAAATAGATTCTGGTCTCAAGAAAAAAAAAGGAATAACTTAAGTTTACAATTTCATAACAACAATAAGCTTATAAGTATTTACATCAATTTATTAATTATACAATAATATATTTGGGTCTCAAACTAAGTCTTACTAAATTACAAATTTTAACTGTAACAACTAGTTTATTTGAATCATTTGAATGCTTGAAGCAAAGAAATCGATTAAGGTACATCGAGAATATTTGATAAAATCTGACTTCATAAATCTAAGCTTAATTATAAAACCCTAAGCTCAATTATAGAAAAGACATCTTCGACACTTGATTATAAAGAAGAGAAGTTACTTTTTACAGTGTGTCTTGACCTCAGACTCGATTATGGGAAAGACTATTACACTAATTAGGTCGCTACGTAACCCCAGACTCGATTATGGGGTGAGGAAATATTTACAACCAACGCATCATAACCCAATCTCGATTTTGGGAAGATACGGTTGCATATTTTTTTTATCATTATACATTTTTTTTTATCAAATAAAATATCTTATCTTATATCTTATCTTATATATATCATATTCGATCCCACTCAACGCTCAATTGTGAGTGGTTCAAATATCCTCGCGTCCAAGAACTCAATTACTTGTGACGAAGTGAAATATATCATATTCGATCCCACTCAACGCTCAATTTTGAGTGGTTCAAATATCCTCGCTTCCAAGAACTCAATTACTTGTGAAGCAGTGAAAATAACCTCGCGTCCAAGAACTCAATTACTTGTGACGCAGAAGCGTAGCTCGCATCAAACACGAACCAATCGATTCTCGTGTCTGATCTGGAACAAAGAAAACAAAATCTGTACATATTTGCCTCTGCAAGGGCTTCTCAAAAACAATAGTTAATCAATTACTTATCGAATCATAGATGTTATTAATATCCTACTTATTATTATAATCATCTTTCAAATTGCTGTAGTCTGCATTAGATTCATGATCTGAATCTGGTTTGTTAAGCTCTAAGGCGGATACGTGAATCCGCGGCAACACTCGATTCGCTACTAAAATAGTTTGTATTTTTATTTTAACTCATAGCTGGTATAGGAATGAGCCTATATCTATCCTAACCTAAAACCTCGGCTACGTAGTAGGGCCCAAGAATTATTGGCATAAACTATATCCCCTGTAACATATCTTCGCACCGTTTTCCTGCCATGATGCTCCTTAAAAGAATAGTGCCATTGAAATTGGATTTAATATTAGCATATGCAGTAGTCCTAACAAACAGCTAAAGAAGATCTGACACTAGATTATATATCGAAGGTGAGCAATTCCTTGCCGACATCAACGAACTGTAGTTTAGTGGAGTCCTTATAGACAACTATAGCGCCTGTTCTGTGTAAGATTGACCTATTAACACAGGTTTGTCCAGAAAACTATCAACTACCACCTTGCAGGGCACAGCACAGCAACCCCAACATCATCTACGCTGAGAACTAGCTGCAACCCTCCGGTCACCTAAACTATACTATTGTCGAATCCTTTTAAGAGAGACTTAAACGTTATCATGAGTCAAACTTGAAGATTGCACAGATTGCACTACAGATAGTGTCACACATCGCTCCCTAAATCTATAAAGGTCTCGAAAGAATTGTTGTTTATTATGACATTATTTTTACGAATTCAGATGCTCGGTTAGTCTTCTTCCGAGTTAGTAGCGCTAGTGACGAACAATGCTTTCTGGACAATTGCCTTTTTCAGTTCTGTCCGATTTTTTACAATTTTCTGCTCAGTGACTAAGATAGTTACATTTAGTACACTTCAACAGTGGTTTTCAGCAAAAGAAAATTGTGATATTTTGCTGTATTTGGAACTTGCTTAGTATCTGGCTTGTTATTTTTGGAGTGGTTATTGTTCGTACTATCCGTTTTAGTTTCAGCCTGATTCCGATTACCATGTTGGTAGGAATACCTATTGCTCATTAAGTATAGCAACAATTGATCAGGTTCAGTACACTGCAACGCCAGGGCTGCAGATCGAAGAGTTCTATCACTAATCTACTGTATCAAATATTATAACGCTCGCTTGCCTACTATGTCACATTGGTTGAGTTATATTATATGGTGGAAGTATAGGAAATCTAAACGACTAACAGAAAAACTTATTCCAAATTTACTCTAAAAATTACTACCAGATAATAAAATTAACGCTAAAGGCTCAAAATAACTACCTACATTAAAAACTCAAAAACAAATCGAAATCAACTTGGATTATTATAAATAAACAAAAACAAATTAATTAAAAGAGAATAAAGATAAATTAATAGTAAATGGTCGTACATAACTCCACATATATAGCGCAGCGAATAATGACAAATATAATTTTGGTTATGTGTCATCTAAATCTTTCTTTCTAAGTCCAACCGACCCAAAAGAAGTATGTCACGTTATTCAAAATCTGAATAAGAACAGCACCGGGTTTGAAGATATCTCTACAAAAGTAATTAAATTTGTTAGTTTCTTAATCTTGCTTATTGTATCCCATATTGTAAAACTCTGCTTTAATGGAGGTGTGTTCCTCTCAAAGTTACAAATAACCATTATAAAACCACTTTATAAAGATAATAGTCTATTTGAAATTAAGAAATAAGTCTATTGCTCTTATCCTACTGTTTTCTAAGGTTTTTGAAAAATTTATTATTAGTAGACTCTATAATTATTTTGAATTTAATAGTTTACTAGCGGAGGGGCAAATGGAATTTCGGAAAAATAAATAAATTGACATAGCAATAAGTATACGCTTTTTTTTCAGATTGTTTATGGAAATATTGAAAATAAGCCACCCGCTTACGGACTGTTTAAGGACATGACCAAAGCTTTCGATTTTGTCCAACATAAAATTTTACTTTTTAAACTAGAGTCATAAGGCATACGGGGAAATACACTAATACTTATACAGTCATACCTTAGCAGTAGAATGTAGATAATTGGGATAGAGAGGAAGTTGTATAGCTCTTCACTTAAAGTTGTCAGATTCGGTGTACCACCGGGCACTGACCCCGGGCCTTTACTTTATTAAATAAACGATATAGTGTTTAACATAAACAATCCTATTACTCTGCATGCGGATGACTGTACTGTGGTTTGCTTCGAAGATAGTGAAACACAGGCAATCCTAATATCAATAACTAGAGCAAAAGTTATGAGCTTTAAGCAACGTAAATTACAACCTCCAATCGACGTCTAATTTAACAGCGTAGAAATGGGACAACTGAACAAATGAATTTTCTGGGAATACGCATTGACTCTTATTTATAGTGGCAAACACATATAGTGTTTGTCTGTAGGAAAATCAGTCTACTCTCATACGCACTACCGAATATAGTAAAAAGTCGTTGACAAGGAGGCTGTTCTCACCGCATATTATAGATTGGTCGTCTCAAGGCTACGATACGGTATAATTTCTGGGCAAATGGCACAAAGTGGGAACATGTATTTGTACTACAAAAGATGTATACGTGTAATAACCGGCATCTAAATAATTGAAAGTCGTAGGCCCCAATTTAAAAAGCTTAAACTCATGACTTACGTCCCCTTACGTATATGAATCCTCCCTTTTCGTAATAAGTATTTGGATAAATTTTCTTTTAATCAGCGAGCATGTCGTTGCGAATGTTGTATTTACCAGCACAGAAAACAACCTTATGCAGTAAAAGTGTAATCGCAATGTCACCCAGGATTTACAATGAACTCCTAGCAAGTACTCATTAGAGCGCACAAAGATTTATTCATATTTTAAATGAATATTTTAACGACTCTACATAACACATACCTGGGTTCATACACAATTTATTTTCTCGGTAGACGGTAACATGCGGTGTTAATATAAAAATGAGACTACGTATTTTATTCATTTTACAATTTTAAAAGGGATAAATTATTCAAATAATGTAATAGATTAATATTTTGTTATTATGAAGATTTTACCTAATATGTTGACATGAGAAGATTTGTTGTTATTAATTAATAAATTTTTATTTAGTCAAATTAGAACGTATACATTTTCAACTATTTTAGGATTTCATAATATATTACTATTACTGTATGGCTGTGTATGCCATTGTTAGGCCACTGCAAACTCCAAAATTGTAAAGTAGTCTATTGCACTATGTGCGAATAATCATTGACATCTGTCACAGAGATAATTTTGCCATAGGGCTGCCATCTGTCCGGGTTTCTACCCATAATTCAAAGTGCACAACGCCGCTAAAGAAGTTTTCACTTCAAAAACAGTCCAACAATAAATAGCAATGAATAAAAATAGCAATCTAATAATACAAACTCAACTTATCTTAACGCAGAATGTTGTATAGACGAACAAAATTTTAAAATTCAATAGCTTAGATAAATAACCGCTACTTAACTAAGTGCAACATCTAATCCAACCAAAATTTTTTAATCAATTTACAAAACAAATACTGACATATCCAACCATAATTATGATTAGGTGACTAGCTGTTAATGATAATTTTGTTTGTGAATATACAACGTAAGAAAAAGTATATATTTTTGGAATTAAATTACAAAAGATCATAAACTACTTGATACTCAAATAGGTACACTTATAGCTATTTATTTATCAAAATATTTATCCATTTCCTTCAATTTAAATTTCAATTTCTTTATAGCAAGTCACAAAAAATTCTTAAAAGATCTTACAACATAATAACAATAAGTCTGATGTGACGCCCCGTGGGGGCACAGCAATTTAAGGAGAAAAGCGACTAGCTATGTTAAGTTTGAAATAATATTTATACAATTCAATTTAATGTAAATTATTAACATTTCAAGTATTTATTTATTATAATTAACATTTTCAAATAGCACATTATTGTTATCAAAAGAAAGAGCAGAAGTACTTTAGTGGTTAAGTTATTAAGTGTTTTTCCAAGTATTTATCTTCGAAAAACTCGTTCAAATTGTAATAAGCTTTAGCTACAAGATAAGATTTTAAATGATTGTTAAATAATTGGATTTTATCTTTTTTTGATGTAATTTGGAATGTGATTGTAAATTTTAATTAACATTATGTGAGGTCCTGGTGTAACTATGCTCAATTTGGAAAAAGGTACTTTTAATTTATTTTCATATCTATTGTTCCGTTTTAAACCGATTATTTGTGAGTATCCTGTTAACTATTCGGATATCTAACCGATTTATCCATCAATTTATCCATCCGATATATTTCCAAATTATCCATTCATTTATCCATTAAATTATCCATCCAAGTAACCATCCAATTAACCATCCAATTAACTATCCGATTAACCATCCGATTAACCATCCGATTAACCATCTGATTATCCATCCAATTATCCATCCAATTATCCATCAAATTATCCATCAAATTATCCATCAAATTATCCATCAAATTATTCATTAAATTATCTATCAAATTATCCATTCAATCCGTTATATCTGTGTATTTGTCCCAGGCCAGACGGTAGCCTTATCCTTTCGACATCCGCCAATGACCTGAAACAAATACATAAGTGGACTAAGCATCATATTCCAACTTGAAACAAAATAATATAATAAAAACAAGTACATATAAATCAACTAGAGTAAAAATTCCTCACTTATTACAGACAACTTCTTCATCCACAGTATCGACTTCGTCCGCATTATCATTGACCTCTAGTGCCGCTATATGTATCCACGACTGCATTCTCTCAGTGGCAACCATGGTCGTACGTTTATTTTTCATCCCTTTAAATCCAGATGTAGGAGCAACCTTGTACCAATTGTTACCTATAACTTTTACTACACGATACGGACCTTTGTATGCGGAAGTCAGAAAAACGGTTAGCATAGCGATGGCAAAAGCATAGATATGCTTTTCTAGCATAAGGCACAAATGAATAAATAAAACAATTAAATTAACAAAAATGCCAGTCCGCCTACTGTTCCATTGTTGCAATGCCCGACAGGGTTTATATGTAAAGAAGGGTCATGCTGGTTATACAGGGATAGTCTATCTACGGCACACTGGGCCAGTCTAACTTTGGCACACAGGGCCGACTAACTACGGCACACAGGGCCAGTCTCACTTTGGCGCACAGGGCCAGCTAAATACGGCACACAGGGCCAGCCTAAAGCGGCACACAAGGCCTTCCTAAGGCGGCACACAAGGCCAACCCAATGCGGCACACAAGGCCTTCCTAAAGCGGCACACAAGGCCAACCCAATACAGCACATATTCTAGGCTAATGAATCAGAGAAAGCTAACTGGTACAAATTAAATTTAGTTACTCTAAATTTATGAACTATGATGAAATATAATACATATTTGAGAGTAAGGGTTGTCAAGTCGTTTAATCTATGTATATAACGTGTAAAGCAACAATAGTGAGGGAAACAACTCAACGTAAGTGGAATATAGATTTTACTAGATTTCGCGTTTCAGAGTCGGTCATAGCGTTGAAGAAGTTCTAACAGTCTGGCTGATCTCTAAAGTCCTATGTATATCCTTCAGTTTCTTAGCCCGAGGAAATACGAAGTTTTCCTGAAGCTTACGCGGTTTAGAGCATGGAGTTACTGTTACAGAAAAGGAAACATTTTTGACCGTGTATATTACTACAACATACTGATCATTCGGTTTCCTTACAATCTTCGTATTGTACTGATCCCCACCTGCATTAAATAGAGGTGGAAACTCTATACTTACGGCTGTGATGTCTAGAGTCCTACGTTGTGAATTACTTTTAGGATTCTCGCAGGTACAAGCAATTTCAAAGCGGGTTTCAGACTTAGAGAGGAATTAAAAGCAAAATCAAGATTAAAACAAAGTTTAATGTGCTTCACATAGTCCAATAAATTACATTTTGACATATTGACACAAAAGGATTAATCTCTTGATTATTCCATTCGAAGCAGGATGAGAGCCGAAGGCTGGGACAACGAGTAGAATACCTAGACAGAGAGATTAATATAAGCCCAGGGCATCATTTGGGAGTTCCCCGTTCTAGGGCCCCCAGCCACGCCCCGGAACCTGTTGACGGCGCTCCAAATGACGAGATCCATCGCCTTGGGGTGACCAACCCGGGGAGACTGTTCGAGTCGGGCTTCTTGTAGGATCTCCTAGAATCGTTATGTTCTCTGAGCGACAAAATACTCAGCTAATACTAGTCCAAACATCGCGCTTCCCTATTTCTCCTGTGAGTGGATTAGACTCCGAACTATAAAGCCAAGTGTCAGAAAGGAAAACCGAATAGTCGCAATCTCTCCTCCCCGCGAAACCTAGGAGCCGTCGCCTGCAGCGCGTCCTTGTATTACCGCAGACTACAGATCCTACGACTGACTACCGAAGTAGTCAGCTGTGATCACGTATACGGGTAGGACAGTGTTCCTTGGGGTGGTATTACAAAGCTAACCCCCCCAAATTGAACTGAACAACCCCCGCACGCGGTGACCACGTGTCTGCTACTGACAAGCCCTCCCCTAGCGCCTCGGTGAACGAGACCGCGCAACCCCAAGGATAATTTAGCAAATGAGAAGACTGCTCGGCTACATGGTTCAGAGTAGGGTGTGTAGTCTGTAGAGGTACTTTGTTCAGTGGTTGTGAGGGGCATCTCCTGGTTTCCGTAGGTCAACTGTAAAGCAAGAGGGAGCCTACGAAAGTAAACTAAAATCTGACGTTTGCCGCCGATGGTCATCCGTCTTTTGTCGCTACTCGTGTATTGTGCTACACTAATAGCAGCGTCACAATTGCCCTTCGTGAGCCAGTGGAAGAATCGTAGAAGGAGAGATAGGTGCTATAATATAATGTCGTCTCGGAAATTCAGGAAAAGGTAGTCACTCAGGCCTCGCCAAACATCGCGAATCACGAAATAACGATCCTAGTAGACAGAGGGAGAAGGAAATAAAATTAAATCTTCAGGCGGATCCTAAACTAGCAGCAAGTCCGTAATCTTTAAAACGTCTGATAAGAAAGAATAAAATAAAGGCGTAACGTTTTACCAAAATCAAGTCATAAATAAATCAAAAAAATCAATTTAGAATCCGCCCGAAATTTAAAGAACATCCCTATAACTTAATCCCTAAATAAATAAAATCCCTAGTGATCTTAAAGTAGGTTCTACTCACCAGAGTCCAAAATCAAGAACACAACTTCACTCTGTGCAGGTAGAAAATTTTTCTCCTAATATCTGATTGAGAATCTCTTAAGTCAACTTTGGCCTGTTCCATATTCAAGTTCAAAATAGAACTGACAATTTTAGTTTATTTCAGTTTGAATTATTATTTTTACTTTAATGTTAAAATATTGTATAACTATTTAAATTATTAAATTATTTTTATTAAAATTATTAATAGATTATTTAATTAAATATGTTAATAAAATGATTCTAAAATTGTAAAAAAAAGGAATAGAAAGTGAACTGGAGTCAGTTATTGGATTACTGACCCTTCTGAAATCCCATACTTTCCACCTTTTCCAAAATGAAATTCTCAATTCAAATTCAAAAGTCAATTTTAATAATTCAAATTCAAATTCAATTGACAATTTAATAATTCCAATTCAAGTGTCAATTTGAATTTAAAAATAGCATTTCAAAGTTTACAATTCGAAATTCAAACAAAATGACGATTATGATGACGTCTCAGTTGACATCCTTCAGAGGTAACATGCCCTCTTCTCGCCAAAAGACCTTGGTCCCTCTTCTAAGTCTAGGTTTGATGAATATCCTAAATTCCCCTCTCCCGATCAAAAAGCCGTACCACAACTCTAACTCTTCACGACCCCAACTCTTCACGATCAAAATGCCGTACCACAACTCCAACACTGTTCACGCAAAACTATTTATTCCAAATATTTATTGAATCATTTTCTCTTTCACCTAGGCCTCAAAGGGCTCCCCTCTCCCCCGAATTCTATCACTCCATGATTTTTTTGTAACTAACACCAAAATGAGTCAAATTATTATTCGCGACTTTCCCCTTTTTTGTAAACGAAATTTCCCAGCACTTAATCACGACACTGTTTGGTTCTCTTCAATTCACGCTAACTTCACATTTAATATGAACGGATTTCCCTCTTTGTTTTCACTGACACTTCACAATTTAATTATATGTCAATCAACACTTTATCACAACACTGTTTGGTTCTCTTCAAATTTGCACTATTATTTTATGAGAGGGCTTCCCTCTTATAGATTTTGTTTTCACTGACACTTCAAAATTTATTTATATGTCACTCGCGATTTTCTAATTGTAAATGAAATTTAGGGTTTTAAGCAAAATTTAAATCTGCTGCTTTCATTGTCCTGTTAATAAAGCTAATAAAATTACACACTCAAAGGCCCACACTAAGGTTCTCCCCCGTATCGTGGGTCCCTCGGAACAAACACAAACACCCATGACCCGAGAACAAACATCTGCCCCTCACACAAATGTTCGCCCCGACTGGGGATCGAACCCAGGACCCGCCGATCAAGATGCAGCGTCACTACCACTCCACCAAGCCGACCGTTCTATTTAAGGATTTCCTTTACAACGGTGCCTTTCCTACGCCTTTTAAAATACGAAGTTGATTAACAACATTAGATAAAAACTGTCCACTTAGCTGTAAAACCGTCCCAATAGTACTTTGCTTTCTACTATATCTTGATTTATATTCGGTCCATGATAATTTGCTCCTGCAAACTTATAATTCCGTCCAAGCCGTCCGTCATTAGAAAAGTAGTACTGGAAAGTAAAAACACCAACGAGACTACCACTTTTATTAATTCCCTCCCCTTCCCGAATCGGAAGTTGGTCTTTCTGGCTAGTTGCATTCCCTATCCTCGCAAGATCCCCGGATAGCGTCCTCAATTAAGGGACCCGGTAGAACCATGCAAAAGATAGCGACTACAATTCTCAACATCCTAAACCTAAAAATATATTTATTTCCCCAATTACTTCAAGTTATTTTAAAAAAACTCATCACAATTTCTTTCTTTTCTTTTTCCAAAAAAAAACAACCCCAAATTTTTTCACCCTTTCTTTTTGACAAATCCCAATTCTACGTTGTCATTTTTCTTTTACTTTTCATCTTTCAATGACAAAGCGAGTCATTTTTCTAAAAAGATTCGATACTCTTACATTAAAACTATTTCTTTTAATAAGTATAATTAGGCGTTTAAGGACGCATACAGCACAGTATCTAACCTTAAGCTGCCAGAAAAAGGGGTTTCGGTCGCTGCTCTAACGCTTGTCATACCAAAAAGCTTACTGTGTCCCACCATCATAATTCGATTAAACCTTTCGTCACCCTTGCCGATACATTTTTATTATTATTATTATTTATTATTTAACTCTTTATTTGCACACACATAAATATAAACAGACAAAAACAAGAAAGTGTACAGAAGGGCGGCCTTATTGCTAAAAAGCAATCTCTTCCAGGCAACCTTGGGGTAGAGGAAAAATAATAAGAAGGTAAAACAGAAGCGGGTGGTGCAAATATTAATGATTAAAAATAAATAAATAAAAATAAAAACTTTTTATTTTTATTTTGACGGGAGTGTTATTCTTATTACTTTTTGACACGTAATTATGAAATCGATAATGTAGGAATAAACGATCTATTCAAATAATGAGCCTGGCATTTTGACACCTATATACAAAAACTGCAACTTGGTTTTCCGATCAGCATTGGCTTTTCGAGCAACGTTTTGGGACATACACGAAACCGTTGCACCAGCACCGTCAATCGACAGACACAAATCTGATCCAAGTGACCGTACAAGGTTATAACCACAACCTTTCATCATTAGAGGAACACTGTCTTGTTAAACACCCAGTTTCGCGAAACTTGTTTGTTTAATCAACGTTATTTCTCTACGTTAATGTATAAATGCTTCTCCAGGATTGTGCCGTCAATGTTCACTATATTTCATTTGGACTAGAACTTGAAATGCACATAGTTTTGCAGCCTGGGAATAAACTACTTAGCTCTAGAGTTATTTCAGATTTAGTCAAAATTTGAAAATGAGGCTTGTAATGAGATTTACAAGAGCGCTCTTGCCTATTCTTCTCTGGGAAAGATGACCTTAGGAGTAGATTCAGTAAAACGAATATGTATGAATGTATTTAAATCTTTTATTGTAACTTGACCTATTTTAGGTAACATCGTGAATGTTCCATCGTCGACCTCATCTATGATCGTGGTCAAGATTGTGGTCAAGAGTTAACCCGTCTCATATTTATAAAGGAAAATCCATGAAATAAATATATTTCGACCTTGAATTTTGGCGATTGTGGAAACCTTCGTCGATTCAGATGCCTTAAACTCGACAGGTTTCGGTAGTGTGATCTATCTTCTGACATTGGGTACACTTGACTAGAGGTTTGGGACAGGTGGAAGATGGCCAGCTTCTTTGCAGTTATAACTATATAAGCCTGGTTCTTCTGTCTATTGTTGGACCTACTTTCAGAAGTGGCTCCAGATTTGTGCTTTAAATTAGGCTTCTGCGTAAGTAGATTTTTATTTACCCATTTCAATCTTGACCCCTTAGGCATCCCCTTTTCGAAAAATCTCAAAAAAAGTGTCCGTTTATTTGCTATTTAAGTTTCGAGTCAAAATGTCCAAAAAATTTGTTTTCTCCGGTCTTGTTTGGCAAACGGTCGAGGACGGACGTCCCTGCACGTGCTCTCCTGTTATCCTAAACGTTGACGAAGTTTACGACACCCGCGCCCGCGCCTTTGTTCCCAAGTTCGGTCGGCTATTGTTATACTGCGTACCGTTTGCATTTTAATACTATGACTCAAGCGATAGATCATAGTGAAAGGTTCTTAGCTTTATCTAGCCTCTATAGAATAACTCGTGACTCACTAAACTATATCGCGACTAGTGCCTTTTGTACCCCATATAATAATATCAGTGCATTCCGGTTCCACTCGGTAATACCTACGTCGCGCATCGCGTGCGTCATCCACACATCCAGTGTAGTTGACAGTGGAACTTATTAACGACGACCAAGACACAGAAACTTGAGCCAAGAACAGTGCGTTACACGCGCAACATCTTGAGGAAGGCGGAGAACCTGGTGAGCTCGTTCCATTGTAAAACATTTCTAGCCAAAAGGTATAAATTTTTTTTTCCAGCATCAACTCACAAGGCGATCGGTTCCAGCAGCCTTTTGGATAAATTTTTTTTTTCAGCATCAACTCACAAGGCGCCGATCTAACCGACATAATTATTATTGCAACTTGTAGGACCCGCAGCATACCGTTTAGTGTTCCTGACCGGCGCACCATATTCTTAAACCTAGCTTAACAATCCGGATAGGTGGTTACCTCTTAACTTACCCTATCTACACCTTACTCCAGCTTGAAAATATAGGGTACTAGGAAAGTACGTAGAACGGCAGCTAGTGATTCACTCAATTAACACCTAAATAAAGGAGCTCGCCAAAGAGAACTTAAGAATAAAATTTGAATACCTACACTTTCATTTGCAATTTCACGCGCGTTGACAGCACGACACCTAAATTAATTGAATATACACAGTAACACAAAATCACCCGTTGCGTCTCGCGATACAAGTTTAGGTCTCTTACGAAACGCTAAAACCAGGAATCCATTAGCAGTATTGTGTGCTTCAAAGACATTACTACAATAAGCCACCTGACACACTTATAACATAATATATTATTCGCATAGTAAATTTATCATATCTTACTGATATACCATACGAATCACTAATCACTTAGCCAATCGTAAAACACATCGCATAGGAATCGCTCAACTTGGGAACAATACCAACCTTATTTAACTAAGTGCGTTTTTTTTAATTTAAAATAATACCGACTAAAAGCAAGCAAACGACCGAAGAACCATTAGTTTGCCTAAGTTTTACAATAGGGTATAGAGAAAAGGATAATAAAACAATAATACTATATCGGAGCCTGGGAAACGAAAGCTCATAAAGTTATATCCTGCTGTCTTTCAACTTGATGCGCCCGACAACTTTATAATTTTTAAAACTACTAAACAAAAGACTCCACAGTCATTCGGTCAACATCTGGCTGACAGCAACCACCCGAAAACTATGGCAAGCCAGAACAATACAACCTTTTTTTTTAAACGCATCGAAAAAGACGGCAACTGCTTATGCAGATCCATATGTAACCAGATAAATATTACGTTTTACCTAACGTTTGACCACGCAATGATTAGGAAGGATCTAGCAACCTACGAGTCTGAATACCGGCATGACCCACAAATAAAACTAGCACTACTTAATAACCTCACGGACACAACGCTTAGCATGGAACAATATATTAACCAACAATTCCAGGATGGATTCTGGGGAGGGGAAGATATATTAATAGCAGCTTCAGAATATTATAGGGCTAACGTCCATGTTTAAAACGAAAATCTATTGGAGCCACTCATTTATAAGCCCCGTGATGCACCATTACCCGGAAACACATATTTACACTTCGGAAACAACCATTGCAGTAGCTTGATACCCACCGATCAAGGAGCTTTATCTAACTACGAAGATGAAAATGTTTATGAGAGATGTAGTCCTGCAACAAACTCACACTTCCAAAATGAAAACGATGGAAAACTCTTTTTGCAATCCAATGAAACAATACCCGCCACGTTTGATAATCAATGTCACATTTCTACAGATTGCACCAGCCAGCGTCTAATTAGGTCATCACCGCAAACACAACACGATGTACCTACCCCCTGTACAAATTTAAGAACCGGCACATGGAATGTAAGAGGCTGTTCTAAGCTAAAAGATAGACACCATATCGATCAAGAACTGTCTAATCAACAGATAATAATAGTGGGACTTCAAGAGACGCACATGGCATCAGGAACTTTTGAATCAAATAACTACCACTGGATTCTTGTAAAGGCTCAAGGAAAAAAAAATAGGAATCGCCATTCTTAAATCAAAAACGACTGAATATAAAATAATTTCAACCCATTGTAAAGGATGTAACACTCTAGCAGTGCACTTAAAGACTAAAATCGCTACAACCGACAGTCCAGTGGAACTTTCCATTATTACCACCTACGTCCCTTCATCATCAAGCTCGTGTTTGTCTCAAATTGGAATTTTGATTCACCAAAAATCTAAAAAAGCGTATCCGATTATAATGGGTGACTTCAACGCACATATAGGCATAAACGACTCTAAACAATGCACCTCTAAAAGAACCGGAAAAAACTTATACCACAAGCATAGCAACTTTAACGGCAACTTACTTTTAAGTTTTGTTGAACAACACGAGTTGAAACTTAGCAAGTTTGGATGTAACACCTTTAGAAGTTCACCTAAAAATACAAAATGCTACTATTAATAATCCAATAAAACTTTTATCGTCACTTCTCACGTCCCAACATCATCAAGCACATGTCTATTCTAGATTGCTACTTTACTACGCCGGAGACCTAAAACAGCCTATCCAATTATAATAGGAGACTTTAACGCACACATAGGCATTAACTTTACAAAATAATGTAAAAGGACCGGGAACAACATCTATCACAAAACAGCAATTTAAACGGTTAGTTGCTTCTAAGCTTCTTACAACAGCACGATTTAAAACTAAGTAATACTTGGAGAAGGCCCTCGTGCTGGACTACTTTGTTTCGTGGAAACCAACATTCGCAAATTGATCATATTCTAACAAGTGTTAAGAAACCCGTATTTATCAACTACGTTGTAGGAGAAAAAGGAAAACTAATAAACACAGATCACAAATTACTTTGGGGATCGATAGAAACCCCAGCTTTCTTACTTCAAACACCAAGATACTGCAATTAATATGGCATTTAACTATAAGAAATGCTACTAGGTATATGTACATTTACAAAGGGAATTTGTACAACACAAATTCCAAGGACTGATAGCCAATAAGATGATAGTCTTACAAGAATCAAATACTTCCGCTCACACCCATTCAGACAAAAGAAGCTTCCAATTGGAATGCTAGCTAGACTCAAAGAAGCAGCTCAAGAACTACTGATGAAACCAACTCCGAGATCCCGCGAAAATTGCAAGTCTTATTTATAAGATGCCTAGAATGACTTATGGGCTCAATGGGGCAACATTAACCAAGTGTAAACGATCGAGATTAAGAAAATACGAAAGATAAAAATTTTAAGGAAATGCTCAATGTATCAAAAGACGCTCCACCTAAAAATTTCCACGAAATACTAACGAAAAAAAATATATAACGAAAATCATAAAAGTACGTAGAATTTTATACTACGGCCACATAAACAGAAACCACATTTTCTACGCTTATAATTATAAGAAATATAGGAGAAAAGTTGGACGTCCGATCTTCAATTGTAGAGACTCCCTAAACCGAAATCGTATTGGAAAACGATTGCTGCAGATCGAAAAAAAATAAAATTAGAAGCCGAGAATATATACAATGTTACAAAAACGGACATAGAAACGAAACCCGAAGACTTAGGTATTCTACTTCCAACCACATAATCAAGAATGAAAACAGTAAAATAGAAGATAAGACAAAGACACGTCGGTCGGAAGAAGAAACAATCCAGGACCATCGGTTACAGCAGCTCTATTCCCGCCCATTTATATATCACACACCAAGTATAGAATCTATCCTCCTTACGTTGGCTCGATGCTGGTATTCTTGTCGACTCACCTTTCCTATCCACTCCACATCCTGCTGCAACAGCCCCATACAGTCACAGACTCTATCTTATGGTGCCCCGTCGACCATTGACCGCGGCGATAGACAGATCGACTGTACTAGTTGGTACGAATGTCGGATCACTCAATCCATTACATTTTTGAAATGTAGCATGAATAGTGGGATTTGTGCATTCGTGCCACAGTGGCCAGACCGAGGTGATTGTCGTCGTTGAGTCTTTGTGGCAGAACTGCTGGGCGGGGTGGCCATTGTAACGGTAACGGTAACGGTAAATTAGGCTTCTGCGTAAGTAAAAATTCAAAAGTTGATCTGGTTTAACGCATCGTAAAGCTAGTGTGCTTAACCTATTTTTTTTTCGATTGCCGATACTGTGGATGATGCGTGCCTACCCGTTATTTTACACTGATTTAAAAGAGCAAATTTCTAACAAAAGTTTAATAAATAAACGCTGCACACTCAGGGTCCACATCAAGGTTTTCCCTTGTGTCGTGGGTCTCTCTGAATATACATAAAAACAAACAAACACCAATGACCCGAGAACATCATTTTCTTTTTACTCGAATATTTGCCCCGACTGGTAATCGAACCCAGGACCCGTCGATCAATTCAAACTCTCATATCAAGTCTTAGCGAGTCCCGTTAATTTCTGCATGATAAATGGACGGTCGTCTTCTCATCCCAGCCATAAACCGATGCACATTTATTGATCGAATTTGACGGCTGAAATGGTAGCTAATCTTTTATAGACTTTGCAATTTGTAACAAGTCATTAGTTGAAAAATGAAGGGCTACATGACCTTTTATCCTGGTGTCCGGCGCTCGCAGAGTCCCGCGCGTTGCGTCCCTCCAGCCTAGCGCCATCGCTGCTTAGACCACGCTGCTTGCTCCGGCGACCACGCCGCTCGCTCCGCTGACCACGCTGCTCGCTCCGTTGATCACGCTGCTCGCTCCGTTGACCAAGCTGCTCGCTCCGTTGACCACGCCGCTCGCTCCGTCGACCACGCTGCTCGCTCCATCGACCACGCCGCTCGCTCCGCTAACCACGCCGCTCGCTCCGCTTACCACGCCGCCCGCTCCGCTGCCTCTGATGCCCGCCATCTCGCGCTCTCTCCAGACCCCGTTCCAGCCGGCGTACCCGCTCCCGCAGGCAGCGGCTGCGACCGCGGCCGCGGACGCTCCCTTGGCTGCGAGCACCCAAAGTGCGGCAGGAGCCGCGCTTACTCCCTGCTGCCTGCCACGGACTGAAACTCACAAAAAAAAAAAAAACGCAAACCTCCATTCTAACTGCTTAGAAAATTACATTTAAGTTACGAATGTATTCAATGTAGAACAAAAAAAAAACAAAATTCAAACTAGAAAAAAAAAACAATCAAAATATATAAGGAATTCATAAAAGTAGTCATATCTTCAAAATAGCTACTCCTAGCGCAAAAATAATCAAATTCCGAACCCCCTTCAAGAAACCCCTACACAGAGTTCGAGTAACCCGGTGCCACCATATTTGGTTCCGTCGGTTACAGTTTTGTTCTCGATCATATATTAAATGTAGGTAGAGAGAAAAATTCAAAGCACTCACAATTATTATGTGTATGAATAAATTCCCAGGTACCGAGTCGGTATCTTACGACATCGATGAGGTCATACTATGTAAAAGAAGGACTATTCTACCAATTGCACATAATAGCTGTAAAAATTAGCTGTGCCAAAATATATAATTTTAAAAATAACTAAAAAAAGGTTAACCATCTACCTTCATAACGATTCCCTTTTATGATAGATCGGTTATTGCCGTTGTATCTAATTAATCATGAAATATCTACATCAAAAGGGTTTCCTTTAAAACAATAAAGGCGTGTTACTTACGCGTTTATGCGTTGTCCATCCCCGCTTCTGAGGTGTAGAACGAACATCAATCCAAAGGAAACACCAGTCCTCTTTAAACGTATATTTCCTCTTCATGGTAATGTACAATTTAATTATATTTTATATCTCACTATTTTAACGGACACTTCCGTAAACTACACTTTCTAAGGACACGACTACTCTCCTCAACTGCCAGGCAACGAATGTCCCCGTCAGCCAAACTCCCCTTCCCTTTTTGAATTTCGCATGAAGTTAGCCTCTAAACTTTGCTACTGTTTTGTCTGTCAGTAGTTGTACCGGAAAAAGTCATTCACCGAACTATTCAATTCAAGTTAAACACTCAAAAATATTTTTAAAAAGTGCAAAAATTGCTAAAATATGTAACAAAACCTTACACAATCTTCAAATGCTTTTTCAGCTTGAGGTGTCCATTCGATGGGCGTCTTGTCGTTTTTTTTCGAGTTATGCAAGTATCTATTCAGCTCGTGCTGTAATTGTGCTTGTTGTTGTAGGCAATCGCGATAAAAATTTATCATACCCAGAAATCGGGTTTCCTACTTGAAACCGAATGACGTTTGACCAAACATCAATTGCCCAAACACGTTAGCTCGATTGTTTACGAGACCTAAGAATCATAAGCTCTATGGCTTACCACACCGATGCATCAAAATCTCGAAAAACGTATCCTCCAACGATCAATACATGTAAACACGATATCCCGAAACATCTTCTGATGGAATTAAGTTATAAACATTATACTATTATTTTAATTTATGAAAAGGAAAAAAAAGAATCTTTGTCAGTATATTTTAAAATTTATAAAGTTGCATACCTACTCGTATATTCAGCTACCATATGTACCTTAAGGCAATATATTAAACTTACTTTCAAGAGTAAACTGTGTACTGTGAATTAAAACCATATAATTGTTGATCTTTAGTTTCATATAATCCAATTTTTTTATTATGCGACTTTTTCAGCAGTCGGCGCTATTCCCTCGCTTGTCACTTTATACCCAAGAAAGTTGATTTCGTGTTGGCCGAAATCGCACTTATTTACGTTTAGCGCCAACCTGTATTCGTTTAATCGCAATAAAACTTGTTCAAGTACTTTCCGGTGTTCCTCTTCGTTCCTAGAAAAGCAAAGTATGTCGTTTACAAATGGAAACGCACCTTCTATTCCTTGTAAGACTTCGTGCATAAATCGTTGAAAAGTCTGACTTTAATTTCGTAGTCCGAATGGCATGCATTTAAATTCAAAAAGGCCAAACGGTGTAATTATTGCTGTTTTCTCTGGATTTGCCATAGGTATCCAATAGTAGGCGCTCTTAAGGTCGAGTTTCAAAAATACCGTCATTCCGTTTAGTTTGTACGTGAAATCCATGACACGCGGTATAGGGTAGCGATCCGGTAGTGTCACTGAATTTAATCAGTGGTAATCGCCACACACGCGCATCGTGCCGTCCTTTTTCTTGACTACGTGAAGTGGACTGGCCCAAGGGCTCTTAGAGGGTTGGCAGATACTTATCTCCATCATTTTGGCGAACTCCTCTTTTGCAGCTTTGTACTTATCGGGCGGTAGCGGTCTCGCCTTGGAGAATAATGGTGGACCTGTGGTTTTGATATAGTGTACCACCTCGTGTTTCGAAGGTTCTTTGAATGACATGGGTCGTAGTACGCATGGCTTTCGGTGACGGTGTGTACTGCCTGTTGGTCGGTCTTCACAGTTACCGTACTAACTGATAGATCTGTGACACGGTCGATGAGTTTTTTATTATGTAGATCTATTAATAGCTTGAAATGTTTAAGGAAATCGGCTCCTATTATTGACATTTTTACGTCGGCTACGATGAATGTCCAGCGAAAGTTTCTGCGTAATCCTAGATTTAGGCATATTGATTTTTCGCCGTACGTACTTATAGGCATTCCGTTCGCGGCATATAGCTTGTACGCGGCTTCTGAACATTTTTTTTACTTTTCGCTGTGCGGCTAAGATAGATATTTCCGCACCGGTGTCGATAAGAATCTTTTCGCCTTACTGTTTGTCTACTATACATAGGCGGTTATTTTTGCTGACATCGACTCCCGCTACCGTCGGTGTTGCATCTAGTTTTCCGGCTTTTTGTTCCCAACGCTACACGGAGACCTACATTTTTTTGCTTTTTCGCCGTAAGTCTCGTGATATCAACATTTTGTCGTGGTCGGCGCGCCGTGGGTTGCATCCCGGGTCGCTCTCTGCCGCGAGCGCATGCGGAAGCGAGACCGGTTTTTGTCACGCCGTCGTAAGTTGGAGCGAGAGCGATAGCGCTGGTTACTTGTTTGCATTTTTTCTACCTTGCGAGTGAGTTCAGCTATTTGTTTTGCTAAAGAGTCTTGCGTAACCTGTTTTTGCTCGATTGAAGCTAATGTCGAAGTACTTGTGTATTCTAGCATCATGTCTGCCATTTCCGCGAGTTCGTTAAGCGATGATTCTCGATTGACAGACAGCACCGCGCGAGCCTGCGCGTGTAGCTGTTTCATCCACTCAATTTTAATACCCTCTTCGGTAGTTAAATCGGAGCCTAGTTCGCGCATCTGTTGTAATAACTGCGATGGTTTTTGATCGCCTAATTCTAAACCACTAATGAGCTGTTGAAAGTTCTTGACGGATGACTTTTCGTACACAGATATTAACCGTTCCTTCAATGCTGTATATTCACCTTTTTTGGGTGGCTTTTTAAGAATATCGCTCACATGGCGTAGTTCGTCAGTTTTGAGTTTTTGTAAGACATATCTATATTTTTGTTCGTCGGAAGTCTTGAGCGGTTCGACTATAACTTCAAATTGTACGAACCATACGCTCGGCATTTCTTGCCAGAATGCGGTAAGTTTAGACTGTACAGACAGCGCACTCATGTCTAGACTGTCATTTGCTATTCTCACGCGTACCTACTTAGCAATCCCTACCTATATACTTTAGTGTGTACCTACAATGTGTGTGCCTACAATGTTGGTCGTAGCGGGCAATCTGACGGGTTTGCTCGATGTCTCGTAGGTTCTAGTCCCTTGATGGGTAGCCGCACCGTGCCGAGGGTGCTAACGCGGCTAGCGCCGTCGGGAGCGATGCTGTGCGGCAAGTTTGTAGCTTGTGTCCATGAAGAGGCAACTAGTGAGCGAATAGCCCGGGGCTGAGGTCGTAGGCTACGAGATATGTGGATGCGTCGTGTTCTCGATGCGGAAGCGTCGTGGGTCACCAATGTGGTAGTCGTGGTAGATGCAGCGGCTGGACGAAGGTAGGGTCGAGCAGGGTTGTAGTGAAACGCCGAGTACCGTTGGATGAATGCTCGTTTATTAGATACGCCGGCCGTATTTATAGTTTGGCCGCGGCGATTTTATGTAGCTACCCTACACATGTAATACGAGCTTGCTCGTATTGTAAGCGTGGACCACCAATGGAACAACCGCACACCAGTCACGTTGATTTGGCAAACAATATTTTGCTAACATGTCAGTGATGGTCCTGTTGAAGCGTTTCACTAACCCATTGGTCTGTGAGTGAAAAGAAGTAGTATGGGACAATTTAGCACCAAAAGTTTCCACCGTTTCCTTCACAGCATGAGCGGTAAAGACAGTTCCTCTGTCAGTTAATATATTCAGAACTGCTCCTAATCTGCAAAAAAAATCCTCAATAAGAAAATTGCATATCACATCAGCATTCACTCTTGGTACCGCTTTACAGATAGCATATTTAGATAGGAACTCTACTGCAACAATAAGATATTCGTTACCTCTATAAAATCTTTTGAACGGACCCAGAATATCCACCCCCACTCTTTCTAAAATATTTTTCACTTCAATAGGGTGAAGTTCCAGTCTTGTTTTCGATGTTGCCCGCTTTTGACAAATTAAACAAGATTTTATATACCTTTCTATACTTTTCAAAGGTCCAGGCATGAAATATTTATTTTTAAACCTTTCAAATGTTTTTGTGAGTCCTAAGTGACCTCCTTAATATGGATCATCATATAAACTTTCCATCACATTTGAAAATTATTCACGTGCCAATTCAAGTCTTTTCCTGTCTTGACCATGGCATTTGGATAAATGCCAGATTTGATGATCTGTAAATAAGATTATTAACCATAATATATGATTTATAGGAAGAGCTATTACCATTATTTATTTTAGCTCTAATGTCAGAGAAAAATTCATCTTTTTCTTGAGCGTTCATATGAATGGGTACATCGCATGGAAAAATTTCTAAATCATCAGGCTCAGCCTGAACCTCCAAAATGATAGATCTTTCCTTTTCCAATGGATTTCGGCTTAAGAAATCTGCCACTACATTTTCACGTCCCGGGCAGTGCACAACTTCGAAATCCCATTCTTGGATGGCTAATGCCCATCATAAATATTGACGAAAATAATTCAAGGCCCAAATCAAACCCAGACATTCCTTCTCAGTGGTTGTATAACGGGTTTCAGGGTCTGAAAGTCTTCTCGATGCATAGAATATCGGTCTCATAGAATCATATCCTTGAGCCAAATATGCACCTAATGCCAGATCAGAGGCATCAATGTATAACCGGGTGGTCACCTTGGGATCACTGCTGAAATAAGATAAAATGGGTGGATTACACAGCTTGTCCTTTAGGAGTTCAAATGCCTGCTGTTGTTGCTCCTGCCAAATAAACTTTGTATTTTTCTTTAGTAAAGAAGTGAGTGGCTGTGAAATTTTAGCGAAATTCTCCACGAACTTCCTGTAATATGAGAATAAACCAAGTACTTTCTTTATAGACAATTCTGTAAAGGCAAACTTACATTTTAAAGGCTTAAGGGTGATATTAGCGTTCCGTAGTCGCTCAAATATTTTTTGTAAAACCTCTAAAAATTTTGAAAAACTCTTGGCATACAGGACCACATTACCCACATAGACAATAGCATTCTGATACCTCATATCGCCTTTGATCTTGTCCATCATGCGCTGAAAGATAGCTTGACTTGTGCGCAAGCCAAAGGGAACCACATTAAATTCATATAAACCGGAACTTGTAATAAATGCGGTCTTCTCCTTTCCTGAACTGAAGACAGATTGCCAGTACCCGCTGTTGAGGTCCAGCTCTGCGAAATATTTAGCTCCAGATAGAAAATTAATTATGTTTTCAATCACTGGTATTGGATACGAATCTGTTAAAATCTTTTTATTAAGACGTCGATAATCTTGACTAGTACAACAGGAGAAGCATATGAACTCTGGTTTTCCTAGATAATGCCAAGTTTTAACTCTGTACTGGGGACACAGGTTCTTCATCTTACATACAGGTTCTTCATCTTTAGTTTGTATGTGGACCGGGATGATACTACATCGGCCCAATTGATCGTTCTTAAAGGCAAATCGATCCTTATATTTTATTAACAAGTCATGCAGTGCCGTCCTCTGATTATCAATTAACTCATCATTGAATATAAAAGAACTTTCAGTGGTTCTTTGAAAAATATCGACTCCAAAGTTGTTGTTCATTGCTTCTGGAAAATAAACATAGTCGTTATTATGTATTTTTTCGCTATAAATCGCGTCCTATGACGAACTTGTTTGATCTTGTTTGGTTATGAAAGGAATAGAAGTTCCCTGTAGACTTAAACATTGATTATTAAAATCAACAGAGACTTTGAATTCATTAAGAAAATTTTGTCCGAGAATGAAGGGACAGGATGGAATTAACACTGCCATTCCACGGAAGGTGACTTCTAATCCTCCAGGAAGTAATATTGGTGTTTCTATATAACCTGCAACCTGAATCAATTGGTTATTAATTGCTCTAAGAGACATTGGTGGCGCAGACTTTATCGGGATATTTGAAACATGGCACATAGATACCGAAATACACGAGACAGCGGCACCAGTGTCTATGAGAGCCACAACCTTACGCTTGCAAGGGTCATTTAATTGTAGAATGACCAAAGGTTTGCTCTTGTAGCTAAAAAGCTTCTTCTTTATGTCCTCTTCTTCTGTTGGACTGTTTGGAGTAATGTGATTCTGGTTACCAGTCAATTCTTCTACTTGGGGAACTGAGGATGGTGTAGACGGCTCTTCTACCGTTGCCTAAGCGGAGCCGCCTGGCGTTTCTCGAGTTGTTTTGAGATTGGTTCCGCGCTTGTCTAGGGCGGAAGTTGTATCTTCCCCGTGGGGCTGGTGCATTACTGCCACCAGGTCGCTGGCGCCAGTTAGACGTGCTATGGTCACCCACAACACGCTCTGTGCCTGGCGAAGGTCCACCAGAGGAGGTCCCTCGTGTTTCTGCTCGGCTTGGTTCACGACCCGGTGTAAAAAAGGACGAATGCGACGACGAGTCTCCAGAAGGGTTGCAATGGCAATGAACTATTGCGCTGCCATTATTTAAACTTATATTCAATTGCTTTTCTGGGATTTTAACTTATAGCTCCGTCATCTGCTTAACCAGTTCCTTAAAGGTCTTGCATTATGATATAATTGTTTTATAAAAGGATAAGGCCGGACCTGCTAGTACAGACTGTATTATAATTAATTTGTGTTCGTCTTCGAGTTTCTTTAAAATACTTTGAGACTCGAATTGGGTTAGAAACTCTTGAATGGAGTCGTTTATGCCAAAGAATTTATTTGAAACATCCATACTGGAGTAGGTTATTTTTTAATCAATAAAATAAAAATTTTAGGTTTACTTAGCTTATATTCCTGGGATCGCTTTTAGCGCCTGTGCACCACTTGTGACATCTAGTCTGGGGGCTTATAATTAAAAGACTTATTTCTTCTTCTGGTACACACGGCAAAGGAGATCGGTTTGCATCAAGCTTGCGTAGTTAACACACACCAACGTAACTTTGATCTTTGTGTGCTGTATCTTGAATACACATCATATCAATGTTACATACACACACATACCTACATATTTGTTTTGTTCGGTTTCTCATCTAGTCATTCTCGTTAAAAGTGATACTATAATTCGGCTACTGGTTTAACAACTGAACAGTTCTGTCATGAAAGCGTTGGATTGATAAATCGTGGGTCATCGGTTCGATTCTTGCTTTTATCCTTTTTTTATAGACAAATAAATCATTATATAATATTCTTTTTGTTTAATTTAAGAGTAAATGAATAAGAAATAAAACAAAATAAAACAGGAAAAATTCCCAAATAAAATTTATTTACATTATAGGTAACAACCATATTTCATATTATCTAAAGCTACATTATTTCATAAGGTGTATTTTCCCTTGACAAAATAAAGTATATTTTTCAATACTTAATAAGAAGAAGTAGATTTCGCCCTTTAGCGCCCCTTTAATTCCAAATGGTGATATGAATCAACATGTTAATAGTTAAAACTTCCAATAAATTCTAACATCATAACAATAACATCATTCACACATTTGAAATTATCTCTAACCTGTTAAATATTTAAATATTTGATTTTTTTTTAATTTTTTTTTTAATTTTTTTTTTAATTTTTATTTTTTTAGCAACAAAAGTATTGTTAGGAATAATTTCGAGCTGGTGCTAAAGAGCAGGTCGCGTGGCGATTGTGTATAATTTTGATGTCATTTTCGTAATTAACACCCCCAAAAACCTATAACGACACATGAAATTTCAATATGTTACAGCTTGGCTTTCGACCTTGCCTCACTTTTAGCATGGAACTTTGTATGACAGTTGTTTTGGATTAGGCTGAACTTCGTCGTAAATGCTAAATGCTCGTGAAATATTTAACATTTTTTTTCATTTTAAAAATTAATTTTTCGCAAACAGACTGCTGAATCGAAAAACGTTCGTAGTAAACCCCTTCTATCTTTTTAAAAACTATCCTATGACATCCCACTCAATGATATCGGCGAGAAAAAAAAATCCATCGCCCTTTCACATGTATGGGAAACACCCGAAAAGTTTTTTTTTTACAAAATTTTATTTTTTCTATTCAAAGTCAAAGTCAAAGTCAAAAGTGTTTATTTCATTGAACATATAAAATGATACTTGAACACGTCAATATTATGAATTACATTAGCACTTTTGGCTTTGCGCCTATTCGCAAAGGTGCAGTCTTCCTCAGGAGAAGAATAGGCAAGAAACTCCGAGGGTCGCTCTTTTTAAGTCAATCATATAAATTTTCTTACTTTTAATTTTAATTGACTTAATATCTGAATAACTCTGGAGCTGAGCAATTTATTCCCATGGTTGCTTGTCTAACAGATAATCCGAAATTCTATAATAGCCCTTTTTACAAAGTTTTTGTTTAATTATCGTCTTAAATTTTTCTAAAGGTAGGTTTTGAATACACATGGGAATCTTATTGTAGAAGCGTATACATTGACCCATAAAAGAGTTTGTTACTTTGTAGAGACGGCTGTCTAGTATATCCAAGTTATGTTTGCTTCTAGTGTTTACATTGTGCCTATCACAATTTTTCTTAAACAATTGTTCATTTTTCTTTACATACAAAAGATTATTAAATATATACTGGGACGCAAATGTCAAAATATCTATTTCCTTAAATCTATTTCTAAGAGACATTCTAGGTCTCATTTGATAAATCGCGCGAACAGCTCTTTTCTGCAGGACAAATATCTTATTAATGTCGGCAGCATTACCCCACAGCAAAATGCCATATGACATTAGGCTGTGGAAGTAACTGAAATATACGGTTCTCGCGGTTTCTACGTCCGATAATTGACGGATTTTTTTAACCGCGTAAGCTGCTGAACTGAGTCTGTTCGCTAACTTATCAATATGAGGACCCCATTGAAGCTTTGCGTCAATAGTGATACCTAAGAATACAGTAGATTCTACAACTTCCAGTTTTTCATTTTTAACCTGTACATTGGTATTAAACTGTTTAACGTTAGGCAAGGTAAATTTAACACATTTGGTTTTTTTCTCGTTCAAGAGTAGGTTATTTGCAGTGAACCATTCAACTACCTTTGAGATCGCAATATTCACGTCGTCATAATTAGTGTCATATCTTTTCACTTTAAATAAAAGTGATGTGTCATCTGCAAATAATACGATCTCATGGGCCTCTTTAACAAGAAAAGGCAAATCATTAATGTACAGGAGAAACAAGATTGGTCCTAAAATTGAACCCTGCGGGACGCCCATACAGACTGTGGACCCAGGTGATCTAGTGCCGTTAACCTCAACCTTCTGGATCCTATTACACAAATAAGATTCCAGAAGCCTAAGTGCATTTCCTCTTATGCCATAGTGATGTAATTTTCTGATTAGAGTCTCATAGTGAACACAGTCAAAAGCCTTGGACAAATCACAGAAGACTCCAAGAGCATCATGTGAATCCTCCCAGGCCTCAAAAATGTGACGAATAAGTTCAACACCGGCATCGGTTGTTGAACGACCCCGTGTGAATCCAAATTGATTAATATTCATAAGTTTATTAGCATAGAAGTGAGTAGTTATTTGACTAAGGATAATTTTTTCAAAAATTTTGCTAAGTACTGGTAGTATTGAAATAGGTCTAAAGTTGGTGGGGTCAGATGTACTACCAGCTTTAAACAGAGGAATTACTTTACTATGTTTCATCAAATCAGGAAACACACCACCATCGACACAACTATTGAAAATAAACACTAAATGTGGAGCAATACAATCTATTATACAATTTATTACTTTTACTGAAAGACCATCAAGGTCCGCAGTCTTTTTCATGTTTAACATTTTAAAAGTTTTAAGAATGTCAACAATTCTTATGTGTGAAAAACTGAAATGAACCTTACTTTCGTCTACATTTTGCTTGAGTAGCGATTCAGCGAGAGCGGGAGATGAGCCAAGTGATTGAGTAGTGGAGACTGGAATGTCAGTAAAAAACCTTTCAAACCCTGTAGCAATAGCTACATCGGAAGTTAGGATTTTGTCATTAATGTTGAGCTTAAAATCAAACTTGCGAGCCTTAACCCTTCCCGTCTCACTATTAATAATTTTCCAAGAAGTCTTAACGATATTACTACTATTTTTAATTTTGTTTCTAACAAACATAGCCTTCGCCGCTTTACATACACGTTTAAATGTTTTGGAATAAGCTCTAACATACTCAACAAAAGTTTCAGAATGGTTATATGCTTTCTCACCATAGAGATCATATAGCCTTTCCCTGCTTTTGTGAATTCCCACCGTCGCCCAATCACTAAACTTCAAGGAGTCATTAATTTTTAGCGTCTTGGATTTAAACACAATGTCATATTCTTGCTTAGATAAACTGAGTACAGAGTTATAAAGTTTGTTAGGATCATCACTCTCAAATCTTAGATCTGGTAGTTTGGTGATCATATTACTTCTGTAATTCTCAAGCCTTATGTCACTAATAGGCACATATTTGATACCTCTTTCTACAGCCTTTCCACGAAGCGCATCAAAGGAAACTAGTTGGCCCGAGTGATCCGATGGTAACTTGTGGATAACAGATTTTTCCGAGGGATCAAAATTTGTATATATGTTATCAAGACACGTTTTGGAAGTTGCGGTAATTCGTGTAGGCTCTAGAAATAGATTGCGCAAATTATAACACTTAAACAAGGATATGATTCTTTTACTAAGAGAACTATTTTCCAATAAGTCGACGTTAAAGTCTCCACAAACTACAATGTTTTTATTATTATTACTAATTTTGAATAGTGCTTCCTCCATGATTTTTTCAAAGGATTCATATGATGATTTGGGCGGTCTGTATACGCATAATACAATAAGCTGCTCAAGCTCTATACAGGCTAATTCAGTAGTGCGCTCAACAGACAAGCTTACTATGTCATTACGTTCTTTAAACTTTAAATTGTTACGAGCAAATATAGCGGAACCTCCTCGTATGGCTTTACTTCTGCTGAATGCACTAGCAACTTGGTGATTATTGAAGCCAAATATTAACTGATGACTACGCAACCAGTGCTCGGTAATACATAAAATATCAACTTTATAACAGTTAATAAATAGCTCAACCAATAATTCTTTGTGTTCCATTCCTTCTAAATTTTGATGCACCAAGTTTATACAATTATTATTTTTCACAGACGGAACATCCTTAGTCATATTGGAGTTGCTAGGAAATCCTTGTCCTTTTTTTGGAGAGGGATTTCCTATTGTCTCACTACTTAGTTTAAAGAATTTTGTTGTATATAAATATTGCTATTATTAATAGCATTTGTCTTAAAATTATGTATGCAATAGGCTACAGTTGTAGCTAAATGTCGTTTACATTTTTTTCTTAAGTACATAGTACTTTTCGTCAGAATAATATTATTAATAAATTTATTTGTATCGAAATACATAATAGCGTCAGCGTCACTATGACTACATAGAATACTATGCACATATGTGTTGATTTTAAAAATTAATTTGTTATGTGCTTGCGTCCAGTTACTGAAATAAGGGAAGGCACAAAAAACGAACTTACAATTAGTTTTATTTTTAATGTCTAGCAAAGTGCACAAGCCCTTATTTAAGTCTGCACGGGAGATGTTTCGAGAGTTTCCAAACATAATTAATACAGTAGTTTTACAATCAAAATTATCATTTGCTATCTTTGAAATCATCGAATTAAAAGTTATGCCTGGATAGCTATTATTAATTATGTTTTGGTTTAAATAATTGCTTAATACCACTCCGAAACCGCTCCCTATGTCATCCGAATAAACCACAGTCTTCGGTGATACCCGCTCCGCTTCAGCAGTCATGCCCCCGGCCCCCCCTCTCCGACATGCCTCCGCATAGCTAGTGCGTACCGTGCGGGGTCGTGAGGTGGGCGCTTGTGCCCTTGCATCGGCGGGTGTAGTGCACTGTATACGGGGTGGAGTCGGGGGGGGGCGGGGGGGAGGGCGCGCGCGCCCCGGTGGCAGCGGCCGCCTCGCACGCCGCCATCGATAAGCGCTTGCGGCGGCGGCGACGCCTGGCGGAGCGGCCATCACCCTGTGTCACGGTCACAGCAACGCATGCAGAACTGGGGTCAGACTGCATGGGCGTTGGTGCCTCCACTGTCTGTTTATTCGTATTTTTCTTATTACTAAATTTACATCCTAGTTTTGAATCGGGTACATTTACAATAGTCGTGTTCCCGTGACGGTTTAGCTGTAAACTCTTAGATTCACCAGTTTCATTAGTATACGAATTTACACTGTAGTTCGATAACGAGAAAGAAGCACACATATCGTCGACTTTGTCACACGACTGCGCAGGTGGTGCGAGTGAGGCCGCGGTGTTACACACAGGCAACAAGGACGGCAGAGAATTCTGATTGCAACTACACGAGTGATTGCTGGTCAGAAACTCGAATGTGCTAGCATTATATTTTGATAACTCTAATAGTTCATCCATCGCCACCACATGCTTATCTATAGTTTTTAAAGCGGTTGCATAATTGGCAGAAATATCAGTCACAGATTGAGTTAATCGTTCAACCTCCGACTGTAACAGCTGTGTGTCAACGTCATATGATTTCATCTTGTAATATAATCTTTGGTTGTTTCCGTATAACTTAACATTATCATGGAAAAGTTTTTTATTTTTCTTAACTAGTGTTCTTGACCGTCTAATTAGTTTACCTACTTTGACATACTTTTTAAACAAATTTTTGTTTAGAGTCATATTATGATTTAATGGTAGGTATATGGATTCATCACAAGTAAGATCAACATATGTCATAGTAGGTTGTCTATTCACGGGCGAAAAGGCAGGAACCATATCCGGGTTTTTAGTGACCAGCTCCTCGAACAATGATTGCCTTTTAGTTGACCTAAGGTCCTCAGAGACACATTCCAGAGTGGATATGTGTTTGTGTGTGTCTCGTAACTCAGCCTCCAGAGCAGTAACACGCCGGAGTGATTCCTCCAGCGTGGTACTGTCCCGGTCAAATGAGTCTACCACTCGCTGGAGCTGGTCTCTTTGTTCCATTACATCCATTAGATGGGAATGCATTTCGGCCATTTCACCCTTTAACATCTTGTTTTTATTCAATATTTCGATAAATTCCTTCTCGTTATCATCTCTCTCCGATAATAACTGTTCACATTGTGTTTTTGTAGTCTTTAATTCTTTAAGCGTTAGGTCAAGTTTGTTTTCTAGCTGTTGTTGTTGACGAGCAGCCGTGGCTCCCCGAGTTAACATTGTGAAACAACTAAATTCGTAATGAGATAATAATAATAAATCGGTGGCTGGTGTTATAAGACCGGGTGATCAGGAAGAAATTAAGATAAAAACACTGCAGCCGTGTTAATTTGTTTGCCTATGAATGAAATATAGTGAACAGTTACTACAAGATTGAGGTTATGTTGACAATATTATTGTTTCAATTACACTTGATTTTGTTACTTACGGTTTAACAGGTCAGTAATTGATATAATACACAATTATTTATGGGGAATACTCAATAGTATTCAGAAAAATAACACAAACTTTTTAAATTTCGGCAACCGTCACAACGAATTTTTCTTTGCCGTAATGGTACAATTTATGCACTTAGAACTATCTGATAACACTTATTATAATATAATATCAGTAAATGAAACTGGTAATCACTAATTAGACATTAGAACATAATGAATATTAATTAAAAATCACAGAGCTCTTTTGTTACAGCTGAACCGTTGACAGTTTTTTTTTTTATTTGTCGGCTCAATTAATATGTATGAACATGCCAAATTGCAGCTCTGTAGTACCAAGGACCTAATATTAGTAAATATATTCTTGTTAATCCCAACAATGTTTGGCACTTGGTCTACCATTACTCGCAAACTTGAAGGGCCAACTTATGTTTTATAGTTTTCCTTTTAAATTTGATGTATATTCTACCTCTGTGAATTTTTCCAAATTTTTTGAAATAACCGTTTAGCTGGTAGAAGTGTCCCCCACTTGTGTTTGACAAAAATTTTCACTTTAAAAATTTATGATTCGCAAACGGAGTGCTAAATCGAAAAACGTTCTTAATAAACCTCTTCTATCTTTTAAAAAGCTATTCTATGACACCCCACTCGATGATATTGGCGAGAAAAAAAAATCATCGCCCTTTCACGTCTATGGGAGACACCCGAAAAAAATTTTTTTTTCTAAGGTTTTACTGTACAGTTCTGTCAACGTGATTAATATGTATAACCATGCCAAATATCAGCTCTGTAGTACCAAGGGTTTCTTAGAAAACCCGCGGACAGACGGACAGACGGACATGACGAAACTATAAGGGTTCGTAGATTACTACGGAACCCTAAAAATGTATCATTCAAACGTTTCCGAGCTCAATGCATTCAAAAGGTAAAAGCAAAAGTAATAAAATGTTATTATTATTATTTTTTTTAGTAACGCGTCGGTGCTCCGTCACTATCTAAAACCTGTTGTAATCTGCTTCTCATACCGCTAACCATATTCAAGCAAAGGTCAGTGCCACGAATTGACTCCCAGGTCGAAGTAATAACATCATGCAAATTATTTCTAGATCTCACTTCGGATGGATCCCAATTTATAATCATGTGGCCCCATAGATTTTCTATAGGATTTAAGTCGGGGCTTTTAGAAGGCCACTCAATAACAGTCAACGAATCTTGGGTGTTTAGCCAATCTTGGACGATGTGTCCACGGTGCACTGAGCAGTTATCGTGCACAAAGTATATGTGCGAGTCTGGATATGCGACCCGCACCGTTGGCAGCATAATATCTCGTAGAATCTCCAAGTATCCGTCACTGGTATTGCGGCCTCCAACTTCCAGTAATTCACCAGGACCCATCGACGACATCCACCCCCAATAACCCAAAGTAACGCGACCACTAGCCCTGCACGGTAGGATATTATTTTCATTATAACGTTCACCACTTTTTCTCCACAATATTTTTCTTCCATCTTTATCTGATTTAAAAGTTTTTTCGTCACTTAAAATAACAACGTTATTGCACCAATCAAAGTCCAGGTATTGACGAGCAAAGCGCACCCTATTTAGCCGATGTTGGCGAGTCAATTCGATCTTCTTGGCTGGCCTACGACATCTCAACCCAGCAGCACGCAAATGATTCCGCACTGTTTGTAAAGACACGCCATGTCTTGTTGCTGTAGAACGGGTGCTGAGGAACGGGTCATCAGCATGAGCAGCAACTATATTCAGGTGACGTGGTGATGCATTTGTAAACGATACAGGCCTTGGGCCAGGATGACGTGCTTCGATGCTTCCTGACTCGGCGTATCGGTGGACCCATAATTGCACAGTCCTTCGCTGTAAATAAAAATTATAATGAGAAATCATGTCAACAATAAATAAAAATTATATTCATCTTATTATTTTAAAATTTCTAACTTACCGATATCATTAAACGCCTCGCAATTTCACTAATAGAAATATTTTGTTCATATAGAACAATTATTTCCGCTTTTTTCAATATTGTCAGATGCCTGTCCATTATCAATAATATTATTCAACTCAAGTTGAAAATCAATAAAAAAATTAAGAAAACTGGAAAAATAGAATCAAACGACCGAAGCTTGGCGTAGCGAATGGCAGTTCAAGTTAAACTAGTAAAAGGAAGTAATACAAAAGAGGGTAGAATAAAACTCAGCGTAAAATTAAACATGCTAAAATGAATGAACACCAACCAATACAAAATTTCAACGCATTCATCATTGATTGCGTGGTCCAGTGGATAAGCGCTTAGTTTTTAAGCAGGTGGTCGTGCGATCAATCCTTGGAGGAAAACTTTTATTCATTCATTTTTCTGTTGCTTCTTGTTTCGAGTATTGAAATTGTAAAGTAAATTGATAATATTATTACAGTTTATATAAATTAAAACAGCCAAAAGATAAATGACTCAGATTGGCGCTGGTCAAACTCATGACATGACCGTGTTCATTTGTTTTGTCCAGATATGTGTTACTAGCGCCATCTATCGATAGTTTTTAGAACTGCTTCGAGATCAGGAACGCAGACGATTGCTTTCACACACACACACACACACACAGACAAGATATACGATAGTGTGGCCTGCATACCGAACTCCTTTGCCGAGTGTACACGGTTATAATCAAAACCTGCCTTCTGTTTCAATTTTATTGCACTTTCCAACACGTCCACGGTTAACAGAGTTTCAGCAACGCTTATTAAGTGCTATTTGCACGCCTACGAACGGATACAATAACTTCTTCCGCGAGCTCACTACAATGAATCCATTTTACCAATCTATGAATCAATCAATGAAACAATGAATGGCCTAAAACCAGATCTTCAATCATTTCGAATGTTGACATCGAATACCATTTCAAACCTTTTAAATTGATATTCGAATTATCTTCTTTGAAATGACCGAATGAGAAAGAAGTTGCGTTATGCCCGATCCTCTATGAAGGTCTGCATACCAGTGTTCTAAATTAAATTATTATAAAAAAATATAATAAATAAATAAATATGTCGTACTCGCCTCACTTCGTCCAATCTCTCTTGTTAAGTCTGCTGTAAGAAATTTCTACCTAGAAATAAAAAGTGTCTATTGTGTCGTCTCTCTCTTGTATGTTTATTTTTGTATTTCTATTGTGTACAATAAACAGTAAATAAATAATTTAATCAAGAGAAAATAATTAAGTACTTTATTTTAGAAGGCAAAAAGTAATAGCAATTTAGTTTGATGTTATTTTTTTATTTTAATTGACCAAAAATTATTAAAATGCTATTCCAGCATGTTTTTTTAACTAAAAACAAACATTATCAACTAGAACAGAAAAACAACAATCAAAGCATAAAACATATGTAAGATTATCTGAAATAAAGTAAAATATTAATATAAATTACAAAAACGACAAAAATACTAAAGTAAAGAAAAAAATTCATAACTCTTTAAAATTAAAAACTGATAGGTAATTAATATTATTTTAAAAAACCTATAAGATTATTAAGTGATGATTCGTTGTCAACCGTCTTGCTAGCCATATTATGAATTTAAGTACATAAGTTTTTGGCGACAATTCCATCCATGTTCTAAGGCACTTTGGACTGCAGCTGACTCCACATGATAATGGGTTTGTTCCAATATGTGATGGATGCGATTTTCTTTTTCTTGTAAATTATTGGGTGATTCCAAGATTGGTTATCCAGCACGATTACATGTATTATGCAACACACAGTAAGCAATGACTATTTTAGACAGCATATCTGGGTCATATTGCAGATCTTTGTGGACTAGAAGGCTCTGCACTGCCCTTCAAAATTCCAATTCTCCTTTCGACACTTTATTGTTGTGGCATGCAGTGAATTGTAGTAATCCTCTGGTGAACTAGGCTTTAGATTGTTAAACAATTTCCAAACCTAACAAACATGCTCTCTCCCGTGCTGTTTAGTTGTTCTAGGTGATGTTTTATGGCTGTGTTATAAAAAGAAAACTGTCGTGTGTGGTCTCACTGAAGCATCTCCATGTAATATATTAAGGTCACAATCATTGGTCTGAAATATAATAAGTTTTAAATTTAACACATTAATCTATTAAAAATATTAACTTTACCTCTGTTTATAGGCCACAAATTTATAATATACCAAGTTTTAGGTTCACAATATAAATAAAAAGGTGTGTACTTACATATTTATAAATTAATCCGATATTAGCACTTCGAACTCCACTAAAATAAATTAAAAAGCCTTGCCAACAGCCACGAAATAGGAGCTTTTGAGTTGGACATTAAAAATCGTAGGCGTACGCCGAGGCTATGGCTGAAGTGGAGGCTGTTTTGCTTAGAGAATACCAATTTCCTATAAGAAATGTCAAATAAGTGATTCCATATCACGCCGTCTGCAGCCGTGCGGCGCTAGTGTCGGCAGCGTTGAAAATGTTATGAAGTAGAATACGAAACGTGTGTTCACCGCTGTAACAGCCACTGCGATCAAGGCTTTAACGATGTTTGCGCTTAGAGAATCACACTGCAGAGAAACAGGGATGATTTCGATGTTGAAAGTTAAAATTTCAAACCAAAAAAATTTGTAAATTAAAAAAAAATTTTTTTCAACTGCAAAATTGTGTGTTGATGAGCACGATCAAAACCCCTGAAATGTGATTTTTTTTAAATCTTCTTTTCCTCGAGATATTTGCCGATTAGTAACAATTTCATTTTCCTATTATTTAACGATCGGGGTTTTCCCACACCGAGATCAGACTCAGGTCAAATTTCATCTCTTTTATCTCCAGTCGGTTGCTCAAAAATAAGATCTTGTAAATCGAACTATTTATAAGTTAGTGTAGTTGAGTATTTTTCCTGCTATAGTTTTTTAAAATCGGTAACATGTTTGAGCCTAGAGCTCACGGAAATTATAACTATTGATCTATGACCCTCAACCTATAGTATTTTAACTCAAAATTTTAATTTTTTTAATAGTGATCTCCTGTTTGTATATTGGATAAATTTTTTATATTGAGTGATGAAATAATGAGCGTATTTGCATTTTTTACGTACAAATAATTCTTAAAAAATTTAATTACTCGTATATGTGTTAGCGCTAAGTGATTTGGAGGAACTATAGCTTTTGATAGTTAAATAAAACGTAATAAAATAACTTAAACAGTAATAAATATTTATTGTAAACTTAAAATAAACAAAACATTAATTTCCTTATTAACTAAATTTCTTTAATTTTGAGATTCATTAAGTATGTGTCTTGGTCCGTAAAATGTGAACGTAGTTCTAAGAATATTTCACTGTTAGATCGAATAGTACTTATAAAGTAGAGTAAAACATAATTTAGAAAAAGATATTGGATTTTAGACGAAAAACTGAAATTTCTCTGCATTTTTATACCTAGCACTACTGATGGTATTGATATGGTTCCTGTTTTTACTAGTTGATACAAGCAGTAATCTGCAGCACAAAAAGTTGTAGTTCTTCCTACACCAGCCATTCCGTGGACAACAATTGGGCCTACCGATGATTGTCCGGTAGCCAATACTTCGAAGAAAAATTCTTGGTGCTGCTTATTGACCACTAACAAGAAGTCAAGAAACGATTTTACATCAGGAGCTCCGTTTTCGGGCCAATCTAAAAACTTGAAACAATATATCGTTCTTTTCTCTCCAGTCTGAATGTGAGTGAGACTTGAAATTGTCTTGGTGAAGTAATAATTCAAATAGATATGTTCTTCCTTGAATAAGAAGTCTCTCAAGACACAGGTCGGCTGTGATGCTTCTCCAGGGCTGGTCAGTTGGACGATAATGCGAGAGTTTTGTTGCCAGACCATGGAATAGAATCTATTCAAGGTGGATCTAATCGGCTGCTCAGTTGCTATAAATTTGTTTTCTGCTTTGAATCCATCTATAAAGTTAGCGTTGATGTAATCTGATCCATCGTTATTTTTTGCTAAGACCACACGAGTAATGTCCCAACATGAAAAGTATGAAAACCGATTTTTGTTCTTGTTTTCAGGCTTATGAAAGTTTTCACAGGTGCCAGTTATCGGTATTGCAATAATTTTAGAATGCTCTTGAAAGATTAAATCGACGAAATCTGGATGGTAAGCTCGTTGCACGAATTCAGCAGCTCCAACAATTGTTGATAGATTAAAATCCATAACAAAAAATGAACTCTTCACTTGGTGAAACGTAGAAGTGTGACTACAACGATTGGTTTCGTAAGACTAAAAATAAATCAACGTTCATTAGCGCTTTATAGGGTCCCTTATCATAAAGTGTTCGACTTGTGAGCTTGTAGTGAAGATATTGTTGGATTTCTAAGAATTAAACATACAACAACGTTATAATTTAACAGTAAGTTGTCTCCTACCATTTATTTTATAATGATTAATATTATAATAATAATTAGTTATCAACTTTTACCCATTTATGGTTTTCAAATGACGTCAAATCATAAAAAAGTGCGCCATTTGTTGAAAATATATTTTAAATTGGGTTAATACATCACGTAGTCCATCATTCGTCATCTGTGATTGTATTTATATATACTGAGGAAAAAAAATGTATAAATGACCGTTAGTGACAAACAACTCTTTAGTTCGCACTGTGATTTGGTGAAATTCACACATATCAATCGAGCGCTCTCAACAAAAATGAGTTGCGACAAGTCAAAAGTTTTGACCCGTAAAGACTTCATCAGATTAGTCAGTGGTGTAAACTCTATTGGATATCTTTATCAAGAGTACCAAAAAATAAAGAATATTAAAACAGAAGGAACGTTTCGCGCCTGTATAACTGCTGCTAATTTTGAAGATGAAAGATATGGAGAAAGACTGTGCTTCGACCACAACCGCGTGATCCTTTCAAAAGAAAGAGGAGTCACCAACTTCATAAACGCCTCTTACATCAACGGGTTTCAACAATCAAAGGCGTACGTTGCTACTGTAACGCCATATTCAGAAGCAACAATCTATAAGTTTTGGAGAATGGTTTGGGAACATCAATCTGAAATCATTGTAATGCTCAATGCACCTATTAATTATGAGGAGGGCATTTATTACTGGAACCCAAACGAAGGAGGTACGTTTCATTGTGAAAAGTTCAGGATTGAGACTGTTAAAGTTCAAATGATTTTCCAGGAAATCCAACTCACAAAACTTTGTGTCACACACGAAAACGGAGATGAATTGTTTGTCAACCACTTTTTATTTAATTGGCAGGATAAGTATATCTCAACCCCAGAATATGAGTTTCTTCAGTTAGTGAAGATGGTACGATTATACAATAAATTTGCAGTGAAGCAAGATTCTCATACCAAAAGTCCCATGGTGATCCATTGTAGTGATGGGACGGGAAGAACAATGGCCTTCTGCGCCATAGACACAGAAATTTCAAGATTTCTAAAAACAAGAAGAGTTGATTTATATTCTACTCTATCGGAACTGAAAAAGAACAGGTTTGACAGCTTTGACAGCTTGGACGATGTAAATTACTTAAGTTTTATTCATTTGGTTTTGTGTTGTTATTTTAAAACTTATCCCTTAGAATAAAAAAAGTGTTCTCTATTTTGTAACAAATCTAAAGTAAATTTTATATATATATAAATATATATATATATTATAGTATTAAGTTCTTTTTAGAATAAATTTAGTCATAGATAAGTTAGTATACGATTTATGTGATTTCTAGTGAGATTGTAATTTATGAGTAAACCAAAGATACCAAAGTTATGTAAGGAATTTGTAAAAAATTTTTAAAACGTCCAATAAAATTAAGGATTTGATATGTAACCCTATTTCTATTTTTTCAAAGACCTAAGCTATTAAACAAGCTTTTAGAAGTCAAATTAATAGTCTTAATTAAAGTAATAACTTTATTATTGAAATAACAAGTACAGTAGAAGATTTAAAAGCATACAGAATCAAATTTATACTTACAACTAATTTTCTTTACAATCACCAAACACTTAGACCTATAACTGACACAAGAGGTACAATACTTAATCACTATCATCACTACAATACACTTTAGAAATTTTAGTATTGGCCCCAAAGCTTCTAAGAATACTCATAATTTTTTTATCATTCTTATCATACGCTATGTGATAAGCTGTCATCCCAGTGCGATTAACAGCATTCAAGTTTATCGCAGGGTGCTTACATATCCACGTAACAAGGTCGTAGTTTTCACTATAAACAGCTTGATGAAGAACCGAATTACCAGTTCGATTCTTAGCATTGATATTAGCGCCCAAACTCAAAAGTTTTTCCATCAGATCTATTGCAAGTTGCCCTGTATGGAGGTAAGCGACAATATGAACACATTGCTGTCCACTGTAGTTTCTTTCTTGCAGAAGAAACTTGTTTGAGGGCGTCATAAACTTGCTTACTCGTTCCAAAAGTATAATAGAGCCTTCAGCAGCAATTTCATGGAATATATTAGTGCCAGTTGACGAGACTTTTCCAAAAATATTTGCAATAGTAGCAGGATCCATTTTTTAGAAGAAGGTTATAGGTCTTAAACTTTTGAAAAATAAGACTGAACTACTGAAAACTGTTACATAATTTTCTTTTTATACGACCCTTATCTGGTAGTGAGATCGGCTTAACAATGAAAAGTTCAGAATTTAGGCCATCTTTGATCTATTTTTTGCATAAGAATGACAATACAATATGAGTATTCTTTTTATTTGGTTGCCAAGGTGATAGTTCGAAATAAAAACGAGAGGCATGCGCATCATTTTATTTCGAGAAAATTACAGCGATAATTCCTATCAGAAGTACTCATTCTGAATCATAGTTACGGGATGGTTTCCCTCAGTGTTCGTTGATAAGAACTTTAGATAATGGTTAACCAAATAGCATCCGTTTTCTGCCCACGCAAAATTCATACAGTCATCAAATCTACAAGTGTCAATCTAAATACTGATTTGGGTAAAAAATATTTAAACTATCAAATAAAATGTAAAAAATTTTAATCATTTAAAACTTAAATTCTAATTACAATTATCATATTACTTCTAAGTACAATATTGGACCAGTTTTTATTTCAGAGTCACACTTAATAATTTAATTACTTTCTAAACTTTATGAAACAATTAATACAAACGTGTAAAGTACATCAGTCAAGGCTCACAAAAGAATTGTCTCATTTCAGCGGACATATCAAATAACTGCAAAAACTCATGTAACACAGAGTAAATAAATACATATTGTTCTACAGCTATAACACTTAAATACCGCTGTTCGCGTATCTGCATTACAATTTTCGGTACTGAGACTTCTTTAGTCTTTGCTAGTTGATAGATACAAGAGTCTATAGCGCAAAAAGTTCCTGTTCTTCCGACTCCAGCACTACAGTGAACAATAATAGGTCCAGGTGTTAGTCTATTCACTTTGTTGATTAAAGTGCTCCGATATTGGTCATTTACATCCCAAATAAGGTTTGTAAACGATTTGGTGTTGGTAGGTGCTCCATACTCTGGCCAATCTACATATTGATAATGTAGTATCAGTCTGCTTTCTTCGGTAGTGGAATTGAAAACTTCAAATAGTGACCTAGTGTATCCGGAATTGTTTTTGGTCTCTTCCAATGTTTTGATTGAAAACTCATTGGTTACAAAAATATCTTGTTTGCTACCAAATGCAGTCCAGTATTGAGCACATTTTTCTTTCCCATTTTCTTGGAGTTTCGTTAACATGACAATAATCCGAGAATTCTGCTCCCAGACCATCTGCCAAAATTGATTAACTGTTTCTTTCAGAGGTCCCTGAGTCGCCACATACTTGTTTGGTCTTCCACAATGATCAACATAATTAGCATGTATGTAGTCAGTATCAGCTTCTTTAGGCGTAATCCTCACTCGAGATCTGTCCCAGCAAGTGACGTCGAAGTAACGGTTTTTTTTTTCATTTTTTGTCCTTGAAAAGTACTTAAATGATCCAATTATTTGCTGTGATACGATGTAATTATGCTCCGACTTGACAGCTTCTAAGTAATTGTTTTGATTTCTTCTGCTTCTAAATTCGTGCTCACTCACTGCAGCTAATTTTTGGTCACTCACTTTGAGTTGTAAATGCATTTTTAATTTTTTAATAATGCGACTGTACGTAATGAAGTCTCGAGGATGACTATAGACAAGTATCTATCAATTGGCGCTTATATTCAATTAAAGTCAAGGGATGACACTCCCGTTCCGTGAATTACTACTGATAAGCTCATTTAATGGAATAATTAAGTGTTAACCTATCTTTCATATGTATTGTGAACTCCAAGTCCAGATCATCAATAACAAAACCATAAAACTTGTTTATTTTAAATGACACTTATCGCAGAAAGCACAGATTTCTTGGAAATACACTTGAGTTAAGATTATGTAAACTTTATTTAAATTATACTTACATTTTAATAGCAATTAGAATATTGCTCTTAATTACAACACTGGCTCATAGTTCATAAGAAAAGCAGCTCATTTATATCTCATAATTACTTTAAACTCAAACATACATTGTAAACTTTATAATCAGTCTAATAAGCTATAAAATATTGAACAGGCAAAACTTAAATTAGAGCCCGATCGGCTAATTGTTATCAAAATATGCTTTAAGTAATTGATAGGATAATACATAGAGATCTGAGCGGCAAAAGGACCCAAATTTTTGCTGTCGCATTTTTTCGAGGGTATGTGGCAATGACACGATTCCTGTAGCTTCTAATTGGTTGGCACACATATCTAACGCACAAAATACATCGGAACTGCCAACACCCTCGATACAATGCACCAGCATAGGGGGAATAAATGTCTTATCAGCTACTTGCTTCTTTAACTTGACATACATGTGATTAACAAAATTATAAAACTCTACAAAGGCGTCTGGTTGATGATTAAATGTTTCTCTGGGCCAAGCGGTATATTGATAGTGAAAAATTGGACGGCTCCGCTTGTACTTAGGTCCTGTTTGATTTAAACTTAAGACAGTTAAAGTGTAGTAAGGAAAGATTATAATCTTCCAAGTCTTAACCCTAAATTTCTTACTCACTAAAGAATAACGTTCTTTTGGAGACCAATATTGATAGGTCTTATCAATTAACTGGCACGTCATCACTATTATTTGGACTTTGTTGTCCCACACTGCTTGCCAAAACACGTCACGGTCTTTCACATATGGATTTTTTATGCACAAGAATTTTCGGTGGGTATCGTAACTGTCAACGAAGCTCGCTTTCAGGTTTGCTTCATTATTGAGCTTCTCACGACGAAGGTAATGCACCAATGGAAGACAGCCATTCTGCTCCTCTCTTTGCTCCGAAATTATTGAATTAAATTCCTCTTCTATACGAGTCTGTAGATTTGGTTGGTCCATAAAGTGGAAAAAGTCGTTGGTATTCATGTTTGGGGTGCAGGACTTTTGTGACGAGCGTATTCTATTAGAAAGAAAAAAACTATGCACATTAACTGATAAAAAACTGTTTCTTCCTAGGTAGTTGTTTGTAAACTAACTTTGTTTGGTAGTAAAAAACCTTTTTATACCCTTGTAAAACCCTACGCACATGTCCGACCATTAGCATAAATTAAATAGCCACCTGCGGTTCAATGACTTTAATTGTTCTATATAAACAGGGTATTCCTCGCCCGTTATCTTTATTGTTAATTCTCAAATGGATTAATTACTCCAAATTAAATTAACTAGTTCAACTGTTTACGCACTAAGTTTTTAAGTAGGACGATGCTTTCAACCCTAGACGGACCTTACTGCAGCTTTCTAGGTAATAGTAATCAACCTAATATCGAAAAGTAAACAAAGGATGTTATTGTTAAATTTTTAGTCCAGGTGTGATTGATAAAAACAGAGCAGGAGCACTTACCTAATTATAAGAGGTCCATTTGCACTAAATCCTCAACAAACCGCTCTCCCGTGAACACATTATGACCAACTCGTACTTCTTATTTTCATATTGTTGTTTAATTATGTGGATCTCTTTGTTGTTTTGTTGCTCAGATTCTTCCGTTTGAGGATTTTTAAGCCTCAAACGGTTAAGTTTCTCCTGAAGCCTAAGGACTTCTCTCGCAAGCTCTAGTCTATCTTCAGGGGAATACATCCTGATGTACGTATGACCGTAATAAGACTTCACAACGAAATAAGGAAATTATAGGTACCCTGTGGCTTATAGGTCGTCGGGTTACAGTCACCGAGGTAATAAATTAAGATTACTATACAGAAGGCATGTGTTAACTATAGTCGAATGAATCAAACTAGTAAGCAATGTAAAGCCCTTTACGTTACAAAATAAAGCTCATTTTTGTTCAACTAACAGGATATTTTTACCATACATAAATTTATTTTTCTCCCACTCTCAAGAATAAGAGAACAAAAAACAGTCTGGATTTGGGAGTCAATGTCAATGTGACCTAAATAACCTAAGCCAACTGACGTCATTGATACATTATTAAAACAATGCATTATGTTAGAACACCTCGAACTTTAAAGAAAGTGAATACAAAATTTTATTTTTTATGTATTCAGAGATGTGTTACTAACAGCAATGAAAAGGCAGTTTTTAGCCAGTTATCAATAAAAAGAACATACGTAACCAAAGATATGATATGGATGTTTTATTTCCAGGAAAAAATTAACTGTTAGGTCGTCTGTTATCGGGACCAGTGTCAGATGTCTACATGACGAATAAAGCTATCGTCCAGCTATTGCGCTCGATTAAAATCATTTGGAAAAAATTAACAAAAGAGAACAATTATTAAGTAGTATATTTTTTCCATAACCAAATTAGTGCATCGGTCCCTGTGAGTTAATTAGATTATTGTTTTGATGACGCAAATGATATACATATTCCGTGAATTCCCATTGAATAGTTAATGATTAACAGCTATAAAATGATATCAAGATAAGTGACTATTCATACCCTTAATTGGGTCATTTATGGGAGCATTGTCCATTAGAGAGTTGTTTTGTGACGCATTATTTTCAATCAATTACACTATTGATGACGCAAAAACCTGAATTACATTAGGTTATACCTTTTACCTGAATTTGTATGCTTTTGCATGACGTCTTTTAGATAAAAATATGTTTTTACTTCACACTTTACCTCCACTAGTGGGCTTCTTGATGTTTACGGCGTCTAAATATTCATAAAAGCGCTATAATTATCAATATCTTATAATTTCTTCGCTGTAAGAGTGCGACATGCTTTAAATTATTTTGCCTATAGTTCTATGAATCACAGCTATTAATCTTCACGATGTTAATGGTATTTCGTAACAAAGGGTCTAGTGTTCATCTAATTCTTGAAATGACATAAGTCTAGGCTCATTTTGTTGACAATATAAAGTGTGTAATTTCGTCATTTTATATTTTAACTGTACTTCGCGTTTACATCAGCTTGTAGCGTGCATTAAAATAATTAAATGACTAATATAAATGGTTTTACGCAGGAATTTACTTAAAAAGTTGTAAAATTTTAACAGCTTTCAGGAAACGACCCCCTGATAAGCGTTTATTACTAGACGTGGAAAAATAACATATGTTTTACATGTAATGTAAATTAGGAAATCTAGGTGAGGTTTAGGTACTTCACTGGAATTTTCCTAATAAAATTCTACAAAAATATTTTTATTTTTTGGACTGAAAACAACAAATAAGAATGTATGGTTTCACAGAAATAACATAAAAAATCACGTTTGTACTGAAGATTAATTGCATAGCTATAAAAAAAATAATTTCTTCTCTCTTGACTACGAAATAAGAGTCATTTTTGTTCAACTAACAGGTCCAAGTGCGAAAGTTGCACCAATGTGCTCTGTTTTAAATAACAAAGTGTTTTGAAGCAACTGATTTTATATCGCCAATAAATATCAGTGTATGTATTAAATTTCATTGTATTTTTATGTAATTACGTCAGCAAAACCACATGTTGAACATATCTCGAAATATTGTAGTTAAATTTGACTCATAGAATTATTACATATTGACGTGTATTTTCCTGATACACTTTTAATAATGTGATTTAAAAGAATAGACTAACATTGACACAAGCAATTGAGAGATTATTTAAATTAAATAGGTATAGAAAAAACTAGTGGTAACGGAACCTGTTGCTAATTTGAAATAAAATTACCTTTATTTTAAATTCACCCATTAAATAAAACACTTAAAAACAACGGTTCATAAGATCAAATTATCGATAAAAGTTGTTACCTATTAATTGATAGAATATAATTGATAGCTGCATACTTATGTCTAAAAATATTATGAAAATTACAATAAACTGATGGACTTTAACTCGTTCATTAAACACTCAGCAATATTGTCATTTTCACTCAAAATCATCTTCATCATTTTGCAGTCATTGTTTTGTTTTGCCACTTGATATGCCGTTAATCCACTGTTATTTCTTATGTTCTTATCAATACGCATTGAAAGCAGCCAGTCCATGAGCACGTAGTCCTGTCGTTTTACTACTAAGTGCAAAACAGTGTCTCCTGTCCCATCTTCTTGCGCGTCCAAATTTGCTCCCATGTCGAATAGTTGAGCCATTATCCTTTCAGCTTCGGATCCTTTTAGTTTTTTAACAGCAGTATGTAGACACGTCTCTCCGTCGTCGTTCTTCAGTTTCAGTATTTGTTCCAGTTCTTTTTTACGGGTAGCGTTCCAAATGCGATCTAAAATATTGTCAAGGCCTTCTTCAGCAATTAAATGGAACATAGTAGTATTTCTTTCAGACCTTTCTTGGCCAAAAATGTTGTTCAGTTTGCGCGAAGACATTTTTCAGAGAGCTAGTTCACTTGTTGAAGTCCCGAATTGCAATAATACTACGTCCTACTAGGAAAATCTTAAATAGCGAGCTGACATAAAGGAATTTATAAATATAAATAGCTTCTATCGCCGGTTTTCCCGTAGGTTAAATGTTATCGCGCTTAGAATTGCCGCGTGCTCTATGCGGGTCCATGCCAACCTAAATGACTTCAATTCATCAATTATTTCAAATAGGTATAGAACAAACTAGTTGTAACAGAACCTGTTGCTAATTTGAAATAAAATTACCTTTATTATAAATTTACCCATGTAATAAAACAGTTAAAAACTACGACTAATAAGATCAAAGCTTGCACATTTTACTAGCAAAAATACAAATAGTTAATCTCTCGAATTTAATATCAAATCTCTAATTTCACTTGAGCTTATCGGAACAGACGGGCTCACTGAACGCTCATAACTATTATCTTCTTCAATTAAAAGTATCTTCATTATTTCTTCATCATTGATTTGCTCTGCAATTTGATAAGCCGTCAATCCATCATTATTATTAATGCTTTTATCGGCGCACATCTCTACTAATCCTTTTACCAGCTCGTGGTCCCGCTTTTTCACTGCTTTATGCAAAACAGTCTCTCCTGCATTATCCTGGGCATTCAAGTCTGCTCCCATAGCTTTCATCAACGATATCATCTCGTCAGCATCACTTCCACTTCGGGATCTTACGACATTATGGAGACACGTTTTTCCGTCGTTATTCTTGAGTTTTAGTATGTGCTGAAAAGCTTTATCTTCAGAATTGTTAAATATTCTATCAAGAATATCGTCACAGTCAGAGTCAGCAATCGAATGGAATATCGTACAGTTTCTTCTGGTAGGATCTGAACCGAATATGTCGTTCAATTTATCAGAATCCATTTTTAGAGCGAGTAAGATATCACTTCTTCGTCTCGAATCGCAATAATACTACGTCCTACTGGAAGACTCTTATATAGTCGGCTGATAGAGGAATTCATAAACAAAAATAGATTATATCGCGGGTTTTCCCGTAGGTTAAATGTTATCGCGCTCGGAATTACCACATGCTCCATACGGGACGTCGCCAACCTAAATTACTTCATATTGTTTAAAACGAAATGATATAATGCGTTGTAACAAAAAACATAATTCTCTGCTTGGCTGATGGAGTCTTTGTTCACCTGTCTTATCTTTTGCAGAGCTTTCGATACAATTACACTCTTTCCCTTCTTAAATTCAGCTATGCACATATCTAATAGACAAAATACTCCAGATTTATTGCTTCCATCACTGCATTGCACGACTATACGCCCAGAAGTTGCAATATCATTTACAATACCGATAAAACTCGTTAATTGCATTGGATTATGCGAAATATTGTCCGACGGCCATGTAGTGTAATGATAAAGTACTATTTGCCGCGTGACTTTACCTTTTTCTTTCAACTGCAGCAATGACATAGTATAACAATCCATTATTACAATTTTGATAGTTTTTATCACAAGCTCGTTGCATTTCATTTCCTGATTTTCTTCTAAACTCCAATATTGGTAAGTAATTTTGCAGTCAGTGGACAGTATGACTATAATATCGCTATTTTCATCTATAACTGTTCTCCAAAATTCATTTAAGCTATCTTTGGTGGGATGTTTAGTACATCTGTACTTGTTAACATCGTAACAAGTACTGTTATGCGCAATTATATTTGTCACACTCTGCAAAATACCTGAAGCCTTCTTATCAGATTCCACAGTCTTCTGGTGTTTGTTTATATCAGTGTATTCATTAAAAATTTGGGCGATGGAGTCGGGACTTTGCATAAATTTTAAAAAACTTCTAGTGCTGAACCGTGACGGGTTTGGTTTGTCTAATAAGCTTAGTTGTATCTTCTTATCACTCATGATTATCACTAAAAATAAAAAACTACGTTACTAAAGCTACAGTACACCCTTACGTGAGGGGTAGTTTCAAACGAGTGACACAATTTCAGGTTTCAGGCGGATTATATAAGTAAGATACACGTGGTTGATCGATTATTGGAAGAAAGAAACACCCACATTATCTGTTCCCATACCTGTATTCCATACAACCTTATTGGTGCTACCCAAAGTTGTTTTTGTGTACTTATTCAGTCTTTGGTTGCTAACCTAACCAAAATAAGCTTTCTTCCAATAGAAAGTTGTTTATTTAGCCCGTCTGTGTACTAAGGGTGGAATATTGATAGCTTGATCAATATTCAGGGTTGTTTTGCCGTTTACTGAAGCATATAATCATATTCTAATATATTAATAGATGTCTAGACAGCAAATGACAACATCATTTATCAACTAACATCTACTATTATTGTTTCGGAGGTGGTACTCACATAATTTTGACCATGGCTGGAAGATGAAACTCGGTTGCTCTCCATAGCTTGGAGTTGGCGTTGTGCACTCTGGTGGTGATATTTGACTCGATTCAATTCCCATTTTAGACGATCCCTGTGGGTCTCTACGTTACGTAGTTGGCTCTCCAACAATTGTATTTGAGAACTGAACCGGGCAATTTCCGAATGTAGTCTACTAAAGTCTGCGTTATTATTCATTTTTTCCGTGATGTTGTTTGTACAATCAAAAATAAAGTTATGATATAATTCATAGGGAAATCCTATTTATATTGGTCCTTTGACTGCCTATAGTGATTCAATAAAACAAGTATTTAATTTCATATACTGAAACGTGATGCTTTAATTTAATATCACCGCTTTAGTTGCCTAAACTCCATATAAAGGATTTTTAATTGTACTTGAATTTGACAATACCATTGTTAAGACCATAAAAGTAAAGGAACTTAATAATAATATTTGAACTCACTGATAAGCTTTTTAATTAACCACATGGCAATTTTATAGTTAAAATTAAATTTTAATAATGTTGAAATGGATATGAAATTCAATAGACTGAAACCTCGTGCGTCATATTGATAATACTGGTTAGAGGAAAAAATTAATATTGATGCTGAAATACAACCGTATAAATGTGTCACGATCAGTATAAAATTTTCATTCAATACTGATTTCTCGTTGAAACAAGGACTCTTATCCCACGAAAGTAAATTTAAAAAAATGGGGGGGATTTTCACGAAAAAACAATCTAGTGTTAGTTACAATGAAGAAAGAATAATAAAGATCCTCGAACAAGAACATCAGAGAATATTACAGGAAAGGATTTATCACAGTTGCAGTATATCGGTGCAGCCGGAAAATATTGTGAAGAATAGATACCGGTTTTCACCTTGTTTTGATTATAACAGAGTGATCCTACCAGCAGATAACGGAGAAAGCGACTATATCAATGCCAATCACGTCAACGGGTACAAAACTCGGGGCAAGTATTTGTGCTGTCAGGGCCCGCTTCCGTCAACAGCCGAAGATTTTTATAAAATGGTGTTTGGGTATCAATCGAGAGTCATCGTTATGCTGACAAAGACACACGAAGAAGGTCAAGAAGTATGTTACCAGTATTGGAGCCCGAAGAAAGGAAATACAGTGTTTTTCGGTGACTTCGCCATTGAAACAAGGCAAGTAAAGACCTATCGTGACCATATAGTGACCAAGTTGCGGGTGACAGACGACAGCGAAGACGCATTGGACATCACACACTTTGCCTACACCGATTGGCCTTTTAAAAACGTGCCTCGAAGCCCAACAGACTTTCTCAACTTTGTCCTCAAAGTCAGAAAGGCTCAAGCATATGCGGAGTTTGATAACAAGAGCTCCAACTTTCCTCCTATGGTGGTCCACTGTTCTGCTGGATTAAATCGCACGGGGACCTTTTGCGCTTTGGACATCAGCATATCGAGACACAATGAAAGCGCGACGATCGACCTAGGAACAGTAGTGAAAGATCTCCGCAAGCAGAGAAACAACTGCTTATCTATGCCTGTGCATTATATATTTTGTTATCTTACAATTTTAGAGTATGTTAAATTAGCTTCTAAGAAGGCGTAGTGTTAATATTGTAATTTATTTTTAAGGCTTGTTTTTCAGTATTGATTTTTATTATTATTATAAGTTTTTTACCTTAAATAAAAGTTATTTAATTAAAATATTAATAATTTTTAATTACTATCTCCTTTTACACACTTTTTAGTATCAACTTTGCAACTCAAAATATTAAAATAAATTTAAATAATAGCAATTGACGTATGAAGACAATAATAAATCCAAAAGGTGATAAGTATTTAGCGAACACAAAGTTTACAGTTCACTGTAGTTTATCTTGCACTACTAGCATCAAATGACTCACTCACAATAGGCTGTTTTGGCTTGGGACTTGGTTTGAAAACGGTATTGTATGAATAATTGATTTTGTTTTTCCTATAGTGACCATAGATGTAGGTAAAATAGGTCCATGTATGTCATACAGCAGTAGATATTCTTTGAACATTGGAAATGTTATTGTGACACTCTGGGTAAAACCCAGTTCACAGGTCAATGTTGACCGATAGTAAAGTAGGCACACTATTGATCCAAATTTGTAAGCACCAATGATATTTGAAGTAAACAAGTCTCGTTGTCTTCATTACTTCTTGACAATAAAATTGACTTTCGCGATCTTATTACTGGAAAGTTCAGGGTCGTTTGTTTAATCGAGGACACATACGTCAATTAACAATTGATTACGAGCTTATCGCTCTGAAATTCCCAGTATTCGTTTGTTTATAGTTAGATTATTTTATCTCATAATTAGGGATAAAGTTACAACATTCATACATGGAACAATTGTTTCCACGTAAAATGTTGCGTCTTATATGTGTCTTATATTATATTTAGTATAATAGGACCCATCTGTTCACAATTTCAATTCTAATTTTAAAAAGCTATATACTATTATCTTTATTCACAAATTGTTTCACACTTATATCTAAATAATAAATAATTTATTCAAAAATTAAATTCATTATATTTATTTATTTATATATAAGTATACATCAGGTCAAATTTTTACTAAGTCACTAACTTTTGAGATCAAAAACTTTCCTGTGAACGATGTTTTCAAATTGATACTTCGAGGAAGAAAGGTCGTAAAAGCTAAAATGCCATTTTACAGGAGAGGCAAAAAACAACATTTTTTTTGAAAATTCCACATATCTTTTTAGTTTTTATAGCCATTGTAATTTTATAAAGTGAAATATCATTAAGTTGTGATATTTTTTAGCTACATAAAGAATAAATTTAAAATATCCTTGCCGTTTAAAAGTTAGGTTTGAGTTACGCCCCAACATTTTTGACAAAATGTCTTTTACGTTCGACATTATGGAAGTGGTATGAGTGAATTCAGGCGTAAAAACCCTTAATGTGATTTTAGAAGGTCGTAAAACATTATATTTAGACATAATTTATAAATTTAAACATTGGATTTTTGTTATTTATTTACATAACTGTAATATTTTAGGTTTGATTTAATATTTTTTTAAATGAAAATAAAGGCAAATTGAAAATATAGTGACTTTCAACAAATGTTTGTTATAAATCGGTCATTCTCGCGGCAAGGTGTTCTCCATATAATTACAGGCACGATGTTTGTTTTTCATATTTTTCTTCGTATAGGCAAAAAACTTAGAAAATACTTAAAATTACACAAATATATGTATTTGGCCCTCAAACAACTTTTTTATTTGGGATTTATTAAGGATCAAAGTTACGGCCGTAAAGAAATTAGATTAACCGCGACAATAATGAGGAAAATGCTGTTCTATTCTAGATTTGGCCTTACAATTGTGACTTAGCACAGTACGGACGTGTGTCTTTCTCAATAATCCATTTTATTTAATATTTTACAATAAAAATTCAAAATTGAAATTGAAAATTAGTGACAAATTACCAGGCGCGCATAACATACAAGACATTCCCTGTCAGCGCTAGAGGAGGAAGACGCAGTGTGTGAGTAGGACAACTATCCTTTTACGCGTCTCGTCTATGCGCAAGAAGTAAGGTCATTGGTCAGCTAACGACACGCCCCCGTCGCAGGAGCTGGTTTTATAGTGGGCGGGACCCGCGCTGCATCTTGCTGTCGGCAAACAACTTATACAAATGAAGCGAACGCCCCCAAAATCCGATGTTTCTGCTACACATGCGAACCCTACACCTCCCCAAAAGACAGACATGGAGTTTTCAAGCAATGTTACGATACGGCCTCAAAAAAAAACCTCGATGTGAGCACTGCGACCATGACCAAACCCTTTCAAAACTCGACTCCTTTATGGAAATTTTGGAGGCCTGGAGAAGGGATACCCGCGCTGATTTCGCAGAATTAAAGTCGACAATGGGTGAAATTATGTCTCAAAACCGTGAAATACTAGACACAAACGCGAAGATCGAGAAATCTATAGATTTCTTGTCACACAAATACGACGAGTTGCACTCGCGTTTAGGTACCATTGACGATAGATCCAGGTACAACGCAGATGATATAAAGAGACTTGAGATCGTAAACGAGGACCTACAGAGAAACTTCTGCCTAAACATGATTGAAATTCGTAACATTCCTATCAAGCAAAACATTGTTTCGCAAGACGAGCTGCTGCGTATTTCTCAAAAAATTTTTGAAGCCGTATCAATACCTGTGCAGTCATCCGACGTCTACGATATCCGCCGTTTACCTAAGAAACGACAGACAACAAAACAGTGCTCATCACTCCAAACTCAGTTTTACTTAAAAACAAAATCCTGGCAGCAGTGAAAGAATATAACCGAAAGAAACCTAACGACAGACTTAACAGTACAGTTCTTGGGTATAACTTACCTAAGCAGCCCATCTTTGTTTCGGAACACCTAACCCCACACAACCGAAGATTATACTACCTGGCTCGCCAATTTGCTAAGGCTGAAAACTTCTCCTACTGCTGGACCGCGAATGGGAAAGTGTTCCTCCGTAAACAAGAAAATGCAAAACTCATTGTTGTGACCTCGGAAGAACAGCTGTCAGATCTCAAATCCACCGATAAAATGTGACTATCGAACTTCTCACGGAAAAAAACATTATCTATTTTTACGAGTTCTTAATGTGGTGGTACTTTTTTATTTTTATTTGCATGAATTTTAATTTATTTTTTCATAATTGTTTACTTGTCTCCTTAAACAAATGTAAGATTCATTACTTACAAATATTAGAGTTTATGTTACAAAAACAAAACTTGGGTGGAATTGCACTGACACCACAATCACACCACTCACAAAAAAACACACTCGGATCTCAAACAAACAAACACACTATCATCTCCAGCAAAAATCAAACAAAACCATCCACACTTCACATAAACAACACTCTAAACTATGTAAACATACACCTACGTACACAGATTGACATCTATAATGTTACAAATACAAATTCAACCGCGAGCAGCGATGAACTTCGTTTAAAATCAACTGCATGTCACGTTTCTCTATATGCTATTTTTGCAAGCCTTATCATGACTTTGATCCTATTACATTTTTTTAATGAAATTGATTATTTGGTCAACTATCAAACCCGAGATTCTCTTTTTATTGATTGAATTTTTAGTAAAACTGAACCCCGCCCCAAGTACCTAAAGTATCGTAATATTAATTTATGGATTGTAATAAAGATTATCTAAATAATGTTGACGATTTTTCAGTCTCCCAGGCTTTCTTGTGTGACCCGGAAGATGTACCAGCTTTGTCTTCACATTTCGACAACACTCTATTAGTATTATTACTCAGAATATAGGAAGCATCTCGGCGAACTTAACGAGTTTTACTATCCTACTGGAGCGTATTAAAACTTCGGTTGATGGGATAGTTCTGACCGAATGCTGGTTGTCATGTAATCCAGATCCCCCTAGCCTAGAAGATTACTACCACTCATCTACCTCAAATCCGGTTAATCAAAATGATGGTGTTATTATCTACCATAAAAAATCTTTAAAAAGTGTAACAGTGTCTGAGCCCCAACTCGTTAATGCAAGCAGTTTAGAAATTAGGCTTGACGAAGACACTATCATTTTGGCAATCTACCGTCCTAGTGCTTTCAAAGATCCTACAAATTTCATAACATCTTTAAGCAATTACCTAGCAAGGCTCCATAGCAAATACAAACAAATTGTAATAATGGGAGATGTCAATATAGATATACTCCCTTCAAGTACGGACAACTACGCTGATGACTACCTTAACACCCTGGCGCATCATGTTCTTCTACCAGCTCACACACTTCCTTCTCACGATCGTACTAGCCTCGATCACGTCATACTAAAGGTCTCATCTCTGGCTCTCACTCTAGTCATACAAACAACAGTTACAGATCATGATGCTGTACTATTCTTTCTACCTAACAAAAGACAAAATCACCCCGTGAAGACGTATAATAAAGTAGACTATGACGATTTGACTCAAACTATGGCTAAACTTGACTTGTCTCCAATCTACGCGGCAAATGGTCCCGACACCGCCACGAACATATTTCTTTCGACCCTCAAGGCCTCCATCTCGCTCCACACGACCTCACATACAATACCACATCGCCAAAGGACTATCAAACCTTGGATATCTGCAGGTCTACTTAGAATAATTCGAAACCGTGACTCTATTCATAAACAACTTAAAAAATCTCCCAAAAACGAAATATTAAAAAAAACCTACAAGAGATATCGTAACTTTTGTAATGTTGTTACCAAGAAGGCCTAGAGAGAGAATGACAAAAAACGAATATAAAGCGCTGGATCTAACAACAACGTTTGTGGAGCGTTCTGGGTAATGCTGGCTTTCGAAAGAAAAAAACCGCCTCAAGCGATCTCCTGCAGTGTGGTTCATCTCCTATTGACTCAGTCGACCATGTCAATAACTTCTTCGCCAATGTGGGACAAAACCTGGCCGTTAAACTACTAAATAATGGCCCTCAGCCACAAAATGGCTCTTTCGCCCGAACCGTTACACCAGATGGAAACTCTTTTGTTTTGCTCCCGACTGACGAAGCCAAAGTGGGTTGCATAATTGATTCTTTAAAAAGTGAGTGTGCTGTGGGTTGTGATGGAATTTCTTCAAAATTTATAAAACGCTTTAAAGAGTTTATTGTTCCCCCACTAACCTACGTTTGTAATTTCTGCCTTTCCTGCAAGATTTTTCCGACCGCTTATAAAAAAGCCCTATTGATACCTATTCATAAGGCCGGGGACCGTGGTCGAGTCAATAACTACCGACCTATATCCGTATTGCCAACCATGTCTAAGATTTTAGAGAAAATTTTGAACACGCGTCTTACGGGCTTCTTAGGAAATAAGGACCTTTTGTCTAACAACCAGTTTGGGTGTCGCTCAAAGAAGTCTACTAATGATGCGGTGCTCTGTCTCACTAATAATGTGGCACAACACTTAGACAAGGGTAGAAAGTGCCTTGGTATCTTTCTTGACCTGGCCAAGGCCTTTGACACGATTTCGGTCCCCGTGCTCTTGTTTAAACTGCAATCCTTGGGAATTAGAGAGCCAGAGCTCTGCCTCTTTAAAAGCTATTTTTCTGAGAGATCCCAGCGAGTTTTGATAGACAAAACAATCAGCAACAACCTCCCTATTATGTACGGAGTTCCTCAGGGGAGTATACTTGGCCCTAGTCTCTTTCTAGTATATATTAACGACCTCTGCAACCTGAACCTGGCAAATTGTAAAATTACTTTATTTGCTGACGATACAGCACTTATTTTTGATGGAAATACATGGGAGGAGACATTCAGCCTTGCTCAATCAGGACTAGATATAGTTTCAAATTGGTTACGCTCGAACGTACTTACCCTAAACTCGGAAAAAACAAAATACGTTACATTTTCCATACGTTCCCTGAACCCCAACGACATAAATTCCCTTAGCGTCACTGCTCACATTCCTCACAACTCACTACTCTTGCCATGCTCTTGTCCAAAGTTAGAGAGAACCGACAGAATTAAATACCTTGGCACTATTATCGATTCAAAACTTACCTTTCGCCCGCACATAGAACTCACGGCAGGAAGAATTAGAAAATTAATTTATGTTTTTAAGAGCCTTCGACAAGTAGCTGAGCCTGGGTTACTTAAGACCGTTTATTATGGTCTATGCCAGTCACTGCTGTCGTACTGTATAACCTCCTGGGGAGGTACCTCTTCGTCCCATTTTATCAAACTAGAAAGAGCTCAACGAGCCCTCCTTAAAGTTTGCACTTTCAAGCCCCGACTATTTCCAACTTTCGACCTGTATCAGTTTTGCGAGGTGCTTACTGTTCGCCAACTATTTGTACTCGCATGTGTACTTAGACAGCACTCCGTAACTACATATGATCCTGTCGCATCTCACGCTAAGCGAAACCGAGCAATTGTCCAAGTGCCTCATCTACGGACGACATTCAGTCATCGCTTTTTTTGTTTCCTTGGCTCCTTTCTCTACCGTGGCCTCCATGAAAGCTTAAACATTTACCACCTAAACGCGTACTCTTGCAAGCAGGTACTTAAACAGTACCTGTTGCCATGCTCCTACATTGAAACGGAAAACCTACTCCGTCCACTTCCATAGCAAGCTTGCAACACTTCTTACCCTGAAAACCAACACTCAAACCTTATGAACACCCATCATCGCACTCACTTACACATACACACGCACACACAAATACACACACATACACAGTCACACATACACACACACATATACTCACACACACACACACACATGTACTCCAACACCGACATGTGCAACTGCGATTTTATAGCCCAACTTAAAATCAATGCCTGTAGCCTTAAGCCATGATATGTCTGTACTGTGTCGAAATTGTGACTTAAGTTGTAAAGCAGACACTTATAGCACAGGTTTTTATTAAACCTATTTTAAGTGGCTGCTGTCCCTAATAATATAGCTCAGTGGACAAACCTTGTTAAATATTTTAATGTGCTGGCTATCTTTGTAGTGTCAAATAAACTTATTATTTATTTTATTTATTCATTTTATCATCATGTAAGATTTTGACATTTATCATTTTAATAACAAGAAAACACTGGACCAATTAAAATTACTTCTATTAAATTATGTATCATAAAGATTTTATTTATATATAAGAAGCGTGCAAAGATTTAGTAAGGGGTTTTGCTCTTGGCCGCAATCTAGCACAAAGGTGAAGATGCGGTTGAGGATGTAGTAACTTTACCCCGAAAATGCCTATTCATTTGAACTTTGAAGAGATTCACTTGAATTTTAAGGTTATATGAGCTTGGAAATACAGAAGCAGGCAGGGAATTCCATTATTTTTAAGTGCGCAATATAAAAGATGATAAAAGGCGCTCAGTGCGGATCCGCGGCATTTCTTGCAATATCTGGAAATCCGATACAAGAATTACCTCACGAAGCTCTTGTGCACACTCTCCAAAGTAAATTTTGTAAAAAAATACATAGGCAAAGTACTTTGCGTTTATGAGCTAGGCTTTGTAGTTTATTTTCAACCAGCTTTTAATCACCGATGAGTCTTCTGGCTCTGCGATCCACAGAGTCAAATGCGTCTATTTGGTATTTGGCTGAATCATCCCAACTGCAATACTCCAAGAACCATTATACTTGTGCCTTATAAAGGGACAGAAGTTGATTGGGCGTGAAGTACCGCTTAACCTTATTTAAAGATGCCCATCTTTTTGGCCGCGATTTGGGCTCTGGACTCTATGGAGGTGCCGAAGTTGAAATTGATAGATAATTTCATGCCAAGAAATTCGAGCTCACTGGTTGTAGGAACAGATGCACCTTGGAAAGTAAGAGTCAGATTAAACGGACTCCGTTGAGCAGAGAACAGACACGCCTGTGTTTGGTGGCGTTCAAACTAATCAGATTTTTGTCATCCCATTGGGAAACAAGACTTAAAGTTGAGTTTATTCGCTCTACTAGTGCTCTACTCTCTGAGACAATTTCATCCACACAGCAGGAAAAGGGTCGCAGAGAGAACGGACCCCTGAGAAACTCCGGCATCAATAGCCATCAGGTCGAGGAGCGGCTATCGATAACTACTTGGATCGACCATTCACTCAGAATGTCAGCTATAGGTGATGGCAATAGGTTGATAATTAAAGGGGTCGGAAAGGCTACCCTTTTTGAGCACTGGTTACACGTTCCAGGACTTAAGTATGGTTTTTGTCTTGAGAGAGAGATAATACAGGCGTGGCAGTACAGGAAACAACGCTGGACCACAGTACCTAAGTCTTTAAACATGGCATGTGCATGGTTTATGCCATGTTTAAATAAAAAATGTGTTTAGATCGCGATCATTCGCTGTCTAAGCTTGTCTTGCTCCAAAATTTATTCTCAAGTTCATTTTGGCTTCCCCATAGCAGCTGTAAAAGTAAATTAAACACGTCACCCACATATCTGATTATTGCGCCATAGAGCTATTATGTTCAATTCAATGTATAGGCATTAAGTAGCAAATCAAAAACATAAGAAACAAAAGTTATATGTAAATTATACTTCTATGACTGACAGGAGAATGCTCCAAAAGAAAGTAAACAGTGATTCTCTTCTTTCTTTTGTAATGTTAATAGCACCTGTTACAAATATTCCACATAATCATGATTATTTAAGTAGGCAGGAACTTACTGTTTATGATTATTATATTATATGGTATATTACGGTTTATTATATAATATTTTTTAATTAAACTTATCATTAAGGAGATCTTCGGTGGCGTTGTTCCAACGACTGTACTATATTTTTTCTTTTCTGCAAGGAATCTAGCTTCTTCTTCTTTCTGTTCATTTTTGTAATAAAAACTTTGATTATCAGATAGTAAAACGGCAGCAGGCAACAACATAAACCGCCAAAAAATTGCGAATGCGAGGAAAATATATCTATCTCTTTCGTGACTTTTCATTTTAAATTAGTGTTAAAGTAACCTATACTCACTCAAACTATCTTAAGTTATCAAAAGAAAACTATATCTTACTAAAAAACAAAAAAGATTTATTAAGAAACAATAACAACAATCAAATAACCGGGACGTAACTCGCACTTCTGTTTATAAATGAAAGCAAATGAATGGTGTAAAAGTCACATTCTGTTCAGTTAAGTTTATTCAGAGGGTTATAAAAGTAAGATTACAATGATGTTGTGAGTTACAAACTGGTGTGGTGAAATTGTTGGCTTATACGTCATTTACTTAATCAAAGGAGAAACTAAGTTGTCACATACACCAATATTATTTAAAAAATGTAGTTTAGACTGAAAAATCCTGGAAGTAAAGCCATTTTATTCTAAAAATTTTGGTAGTAAAAGCCATCATTTTTGCGAATATCGACTTTTTAAATAAACAGATCGATAGAGCTTGAATTTCTAAACAAAACTGCATTGTTAACTCATTTTGGCCAAAATGGCTTTTACGACCTTTCTTCGCCGAAGTATCGAAATGGTTGTCCAATAATGTCTCACTTTTTGTTTTACACATGTCACTTTTACTTATGAAAAATAAAAACTTAAGGTATAGGCGGAATACTGCATATTATTTTATTACTAGTTCTAATAATAATAATAATACAAACACGCGCTACAGACTAAAGACTCTATCAAGCTATAGGTAGAATGTTGGTGGCATGTTTTTTTTTATTAATGATGGGTTCGCTCTATGAATGAATCTATGAATCAAATGAGGAAAGTATTATACCTAAGAAGTAAAAACGAGACAGAATAACAAATGATTGTATAGGAAAGACGAAGAAAAATATATTTTTACTAGCTGGTGCTGGGGGATAATAAAGTAGCCGGCAAACAACTTCTTTTTAATTTTAGGTATGAAAAATAACCGAAGGCAGACAAGTGTCGTTTTCTTAAAATCGCAGGTCATACGAGTTGATAGAGCACATATTGATTTTTCTTATTAAGTCCAGACGCACTGCGGGGTACGACCCTTATCTTGTCGAGATCCCTCGGATACGTACTGAGTGCTATTCTTCATCTTTTATATTGCGCACTGCCAGGGAGTGGAATTCCTGCCGGCGTCTGTATTTCCGAGTTCATACAACCCTTTATATCTTTAAATATCTTTAAAGTACGAGTGAATAGGCTTCTTCTGGGTGAGCTCGCTACATCCTCGACCACATCTTTGCCCTAAGCTAGGTTGTGGTCAAGAGCGAACCCATTTTTAATATAAAAAAAAGATGGCACTTCTAGGTCTCTAAATGTGAGCATTTTTTGAAAACCGCCATTTTGAAAAAAACGTTTTGCGGCATCGTCTTTTAAGTTTTGTGTCTTATAAACATTTGACGTCGTTTCCAGAAAAATTGCAAGTTCATCCTAATATAAAGATTAAATGTGTGTGTTTTTGGTGTATTTGATTAAAGGCTAGATCTTATAATTAACGTTTTATTGAAACAGTTACATTAACCTCCATGTCCTCCATCTGTCGGGCAGATGGGTAATTGCAACTGTTTTTGCAGTTGCGATCAACCCATAGATTGCAGGACGTTCTGCTTAGGTCGCCAATTATATTAAGGAAATAATAACTTGGATTGTGCAACGATAACAGTTTAAGTATACAATGTTATCTTACGTGAAAACTTTCAAAAATTTATCAAGTTCTAACCACCTGGGGTTGATTAACTGCGGAATAAAATTTTCATCGGGCTTTTTTTTGACAAGCTTGGACACATATAACCCTATTGCAGACTCATCTTAGGTAGTGAAAAGAATTGCCGAACATTCATATAGGCTCTTTTATTTTGATCAGGTCCAGTAATTCACCTATGTATTGGCCAATGGGTTATGTTACAAACACTTTATTGGGACCTGATGGGGAAGTTAGAGATTTTAACTTAAAATTATCAAATGGTTCTACATTGAGAACATCTGTAACTAAAGTTTCTTTGCTACCTATTGATGTCTGAATTAATTCTGAAAATTCTTTAACCTAACTGGCTTTGTCTATATAAATACAGTCAAGTAAACTTTTAAATTTACTTTAAAAAATATTGCACATTTAGAAGCCTTTTTTAATTTAACCTAATATAAGTTTAATAAGGTTAATTAAATATTGTTTTTCTTTATTTATGTTTACCATGTAGTAGGTAATTTTTCCATTTTATAGCCACATTAGTTTTGTTTAAGCAAATAGTCATTTATGTTACTTGGACAGTTCACTTCCATTTATTACTGTGAACAAGATATAACACATTTTTTTACTTAAACAGCCTCAACCTGTGATTGGGAAGACCTATTTTACCAACAACACATTATTGTGACGTTATGTGGTTCAAATAAATAGAAAAAATCGAAGAACAAGAAAATCAACAATTGTATTCATTGCAAACAATACAGAAAAATATCCAGCGTCTTGGTTGAGTATATTATTTTGCACAGCCAGATCTATTATTAACAAAACAATAAGACTGTAATCAAAAAAAGTTCGATGCTCACCAAATTTTATAATTTATTTATTGCAGTGGGTAAGTAAAGCTTTGCATATTTCCTTTTTTTTAATAGCCCAAGGTTGAATTTTTAAAAATCAAATAAATTGTGGACATATTTACCTATACTATGTATACTAGGTTTTGCAAAGGCGCGACCTGCTAGACGTTGACCAGCAACCTCCTCTTTGTAGAGTGAAAATCACGTTCATTTTGCTTTTAAACACTTTTTTAAGAAGTGCAGGTCCGCTATGTTCAATTTAAAAACGGATGTCAAAGGGATACGAACAAAAACAACCGGTGATCCAAGCCAGCGGCTGATTTTCTCGAATGTGATGTCGTAGTTTGAAACCTAGTCAGATCGATAGAGGACCATTTTATTTTTTTGATCTGTCAGTGCAATCAATATGTATGACTATGCCAAATTTCAGCTCTGTAGTCAATACCAATGGTCTAATATAAGTAAATATATTCTTATTAATCCCACCAATGTTTGGCACTTGGTCGACTATTACTCGCAAACTTGAAGGGCCAACTTATGTGTGATAGTTTCCCTTTTAAATTCATTGTATATTCTACTACGGTGAATTTTTAACATTTTTAGAAACAACCGCTTAGCTGGTAGAGCAGGGTCTCCTTGCTTTAACAAAAACATTTAGATTCTGTAGTACCAAAGGTTTTTTAGGAAACTCGCGGACAGATGGATAGACGGACAGACGGACATAGCGAAACTATAAGAATTCATAGATTACTACGGAACCCTAAAAATGGCATAAAGTCACGTTTGTTGTATGGGGGCCCCCTTAAGTAATTTTATTCTATTTTTTTGTTATAGCGGCAATAAAATTACATCATCTGTGAAATATTTAACTGTCTAACTATTACGGTTCATGAGATACAGCCTCGGACAGATTTATATATAAAAACGGCAAAAAAATCACGTTTTTTGTATGAGAGCCTCCATAAATATTTATTTCACTCTATTTTGTAGTATTTGTTGTGATAGCGGCAACAGAAATACATCATCTGTGAAAATTTCAACTGTCTAACTATCACGGTTCATGAGATACAGCCCGGCGGAGGTATGGTAATAGGGTACCATTTTTACCCTTTTATTACGGAACTCTTAAAATAAACGAATCTATTCTAGTACTCCTGTGAAGTTTTGAGTAAAAGAGTCTTATCTAAAAATTTTTTCATACAACGTTTCACCCCTAAGAAGATGGTGTATAAGGGATTGTCATATCTTAGTCTCTTAAATTAAAAAATTGATGCCATTTTTGTAATCTAAGACCCAAAAACCATGAAAATGTTACCTATGTCGATTTTCATAATTCGTCACCCCATTTCATCCCTCTAAGGGTTGAATTTTGAAAAATCCTGATACACATACTTACTCATTTACTGTTAGGAGTACTTTTGCGAAGTTTAGACAGAAGATTTAACTAATCTTGTTTCTCCATGCAAACTTCAAACCCCCGTTTCACCCCCTTAAATTTTTTGAAAATCGTCCCCTAAGGCAGTGGTTCCCAAAGTTGACTGGGCGGCGACTCACCAAAATGATAGTCCAAATTTGGCGACCCACCTCGATCAAAAAATTTGTTTAAGGATGTGGTATCTTCACGAAGGATTATTGATATTTTTAATAAGGAAGTAAAAATGCTGACATTTAAATCATTAAATTTAAATGAGAAGGATGCATTTGTTGCCTATTCTTTATCATAATAGCTTTGGCGTCAATTTCAATTTTGGTCACTTTTAATCTTAATGAATTTGATACGTCCAATTTATTTCTATATTTAGTTTTAATGGACACTAGGGCAGAAAATCCCACGTCACATAAGTATGAGGTAGTAAAGGGGAGGAGGACTTTAATAGCTTCGTCAGACAAGCAGGGATAAGTCTTTGCAACTGAAAGCCAGAATGTTGTTAGTTGCTTGCGAGTAAATGTATTTTTTAGCGACGTATCTTCAAATAGATCGATTAACTCTTCACTGGCTTTTGTTGACAAATCAGTTGGTATGTTGTCTTGGAATGGATTAGGTACAAATCCAGTATTCTTTTAAAATTTTTTCATTTCATCTTCGAAGTAGTCATTAAAGTTTGTTTTTAATTCTGTTAAATGAGTAGAAATTGAAGACACTACATTTATATCTGGCTGCACTTTGTTTTCTATAATAAAAGTTTCAAATATTTCAGAACAATCATACTTTCCTTCTTCGACACGTTTTTTCCACAGCATTAGTTTTTTCATGAATGCTCAAATTTTATCGTGAATTGTAAAAATGTCGGACCCGTCTGATCCTTGCAGGTATAAATTAAGTTCATTTAACTTTGAAAAAATGTCTGCCAAGTAGGTGAGCTTGAGGATGAAAGCTTCATTCAGTAGATATTGCTGGTATTCATTTTTTCCGTCCAGGTAAACAGTAACTTCATTGCGTAATTCCACCAGTCTCGTCAATTCTTTCCCTCTGGATAACCAGTGAACCTCTGTATGCAAATAAGAGATTTATGGAGACTACCCATTTCTTCACACAGCTTATGAAATAGGCGTGTTTGTAACGGTCTTGTTTTAATATAATTTACAATTTAATACTGTTTTTAAATCGTCAGGCAATAGTTTTGAAACTAATGCTTCTCTGTGAAGACTACAGTGTGTCCATGAAACAAAATATGCATGTTCATAATACTTTTCCATTTTGCTGTGTTTCTACCCGTTTTTTCACGTTAATTTCAAGATTATTCGTACCAAAATCTAAGTACCGTAGTCAGTTCGGCACTACCCACGCTCACTTAGACGACTGCAGTTCCGTTGTTTATATCTCGATTTAAGGTTCATTAGAATGCTGATAAGTGTAGCTATATTTTGTAAACAAGCTAAATTACCGTAATACTAACGGTTTCTGTTCTTTTTACACAGTAAAAAAAGTTTAATTTTACAAAATGTCGTTTTTCTAAAATATTTATTTTGTTACTAGATTTACAGTAATGAATTTTTATAAAAAAAAATGTTTATTAAATTATCTTTCATTTAAGACCCTATTTAAGTAAATCTGCCCAGTAGTTATCTAAACATAGCGTAAAGAAAATAGACCCGGCCGCCATCTTTGTTACGTCATAGCCACCCCCTCCATACCCTTAGAAAGTGACTACCGCACTTTTTGTGTTTAGGAAAATATGCCAAATAAGTAAATATCAGTAGTCCGTATGGCGGAGGTAAGTCCCACGAAAATCGTTATTTGAAGACTTTTTTACGAATGGGTCCCGCTCTATAAGGTACGAGTAAATCTCTATTTTTTATTTATACCAGCTTTACTGTAGTTATATTTTTCTAGAACTTTGCTCATTTAATAAGAATTCTGTACCTCGAGTACGATGATGACAGCACGCGTAATGCGCTGCGGTCCTATGTCAAAATGCCAACATTGACAACGCCAGAGGGCGAGCAAGCCTTTGCGCGGGGCCTTCGGGCAATTAAAGTAAAGTTTCACCGTCAGCCGAGTGCCGCGTCGCTAGAGTTTGTCGCCATCGTGCTCGAGCTACTGGTAGGACGTATCTTACTTGCTGTCAATTTGAGACTTATTTAACTTTATTTTTAACCCCCAACAAAAAAGGGGTGTTATAAGTTTGACGTGTGTATCTGTGTGCCTATTTGTGGTATCGTAGCTCCTAAAGGAATGGACCGATTTCAATACGTCATTTTTGTTTGAAAGCTAAATAAATAAATAAACCCTGCACACTTAAAGGCCCACACTAAGGTTTTCCCTTATGCCGTGGGTCCCTCGGAACACACATAAAGACAAACACAAACACCCATGACCCGCGAACAAACATCTGCTTTTTACACAAATGTTTGCCCTGACCTGGGATCGAACCTAGGACCCGCCAATCAAGAGGCAGCGTCACTACCACTCGACCAAAACCGGCCGTCAAAGCTGACGTAATTGAAATGGTTCTTAAATATATTTGATCAAAATTTGTTCAGCCGTTTAAAAGTTATAAGCAATCGAATGTGGGTCATACAATTTTTTATTTATTTTAGGGTTATTATTTATTCTCCAATAAAGTACATGTTCTTTTGCCCGTCTAAAGTAAATTTCCTACACCAGTTGAGCTGGCTGGAAGATATCTCTTATAGAGATAAGCTCACCTTTGTGATATAAACTTACCTAAGCTTTCAACTTTATGTTTGCAGAATAAAGAGTACCACATTAAAAAGAAAAAGTAAAAAAAAGCCCAACCTAATCTGAAAGGAAACTTAGTACCACTTGGTTACATGTTCGGTTTTTTTGACAGATATTCTAAATTGGCAAACACATAATTTTTTTAAAGATAAGTAATACGATTTTGTTAAAAACAGTTTTTATTTCTTCACGTAAACGAAGCCGCGGGCAGGAAGCTTGTACATTTATAAATTGTTCAATTTGCCCGACGTATTTCTACCCCTTAGTAATGAAAAAGGAACGTAGTAACGTAGTAAAGTGGAACTTCAAAAACATATGTATCCCATTTAGTTTCATTTTGCCCTATTTAGTTTCATTTTGCCCTTACCGCCATGTGTAAGAGATTCCAAGAGGGTCCGGTTATACCGTTCCACCTGCCCGGTTGCTCTCGGAGTCGCCACTGCGTTCAGTACGTGCACTGAGAAAAAAATATTGTTATTCCGTCAATAAAACTTAGGTACTGGGGAGCCGTCAACGTTCTATAGTTATTAAACCAATGTTTTTATTGTTATTATTTTTATTGATAATACAACAAAGGTGTCCTAAAATTATGCAGTTTGTTATTATAGCAATATTGACGTTGTCAACCATCCTAATACACTTTTGTTACACTTTCAATTCTAACATGGTTGTTATCGCAATAATGGTTATTTTAACTTTGTCGCCATAAATACCTTCCTTTTTTACAAAGACAAAACGCATTGCATCTAGATCTACTTTCCTTTAGTTCAAGTAGCTAATTCACTTTGTGTCTTACCATCTAGCATTGTGTCCATGACAAAGTACTTTTGCTAGTAAATTAAAGTAAAATTGTCCCTATAGCTACACTGACTTAGTTTGAGCAGCAATAATATTTTTGGCTTTGCTCCTCCATCAAAGCAGTTTTTATCTAGCTTTGCATCCATGACAAAGTCTTTTTGCTACAAGATTAAAGTAAAATTGTCCCTACAGCTACTCTATCTTAGTTCCAGTTGGCTTTGTTCCTCCAACAAAGCAGTTTACCTAGTTACCCTGACAAAGTTACTTTGCCAGCCTAAGCATCCGAACTTTGCTAATGGTGCAGGATAAAGGAAATTAATACTTCATGCAACTTCTGATAAGTATTGGTACCTTAACCTGAATTTATAATTTATATTAAATTTACACTTAATCACACAAAGGAATGATGTACAGTGAACTTCGTTAGTGACCGTTAGGTTTGGTTACCTAATGAGATCAAAATTAGGTAATTTTTAATCACAATCTGACGGTTTTAACGGAAATTCACTGTACATCATTCCTTTGCGTGACTATGTGTAAATTTCATATGTTGTAAATTCAGGTTAATGTATCTCTAATACTCTGGGTTATCAGAAGTTGCATGAAGTATCAATTCCTTCATCCTGTACCATTAATAAAGTTCAGAAATTGAGGCCTGCAAAGTAACTTTTAGTACTAGTAAATGACTCAGCATATATTTTTCCAAAAATGATTTTATGTCTTCCATCACGACACGACACGACACGTGCTCTCATTAAGGCGCTCACGTACGGAATGACTGGTGACAAAAATCATAGTTGCGCATGCGACAACAGTATCGGCATCAGTTTGTTAGCTTATACAAGTCTCATTGTTATGGTGTCAATTTCATATTTTATTATTTTTGAACGTTGTTTTACCATCACAACATGTCTAAAACAGTGAGCAACTTTTGTTTTGATACATGAACTTTGCCACGCCAGCACTATAGTACCTTAATAAAATAACAGCGTGCATAAACATTGTAGCAACTTATATTTTGATAAAGATACTTTGCTACAACACTGATTCAGTACGTTTGATACATTAACACCGTACCTTTGCCACCCCGTTTAAGCGTTTTAAAGGTAGATCTAGTATTTAGGTACGCTTTGATCTAAAGACAATAAACATTCAACAATAAAAAGATTGTTACAGGAATTATAGGCGTTTAGTTGCAGCAACAAAGTACTTACGTGCTGTATCAAAAAAAATCTAACAATGCTTTTATTGTCGCTTTGTCAGCCAATTTTTTTCTCAGTGTGCTTCACACTTGCATCATCAATAAATTTTTTGAAAGTCATGCTTGTAAAACTGCTGGCCCGGTCGGAAATGAGTCGCTTAGGCACGCCAACAGCTTAGGCAAAGCCGTGTGAGTCCCCGGCAGAGTAGAATAGGACCACCCTCTTTCTTACCGAGGTGTCGTACAAGGCGACTAAGGTAAATATGCAAGCAAGTTCATCTGCACACAGAGAAGGAAAACTCAGCAATTACATCAAAACCCTCGCCAACCCGTCTGCCAAACGTGGTGAGTATGGCATTTACCCCTCATGTTATTGAGGGAGGCCCGTGCCCCAGCAGTGGGGACGTATATGGGCTGATGAAGAGGCACGCCAAAAATCCAAAAATACTAAAGTAGTCCTTAAGTTTGTTAATAGTTACTGCTGTGCTAGCCTCAATGATAACCAATATATGCGTATTACCTTTTGAATTCTTTATAAAATTTACTTTTGGGATCAGATTTAAAGGTGGTCTGGCGCTTGATGCAGCTTTTAGCGTAGCTACATTCTAGACACGAGCGGAAGTATTTCTTCATGAAATGTCTCATTCTTGGAAACCAATAATAAGCTTGGATTCTATAAAGCGTTTTATCAATGCCAAAGTGCCCGATGTCTTCGTGGTTTTGTTTAGTAATCTGCCACCGTACACCTTTGGGGACTACCCACTTGTCTCCTTTACTCGTCTTTCTGTACAATTTACTATCTTTTAAAGTATAGTTGCGCTCTATGTCATCGATTTCCTTTGCGTCGGGACCCTTAAGTACAGAAACGATTTGTTGCAGAGATAAATCTTCTTGCTGTACGGTTGCTAACCAATCAGCTTCAATGATTTCCATCACTGTGTATTGTGATTCATCTTTTAATTTCCAATCCGGAATAGAATTTCGGCTCAAAGCGAAATTCTATTCCGGATCCTACGCTCTGATGGCGATATGCTTTGAAATGAATTTTTTCTATCTCTATTAACTTACACACTTCCGCCATGATTAAAGATGTGAACTCTGAGCCTCTGAAAAACGTGTTTTTCAAAATATCAATTTAAAAAATAATAATTTTCTAGACCTTTCAAAAAAATATATACCCCGTGTAATGTGATCGCGACGGAAGAGGCTAAATGATTGCTACGTCATCAATATCATCGTGACTGCGTCGTACCTTGTCGAAGTGCGAGGTGAAGTAAATAAAAAAAACCCTAGGAACTGTAAGTGTTTAGAATAGTGTTGTGTGCGAGTTAAATAATATAATTTTAATATAGCTAAATAAGGAATTAGTGATCAATGGAAATCAACTTAAATGAAATATATGAAGAGTTAGAAAGTTTAAGGGTAAGTCTTAGAAAACTAGGTTCAAAGAGAAGACATACAGACATAGGTTTAAACAAAATAAAGAAAGCTAAGAAAGTGTACGATTGCTATAAAGAGTACATAGCAGTAGTAAATTAAAAGGGGAAAATACGGAATTCTCTATTGAAGATTTATGTGATAGGATTAATCAAACTTATAGTAAAATATTAAGTTACAGTGAGTCTAAATCATCTGAGACATCAGAACCACTGCCAATAATTCTTTTTGAATTGTGGGATAATTTAACTCTGCTTTATTTAGTGGTCTACTTGCATATGCTATCGGTTTCATGTCTTTGTTGCACAAAACTGATCCAACCGCCACTCCAGAAGCATCTGTTTGTAATATAAATTCGTTTTCTACTGAAAAGTCTGGGTATTGTAAAATCGGAGGAGTAGTTAACGCTCTTTTTAAAATTTCAAATGCATCATTACAATCTGAGCTCCATTTAAATTCTATATTTTTCCTACACAGTTTATTCAAAGGCAAAGTAATATCTGCAAAGCGCTGTATAAACTTATGATAATTAATACACATGGCAACAAAACGACGAACCTCATCCACGTTTTGCGGCATGGGGTAATTTTGTATAGCTCTGACCCTGTCTGGATCTGGCAAAACCCCTTCAGCTGTAACAACGTGACCAAGATACAGTAACTCTTTCTCACAAAATTCATTTTTTTTGGATTAACTTTTAAATTGACTTTTCTCAATCTTTCAAATACAATGATAAGATTTTTGTTATGAGCTTCTAAATTACGGCCAAAAACTATTATATCATCCATATACACTATGCATTGTTCGAAATTCAATCCTGACATGGCTATTTACATGATACGAGAGAATGCCCCTGGACTGATTTTAAGTCCCATCGGGAGTCTTTTCATCTGATACTGACCAGTACTTAAATTTACGATAATAGTTACACATGGCAATAAAACGACGAACCTCGTCCGCGTTTTGCGGCATGGGGTAAATTTGTATAGCTCTGACCCTTTCTGGATCTGTCAAAACCCCTTCAGCTGTAACAACGTGACCAAGATACAATAACTCTTTCTTACAAAATTCTCATTTTTTGGATTAACTTTTAAATTGATTTTTCTCAATTTTTCAAATACAATGATAAGATTTTTGTTATGAGCTTCTAAATTACGGCCAAAAACTATTATATCATCCATATACACTATGCATTGTTCGAAATTCAATCTTGACATGGCTATTTACATGATACGAGAGAATGCCCCTGGACTGATTTTAAGTCCCATCGGGAGTCTTTTCATCTGATACTGACCAGTACTTAAATTTACGATAATAGTTACACATGGCAATAAAACGACGAACCTCGTCCGCGTTTTGCGGCATGGGGTAAATTTGTATAGCTCTGACCCTTTCTGGATCTGTCAAAACCCCTTCAGCTGTAACAACGTGACCAAGATACAGTAACTCTTTCTTACAAAATTCTCATTTTTTGGATTAACTTTTAAATTGATTTTTCTCAATTTTTCAAATACAATGATAAGTTTTTTGTTATGATAAATTACGGCCAAAAACTATTATATCATCCATATACACTATGCATTGTTCGAAATTCAATCCTGACATGGCTATTGACATGATACGAGAGAATGCCCCTGGACTGATTTTAAGTCCCATCGGGAGTCTTTTCATCTGGTACTTACCAGTACTGGTTGTAAAAGATGTCACTCTTCTACTGCTTGACTCTAGGTCAACCTGATAAAAACTTTGGCTCAAATCTAAATTTTGGAAATAAATTAGAGGAAGTATTCGTTGAGTTGACAATTTCCCAGTCAGAAAACAATGACAATGCACACGATCTTGAGACCCATAAATGAAAAACTTGCCATAAAACATTATTCAGATGGACTTCGAAACCGAAGGCAAGGAACAATCATCGCGGAGCGTGATTACAGCGAGCTGAAGGATTTTTTTTTATTAAAAATGGGTTCGCTCTTGACCACAATCTAGCTTAGGGCAAAGATGTGGTCAAGGATGTAGCGAGCTCACCCAGAAGAAGCCTATTCACTCGCACTTTATAGATATTTGGGTTGTATGAACTCAGAAATACAGACGCTGGCAGGGAATTCCACTCCCTGGCAGTGCGCAATATAAAAGATGAAAAATAGCGCTCAGTACGTATCCGAGGGATCTCGACAAGATAAGGGTGGTACCCCGCAGTGCGTCTGGACGTCCGATGGAAAAAAGGGGCAGGCGGAATGAGCTCATGTAGCCTCTGAGCACACTCTCCGAAGTACATCCTATAAAAAAACACATAGGCAAGCTGCTTTGCGTCTATGAGCTAGGCTTTGTAGCTTATCCTTAGCTAGCTTTTTATCACCAATAAGCCTCCTGGCTCTGCGATCGACCGAGTCCAGAGCGGCTAGTTGGTATTTGGCCGAACCATCCCAAAGGTGGCTACAATATTTCATGCACGATCGGACCTGCGCCTTATAAAGGGTAAGAAGTTGATCTGGCGTGATGTATCGCTTAACCTTGTTAAGGATGCCCAGCTTTCTGGCTGAAGACTGAGCCGGAGACTCGATGGAGGTACCAAAGTTGAGGTTGGCAGACAACTTCATGCCAAGGAGTTCTAGCTCATCGGTAATAGATAAAGATGTACTCCGGAAAGTAGGAGTCAAGTTGAATGGACTCCTTTTAGCGGAGAACAGGCACGCCTGGGTTTTGGTGGCGTTGAAACTCACCAAGTTCATGTCACCCCATTGAGATACAAGACCCAAGGTGAGTTCATTCGCTCAACCATTGCTACCGTCTCATTTCGAATTTCGTCCCCACCAGCTCTTGCAATAGACAAATATCTCTCCATGACTGTGTTGTCATCTGCGTACGCAACCACTCCAGTCAAAAGCATGTCGTTGATGTGCAGCAGGAAAAGAGTCACAGAGAGAACAGACCCCTGAGGAACTCCGGCATTAATAGCCATAAGGTCAGAGGAGCAGCCATCAACGACTACTCGGATTGACCGTTCATTCAGAAAGTCAGAAATCCAGCTACAAAAACTGGCAGGGACGCCGTATGCAGGAAGCTTGCTTAGCAGACTTGCGTGCCAAACCCTGTCAAAAGCCTTCGAGATATCAAGTGACACGCCGAGAGCTTTGCCATGTTTCTCGATGGCTTCGCCCCAGCAGTGCGTGACATACACTAGAAGATCCCCAGTTGATCATCCCTGGCGAAAGCCATATTGATGATCACTGAGCAGGTCGTTAGCTTCTAGGTATGTCAGCAGCTTTCTGTTCAGTACTTCCATAACCTTATAGAGTATGGAAGTGATGGCAATAGGACGGTAGTTACAGGGGTCAGCACGACTGCCCTTCTTGGGTACTGGTTGCACGTTAGCAAGCTTCCAGGACTTAGGTACGGTTTTAGTCTTGATAGAGAGACGGTACAAGTGTGTCAGTATGGGAGACAACTCAGGACCACATTGCCTCAGGACTTTAGCAGGTATCCCATCTGGACCGCTCGCTTTATTCACGTCTAGACTCTGTAATGCTCTTCGGACCTCTTTATTATGTATTGTGACTTCCGGCATTGAGACAGTGAGGCATAGTCGGTGGTTGTCGAGAGCCAGAGACTAGACGAGATTTGCTCGCAAAAAGAGATGCAAAGAGATCTGCTTTCTCTTTCGCAGAGTGAGCTAACAATCCATCAGGTTTCTGCATGGAAGGCAACGATGGACGGCAGAAATTAGTTTCGACAGACTTTGATAGGGACCATAACTGCTTACTACCAGGAGGGTAAAATACTAATCTAGTCCCTATTCGTCTAATATGGTCGAAACGAGCCTTCCGGATAACCCGTTTGCATGACTTGGCAGCGCAGTTGAATGCCTTCTTCTTCGAACGAACCCTCCTAGCTCGGATTCCACGATCACGTGCCTGAACCCAGGCCTGGTATGCAGCTTCTTTGCGCGCCTCAGCACGTGCACAATACGCATTGAACCATGGCTGGGCTTTGTGACCGAGCGGGATGTCGGAGAATGGAATAAAGTATTCCATTCCCTGCCGAATCACAACCGCAATCGCATCAGCGGAACAAGAGGGGTCATCCGAAGCGAAACACATTTGCCGCCATGGATAAGATGCAAAGAAGTGCCGCATCTCATCCCAATCTGCTGAATCGTATCGCCAGACTCTCCTAGTGCCTTTGAGACTAACGTCCGGGGGAGAGCTGATCGATACGGATTTCACCAGACAGTGATTCGATGTTCCCAGCGGGGCTGAGACTGTAACCGAGTACTTGTCTGGATCAGTTGTCAGCAGTAGATCAAGGCAATTGGAGTATGTCCATCAACATCCGGTACCCGCGTCGCCTCGTTCACCAGCTGGGTAAGATCTAGCTATAGTGCAAATTTGCGCGCTTCTCTCCCAGCGTGGTCAGTTTTCTTGAACGGGAACAACCACTCGCTGTGGTGGGCGTTGAAGTCCCCCAGAAAGACGAGCTCTGACGTTGGGTACTGTACTGATCCCCACCTGCATTAATGGAGGTGGATACTCTATACTTACGGCTGTGATGTCTAGAGTTCTACGTTGTGAATTACTTCTAGGATTCTCGCAGGTACACTCGCCAGCACATCAAGTTCCCCCCCCCTATATAACTATAGCTATTCTATACGCTGTTATGAAAATCTTTGGAAAGGGACTGCGCACAGAGTCGTTAGACAATCACCTTTCAGCATTTGTTTGTTTGTGAGCGTAAACGCCGCGCTGGCGCCGGCCGCTGTCAGTGTCAGTCTAACCAGTCAGGCTAACCGAGCCGTCACGCGGTGTCGTGTAGTTGCGCATAATGGCACCACAACTCAGTCGAATTCAACGGGAGCAAATAGTGGCGCTGAGTGAAAGTGGCTACCGGATCAAAGAGATCGAAAGGAGAACAGGAATCACGGTAAGTTTTTATTTTTTATCGTGCTCAAGCTAGTTTTTGGAACGTTTTAATATCGCAAATCAACATCTATTTTTTTATTTTCTACGCGGGTGGGTGTGTTTTTTTACTTACAAAAACGTCATGGGTTATTTAATCAGAGCAATTTATTAGTATAGTGTGGTAGTGACGCTGCCTCTTGATCAACGGGTTCTGGGTTCGACTCCCGGTCAGAGCAAATATTTGTGCAAAAAGCAGATGTTTGATTTTGGTCATGGGTGTTCGCGTCTGTCTTGTGTGTTCCAAGGGACCCACGACACAAAGAAAAACTTTGAGTGTGTAGCGTTTATTTATTAATAAATTGCAGTCAGAGTCTTCAAAGGGTCTAAGTAAAAGCTTATGTGGTCGTATATAATAGCATTATTTTTTGGCTTGTGAGTGTGATCAACTATCTTAAAGTTGCTGTTTTATTTTAGAGAAAAACAATCAGAGAGACAGGGGGCGACCTGTCGGCGCACCACCGGCAACTATACCAGCGCGCCACCACAGCCGAGCAGGATTCTGCCATAGTTACGGCGCACAGAGAGCAGCCTTTTTTGAATACCCTGACTACTGCTGCGCAATACAACGTAAGTGGTAAATGTTTTAAAAAAGCAAGAAACAGTGAAATAACCCCGCACAGAGTCTTCAGCGAAAGTCGTTCTGTCGAATTGGCTAAAACTTAGAGAAAATATAGCTTTTATATTGGTTATCAGTTGTGTAAAGTTTCAACGTTAAATAATGATCAGTTTTTTAAATAATGGGTGGCGAAAAAGTCACGACGGGGTTGCAATAGGTTACAACTTTTAATTTTTTTAAATTCATCTTTATTATTATAAGGTAATAAAAATAACACTCATGAAGATATTTTTGAGTTAGATTCTAAAAATTACATCTTGTAATTTATCACTATTTTCAGCCTTACAAAGACGGGCTCTTTTGAGAGTATTTCTCATTTCACATTATTTTAAACAACCCCAGAGAAAATAATCTGGCGATGTTAAATCAGGGGAATGAGCGGGCCAGTTAAATGTTGAAAATATCGAGATTAAACGCTCGCTGAAAGTCTCTCTTCATTGTGCTCGTCTTTGTGAGACTAAAAAGTCACATTGTCTTTAAAACCTAACTCAAAAATATCTCCATGAGTGTTATTTTTATTAGGTATCTCATAATAATTATTTTTTAAATTTATTTTATTAAAATATATTTCTATTTCCGTACTGACAATTTATAAATGGTTAAACAAGACCCCCCACACTAGGCCTGTCCTGTGGGTAATCTTAATATGTAGGTATTACTAGTTAGATTTATGTAAATATATTATATAACACACTGCATTATCATCATCATCATCATCAGCCCACATACGTCCCCACTACTGGGGCACTGCATTAAGATGATTTTAAAATAAAAATTAAAAATAATTTGCCTGAGACACTTAGGAGTATAAAAAGTCATGTTGCCGCGCACGCGCGTATTTCGTTTCCCAGTTATGAACTTCCTCCTCCCGTATCTTTATTATTTGTCTTAACCCTATTATATGGGACATCAAATGAAAGAACTTTTGAAGGAGATTCTAAAAATATATAAGATGTTCCTATGGCAACTTCGTTTAACAATATTAAAGAAAGTCTCATCGATCACACTACACTTTAAAAACACAAACATTGATACTCTCTAGGGATATTTCACGATTTTTTATACAAAAGATATCCGTTTAAGAAGCTATAAAAGGATACTTGAGACATAAAGAGGGATAACATTTTCAGATTGAGCAAGTGCTTAACCTGAATTTTCGATTCTAATCAATGAATTTTCTTTGCCTAAAAGTCTGAGAAAACGTGACGGAAACGAAAACGAAAAGTCACTTTTTTCCTGCTTTTTGTATGAGAATGGTGGAATTTGCGCATTTTTTTTTTATTTTCGTCAAATTTTCACAAATTTCAAGAAAATCTAAATTCATTGATTAAGATTAAAACTTGCTCAATCTGAAAGTTTTATCTCTCCATTGGTCTCGAGTATTCTTGCATAGCTTCTCAAACAGGGCGGTTATTCTTCTAATCAATGGCGTCTCAATAGCGGTTGAATGACAATGTTATCCGTTCAAGGTAAAAAGGTGAAATTGAGAACTATTAAAACTCATACATTTGATGACAGCCACCCTGACTTGTGGCAACATTGCCAACCTAACATTAAGTTGGCGGTGGCGCTATCAGTCAAAGCAGGCGCCACCATATGTATGAAATTTGAATAGTTCTTATTTTTGCCGCCTGAACGGATAAAGTGGCGACCATTGCCACTCAACCGCCATTGAGACGCCATTGATTAGTAAAATAGCTCTTTAGTATGAAAAATCTTGCAATATCCCTGATAAGTGTTGATGTTGATGTGTATATTTGCCCCGACCGGGAATTGAACCCAGGATCCGTTGATCAACAGGCAGGATCACTACTACTCGACCTTACCGACCGTCAACGGGACGTAATTAATTATTGGTATTAGTATTAAGTGAAAAAAGAAATACCTAAATAAAGTTTAGTCAAACCCTCACAATTTGTAGCAAACGTGGCATCAAGTAGTTCGCTAGAACCACTGATGCTCTGCTTACCCCGTCAGGGATTATAGGCGTGACCATATCGTGTATATATGTAGTCTAGGAAGTTCATAGCTTGGAAACGAATCATACGCGTTTGCGGCGACATATTTTTTTTTACTTCTGAAGCTCTCAGGGACACTATCATTTAAATATACACAAAACAGAAGCTTTATTGAGGTAACATAAGAAAAAAATATTTCGGTGGGTGGAGTGCGATGTCATAATGACTCCCACTTTTTCTAGATAGCGGACCCTTTTTGAAATAGGACGCCCTCCTCTAATGGACCCTGGGCCCTTGAGTTTTATCGCACGAATGGGAAATTTTTTTTGGGGTATTAAAAAAAAAGTGTTTCCCCAGAGCTCTCTAGATGGCGCTGAACTTACATAGGTGCCAAAGCCAAAAGGCTTGGAGATAAACATTGCGTCAAATATTCTGTTCTCGTCAGGGACCCCACAATTTTATCGAGCAAATCATCTCAGTCTATGATGTCAATTAACCACCCTATACAATATTTTTTTCTACCGGGCCCCTTTAGGGCCCTACGGGGCCCTTGCTCCTTTAAAGAAATAAGCGTCGTTCTGCGGGACTTTAAATAATTGCAAAAGGTGCAACCCTTCCATTTTCTCGCAAGCACGGAAAAAAAATTAAATTCTATGAAGTCCCCCCGTGATTATTTCATTAAAGTCGCAAAGGCCCCGTGCGGCCCAAAGGAGGCGCGGGAGTGCAAAGTAATGTATGGAGCGGTTGATCAGCTTTGCAAACTGCGACGATTGGTTCGATAAAATTTTAGGGTCCTTAACACTATCGGGGCCCTCACACCCTGAGGGCCTCAAATGGGGCCGTAGTGAAAAGGTGCCCATGGTAGCGTTGGTCCTGGAGGAGTTCTCTATTCACTCCCTGTAGTGGAGTGCAAAGTGATTACTCTATCCATTCGGTCAAAACCGTATGATAACGTTTACTGCGGTCAGACAGACCGACAGAATGCGGCGGTAACTTCGTTTTATAAAATATGTAGTGATTATACATATAATCTACTTTCTAGTATGGTAAGGGAAGTAAATCTAAAAGAATATTATAGTAGTTTTTTTTTGTTTTTGTTTTAGGTATCACACAGGACACTATAAGGCGACGCCTGAGGGATTGTGGGATAAAGCACCGTATACCTGCCAAAAAGATACTTTTTTCTCAGGCTCACGCTCAGGCCCGAATCGGATATATTGGTGTGTCTTTTCTTCAAAGATTACATAAGCGGAATGTTTTTAGCTACAATTAATTAAAATTGGTGCCGTTTAAGTTATAAGCGATGAATGTCGGTAGTGATAAAATTTTTAATTTTGGAGTTATTTTACAGTTAGTCAGCAAATGTTTAGGCGGGTGTTCTTCCTATGAAACTGAACAACATTCCCATATAAAATTCTCCAAAAATTTACATCTTCCCATATAAAGGCTAATAATCAGCTGTTCGCACAAGTTATATGGAGAGGCGACATTTTTTCCCCTATTTCGACCTATGTTCCTTGGGTATGTTGTATAGTTTCATGGGCTAAAGTTTAAGTTGTTTTAATTGTTCAAGGTTCTTTGGTTTTTGTTAAAAAATACTTCAGAGTTAGAATTTCCTCTGCCTTCACTATTCATTAAATAAATAAAAAAATTCAATAAGTAATCAAGAATCTTATTTTAACCTATTCTTATTTATTTATTTTATTCCTTGGAATAATCGATATGTAGAATTTTAATTCATTAATTTTTTTTTAGAATTTTAATTTATTGAATTCAATTTAGAATTTAAATTTATATGTAGTTTAAATGGTTAATTGGGCACGTCTGTCTATAGTTCTTTCACCCCTTTCACTGTCCCAGGTCTACTGGAAGAAATTTCTTAAAGAAATAAGCTGTGCCTTTTGGGTTCGTTTTTCTTTTTGTCTGTATATATTTTTGTAATCTGTCCTGTGTGCAATAAACTGTTAAATAAATAATCAATAAATAAAATATACAGCATTGCCGTGTTCTCGTGTTTGTCAGAAACGCGAGTGTATCGGCTAGAAACGGGTTGGGCAAATATTATTTTTTAATCTTTATCTAAATATATACAGGGTGTTCTGCGCATGGACCGTCAAAATTTTTTGGGGTGCTGGTGGGGTCATTTGCTATCTTCCCATCCTTAGTCCCTGGTCCAAGGAGCCACGGCTGTGGAGATATGATTTTATACCCTTTTTTCAATAATTTCCAAATAATCACAATTAAGACCCCATCAGTTTCTGAAGTTTTTAAAAGAAAATGAAGCTCTCATTAACTATTACTTTTTAAAAATAAATTGAAAACTGAATTTCATTAATTTTCGTAATTTTTGTAAAGGTCAGTTTTCCAATTGGTAATGTAAATTAGAACAATTAATATTGTTATTGTTTTTTGAAGACGCTTATATTACAGAGTGAAACTTAAAAAAATGCTTTTTAATAAAAAAAAATATTTTAAGAGAAATTGACCTCTCATACGAAAGCATGGATTTTGAGGCAATTTTGAATTTTTTAATAGTGTTGTATACCGTTAGAAAGGTCATTCAATACAAAACTTTTTAAAAGAAAACGAAATTCTCAATATCTGTAACTTATTTTTAAAATGAATTTTAAAGTTAAATTTCATTCATCCGTTCACGATAGTTTTTTTTAAAAAGTTCATTTTTCCTCATTTTTGGTGTAGATTGGGACAAAAAGTGTTGTTTTTATGAAAATGCATACGTTACAGAATGCAATTGAAATAGCTGTTGTAATGAAAACTTACAAAAATTGTGGGGGTTTAATTGTGATATTTTGAGAATTATTGAAAAAAGGGCAAAAACTCATATCTCCACTGCCGTAACTCCTTGGACTAGGGACAAAGGATGGAAAGGTAGCAAATGACTCCACCAGCACCCCAAAAAATTTTGTCGGTCCATGCGCCGAACACCCTGTATAAAAGAAGAAACTGACTGGTGACTGACATATCCAAACCGCGGGGTCCAGAGGACTCAAATTTGGCTCGTAGGTTTCTTATGAGGTCTAGGAGAGCACTAAGAAAGGATTTTTCGAAACTCACCCTCCAAGAGGGTGAAACGGCTTCCACGCGGACGAAGTCGCGGGCAAAAGCTAGTTATTACTTATTTTCAAAGTTAACTAAAGTCAACCGCCAGCTTGAGGTCAGAGTATCGGGTAAAATAATTATTGTCTACAGTAGTTTGTTTGTCTGTCTTTCTGTGTTCCAAGGGACCCACGACACAAGGGAAAATCTTAGTGTGGGCCTTTGAGTGTGTGTGAAGCGTTTAATATAATGCCAAAATTTATCACCTACCTAACTTTAAAAATGTAAGTGATACCTTTTAATAAATTCAAAGAATTTTTTAACTTACTACTAGGTAAGGGAACAGGTTTGTAAAAATGCCGAAGAAATAAAATTAAATATCCTACTAATATTATAAACGCGAAAGTTTGTAAGTATAGATGTATGTTTATTACTCTTTGACGCAAAAACTACTAAATGGATTTTAATGAAAGTTTACAAAAATATAGTTTACACATCGGAATAACATATAGGCTAATAATTTTCCCGAATTCCCACGTGAACGAAGTCCCGGCCGGAAAGCTGGTTTTCATAATGATAATCAATAATTATGGTATTAAAATAGTAAGAGCTCATCCCACATTAAGCCCACGATTCAGCATCTATAACCCATATTATTAGTTCCATTTTATTGTATTTGTAAGGGCTGGTCGTTTTATGGCATTTTAAAGGTCATAACAAATCTTCATCTTATTATAAGCACCCATAACGAGACTCGTGCATTGAATTAAAATGATTCATAGTTCATTCCCTGCACATCAAAAATTTTGTGAATCTATTGTTATGACTTTTAAAATGACATATAATACAATCTCATATAACACTGGAGATGGAAAAAAATTAAGAATCAACATCGAATAAATATACCATAATTGTCATTTATTTCTTAGATTCAGGATGTCTCAAATTTGTGAATTACATTAGTTTGCTTAATCACAAAGATGCAGTCTTCCCCGAGAAGAATAGGCAAGAAACTCCAAGGGTTCCTTTTTTAAATTCAATTAAATACACAAATTTCCTTCTAATTTTTACTGACTAATATTTGAAAAAGTCTAAAGCTGATTCCCATGGTTGCTTGGCAAAAAGATAATCAGATATTCTATAATAGACGTTTTTACAAAGTTTTTGTTTAATGATTGTTTTAATTTTTTTTTTATGTTTTAAAAACTAAAGATAAGTTTTGAATACAAATAAGAATTTTATTATAGAAGCGTATACATAGACCCATTAAAGAGTTCGTGACTTTGTGGAGACGACTGTCTAGTAAATCCAGGTTTTTTTGGTTCTAGTATTTACACTGTGCCGCCTATCACTATTTTTCTTAAACAGATGTTGATTTTTCTTTACACACTAGCATTCCGCCTGGGACTTCGTTCCCGCGGGAATTCGGGAAAATTATGTAGCCTATGTCCATCGGGGATAGTGTAGATTTCTAAAGGTGAAAGAATTTTTCAAATCGGTTCAGTAGTTTCGGAGCCTATTCAATGCAAACAAACAAACAATCAAATCTTTCCTCTTTATAATATGTATGGATATAGATAACAGATTGATATATATTATATTGAGATGAAAATGTTAATATATCTATTTCCTTTTTATTTCTAACAAAGTGATGTTGTTAATATCATACCATAAAATTATTTAGACAAAGCTTATATTTAACTTTGGCATAAAAGACAACGAAGTGTCCCTTTATGGGAATTTTGTTTACCCAGATATGCCCAGATGTCCATTACATATATATTTTCTCTTATTTACTTCATTTTCCATCTGTCTTGTGTTCCCGTTTATATTTACGCTGTCAAACTGAATAAAGTTTTAATTAAGTTGCGAAGCGCTTTTGGCCAATGAGTTATTATTTTGTTTATATTTCACTTTAAATATTAAGTTAGAATTGAAAATACCTATCTGGACGGTCGCCTATACTCTCATGCGCAGATATTATAAAACCTAGATTTATCTCTAAGTTTAATTAAAAACTATTTTAACATTTAATTAAAACCTATTTTTAAGCTAAATCGATGGCGTGTAAGACATTAAGGGCGACTTTCACCAAAGCCTTAAATATATTTATCGGTCTAAACACAAATAACTCGGCTGTCAAAGAAACAAAATCTGTGAAACAAGGTCAAACTAATCAAAATTAGTCTGGCTTAATACGTTTAGCACTTTGGTGAAAGTCGGCCTTAATCGGGTTCACGTTAAAACTGAGTTTAAATCTAGATTTAAAAAATACAAGTCGCCTGTAGGTTAATTCAATATTTCAAACAATTGTAGCCGAAAAAATACAAATCAATCTAACAAACAGATCCACTTGGCATGACATTGCCACACGGCACGCACACAAGCACTGAGCACGGCAGGCGCATCGCGAGGTGCAGACGAAATAACGATGATGTAGTTGTCACTCTCGCACGATTCTGTGCGTTCTACTTTCAAGAGTTCAAAGTCTAAACAGGGTAGGTTGATGTGCGGTTGTGTGTACAAGCAATTTAAAAGCGGGTTAAAAACTTAGCGCTTCACATAGTCCAATAAATTACATTTTGACATATTGACACAAAAGGAATAATCTCTTAATTATTCCATTCGAATCAGGATGAGAGCCGGAGGCTGAGACAACGCGTAGAATACCTTGACACAGAGATAAATATAAGCCCAGGGCATCATTTGGGGAGTTCCCCGTTCTAGGGCCCCCAGCCACGCCCCAGAACCTGTCGACGGCGTTTCAAATAACGAGATCCGTTGCCTTGGGGTGACCAACCCGGGGAGACTGTTCGGGTCAGGTATATTGTGGGATCTCCTAGATTCGTTATGTTCTCTGAGCGACAATATCCTCAGCTAATACTAGGCCAAACATCGCGCTTCCCTATTTCTCCTGTGAGTGGATTAGACTCTGAACTAAAAAGCCAAGTGTCGGAAAGAAAAGCCAAATGGCCGCAATCTCTCCTCCCCGCAAAACCTAGGAGCCGTCGCCTGCAGCGCGTCCTTGTATTACCGCAGACTTCAGACCCTACGACTGACTACCGATGTAGCCAGCTGTGAACACGTATACGGGTAGGACAGTGTTCCTTGGGGTGGTATTACAAAGCTAACCTCCCCAATTGAACTGAACAACCCCCGCACGCGGTGACCACGTGTCTGCTGCTGACAAGCCCTCCCCTAGCGCCTCGGTGAACGAGACCTCGCAACCCCAAGAATAATTTAGCAAATGAGAAGACTGCTCGGCTACATGGTTCAGAGTAGGGTGTGTAGTCTGTAGGTTTACTTTGTTCAGTGGTTGTGAGGGTTATCTCCTGGTTTCCGTAGGTCAACTGTTAAGCAAGAGGGCCTACGAAAGCAAACTAAAATCTGACGTTTGCCGCCGATGTCATCCGTCTTTTGTCGCTACTCGTGTATTGTGCTACACTAATAGCAGCGTCACAATTGTCCTTCGTGAGCCAGTGGAAGAATCGTAGAAGGAGATATAGGTGCTATAATATAACGTCGTCTCAAAAATTCAAGAAAACCTAGTCACTCAGGCCTCGTCGAACATCGCGATTCACGAAATTACGATCCTAGTAGACAGAGGGAAAAGGAAATAAAATAAAACCTTCAGGCGGATCCGAAACTAGCAGCAAGTACGTAACCTTTAAATCGTCTGATAAGAAAGAATAAAATAAAGGCATAGCGCTTTACCAAAATCAAGTCATAAATAGATCAAAATCAAAGGAAAAAAAAAATATTTAGAATCCACCCGAAATTTAAAGAACATCCCTATAACTTAATCCCAAAATAAATAAAATCCCTAGTGATCTTAAAGAAGATTCTACTCACCAGAGTCCAAAATCAAGACCACAACTTCACTAGGTACAGGTAGAAAATTTACCCCTAACGTTTGTTTGAGAATTTCTTAAGTCAACTTTGGCCTATTCCATATTCAAGTTCAAAATGAAACTGACAACTTCAGTCTATTTCATCTTGAATTCTGCTATTTCATTCACTTAAGTGTTATAATATTATATTACTATTTAAACTAATAAATTATTTTTATCAAAATTATTAATTGATTATTTAATTAAATATATTAATAAAACAATTCTGAAATTGTAAAATAAAAGAATAAAAAAAATAAACTGGAGTCAGTTACTGGGTTACTCCCCTTCTGAAAATCCAATCCTTTCCAACTTTACCAAATGAAATTCCCAATTCAAATTCAAAAGTTAAATTTTAATAATTCCAATTCAAGTGTCAATTTAAATTTAAAATAAACATTTCAAAATTACAATTCGAATTCAAACAAAATGACGATTAGGATGACATCTCAGTTGATATCCGTCGGAGGTAACATGCCCTCTTCTCGCCAAGAGACCTCGGTCCCTCTTCTAGGTCTGGGCTTGATGGATATCCTAAATTCCCTTCTCCCGATCAAAATGCCGTACCACAACCCCAACTCTTTAATGTACACTCAACGTCCACCACTATTGAATAATTTAATTAATAACACTGACACTGTTCACGCAAAAATATTTATTCTAAACTATTGTTGAATAAATCTCTCTTTCATCTAGACCTCAAAGGGCTCCACTCTCCCCCGAATTCTTTCACTCCATGGTTGTTTGTAACTATCACTAAAATGAGTCAAATTATCACTCGCGATTTTTCTTTTTTTGTAAACGAGATTTTCCAGCACTTTATCACAACACTGTTTGGTTCTCTTCAATTCGCACTAAAATTATATTTAATATGAGAGGACATTTCTCTTATAGATTTTCACAATTTATTTATATGTCACTCGCGATTTTCTGATTGTAAATGGAATTTAGGGTTTTAAGCAAAATTTCGAGACAGGATAAATCTGCTTGCTTTCATTGTCCTGTTAATTCTATTTAAGGGTTTTCTTTACAACGATGCCCTCCCCGCGCCTTTTGAATACGAAACTCATTAACTACATTAGATATAAAACTGTCCACTTAGCTGTAAAACCGTCCCAATAGTTATTCACTTTCAAATATATCTTGATTACTTGGGTATTTACACTCGGGTCAGGGTAATTTGCTCCTCCAAACTTATAGTTTCCTCCGAGCCCTCTTCATTAGGAAAATAGTTCTGAAAAATCCAAGCAACAACGAGACTACCACTCTTACTGATTCCTTTCCCCCCCCTGGATCGGAAGTTGGCTTTTCTGGCTAGTTGCATTCTCTATCCTCGCAAGATCCCCGGAAAGCGTCCTCAATTAAGGGACCCGGTAGAACCTTGCAAAAGATAACGAGTACAATCTTCAACATCCCAAAACAAAAAAAAATATTTACGCCTAATTACTTCAAATATTTTTCTCAAACCCCTAGTTATGTTACGGCGGACAGCAAATGGGTTTTTAAAAAGATAAAATATAAATTGAATACAAGTTTAATGAACGGAAGCGTTAACAAGAATGAATTAAAATTATGAATTAAAATTGATGCGCCGAAAATGCTATTGCTGAGGATGCATCCGGTGTTGACTGCGTGACGTCGGTGGAGCTGCAACCTCAGCGATTACCAGGCCTTTCGGCATGGTAACTCCTCCCTCCTTAAGATGGAAGCAGGCTCCGCAGCTTCCAGTGGGGGCATCCCTTGGAGTCGTCTCTGATGTCTTCTTTGATTTGAAGTATTGAATTATCTTCCAGGTCAGAAGTGCGGTGATGCCAATGTACAGGAATATAGTCGTCCAACTCGGAGTGGCCATCATTATGGTCCAGTCTGGGTAATTAGCTTCAGATTGTATTTCTTCAGCTTTGTTGATAAGGTCGTGGATGCTGTCCAGTGAGATGTCTTCAACTTGGAGTTCGTATTGGACGTTTTCTGGTGGTACTTCTTCTTCTCTGGGTAGAGGTACGATTTCTTGCATCAGTATAGTTTTGCTGTGAGTTTGTAGTGTTTGATTCATTAGGTAAATTTGGCATTGATCGGTTACTGAGATAAGATAGGTTCCTAGTAACTTTCTGTAGCTTGTTTTTTCTTCGCATTTATATCTTATGACGGTTTCTTTGGGTATGATTACCAGCCAGGTGTTTGGATCTATCTTTTGCATTTTTTCCCTTCTTAGGTTCATCTTCGCGTAGGTGCAGTTCGCGGGTTCATGTTGGATAAGTGCGATTATGCAGTCTCCGGTGGTTTTCGTTTTCTTTGTGTCCAGTTGCTTGCAGAGTCTGGTGCTGTCTGCGATGTCTCGGCAGTCTTCGTCAAGGTAAGCGTACTCTTCACTCCCAAGTGCAAGGTATTTGGATTTAGGGATTATTGTAAGGTTATTATTATTAGGAATTGAATAGAGATGGATAAGGTCATAGGTGTTAGGGTCTATATTAGGAATATCTAGGATAAAATTTAGAGTGTGTTCCGTACTATACGCTCGAACCTCTATAGATCTCTCTATTTTGTAAATATTACTAGTGTTTATCTCTGCAACTGGTGTTAGCGAAAACTTTCTTTGCAATTCTAAGGTTTCTAGGAGGAGACTTTGAGGGCTCATTATACTAGGGTGCATTATACCTAACTGCGAGAACGTCATAGCATCTTCTAATATCATTAGCTTATCTAATATTATCTGTAAACTAAAATCTATTTGCACGTAAATATCTAAGAAATGTAACTGATTATAAACTATGTGAGAGTCTGTGGTAACATTACGCAGCATCTCATAAATTTTGTTTTGATTTTCGTCTATTTTAACTAACTGTTTTGCAAATTCTTCTATACCCTTCTGAGCTATGCTTATCGATTTCTTTTCTGAGTTTTGTAGATAGGTTACTTTATTATTTAGGTTTGAGATTTCTTGCTCGAATTTTACTGCGTCTTGGTGATCTAAGTTACCGGTAAGTGCTTTAACTACAGATCCTAATCCGTTAATAAGGCCGCGCCTAGCTCTAGAACGTGGTGCTAAAAATACAAGTTTGTTATGAATTACGTTAAACGTATGATCGATTTGATCTTTATACGTTTTATGTATGTCTTCGGATGCAAGGCGTGCCTCTATAGATTTAGTACTTGTATATAATCCCATGAGTTTAGATGAGGTTAATCGAACGTGTGAAATATTATAGACGCAAACGAGGCTAAAGGTATCGACTTGTTTAAGGATCCTTCCTTGCTTAAGGAGCAAGATCCCATTTGGGTTATCAATAGGAGTGATGTTCAAGGTGGCTGATGCGAAGAGCACGAAGGCTCCGGTGAAGAGTGGCCTGGAACAAGGTGAGGTCTGCGTAGTAGTTTAAAGTGTACTCTAATTGATTTTGAATTAGGGTGATTACCTATAATTTCAGCAATGTTATTAGGATGTAAGTGAATTATCTTATACGGACCTTTAAAAACTGGTTTGGTCTTATCGTTGCGTGCTGTTTTCGCTACCTGTTTAAATACAGTTTCACCTACCTTATTTGACTGCCCATATGATTGCTAACAACTCCTTCTCTATAGTGGAATATCTAGATTCAGTGTCGGATAAGGTGCGGAAAGCATACGCTACGGGTTTATCTGAGCCAACAGTTCCCTGTGATAGTACCGCGCCTAGGGCGACGTCAGAGGCGTCAGTGGTCAGTAAGAAGGGTTTGTCAAAATTGGGATACTGGAGTATGGGGTCGTTAGTTAGCAGCTGTTTGCATTTTTCAAATGATTCTACGAATTCAGTCGTATGAACTACCTTCTGGTTCTTTTTAAGGCAGGCTGTCAAAGGTTTTGTGATTCGAGCAAAGTCTTTTATAAATTTTCTATAATATCCAACGAGGCCCAAAAAGGATTTGACTTCCTTTTGTGTTCTAGGGATGGGAAACTGGAGAACAGCGTTAATTTTCTTTTTATTAGGCTTAAGGCCCTCGTCAGTCAAGTCGTGTCCCAGAAAGCTCACTTCTTTTTTTAAGAACTCTGATTTATCGAGCTGAATTTTGAGATTGTGGATTTTAAATCTTTCGAAAACTTCTTTGAGCTTTACTGTATGTTCCTGAAGCGATGTGGATATGATTATGACGTCATCAAGATACGTAAAAACATTGTCAATGCCTCTTAGTATGTGGTCCATAAGTCTTTGAAATGTGCTGGGGGCGTTTTTGAGCCCAAAGGGCATGCGTAAAAACTCATAATGTCCCCTTTCCGTTGTAAAAGCGGTTTTCTCAATATCATCAGGGTGCATTTCCACCTGATGATAGCCACTGGCTAGGTCCAGGGTGGTAAAATATTGAGCTCTACCCAATCTGTCCAGGATGTCATTGATGTTGGGTAGTGGGTATTTGTCTTCCACAATACGATCATTTAGTCGCCTGTAGTCAATTACGAGGCGCCATTTGATCTTTCCTGAAGCATCTGGTTTCTTTGGCACAATGTGCACTGGGCATGACCATGGCGATATGCTTTCCCTAATAATACCTTGCTTGAGCAAGTTATCGACCTGTTTCTTTATTTCCTCACGTTGTTTGGGGGCTTGACGGTAACTCCTTACAAATACTGGTGTGTTATTTGATAGTCTTAGCTCATGCTTGACTGCATGTGTAAATGTCAAAGGGATTTCTTCTGCATGAAAAAGGTCTCTATACTGAAAACAAAGTCTATTTATTTCGCGTTTTTCCTCTTCATTCATGTGATTAGTTCTAATTTTTTTTAAATTCTCACGGAGGATTTCATCGATCTCAGGGGTTACTTTTATTGAGTTTAATTTACATTGTTCTTTGTTTTTTTATGCTGTATGTTTGTAGATCAAATGGTTCGAGATTAGAAACATACTTTTTTTCATCATTGTAATTTATAACAGTTGACTTGAAAATCCCGTTTTTGACTCTTACAATTGCAGCTGGCGATTTTAGGCCATTGGACCATTCATGCTCGTCATGTATGTATTCGCCGTCTAAATAATTCGTTTTTACTGTTACTACCATAGCTGTTCGCGGTTCTATTTTGATTTTCTTTGCTGGATAATCGAAACAAATAGGGATATCTGCTGATGCCATACGTAACATCTTGTTTTTAAGGTCTATGTTGCTAGAGAGAGCTTTAAGTAAATCTAACCCGATAAGGCCCTTATATTTGGGATCAAAATCAAATATCAGGAATTTATGCGTTAGATCGCTATTGAAAGCGGGTGGTAAAGGTAAGTGTGCAACGTAGTTGTGCTGAGAGGATGCATGCGCGGTTCTTATTTCGAAGGGTTCATACGCGACACAATTTTCGAAGATTGTACCAGCTATAACATCGGGTGAAACTTAGAAGCGTGAAGCGCCAGTGTCGACTAAAAACTTACCTTTGAATTCTGGAAGATCTATATATGGTAAGTGGTCCTTGTCCTGATGGTTTATCTTTACTAACTCCGGTTGTCGTCCTCCTGATCCTCGAAAAAATTTTGAGCGTCACTTACCTCAGGTTCTTCAGTGATTGGGTCTTCTTCTGCATATGGTTGTGGTTCACAAGTCATAGCGTAGTTGAAACAGGGGTTGTAGTGCTCCTGCTGGGGTTCGTAAAAATAAGACTGTTCTTCTTGTAGGTAGAAAAGATCTTGCGCAGCAAATTGTGGGGTCTGTGGCTTACCCACAGTTCTCATAGTGACATCTGACACCTTTTGAGGTGGATTTACTTGCTGTCGAGGGATGTTCTGCTGCTGGTTTCTGAAATTGTTACTTCTAGACCTACCTGAGTTATTGGCAGTATTGTTTTGTGGCTGCTGGTTCTTCCACGGCAACATTGGCTGAACCAATTGCTGTCGCTGCTGGGGGGGCATGTTATTACGCTGGGGTACATAATTGTTAGGGTTGAAGAATGGGCGAAAGCCTTGGTTACTAGGGCCGGGTTGGTTAAATGGAGCGTTAAAAGAAGGATTATTCCGGAACGCGGGTCCAGCTGACTCTCTCGCCTTCTGTAGAGCCTGCGCCGAGCTAGTCCCCGGGATAGGATTGGTCGCTATCCTGGCTTCCTCTCGGCGAGCCGTATGAATAGCCGCCTCCAACGTATCCGGTGAAGCAATTTTTACTCCGATCGAAACGTGGAAATCGAGTTGGTTAGTATATTGCTCTATAGCCATTTTTTCGTAATATGACTTATCTGTGTGTTGCCCTACAGAGTATACCGTGTCTAGAAGTTCTCTAACACGCTTGCCGAAGGTCTCGGCGTTCTCGCCCTTTTGCCTACGCAAGTGGGTTAGTTCCTGCATGATTTGAACTTCGTTCCGCGGGTCGCCTAAACGTCTCCTCAGTACTACTTTAATTTCCTCCCATGAATTTAAGTTACTTTCGTGCGCAATAGCATCTAAAGCCTGTTTCTCTAACTTACTTTTAATTAAATGAACAAACAAATTCCCCATAGAGCCTTCAAATCGTATATGTTCTAATAAGCTGTCTATATGATTTATAAAATAATTGAGGCGTTTCGGATTACCATCGTATCTAGGTATTAGCTCAGAAAGCGTTTTTAAATCCGACGCCGTGGACATTGTGAAAATAAAATTGACGTAGCTAAAACAATAAAACCTACAGTACGCGTGTACTAAACGATCACTTGATGCCGTGAAACGTGAGCCTACAGCGATTACAGCGTATAGACAGACACACGTAAAACTTTACCTAGAGGGAAAAAAAAAAAATTCAACAGGAAATAGAGCAAAGGAACTTGAGAGTAATAGAGCACTCACCACAACGTTCTCTGCATCTCCTGAGGGATTCTTGTTCAGCAACAGGACTCCAATTCTCCGGAATCCCGCGATGACCGCCGTAGGGTTCGTAATGTGGATCGCGGAATAGCGATAGATACCGCTCGCCCGAAATCGCGTGAAGAGTTTTATTCGCGCGACAGGACTTTGAGTTTGAAAAGTCCCTTAACGAGTTTACCGCGATCCTACCGACTGCGCCAGTTATGTTACGGCGGACAGCAAATGGGTTTTTAAAAACATAAAATATAAATTGAATACAAGTTTAATGAACGGAAGCGTTAACAAGAATGAATTCAAATTATGAATTAAAATTGATGCGCCGAAAATGCTATTGCTGAGGATGCATCCGGTGTTGACTGCGTGACGTCGGTGGAGCTGCAACCTCAGCGATTACCAGGCCTTTCGGCATGGTAACTCCCTTTTTATTTCTTTTTCTACAAAAAAAAAATATTTTTTCCCTCTCATCTCCCTAAAAAACCCCAAATTTTCACTTTTTACAAATCCGCCCTTCCTTGTCATTTTTTTTTACTTTTTTTTCTTTCATTGACAAAGCGAGAATTTAATCCTAAAAAGATTTGATCCTCTTACATTAAAACTATTTCTTTTAATAAGTTTAATTAGGCGCTTAAGGACGCATACAGCACAGTACCTTTGTTGGGCTATATCAGCTGTCTCAGTCAGGTGGTCAAGAAGTTTGGTTGTCTCCTGGTTTCCGCTATGTGAACGATAGACACAAGCATAGACAGTTTTGTCTAAACCGGTATCCAACAACAGCCAAAGAGTAGATAACCCAAAGCAACGGAGACGCCTGCAGCAAACGTCGTCGCGGACATACACACAGACCCCAGCGTTCCTCCTGAAGTTGTGTTCAAGGGAGTACCCCGGGTAGTTGAGGTACACCACGTCTGACGGTGTTGCTATCTGCGTCTCCGTAAGAAAGAATAGGTGCGGCTTGTTGGTCTCAAGGTGGTGGTGGACCAGTTCAATATTTGAGTGCAACCTTCGGATTTTAATGCGGTGCACTTTTCGTGGGAGGAAGTGCAGCCGTTTTTTAACCTTTTCTTTCTTTTTGCCTTTCATTTTGTATGTATGTGGAGTGTTTGAGGGGAAGTAATTGAAAGTCGAGGCACTGCTTGTTGAACCACAAAAACAAGACTGATGACAACAACTGGCCATGGAAAACACACTTGGAGCGCGCGGGTCCTCTCATTCAGTCGCCAACTGGCACGGTGGAGCATAGCGGGATTTTTCGCAAGGTGTGTGGGGCAGCCTTTTGTACGTGGCTAGCCTACTACTTGGACCCCCTACTACCCGCGGTCGGCCTACGGCGAGAGACCGTGCTTAGGATCCCGCTACCCTCCAAAATGAGTTGCCCGGGACAGTGCTATTCATCAATCAAGACCGGTCTTAAGCAGTGCAACTGACTTCGTCCTAACTTCCTCAATGGCACTGGCACTTCCGCGCACCAGCGGAACACAGACGCTAGTCTGCTTGGCACTGGACTCCGACAGAAGGGTGGTCGCGAGCCAGGCGGCCCGTTGCGACTGCTAATGGGCCTACCACACCGCTTTGGGGATCTTTGGCCGCCACCTTTGAACAAAGTCTTTGCCCAGGATGGACCGCTAGGAGGTAGATCCCAACCACCCCAAAATGCAAAAGGCAAAAGGATGGCAAAAGGATGCCATCAGAGCAGCTGAGGATGAAGAGTCATCACAGCACCCAACCCAGGTTTTGATGAATATGAGAGGTAAGCAAAGGTCTAGAGGTCAGTGGCGCAATACATCACGTCGAGGAAACTATTCAGGCGAAGGTAATTATAACAACCGAGGTAATTATTTCGGCCACGGTCGAGGAAACCGCCGCATACGAGGTAATTATCCCAGTAACACCTATAGTAGGGGTACCAAATCATATGGAAATAGGGCTAATAGTTTTGGTAACAGAGGTCGAAACAGTTGTGGTTTTCGAGGAGGACGTGGAAGATCACAACAGAGATTGAACTACAACGAACAACAACATGAAAACGGTGAGTCTAACAACCAAAATCAATCTGGTAATAGAGATAATTTTTTCGAGCATAAAATATTAACTTATCTGCTTTTTACACAAATGTTTGCCCTGACCTGGGATCGAACCTAGGACCCGCCAAGTAAGAGGCAGCGTCACTACCACTCGACCAAAACCGGCCGTCAAAGCTGACGTAATTGAAATGGTTCTTAAATATATTTGATCAAAATTTTTTCAGCCGTTTAAAAGTTATAAGAACTCGAATGTGGGTCATACAATTTTTATTTATTTAAGAGTTATTATTTATTCTCCAATAAAGTACATGTTCTTTTGCACGTCTGAAGTAAAAAGTTATTGTGCAGTATATTGACAAAAAATTGTGTAGTTATAAAAAATTCAAGTGACAACAGTGTTTCTGCTCCGTTTGGTACTGATAAAGATTCCCGCGGTTGTTCTTCTTGCCACCAGTTTTCATAAAACAGACGCTATCCAATTTAACGCAGAATATGAGGAGCTCAGGGCTTAGTTAGAGAGACAGAAGATTTTTCACTGAAGACATGGCTGCGTGAACATAGTTTCCTTTGCCTTTCCCGAAAACGACAAATTAAAAAAAATATAAGCATACATAGGCACAGATAGACAGACAAATGGTTGAGCGAGTGAATTCATCCTTAGGTCTTGTCTTCCAATGGGGTGACATAAACTTGGTGAGTTTCAACGCCTCCAAAACGCAAGCGTGCCTGTTCTGCGCAAAAAGGAGTCCATTCAACTTGACTCCTACTTTCCGGAGTGCATCTGTATCTGTAACCGATGAGCTGAAACTCTTCGGTATAAAGTTATCTGCAAACCTTAACTTCGGCACCTCCATCGAGTCTAAGGCTCAAACTGCAGCCAAAAAGCTGGGCATTCTTAACAAAGTTAAGCGATACTTCACGCCAGATCAACTTCTTACCCTTTATAAGGCGCAGGTCCGATCGTGCATGGAGTATTGTAGCCACCTTTGGGATGATTTGGCGACCTCGGTGGATCGCAGAGCCAGGAGGCTCATTGGAGATAAAAAGCTGGTTAAGGATAAGCTCCAAAGCCTAGCTCATAGACGCAAAGTAGAGCTTGCCTATGTGTTTTTTATAAGATGTACTTCGGGGAGTGTGCTCAAGAGCTGCATGAGCTCATTCCGCCTGCCCTTTTCTTCCATCGAACATCCAGACGCACTGCAGGGTATCACCCTTATCTTATCGAGATACCTCGGATACGTACCAAGCGCTTTTCTTCATCTTTTGTATTGCGCACTACCAAGGAGTGGAATTCTCTGCCGGCGTCTGTATTTCCGAGCTCATACAACCCGAATGTCTTTAAAGTACGAGTGAATAGGCTTCTTCTGGGTGAGCTCGCTACATTCTCGACCGCATCTTTGCCCTGAGCTAGATTGTGGTCAAGAGCCATTCTTAATAAAATTAAAATAAAAAAAGACAGCGGGAAGCGATTCTGTTTTTTACCATATACTCTTTGTTTTACACTATGTTGTGATTTCTGTACAGGTGAGTGGAAAATTGATGTGAATTTACAGGGTTTAGTTATTCGTTATTTCTTGATTATGTATGTCTGATTAAAATAACCATGTTTTATACGTGTTAATACCGAATATGGGTTTAGATTGTTAATTAAGTCACTATATTCTAGAATTCTCAAAACCAGGCTACCGTTTTAATAAAATTTACAATTGCGAAACAAAAACAATTTGATACACATAACAAAGTTACTACTCGTATAACAACTAATATTAAATTTTTGTAACACCATAGTAACTACACAAATAACAAATCCGTCGCACACTCTGTCAGGAGTCACATAACCACAGTTAATATTAAATATATAATAATAGGAACTTAAGATTTTTGCATTTTGGATAGTATGAAAAGCACAACCACTATCTAGCTGCACCTTGATTATACTAATGCAAAAAGTTTCCCGATGATTACTTCAGAAATAACTTTAGTTTTGGCCTTAATACAACACAATGGAATTATGTTTTTTATTTTTTTATTCATAGAATTTTGTATGGCAGTCATTTTGGATTAGGGTAAACTTCGTCGTAAATGCTGCCCTCGTGAATTATTCCACATTTTTTTATTATTAAAATTAATGTACCGCAAACAGATTGCTGAATCAAAAAATCGTTCGTAGGAAACCACTTCTATTTTTTTAAAAAGCTATCCCACTCGATGATATCGGCGAGAAAAAAAAAACCATTGCCCTGTTACGTGTATGGGAAACACCCGTTTTTGCCCTTTGGGTACGGAACCATTATAATAAACGAATTTAATATAGTACTCCTGAGAATTTTTAAGCAAAAAAGTCTTATCCAATTATTTTTTCATAAGTTTCACCCCTAAGGAGATGGGGTTAATAGGGATTTTTGTTTCGCAGTCTCTTTAATTAAAAAATCAATGCCTTTTTTTGTAATCTACGACCAAAAAACCATAAATACGACAACTATATTTATTTTTTGAAATTTCAACCCCTTTGTGTCCCATCAAGGGATGATGGTATCTCACGTCCGCCATGTTGGATTTTTAAGACGATGTTATTCTCTCAATCTACGACCCAAAAAAGGCATAAAAATGATACCTATGTCGATTTTCATAATTCATCACTCCATTTCATCCCTCTAGGGGTTGAATTTTGAAAAATCCTGAAACACATACTTACACATTTACTATAAGGAGTACTTTTGCGAAGTTTCGAAACAGAAGATTTAACTAATCTTGTTTCTCCATACAAAATTCGAACCCCCATTTCACCTCCTTAGAGAGGGAATTTCAAAAACATATTTCTTAGTGCTCCCCATAAGAAACCTACGTGCCAAATTTGAAAATCATAGACCCAGCAGTTTGGGCTATGGTTTGATATGTCAGTCAGTCAGTCAGTCACCAGTCAGTTTCTTCTTTTTTATAAGTATTTAGATAACTTCACGTAGAATTTCAGTTTGCTAAGTCCAATGGCTTTGGATAGGCGTTTCATAAATCAGTGACTGAGTCAGGCCTTTGCATTTTAAATTTTATTTTACCCATTTAAACCCCTTAGGGGATGATTATCAAAAAATTGCGAAAAATATGTCCGTTTATTTGCTTTAAGCTATATCTTTACGAAGTCTCGAGTCAAAATGTCCAAAAAGATATTTTTTCCAATACAAACTTTGAGCCCCCATTTACCCCCTTAGAGGTTGAATTTCAAAAAATCCATTCTTAGTCTTGCCTACGTCATAAATGACACCTTTTAGCCAAAATTCAACTTTGTAAGTCTAAGGGCTTGGGCTGGGCATTGATCAATCAGTAAGTAATTCAGGACTTAGCAATTTAATTTAATTTAACCCATTTATACTTCTTATGGGGGGTGATTTTTGAAAAATTTAGAAATACGTGTCCGTTTATTTGCTTCAAGGTATATCTTGACAAAGTTTCGAGACAAAATGTCCAAAAAAAATTGTTTCCCATACAAATTTTGAAACCCCATTTCACCCCCTAAGGGGTTGAATTTCGATAATTGCTTTCTTATTGCTTGCCTACGTCATAAAAGACACCTTTGTGCTAAATTTCAGCTTTCTAGGTCTGAGGGTTTGGGCTGGGCGATATAGAGTCAATTAGTCAAGACCACCAACTTTATATATAAGACTAGGTTTCGGGATGCGTATTGCAAAAATGACATCTATTTTGAAATCCAAGATGGCGGACATGCAGTTTAAAAAAATTCTGTCATGGTTGTCGTTTAATAGGTTTTCGGGGATGCTGATTACGACCTGTTAAACGACAACCGTGACAGACGTTTTTTTAAACTGCATGTCCGCCATCTTGGATTTCAAAATAGATGTCATTTTTGCAATACGCATCCCAGAAAACGTATTAAACGACACAAATGACGGTTTTTTACAAAAAATGTATGTCCGCCACCTTGGATTTCAAAATGGATATCAATTTCGGAATCAGCACCCCCGAAAACCTATTAAACGACACCCATGTCGGCATGCCCGAAAATTTCATATCCGCCATGCGGTCGGCCGGTAAGATGCTTGGTGACGCTTCGGGCTTCGCCCTACGCGGAACTCGGCGTTCGGCCTCGCCCTATACGCAGCTCGGCTCGGCCTTCGGCCTCGCCTCACCTTTAGAATCTAAACTTAAATGGCGGCCATCTTGGATTGGGGGGGGACGCTCCGGGCTTCGCCCTACGCGGAGCTCGGCCTTCGGCCTCGCCTTATACGCAGCTCGCCTCGGCCTGCGGACTCGCCTCGCGGCGCGTCATGGTTCGGCTCGGCCTTCGGCCTCGCCTCACCACTCCTTGTATGGCGGCCATCTTGGAAAATGGCGAAATCGAAAATCTTTTTAGGTATTCGGATTAAGCGACCCCAAAATCCCCTGGATACCGTATTTGGTGCGAATCGGAGGATATACCAAAATATCAATTTTGTATGGCGGCCATCTTGTTTTTTTTGAAAACGAAAAAAAATTGTTTTTGTTAGACTTTGACCAGGGTGCCGGTCGACCTTTGTCCGGTCCAACTCCAACGGTTCGCCCGGGAAGGTGGGCCGAGACCTGATGAGGAGGAGAATCCGAAGATGTCGAGGTTTTTCCATACTCGACGAAAAATTTTGATCACACCCCCATACATCATTTTCACCTACCGACCCTCCTTCTGGGAGAACAATTATGTCAATCAGTCAGTCAGTCAGTGAGTCAGTGGTAATGTAGCTTTATATAGTATAATAACTAGGTTTCGCGTGGTGCGCGACCTGCTAAAGCAGGCCGCGAGGCGGTTGTGGTACCCTATATGTAGGGTCAAAAAGGCGTTCATACTTATTTGGTTTGTCACGGCCACCATCTTGGATTTTAAAATCGATGTTATTTGAAGAATCAGTACCCTCGAAAACATAAAAAACGACACCCATGACGGATTTTTCCAAAAAATGCATGTCTGCCATCTTGGATTTGAAAATAAATGTCATTTTCAGGATGAGCATCCCCGAAAACCTATCAAACGACACCCATGGCAGTTTTTCACAAAAATAGCATGTCCGCCATCTTGGATTTCAAAATGGATGTCATTTTCGGAATCAGCACCCCCAAAAACCTATTAAACGACACCCATGTCGGCATGCCCGAAAATTTAATATCCGCCATCTTGGATTTTTGGTGGGGAGAATCAAGACGCTCCGGGCTTCGCCCTTCGCGTCACGATTCCCCCAACTAAAATCCAAGATGGCGGATATTAAATTTTCGGATGGCGGTTGGCGGGTAAGATGCTTGGTGACGCTTCGGGCTTCGCCCTATGCGGAGCTCGGCCTTCGGCCTCGCCCTATACGCAGCTCGGCTCGGCCTTCGGCCTCGCCTCGCGCGTTCGGCTCGGTCTACGACCTCGCCTCACCTTTAGAATCTAAACTTAAATGGCGGCCATCTTGGATTGGGGGGGGGGACGCTCCGGGCTTCGCCCTACGCGAAGCTCGGCCTTCGGCCTCGCCTCATACGCAGCTCGCCTCGGCCTGCGGCCTCGCCTCGCGGCGCGTCGTGGTTCGGCTCGGCCTTCGGCCTCGCCTCACCACTCCTTGTATGGCGGCCATCTTGGAAAATGGCGATATCAAAAATTTTACCAGATTTTCAGATTCAGCGACCCCTATAACCCCCGCATACCGAATTTGGTCCGGATCAGAGGAGACACATAAATCTCGTTTTTGTATGGCGGCCATTTTGTTTTTTTGAAAATTGAAAAAGTCTTGTAACCGGTAGACTTAGACTAGGGTGTGGGTCGACCTTTGTTCGAGCACCACCGGTCCAAGTCCAACGGTTCGCCCGGGAAGAAGGGTCGCGACCTGATGAGGAGGAGAATCCAAAGATGTCGAGCTTTTCCCATACTTGACGAAAAATTCTGACCACATTCTCCATACATCATTTTCACCTCCCGACCCTCCTTCTGGTCGAACAATTATGTCAATATCCCAGTCAGTGAGTCAGTGGTAATGTAGCTTTATATAGTATAATATAATAATAACTAGTTTTCGCGTGGTGCGCGACCTGCTAAAGCAGGCCGCGAGGCGGTTGTGGTACCCTATATGTAGGGTCAAAAAGGCGTTCATACTTTTTTGGTTTGTCATGGCCACCATCTTGGATTTTAAAATCGATGTTATTTGAAGTATCAGTACCCTCGAAAACATAAAAAACGACATCCATGACGGATTTTTCTAAAAAATGCATGTTCGCCATCTTGGATTTGAAAATAAATGTCATTTTCGGGATCAGCAAACACGAAAACTTATTAAACGACACCCATGACAGTTTTCACAAAAAATGCATGTCCACCATCTTGGATTTCAAAATGGATGTCATTTTTAGAATCACCACCCCCGAAAACCTATTAAACGACACCCATGTCGGTATGCCGGTATGGCGGTCGGCGGGTAAGATGCTTGGTGACGCTTCGGGCTTCGCCCTACGCGGAGCTCGGCCTTCGGCCTCGCCTCACCTTTAGAATCCAAACTGAAATGGCGGCCATCTTGAATTGCGGGGGGGACGCTCGGGGCTTCGCCCTACGCGGAGCTCGGCCTTCGGCCTCGCCTAATTTTAATAAAGTTTTTAAAAATGCTTGTCCGCCATCTTGGATTTGAAAATAAATGTCATTTTCGGGATCAGCATACCCGAAAACCTATTAAACGACACCCATGACAGTTTTTCACAAAAAATGCATGTCCGCCATCTTGGATTTCAAAATGGATGTCATTTTTGGAATCACCACCCCCGAAAACCTATTAAACGACACCCATGTCGGTATGCCCGAAAAATTCATATCCGCCATCTTGGATTTTTGGTGGGGAGAATCAAGACGGGAGAATCAAGATTCCCCCAACTAAAATCAAAGATGGCGGATATGAAATTTTCGGATGGCGGTCGGCCAGTTAGATGCTTGGTGACGCTTCGGGCTTCGCCCTACGCGGAGCTCGGCCTTCGGCCTCGCCCTATACGCAAATCGCCTCGGCCTTCGGCCTCGCCTCGCGCGTTCTGCTCGGTCTACGACCTCGCCTCACCTTTAGAATCTAAACTTGAATGGCGACCATCTTGGGATGGGGAGGGGGGGGGGGGGACGCTCCAGGCTTCGCCCTACGCGGAGCTCGGCCTTCGGCCTCGCCTTGTACGCAGCTCGCCTCGGCCTGCGGCCTCGCCTCGCAGCGCGTCGTGGTTCGGCTCGGCCTTCGGCCTCGCCTCACCACTCCTTGTATGGTGGCCATCTTGGAAAATGGCGGAATCGAAAAACTTACCAGATCTTTGGATTCAGTGACCCCAAAAACCCCCGGATACCGAGTTTGGTCCGAATCGGAGGAGATACAAAAATTTTTTGAAAATCGAAAAAAAAATATCATCGTTAGACTTCGACCAGGGTGTATGTCGACCTTTGTTCGAGTACGACCGGTCCAAGTCCAACGGTTCGCCCGGGAAGGTGGGTCGCAACCTGATGAGGAGGAGAATCCGAAGATGTCGAGGTTTTTTCATACTGGACGGAGAATTCTAACCACACACCTAAAACATCATTTTCAACTCCCGACCCCCCTTCTGGGAGAACAATTATGTCAATCACCCAGTCAGTGAGTCAGTGGTAATGTAGCTTTATATAGTATAATAACTAGGTTTTGCGTGGTGCGCGACCTGCTAAAGCAGGTCGCGAGGCGGTTGTGACTTTCTTTAAAAATTTTGATAAAGTTTTTATTTATTTTTTGTTTTTTACGGCCGCAATCTTGAATTTAAAAATTGATGTTATTTTATTAATCAGCACTCCTGAATTCCCAAAAAACGACACCCATGACGATATTTTGCAAAAAATTTATGTCCGCCATCTTGGATTTCAAAACGTATGTCATTTTCGGAATCAGCACCCCCGAAAACCTATTAAACGACACCCATGACGGTATTTTCCAAAAAATCCATGTCCGCCATCTTAGACTTTAAAATGGATGTCATTTTCGAAATCAGCACCCCTGAAATCCTATTAAACGACACCCATGTCGGTATGATGGCGGTCGGCTGGTAATATGCTTGGTGACGCTTCGGGCTTCGCCCTAAGCGGAGCTCGGCCTTCGCCCTTCGCGGAGCTCGGCCTTCGGCCTCGCCCTATACGCAGCTCGCCTCGGCCTACGGCCTCGGCTCGCGCGTTTGGCTCGGTCTGCGACCTCTCCTCACCTTAAAAATCTAAACTTGTATGGCGGCCATCTTTGATTGTGGGGGGGACGCTCCGGGCTTCGCCCTACGCGGTGTTCGGCCTTCGGCCTCATCCTATACGCGGCTCGCCTCGGCCTTCGGCCTCGCCTCACCTTTAGAATCTAAACTTGCCGCCATCTAGAATTTGGCGGGGGGACGCGCCGGGCTTCGCCCTACGCGAAGTTCGGCCTTCGGCCTCACACTATGCGCGGCTCAGCTCTGCCTTCGGCCTCGCCTCGCGCGTTCGGCTCGGTCTTCGACCTCGCCTCACCTTAACAATATAAACTTGTATGGCGGCCATCTTTGATTGGGGGGGGGGACGCTCCGGGCTTCGCCCTACGCGGAGTTCGGCCTTAGGACTTACCTTATACGCGGCTCGCCTCGGCCTTCGGCCTCGCCTCGCGCGTTCGGCTCGGTCTTCGACCTCGCCTAACCTTTAGAATCTAAACTTGTTTGGCGGTCATCTTGGATTTGGGGGGGGACGCTCCGGGCTACGCCCGACGCGGAGCTCGGCCTTCGGCCTCGCCTTCTACGCAGCTCACCTCGGCCTACGGCCTCGCCTCGCGGCGTGGCGTCGTGGTGCGTCTCGGCCTGCGGCCTCGCCTCACCACTCCTTGTATGGCGGCCATCTTAAAAATGGCGAAATCGAGAAACTGACCCAATATTCGGCATCTTCGACCCCAAAACCCCCCAGATACCAATTTTCGTCCGGATCGGAGCAACTTCATTTTCGGCCGCCATCTTGGATCCGCCATCTTGAAAAAAAAATTTGACAGCCACCTGCCCCTCACCCTCTTGTAAAATATTTGTTCGAGCACACCCCACTTATGTCGAATGGTTCCGGAGATACAGCAATAATCATTTTGTATGGCGGCCATCTTGTTTTTGCGAAAATCGAAAAAATGACGATACCGGTAGAATTCGACCCGGGTGTGGGTCGACCTTTGTTTGAGCGCTACCGCTCCACCTGCAATGGTTCGCCCGGGAAGGTGGGTCGCCACCTGATGAAAAGGTGTATCCGAGGATATCGAGGTTTTCCCGTACCCTCCGCTCCACCCTCTCCATTTCCCCAATACAAAGTTTTCACCTACCGCCGCTCCATCTAGGAGAACAATTCTGTCACCCAGTGAGTGAGTCAGTGGTATTGTAGCTTTATATAATATAACTAGGTTTCGCGTGGTGCGCGACCTGCTAAAGCAGGTCGCGAGGCGGTTGTGCTACCCTATTTGTAGGGTCAAAAAAGTTTGCTTTTTTTTTTCACGGCCGCCATCTTGGATTTCAAAATGGATGTTATTTTTTTAATCAGCACCCACGAATACCCAAAAAACGACACCCATGACGATATTTTGCAAAAAAATTATGTCCGCCATCTTGGATTTCAAAACGTAAGTCATTTTCGGAATCAGCACCCCCGAAAACCTATTAAACGACACCCATGACGGTATTTTCCAAAAAATCCATGTCCGCCATCTTGGATTTCAAAATGGATGTCATTTTCGAAATCAGCACCCCTGAAAACCTATTAAACGACACCCATGTCGGTATAATGGCGGTCAGCTGGTAATATGCTTGGTGACGCTTCGGGCTTCGCCCTACGCGGAGTTCGGCCTTCGGCCTCACCCTATACGCGGCTCGCCTCGCGCGTTCGGCTCGGTCTTCGACCTCGCCTCACCTTTAGAATCTAAACTTGTATGGCGGCCATCTTTGATTGGGGGGGGGCCACTCCGGGCTTCGCCCTACGCGGAGTTCGGCCTTCGGCCTCACCCTATACGCGGCTCGCCTCGGCCTTCGGCCTCGCCTCGCGCGTTTGGCTCGGTCTTCGACCTCGCCTCACTTTTAGAATCTAAACTTGTATGGCGGCCATCTTTGATTGGGGGGGGGACGCTCCGGGCTTCGCCCTACGTGGAGTTCGGCCTTCGGCCTCACCCTATACGCGGCTCGCCTCGGCCTTCGGCCTCGTCTCGCGCGTTCGGCTCGGTCTTCGACCTCGCCTCACCTTTAGAATCTAAACTTGTATGGCGGCCATCTTGGATTTAGGGGGGGGGACGCTCCGGGCTACGCCCTGCGCGGAGCTCGGCCTTCGGCCTCGCCTTTTACGCTGCTCGCCTCGGCCTACGGCCTCGCCTCGCAGCGTGGCGTCGTGGTTCGGCTCGGCCTGCGGCCTCGCCTCACCACTCCTTGTATGGCGGCCATCTTGGAAAATGGTGGAATCGAAAAACTGACCCGATATTCGGAATCTTCGACCCCAAAACCCCCCAGATACCGATTTTCTTCCGGATCGGAGCTACTTCATTTCCGGCCGCCATCTTGGATCCGCCATCTTGAAAAAATAATTTGACTGCCACCTGCCCCTCACCCCCCTGTAAAACATTTGTTTGAGCATAGCCCACTTATGTCAAACGGTTCCGGAGATACAGTAATAATCATTTTGTATGGCGGCCATCTTGTTTTTGCGAAAATCGAAAAAATGACGTCACCTGTAGAATTCGACCAGGGTGTGGGTCGACCTTAGTTCAAGCGCCACCGCTCCAACTGCAACGGTTCGCCCGGGAAGGTGGGTTGCCACCCGATGAGAAGGTGGATCCGAGGATCTCGAGGTTTTCCCGTACCCTCCGCACCACGCTCTCCACACACCCTATACAAAGTTTTCACCTCCCGCCGCTCCATCTGGGAGAACAATTCTGTCACCCAGTCAGTGGTATTGTAGCTTTATATAATATAATAAAATAACTAGGTTTCGCGTGGTGCGCGACCTGCTAAAGCAGGTCGCGAGGCGGTTGTGCTACCCTATTTGTAGGGTCAAAAAAGTTTGCTTTTTTTTTTCACGGCCGCCATCTTGGATTTCAAAATGGATGTTATTTTTTTAATCAGCACCCACGAATACCCAAAAAACGACACCCATGACGATATTTTGCAAAAAATGTATGTCCGCCATCTTGGATTTCAAAACGTATGTCATTTTCGGAATCAGCACCCCCGAAAACCTATTAAACGACACCCATGACGGTATTTTCCAAAAAATCCATGTCCGCCATCTTGGATTTCAAAATGGATGTCATTTTCGAAATCAGCACCCCTGAAAACCTATTAAACGACACCCATGTCGGTATGATGGCGGTCGGCTGGTAATATGCTTGGTGACGCTTCGGGCTTCGCCCTACGCGGAGCTCGGCCTTCGGCCTCGCCCTATACGCAGCTCGCTTCGGCCTACGGCCTCGGCTCGCGCGTTCGGCTCGGTCTGCGACCTCGCCTCACCTTAAAAATCTAAACTTGTATGGCGGCCATCTTTGATTGGGGGGGGGGACGCTCCGGGCTTCGCCCTACACGGAGTTCGGCCTTCGGCCCCACCCTGTACGCGGCTCGCCTCGGCCTTCGGCCTCGCCTCACCTTTAGAATCTCAACTTGTATGGCGGCCATCTTTGATTGGGGGGGGGGGGCCGCTCCGGGCTTCGCCCTACGCGGAGTTCGACCTTCGGCCTCACCCTATACGCGCCTCGCCTCGGCCTTCGGCCTCGCTTCGCGCGTTCAGCTCGGTCTTCGAACTCGCCTCACTTTTAGAAACTAAACTTGTATGGCGGCCATTCTTGATTGGGGGGGGACGCTCCGGGCTTCGCCCTACGCGGAGTTCGGCCTTCGGCCTCACCCTATACGCGGCTCGCCTCGGCCTTCGGCCTCGTCTCGCGCGTTCGGCTCGGTCTTCGACCTCGCCTCACCTTTAGAATCTAAACTTGTATGGCGGCCATCTTGGATTTGGGGGGGGGACGCTCCGGGCTACGCCCTGCGCGGAGCTCGGCCTTCGGCCTCACCTTTTACGCAGCTCGCCTCGGCCTACGGCCTCGCCTTGCAGCGTGGCGTCGTGGTTCGGCTCGGCCTGCGGCCTCGCCTCACCACTCTTTGTATGGCGGCCATCTTGGAAAATGGTGGAATCGAAAAACTTACCCGATATTCGGAATCTTCGTTCCCCAAACCCCCCAGATACCGATATTCGTCCGGATCGGAGCAACTTCATTTCCGGCCGCCATCTTGGATCCGCCATCTTGAAAAAAAAATTTAACAGCCACCTGCCCCTTACCCCCCTGTCAAACATTTGTTCGAGCACACCCCACTTATGACAAACGGTTCCGGAGATACAGCAATAATCATTTTGTATGGCGGCCATCTTGTTTTTGCGAAAATCGAAAAAATGACGTCACCGGTAGAATTCGACCAGGGTGTGGATCGACCTTAGTTCGAGCGCCACTGCTCCATCCGCAACGGTTCGCCCGGGAAGGTGGGTCAACACCTGATGAGAAGGTGGATCCGAGGATCTCGAGGTTTTCCCGTACCCTCCGAGCCACCCTCTCCACACCCTCCATACAAAGTTTTCACCTCCCGCCGCTCCATCTGGGAGAACAATTCTGTCACCCAGTCAGTCAGTCAGTCAGTGAGTGGTATTGTAGCTTTATATAATATAAAATAACTAGGTTTCGCGTGGTGCGCGATCTGCTAAAGCAGGTCGCGAGGCGGTTGTGCCATTTTTTATAAATTTTAATTAAGTTTTTAATTTTTTTTTGTTTTTTACGGCCGCCATCTTAGATTTAAAAATGGATGTTATTTTCTTAATCAGCACCCCTGAATACCCAAAAAACGACACCCATGACGATATTTTGCAAAAAATTTAAGTCCGCCATCTTGGATTTCAAGACGTATGTCATTTTCGGAATCAGCACCCCCGAATACCTATTAAACGACACCCATGAAGGTATTTTCAAAAAATCCATGTCCGCCATCTTGGATTTCAAAATGGATGTCATTTTCGAAATCAGCACCCCTAAGAACCTATTAAACGACACCCATGTCGGTATGATGGCGGTCGGCTGGTAATATGCTTGGTGAAGCTTCGGGCTTCGCCCTACGCGGAGCTCGGCCTTCGACCTCGCCTTACCTTAAAAATCTAAACTTGTATGGCGGCCATCTTTGATTGGGGGGGGACGCTCCGGGCTTCGCCCTATGCGGAGTTCGGCCTTCGGCCTCACCCTATACGCGGCTCGCCTCGGCCTTCGGCCTCGCCTCACCTTTAGAATCTAAACTTGCCGCCATCTAGAATTGGGGGGGGGGGGGACGCTCCGATCTTCGCCCTACGCGGAGTTCGGCCTTCGGCCTCACCTTTAGAATCTAAACTTGTATGGCGGCCATCTTGGATTTGGGGGGGGGACGCTCCGGGCTACGCCCTGCGCGGAGCTCGGCCTTCGGCCTCGCCTTTTACGCAGCTCGCCTTGGCCTACGGCCTCGCCTCGCGGCTTGGCGTCGTGGTTCGGCTCGGCCTGCGGCCTCGCCTCACCACTCCTTGTATGGCGGCCATCTTGGAAAATGGTGGAATCGAAAAACTGACCCGATATTCGGAATCTTCGTCTCCTAAACCCCCCAGATACCGATTTTCGTCCGGATCGGAGCAACTTCATTTCCGGCCGCCATCTTGGATCCGCCATCTTGAAAAAAAAATTAAACAGCCACCTGCTCCTCACCCCCCTGTAAAACATTTTTTCGAGCACACCCCACTTTTGTGAAACGGTTCCGGAGATACAGCAATAATCATTTTGTATGGCGGCCATCTTGTTTTTTTGAAAATCTAAAAAAAAATGTCACTGGTAGACTTTGACCAGGGTGCCGGTCGACCTTTGTTCGAGTACCACCGGTCCAACTCCAACGGTTCGCCCGGGAAGGTGGGTCGCGACCTGATGAGGAGAAGAATCCGAAGATGTCGAGGTTTTCCCATACTCACCGGAAAATTCTGACCACACCCATTATATATCATTTTCACCTCCCGACCCTCCTTCTGGGAGAACAATTATGTCAGTCAGTGAGTCAGTGGTAATGTAGGTTTATATAGTATACCTAGGTTTCGCGTGGTGCGCGACCTGCTAAAGCAGGTCGCGAGGCGGTTGTGCCTTTTTTAATAAATTTTAAAAAAGTTTTTAAATTTTTTTTGTTTTTCACGGCCGCCATACTGGATTTCTCAATGGATGTTATCTTCTAAATCAGCATCCCCGATTACCAAAAAACGACACCCATTACAATTTTTTGCAAAAAAAATTTTGTCCGCCATCTTGAATTTCGAAATGTATGTCATTTTCGGAATCAGCACCCCCGAAAACCTATTAAACGACACCCATGACGGTATTTTCCAAAAAAATCCATGTCCGCCATCTTGAATTTCAAAATGGATGTCATTTTCGAAATCAGCACCCCTGAAAACCTATTAAACGACACCCATGTCGGTATGATGGCGGTCGGCTGGTAATATGCTTGGTGACGCTTCGGGCTTCGCCCTACGCGGATTTCGGCCTTCGGCGTCGCCCTATACGCAGCTTGCCTCGGCCTACGGCCTCGGCTCGCGCGTTCGGCTCGGTCTTCGACCTCGCCTCACCTTAAAAATCTAAACTTGTATGGCGGCCATCTTTGATTGGGGGGGGGGGACGCTCCGGGCTTCGCCCTACGCGGAGTTCGGCCTTCGGCCTCACCCCATACGCGGCTCGCCTCGGCCTTCGGCCTCGCCTCGCGCGTTCGGCTTGGTCTTCGACCTCGCCTCACCTTTAGAATCTAAACTTGTATGGCGGCCATCTTGGATTTGGGGGGGACGCTCCGGGCTACGCCCTACGCGAAGCTCGGCCTACTGCCTCGCCTTCTACGCAGCTTGCCTCGGCCCACGGCCTCGCCTCGCGGCGTGGCGTCGTGGTTCGGCTCGGCCTGCGGCCTCGCCTCACCACTCCTTGTATGGCGGCCATCTTGGAAAATGGTGGAGTCGAAAAACTGACCCGATATTCTGAATTTTCGTTCCCCAAACCCCCCAAATACCGATTTTCGTACGGATCGGAGCAACTTCATTTCCGGCCGCCATCTTGGATCCACCATCTTGAAAAAAAATTTTGACAGCCACCTGCCCCTCACCCCCCTGTAAAACATTTGTTCGAGCACACCCCACTTATGTCAAACGGTTCCGGAGATACAGCAATAATCATTTTGTATGGCGGCCATCTTGTTTTTGCGAAAATCGAAAAAATGACGTCACAGGTAGAATTCGACCAGGGTGTGGGTCGACCTTAGTTCGAGCGCCACTGCTCCATCTGCAACGGTTCGCCCGGGAAGGTGGGTCGCCACCTGATGAAAAGGTGGATCCGAGGATCTCGAGATTTTCCCGTACCCTCCGCTCCACCCTCTCCATTTCCCCAATACAAAGTTTTCACCTACCGCCGCTCCATCTGGGAGAACAATTCTGTCACCCAGTGAGTGAGTCAGTGTTATTGTAGCTTTATATAATATAATAACTAGGTTTCGCGTGGTGCGCGACCTGCTAAAGCAGGTCGCGAGGCGGTTGTGCTACCCTGTTTGTAGGGTCAAAAAAGTTTGCTTTTTTTTTTCACGGCCGCCATCTTGGATTTCAAAATGGATGTTATTTTTTTAATCAGCACCCACGAATACCCAAAAAACGACACCCATGACGATATTTTGCAAAAAATGCATGTCGTATCGTGACGCGAAGGGCGAAGCTCCGGGCTTCGCCCTTCGCGTCACGATTCCCCCAACTAAAATCCAAGATGGCGGATATGTAATTTTCGGATTGCGGTCGGCCGGTAAGATGCTTGGTGACGCTTCGGGCTTCGCCCTACGCGGAGCTCGGCCTTCGGCCTCGCCCTATACGCAGCTCGGCTCGGCCTTCGGCCTCGCCTCGCGCGTTCGGCTCGGTCTACGACCTCGCCTCACCTTTAAAATCTAAACTTAAATGTCGGCCGTCTTGGATTGGGGGGGGGGACGCTTCGGGCTTCACCCTACGCGGAGCTCGGCCTTCGGCCTCGCCTCGCGGCGCGTCGTGGTTCGGCTTGGCCTTCGACCTCGCCTCACCACTCCTTGTATGGCGGCCATCTTGGAAAATGGCGAAATTGAAAATCTTTTTAGATATTCGGATTCAGCGACCCCAAAAACCCCTGGATACCGAATTTGGTCTGAATCGGAGGATATACCAAAATATCAATTTTGTATGGCGGCCATCTCGAAAAAAAATTGTTACCGTTAGACTTTGACCAGGGTGCCGGTCGACCTTTGTTCGAGTACCACCGGTCCAACTCCAACGGTTCGCCCGGGAAGGTGGGTCGCGACCTGATGAGAAGAAGAAGAGTTTTTCGAGTCGAGTTTTTCCATACTCGACGGAAATTTCTGACCACACCCCTCATACATCATTTTCACCTCCCGACACTCCTTCTGGGAGAACAATTATGTCAATCACCCAGTCAGTGAGTGAGTGGTAATGTAGCTTTATATAGTATAATAATATAATAATAACTAGGTTTCGCGTGGTGCGCGACCTGCTAAAGCAGGCCGCGAGGCGGTTGTGCTACCATATTTGTAGGGTCAAAAAGGCTTTCATACTTTTTTTTGGTTTTTCACGGCTTCCATCTTGGATTTAAAAATCGATGTAATATTAAGAATCAGTACCCCCAAAAACCTAAAAATCGACACCCATGAAGGAATTTTCCAAGAAATACATGTTCGTTATTTTGGATTTAAAAATAAATGTCATTTTCAGAATCAGCATACCCGAAAGCCTATCAAACGACACCTATGACACTTTTTCACACAAAATGCATGTCCGCCATCTTGGATTTCAAAATAGATGTCATTTTCGGAATCAGCACCCCCGAAAACATATTAAACGACACCCATGTCGGTATGCCGGTATGGCGGTCGGCAGGTAAGATGCTTGGTGACGCTTCGGGCTTCGCCCTACGCGGAGCTCGGCCTTCGGCCTCGCCTCACCTATAGAATCTAAACTTAAATGGCGGCCATCTTGGATTGGGGGGGGGGGACGCTCCGGGCTTCGCCCTACGCGGAGCTCGTCCTTCGGCCTCGCCTTATACGCAGCTCGCCTTGGCCTGCGGCCTCGCCTCACTGCGCGTCAGGGGGGGGGGGCAGCACCCCCGGATACAGCATCCCCGAAAACCTATCAAACGACACCCATGACAGTTTTTCACAAAAAAAGCATGTCCGCCATCTTGGATTTCAAAATGGATGTCATTTTTGGAACCACCACCCCCGAAAACCTATTAAACGACACCCATGTCGGTATGCCCGAAAATTTCATATCCGCCATCGTGGATTTTTGGTGGGGAGAATTGAGACGCTCCGGGCTTCGCCCTTCGCGTCACGATTCCCCCAACTAAAATCCAAGATGGCGGATATGAAATTTTCGGATTGCGGTCGGCCGGTAAGATGCTTTACGCCCTGCGCGGAGCTCGGCCTTCGGCCTCGCCTTTTACGCAGTTCGCCTCGGCCTACGGCCTCGCCTCACCACTCCTTGTATGGCGGCCATCTTGGAAAATGGTGGAATCGAAAAACTGACCAGATATTCGGAATCTTCGTCCCCCAAACCCCCCAGATACCAATTTTCGTCCGGATCGGAGCAACTTCGATTCCGGCCGCCATCTTGGATCCGCCATCTTGAAAAAAAAATTTGACAGCCCCCTGCCTCTCACCCCCCTGTAAAACATTTGTTCGAGCACACCCCACTTATGTCAAACGGTTCCGGAGATACAGCAATAATCATTTTGTATGGCGGCCATCTTGTTTTTGCGAAAATCGAAAAAATGACGTCACCGGTAGAATTCGACCAGGGTGTGGGTACACTTTTGTTCGAGCGCCACCGCTTCATCTGCAACAGTTCGCCCGGGAAGGTGGGTCGCCACCCGATGAGAAGGTGGATCCGAGGATCTCGAGGTTTTCCCGTACCCTCCGCACCACCATCTCCACACCCCCTATACAAAGTTTTCACCTCCCGTCGCTCCATCTGGGAGAACAATTCTGTCACCCAGTCAGTCAGTCAGTCAGTGGTATTGTAGCTTTATATAATATAATAACTAGGTTTCGCGGCGGTTGTATTACCCTATTTGTAGGGTCAAAAAGGCGTTCATACTTTTTTTGGTTTGTCACGACCGCCATCTTGGATTTCAAAATGGATGTCAGTTTCGTAATCAGCATCTCCGAAAACCTATTAAACGACACCCATGATAGATTTTTTTTAAACTGCATGTCCACCATCTTGGATTTAAAAATAGATGTCATTTTCGCAATCAGCACCCCAGAAAACGTATTAAACGACACCCATGACGGTTTTTGAGAAAAATGCATGTCCACCATCTTGGATTTCAAAATGGATATCATTTTTGGAATCAGCACCCCCGAAAACCTATTATACGACTCCTATGTCGGTATGCCCGAAAATTTCATATCCGCCATCTTGGATTTTTGGTGGGGAGAATCGAGACGCTCCGGGCTTCACCCTTCGCGTCACGATTTCCCCAACTAAAATCCAAGATGGCGGATATGAAATTTTCGGATTGCGGTCGGCCGGTAAGATGCTTGGTGACGCTTCGGGCTTCGCCCTACGTGGAGCTCGGCCTTCGGCCTCGCCCTATACGCAGCTCGGCTTGTAGCTTTATATAGTATAATAATAATATAACTAGGTTTCGCGTGGTGCGCGACCTGCTAAAGCAGGCCGCGAGGCGGTTGTGCTACCCTATTTGTATTGACAAAAAGGCGTTCATACTTTTTTTGGTTTGTGACGACCGCCATCTTGGATTTCAAAATGGATGTCAGTTACGTAATCAGCATCCCCGAAAACCAATTAAACGACACCCATGTCGGCATGCCCGAAAATTTCATGGCGGTCGGCCGGTAAGATGCTTGGTGACGCTTCGGGCTTCGCCCTACGCGGAGCTCGGCCTTCTGCCTCACCCTGTACGCGGCTCGCCTCGGCCTTCGGACTCTCCTCGCGCGTTCGGCTCGGTCTTCGACCTCGCCTCACCTTTAGAATCTAAACTTGTATGGCGGCCATCTTTTATTGGGGGGGTGACGCTCCGGGCTTCGCCCTACGCGGAGTTCGGCCTTCGGCCTCACCCTATACGCGGCTCGCCTCGGCCTTCGGCCTCGTCTCGCGCGTTCGGCTCGGTCTTCGACCTCGCCTCACCTTTAGAATCTAAACTTGTATGGCGGCCATCTTGGATTTGGGGGGGGGACGCTCCGGGCTTCGCCCTTCGCGTCACGATTTCCCCAACTAAAATCCAAGATGGCGGATATGAAATTTTCGGATTGCGGTCGGCCGGTAAGATGCATGGTGACGCTTCGGGCTTCGCCCTACGCGGAGTTCGGCCTTCGGCCTCGCCCTATACGCAGCTCGGCTCGGCCTTCGGCCTTGCCTCGCTCGTTCGGCTCGGTCTATGACCTCGCCTCACCTTTAGAATCTAAACTTAAATGGCAGCCATCTTGGAAAATGGCGAAATCGAAAATCTTTTTAGATATTCGGATTAAACGACCCCAAAAACCCCTGGATACCGAATTTGGTCCGAATCGGAGGATATACCGAAATATCACTTTTGTATGGCGGCCATCTTGTTTTTCTGAAAATCGAAAAAAAAATGTTACCGTTAGACTTTGATCAGGGTGCCAGTTAACCTTTGTTTGAGCACCACCGGTCCAAGTCCAACGGTTCGCCCGGGAAGGTGGGTCGCTACCTGATGAGAAGGTGGATCCGAGGATCTCGAGGTTTTCTCATACTCGACGGAAAATTCTGACCACACTCCCCATACATCATTTTCACCTCCCGACCCTCCTTCTGGGAGAACAATTATGTCAATCAGTGAGTCAGTCAGTGAGTGGTAATGTAGCTTTATATAGTATAATATAAATAACTAGGTTTCGCGTGGTGCGCGACCTGCTAAGGCAGGCCGCGAGGCGGTTGTGTACACTATTTGTAGGGTCAAAAAGGCGTTCATACTTTTTTGGTTTGTCACGACCGCCATCTTGGATTTCAAAATGGATGTCAGTTTCGTAATCAGCATCCCCGAAAACCTATTAAACGACACCCATGACGGATTTTTCCAAAAAATGCATGTCCGCCATCTTGGATTTGAAAATAAATGTCATTTTCGGAATCAGCATAACCGAAAAACAAAAAAAACGACACCCATGACAGTTTTTAAAAAAAAATGCATGTCCGCCATCTTGGATTTCAAAATGGATGTCATTTTTGGAATCACCAAACCCGAAAACCTATTAAACGACACCCATGTCGGTATGCCCGAAAATTTCATATCCGCCATCTTGGATTTTAGTTGGGGGAATCGTGACGCGAAGGGTGAAGCCCGGAGCGTCTCGATTCTCCCCACCAAAAATCCAAGATGGCGGATATGAAATTTTCGGGCATACCGACATAGGAGTCGTATAATAGGTTTTCGGGGGTGCTGATTCCAAAAATGATATCGCAAATGATAGCGCTAATAGCATCAAATCGCAGTCATCTGGCTCAACAGTAAAAGCGAGAAAAGCCGCTGTCGAGGCACTCGCCCTCCGACGTCGCCTTGAGCGCGAACAGGAGTTAGCCAATCGTGAAAGAGAGCGAGAAAAGCGTTTAGCTTCATTGCAACGGGAGGTCGAGGAGAGTGAAATGCGAGCGGAACTCGCCGCAATAGAGGTAGACAGTCGTAGTCACAGTAGTCGACATGGTTCTCGAGTGAGCATAGAGAGAACTCAAAGGTGGGTTGAAAATATGGGATCTCAAGTTGTAGAGAATAGTGAGGGTCTTCCCGCAGCCGGGTGCGAGTTCGACACTGCTCCACCCCCCGACTTTAGGGTCACTGGGTCCGCTGCACGCCCTGTTACTAATCATTTACATAATACTTTGTCTTTTTCTCAAGCTGTACCTAACAGGGATCATTTTGAAGCAGGGCATGGACAACATACCGTCCTGCCTCCCGAGTCAGCTTCATGTCCTTTGACTCAAACACAGCAAACTTCATTAATACAAGCAGTCGTGGACACCGCCGCTGCGGCCAAGGCTCTAGCGTCTAGTCGTAGCACCGGAGGGAAATTAGAACTCACTCCATTTAATGGCGATGCGGCGCACTGGCTTCAATTTAAACGTATTTATGATATTACTAAAAAAGATTTTTCTCCTCTAGGAAACATAACGCGCCTACAGAGCACCCTCCGAGGCTCTGCACGGGAGGCCGTAGCCTCTCTGTTAATTTCCGCAGATGACCCCGAAATAATTATAAAAGCTCTGGAGGATAACTTTGCAAGACTGGAGGTGATAATTTATAAGGAAGTCCAGGCTTTAAAAGGTTTGCCGAAGCTCGGATCGGATCTAAAAGAGCTAAGTATCATTTGTAACAAGGTACGCAATTCTATTTCTACTATTAAATTATTAAATCAGGTAGAATATTTATACGATCCCGAACTGTTTCATTCTGTTTTAGGGAAATTAAATCTAGCCGTAAAATTACGTTGGACTGATTTTGCCTTTTTAGACAAAACGGGACGTACTAAATTCGAAATTTTATCTGACTTTTTACAACATGAGTTACAAAAACATATTCGTTGGGGAATGTCACCGGAATCTAGTTTACTACAACCTCAAATTAATTCTAACAGTAAACCGAACAAACGCGAAAACGTGAATACTACTTCGCAATCGAGCCCTAAGGCCGCGTCCACACGTAAGACCACGTGCGTTTACTGTGACAAAGAACACAACGTTAAAAATTGTTCTGACTTTTTGGCTTTATCAGTCGATGATAGGTGGCAATGGTTACGTCAGGTTAAAGCTTGCTATAGGTGTCTTAGGCGCAGTTCACACCAGTTTAAGTCATGCAAAGTGAACCCATGTGGCGTCGATGGCTGCTCATTACGACACAATCCACTTCTTCATGGGAAGCGGGGCTCTTCTAGCGTCAACACTACTTGTGACACATCTGTCATTGAACATGATGAACAGACTTCTTCATCAGAACCTTCCAATGAAGAAAAAGTCATAGTCTCCACGACTTCTCAGCACCCCAACACGACCTTAGCCTCTCATCCTCGTGCTTATTTAAAAATTATTCCCGTTACTGTGACAGGCCCTTTAGGATCTTGTAATGTGTATGCACTACTTGACGATGGCAGTACAGCCACGCTCATAGATTCAAATATTGCCAACCGTATTGGAGCAACCGGTCCCAACCAAAACATTTCACTTTGTGGCATAGGTGGGCTCAACAAAAACATAACAATATCGTACGTAAATTTTTACATTAAAGGTCGTGACACATCAGATACGTTTTTAGTCAAAAATGCAAGAGCGATGGAATCTTTGTCATTGCGCCCTCAAACTGTAAGACGGGATCTCATAGCTTCCTTTTCGCATTTAAAAGACATTGTCGAGTGTGTTACTTACGAAAATGCGACACCAACTGTTTTGATAGGAGCCGAACACTGGTATTTATCAATAAGCCGCGAAGTACGATCTGGGAGAAAAAACGACCCGGTCGCCTGCTTGACTTCTCTAGGTTGGACTCTATATGGAGTTGCTTCTAGTCAAACAAAGTTAGTAGAATTTATTAATCATGGTATCTGCACTGACTCATCTAACAATGATCAATTGGATAATTTGATTCGAGAACAATATAAAATTGATTCCTTAGGAATTTCCAAATTCGAAAATTTGCATACGACAAATGAAAAACGCGCTATAGAGATTTTAGAAACTACTGCGAGGCGCTTACCTGGGTCAGGCCGGTACGAAGTAGGCATGCCGTGGCGAGATGACATAAATAATGTCCCTGACAGCTATCCCCAAGCTATGTCGCGTTTTTTGAGTCTAGAGCGACGTATGGCACGGGACGCAAATTTCGCGAATGCTTATGACATATTCATGAACAACATGCTCGCTAAAGAATATACCGAAGAGTGCGCTTCTGAAACATACTACACCAACTATAAGCCGGAAAATCCACCAAAAAATATAAGATTTTATTTACCACATTTTGGCGTGTACCACCCCCAGAAGCGCAAACTTCGTGTAGTTCACGATGCAGCAGCCACGAATAAGGGAGTCAGTCTTAATTCGATGCTTCTCCCGGGCCCTGATTTACTTCAGTCACTCCTGCACATTTTATTTCGTTTCCGTGAAGGTCGGGTAGCTCTCACAGCGGACATAAAGGAAATGTTCCCGCAGATCAGGATCCGTGAGCAAGATCGAGACGCACTCAGATACCTTTGGCGACCAAACAAATCTCAACCTCTAAAAGAATATAGGATGACGGCGGTCATATTTGGCGCTTCCTGTAGCCCCTTTATAGCACAGTTTATAAAAAACAAAAACGCTAGGGAACACGAAATTTTATATCCCAAAGCGGCTGATGCCATATTGCACAGCCATTACATGGACGATTATATCGATTCTTTAGATGACGCCGATGAAGCAGCGCAGTTGGCAGCAGACATTGTCACCGTCCATAAAGCTGCTTGTTTTGAAATGCGTGGATGGATTTCCAACGTTCCCAGTTCGCTGAATCTCGTCCCCGCCGACTTGCGCGCAACTCCGCCAACCGAAATTGATCTCACAAACCCCGCTAATAACGTTCGTGCACTGGGAATTTTGTGGAATCCGTTGACGGATGAGTTAGGTTTTCGGACGGCCAAATCTGAAACTCTTCCGAATTCCCTGACTAAGCGTTCAGTTTTATCACACTTAATGCGTATTTACGACCCCCTTGGTCTATTAGGACCTCTTGTAGTGAAAGGCCGTATCCTCTTCCTACAAGCGTGGAGGTCAAACGTTGATTGGGACACCGAGCTCCCGACAATTGAAGCATTGAAATAGAAAGGCTGGTTTCAGGAGCTTTCCAAAATTACTTCTTTAAGAATTCCCCGTTGGTACTCAAAGTCAAGAGACTCTGAGCCACTGCAAAGAGAATTACACACCTTTGCCGATGCAAGCGAACTCGCCTACGCATGTGTTGCTTATTGGCGTCTGATATACCCCAATGACCACATCGAGCTCGTTCTCATCTCCAGCAAGGCCAGAGTTTCACCCCTGAAACCCGTCTCTATCCCGCGGCTAGAACTGCAAGCCGCTCTAATTGCTTCTCGGCTAGCTACAACTATCAAGGACAGTCATCGCAAAAAACCAAACCGTTCCTTCTTTTGGATAGACTCGATGACCGTCCTGCAGTGGTTGCGAAGTGATGCACGGTCCTACAAGCCCTTTGTAGCCCACCGCCTAGGTGAAATTCTAGAAAACTCTTTCGTTAAAGACTGGCGGTGGGTGCCAACGAGCTTGAACGTGGCAGATGATGCCACAAGAACCAAAGATTTTATTTTCGACTTAAGTCATAGATGGTTTTGCGGCCCATCTTTCCTTCTTCAACACGAAGATGGTTGGCCGAAGGAACCTCTAAATGTCGCACCAGTTCGAGAGGAGTTAAAATGTAAGCCTAACGAACTGGTGGGATTAACTTCGGCTAATTTCCTTTTGCCAACGCCGGTCACGGCAAATTTTGACCGTTTTGATAATTGGTTGCGTCTTTTGCGCGCCACGGCTCGCGCTCTGCAAGCGGCAATGATATTTGGCAGGGTTTTGGATCGCGTTCGGGGTCCAAATTCAAATTCCAATCGCGTTTTGTATTCAACCACCTTACCACCCCTTACTGCCGAACTCCTTCAAGCCGCTGAGAGGCACGTTCTGCAGCGCACGCAACTGGACAGCTTCAGCGAGGACTTTAAAAACGTCATGAACCACCAACCCCTACCCAAGAATAGTCGGCTCATCAAATTGTCGCCCACTATGGGAGAGGACAACCTCCTTAGGCTGGCTGGGAGGATCAAAGCTGTGGCTGATGTAGATCCTACCACTCGGTCTCCTATTTTATTGGACGGTCGCCATCGAGTGGTCCAACTACTAGTTAAGTCCTACCACGTGAAGGCTGGCCATGCCAACAACAGCATGGTGATCAACGAGATTCGCCAAAGTTTTTGGCTGTTGCACCTAAGAAATACGGTTAGAACCATATCCGCACACTGTTTACTCTGCAAGATTCGCAAAGCGAAACCCATAACGCCCACAACCGGAGATTTACCACCTGAAAGGCTGGCTCATCATAAACGTCCATTCACCTTTACCGGTCTTGATTACTTCGGCCCCATTACCGTCACTATTGGTCGACGGCATGAGAAGCGTTGGGTGGCACTTTTCACATGCCTAACAGTAAGAGCTCTTCATTTAGAAGTTGTGCATAGCCTTTCCGCCGATTCTGCAATCATGGCCATCCGTCGATTTTTCGCCAGACGCGGAACACCTGAAACCATATTCTCGGACAACGGCACTGCATTTGTTGGCGCTAACCGAATACTCAGAGAGTTTTATGATAATGCTGTCATGGACTTTGCAGCCAACAAAGGGATTAAGTGGAGCTTCATTCCACCATCCGCACCAATGCGCACTGTCAAAGTAGCCTTGAACGCTACCCTCAAGGAGAAAAATCCGAAGCCAGAGACACTGAACACACTCCTTTGCGAGGCAGAAGCAATCGTTAATTCTCGCCCTCTAGTCCACGTATCCACAGACCCGAATGACCCAACAACCCTCACACCTTTCCACTTCCTAATTGGAACAACGCCACAGAAACTGCCATCAACATTAAGCGAAAGGGATCTCATCGGCCGCGTAGATTGGAGAAAAGCGCTCCGTTTAGCCGACCATTTCTGGGCCCGCTGGGTGAAGGAGGTCCTACCAGAAATGCAGCCAAGAAATATTCCCAGAAGCGCCGAAGACCACGGAATAAAGGTTGGGGATGTGGTTATTGTAGTTGACGATACAATGCCACGAGGAGTATGGCCTCGAGGTCGGGTGTCAACCACATACCCTGGCAAAGATGGTGTGGTGAGGGTGGTTGATGTGGACACTCCAGGGGGTCCACTACGTCGGCCCACCAAAAAACTGGTGAAGCTGGCTATTTAAGGCAGTTCCGGCTGTCTTGGCTGGTGAAGCCAGTTGGTGCATTGCTGCACGGGGGGCAGGATGTCGTGGACTCTTTGGAACACGTCATCTTTTGTAAATATTTTTTATTTCTATTGTTTTGTCTTCTTGACTTATGTCTTCGTTTTTGTATTTTTCCATTATAAAACTTGCTTTGATGAAGATCAGTTTATTTATTTAACTAGTGCATTAATTGAGTTTTAAGCAGGAAAACTACAGCAAGCTAAGTATTCTGTTCGATCCCTCACATTCGCCCCTTTGTTCGCTTTAATGAGTTTAATTCAAACAATTACTTTGCGTAGTAGGCATGAAATAACTATTGGACATAATTGTTTTTCTCCATTTTTTAAAACATTGCAATTGTGATTTACAATTTTTAATGGGTAGACAGAGCTATATTTCTTAGAAAAAAATTGAGAGACAATAAGGAAAATTATAGAACACGACGACGGCTGCATGGGCTGCTTTCTTTTTGCCTTATTTGTGCAGAATTACCATTACTTATTTCTATGTTTACGGTGTTACATAGAAATAAAAGATTTGACTGTATGCCTTTGTCCTTTGCCTATCCTGAAGGATAAAGAAAACTACTACTATAGTCTATGGCCTGAGAGAAATAATTAAAAAAAAAGTTATTTGTTAGTTATTCGTCAAAAGATGGCACTGCACGTTAGTAGGTACTAATAACTAAAGATATATAGACAGAAAACAATACGTCAAGTTACTCATTAGCACAAAGCCTATGCAATCTCAAGCGGAATAAGGGCCGATGTAGAGGTTAACATGAATAGCCTAATGAGCCGTCGTGTATACCTACACTTGAAAACAGCGTTGTAGTTTATTTAAAGTTTCTGTTTCACAGGAATAATAGATGTGTGTTAGTGTGCTTCTGTCGTTAGCTATTGAATTGAAAAACGTAGGTGTCGTAATTACAAAATAATTGCTGGTTATTATCCTTCATTTTAAAATTAATCCATTCACACCTAATATTTTCTATTGGGTAGGCAGAGCTGTAGATTTGAAACCATTTGATACCAGACGAACTATTTTTAGTAATATAATGAAACAATAAATGTGTTCATAATAAATAAAAATTTAATTACTTATACAAATATTATTACTAATACAGTTTATTTATCTAAATAAGATCGTTTCCTGCTTTAGCGTGGTTGTAAGATTTCAAAATAATTTTGACGGCGTCGCTGAACGGTTGTCGCTTTGTTGTTATCTGAAAAATAATAAAAATGTTAATTAACTAAGTTGTTGTATCCGTAATACCTATTTTTGACTTTTATAAAATGGTACTTTAGTCTTTAAAAGCGCACCAAATGCATTCCTTTGCATGTTTTGTGACTATTATTAGTTTAACATATGTTTAACGTAAATAGGAAAAAAAATCAGGGTAGGCTAAGTTCAGTATTGACTTTTATAATACATGAATGAATATTGCTACCTACTTTTCTCAGGTATATAGTTAAAGAGGGATGCGAGGGTTTTTCTGTATAATGGGCGAAAGGTTGACCACCTCTCACCATTATGCAACTTATTCCATCTGATAACCCTCACAATTTGTATCAAACGTGGCATCAGTGGTTTTAGAACCACTGATGCTCTGCCTACCCCGTTAGGGATTATGGGCGTGAGCGTATGTATGTATGTTTACATAAATATTGCCATTTAAAATGCACATAGCAATATTTAATTTAATTTACTGTGTTTGTGTAATATGACATAGATACGTGAGCTCACGCCAATATCTCCTAAACCGGGCAGGCAGAGTATTAGTGGGTCAGGAATATGAGAGTTATCAACTTTCGTGTGCCTCTTACCTACTGACTTTTACTAAAGTGTTTCTGTCACTACCAGTTCAGTGTGAAAACATTGTTTAAATTGCTTTACAGGGTGTTAAGTAATTCGATCTTATCCTCTCAGGTGGTGAATCAAGCGCATGAAACTGAACAACTTTCCCTAAGAACAAGTGCCGAAATACGAAAAAAAATTCCCATACAAAATGATTTATCAGCTGATGCAATTTGTATGGGCAGTTAATTTTTTTTTTTTTTTTCGGCATTTGTTCTTAGGGAAAGTTCAGTTTCATGGGCTGATTCACCATCCGAGAGGATAAGATCGAATTACTTAACACCTTGTATATGATTTTTCAAACAAATGCCTCATGAGTACGTACGGACAGCAGCAAGTTAGGTTACCCATTAACACCATGAAAACCAGTGCTACTACGAGCGTGATAAGGGTAACGTCAAGGTCAACATGCATAGCCTGATATGCTGCCGTGTGTACACAGCACTACATCAGTTAGTACAGAGGTGCTGTACCTGCTGCAGTCCCGGCCCGGCCGCGGTTCGCGTCACGTGGTCGGCTTGATGTAGCGTCATATTTCATATCTGATGTGATTTTCTTCTTCTGTAAAAAAATAACATTATTGTTTATTATTAATATTACTTAAACGTATGAAATAAGGTTTCAATATAATTAAATAATTACTAATGAGATATCAGAGATGAGTATTTACTTGAACACTTTAATTTAAATTTTATTCATCTTCATAACCTTACTGACCCGCCTCACACCTGGAGTGACCTCCGTGACCTTGCCAATAGGAGCACCTGACTGGATGGTACCATAATTTCACATTCAGTCGTCATAAGCGCATCCATCAGTATTTAGGTGGGTATTACAGAATGTGACTCAGACTTTGATCTATACTGAAGTAACAGTTGTCTTTCTCATTTTGATAGTGAGAAAAAAAAGGGCCAATCAATACCTACTTTTAAATTAAAATTTTAGCCTCCTTCTGTAATACAGGCGTTCTGTAATTGTAATACAGGTGTGCAACTTAAAAAATTAGGTACCAATTTTTCATTGGCAATATTAGGAATCGAACCCAATACCCCCCCCCCCTTTTTTTAAATTAAATTATATTAAATAAGTTTTTTAATACCTTTAGTCATGAAAGCCTTGTTCTTTAAAAAAATGGTGAAAGCCTTGTTCTTTAAAAAAATGGTGATTTCTGCTTTATAATCGTTTCAAGTTTTCTCTTCGTTTTTTTAAAAGTTTGAAGTTGGCAGATCGCCGATAATTGAACATTCTATAATCTGAAACAGTAAAACAAATATTTGATGTCAATTTCACCGCTGAAACCGAATTACAAAGGCCCACATGGAGATCTCGTGGGTATTGGTTAGACATTTAGTGGGCGTACCAGATTTACCCAGATTCAGATTTTTTGTGGTTACACAAAATTGTACGGGAAGGCACAAGCGGCGTAGTTTTATAAATAGTTTAAAATATATCTTGTCTCGCTTTAAATGAGTTAATAACGTGTGGCGATTGTTAGAGGGTGTCATATAGCTCCATTTAAAAAGTATTTATATTTAATATAATTACCTAGTATCATTATATTGCCTCAGTTTGATTAAAGATGTTCACTTTGAGAGTTAGCTTAAAGTGTCCACGGTCGGTGCTGCTAGCATCTTCCATCGGTGGTTTCAATTACGCGTTCAGTGCTTCGCCGCTTCAAATCGTCGCTTTCGTTACTCATCTAGTGATGTATCGTCATTATGAGTAGCATAGTTGCGTTGATGATTACTGTAAGCGATGCTATTTCTGTAAAAAAAAAGATACATATACATACGCACACGCCTATAATACCTATCGGGATAGACAGAGCATGGGATCACTTGATGCCACATTTGATATAAATTCTAAGGAGTATTAGATAGAACATGACGTATAATGGCGAGAGGTAATTAATTCAAAATTATCAAATTATTATTACTCAAAGTGTTGAATAAGTTGCAATATTTTACATTAGTTTAGACTTTAATGATTGTTTTTATTTACTTATATTTATTGTATAATATTTGTATTATTTACCTTGAATTTTGAGTTCATAAGTTAGTTTTAAGTCTTTGATAACATATTTCTTAATTGCTACAATGATGGTCCTTGTAAAATATCTTTCATAGAATCGAAGATTGGATGTTGGTTGTACCTGAGTATAATAAATAAATCTGAAACAGAAAAAAAACTATAAAAAGTGTAGTGGTGCAGTTGTGATGTCATTAGTTTCACTTCAAACTAAAGATGCGTGAAGGTACAAAAAATCTGCAAAAAAAGCTAAAAAGGCCAGAAATAGGTCTTTTATTTATTATTGCAAGATAGTACTGTGCTGTATGCGTCCTTAAACGCCTAATTATACTTATTAAAAGAAATAGTTTTAATGTAAGAAGTATCGAATCTTTTTAGAATTAAATGACTCGCTTTGTCTTTGAAAGAAAAAGTAAAAGAAAAAAATGACAACGGAGAATGGTGATTGTCAGAAGAAAAGTGAAAAAATTGCGGAATGTTTTTTTTGAGAAAATTCGTGAAGAGTTTAAAAAAATAATTTGAAGTAATTGGGAAAGTAGATTTTTTTAGGTTTAGCAAGTTGATAATTGTATTCGTTATCTTTTGCAAGGTTCTACCGGGTCCCTTAATTGAGGACGCTATCCGGGGATCTTGCGAGGATAGATAATGCAATTAGCTAGAAAGTCCAACTTCCGATTCGGGAATTAAGGGAATATATAAGGGTGGTAGTCTTGCTCGTGTTCTTTATTTTCCAGCGTTACCTCCCTAATGACAGACGATTTGACGGAATTATAAGTTTGCAGGAGCAAATTAACAAGGACCAAATAAGGACAGGATATGGTTGAAAGGAAAATACTACTGGGATGGTTTTACAGCTAAGTGGATAATTTTATTTAATGTTGTTGGTTAGTTTCATATTTAAAAGCGTAGGAAAGACACCGGTATAAAGAAATCCCTTAAATAGAACGGTCGGCTTGGTAGAGTGGTAGTGGCGCTGCATCTTGGTCGGCGGGTCCTGGGTTCGATCCCCAGTCGGGGCGAACATTTGTTCTCGGGTCATGGGTGTTTGTGTCTGTCTTTGTGCTTGTTCCGGGGAACCCACGATACGGGGGAGAGCCTTAGTGTGGGCCTTTGAGTGTGTAATTTTATTAGCTTTATTAACAGGACAATGAAAGCAGCAGATTTAAATTTTGTTTAAAACCCTAAATTTCATTTACAATTAGAAAATCGCGAGTGACGTATAAATAAATTTTGAAGTGTTAGTGAAAACAAAATCTATAAGAGGGAAGCCCATTTTATTAATATATTTAATTAAATAATCTATTAATAATTTTGATAAAAATAATTTAATAATTTAAATAGTTATACAATATTTTAACATTAAAGTGAATAGAATAATTCAAACTGAAAGAAACTGAAGTTGTCAGTTTATTTTGAACTTGAATATGGAACAGGCCAAAGTTGACTTAAGAGATTCTCAATCAGATTTTAGGAGTAAATTTTCTACCCGCACAGAGTGAAGTTGTGATCTTGATTTTGGACTCTGGTGAGTAGAACCTACTTTAAGATCACTAGGGATTTTATTTATTTAGGGATTAAGTTATAGGGATGTTCTATAAATTTCGGGCGGATTCTAAATTGAATTTTTTTTCTTTTATTTATTTATGACTTGACTTTGGCAAAACGTTATGCCTTTATTTTATTCTTTCTTATTAAACGATTTAAGAACTACGGACTTGCTGCTAGTTTAGGATCCGCTTAGAGGTTTTATTTTATTTCCTTCTCCCTCTGTCTACTAGGATCGTTATTTCGTGATTCGCGATGTTCGGCGAGGCCTGAGTGACTAGGTTTTCCTGAATTTCCGAAACGACATTATTATTATAGCACCTATCTCTCCTTCTACGATTCTTCTACTGGCTCACGAAGGGCAATTGTGACGCTGCTATTAGTGTAGCACAATACACGAGTAGCGACAAAAGACGGATGACCATCGGCGGCAAACGTCAGATTTTAGTTTGCTTTCGTAGGCTCCCTCTTGCTTTACAGTTGACCTATGGAAACCAGGAGATGCCCCTCACAACCACTGAACAAAGTACCTCTACAGACTATACATCCTACTCAGAACCATGTAGCTGAGCAGTCTTCTCATTTGCTAAATTATCCTTGGGGTTTCGCAATCTCGTTCACCGAGGCGCTAGGGGAGGGCTTGTCAGTAGCAGACACGTGGTCACCGCGTGCGGGGGTTGTTCAGTCCAATTGAGGGGGGTAGCTTTATAATACCACCCCAAGGAATACTGTCCTACCCGTATACGTGATCACAGCTGACTACTTCGGTAGTCAGTCGTAGGGTCTGTAGTCTGCGGTAATACAAGGACGCGCTGCAGGCGACGGCTCCTAGGTTTCGCGGGGAGGAGAGATTGCGACTATTCGGTTTTCCTTTCTGACACTTGGCTTTATAGTTCGGAGTCTAATCCACTCACAGGAGAAATAGGGAAGCGCGATGTTTGGCCTAATATTAGTTGAGGATTTGTCGCTCAGAGAACATAACGATTCTAGGAGATCCTATAAGATGCCCGACTCGAACAGTCTCCCCGGGTTGGTCACCCCAAGGCGACGGATCTCGTTATTTGGAGCGCCGTCGACAGGTTCCGGGGCGTGGCTGGGGGCCCCAGAACGGGGAACTCCCAAATGATGCCCTGGGTTTATATTAATCTCTCTGTCTAGGTATTCTACTCGTTGTCCCAGCCTTCGGCTTTCATCCTGCTTCGATTGGAATAATCAAGAGATTAATCCTTTTGTGTCAATATGTCAAAATGTAATTTATTGGACTATGTGAAGCACATTAAACTTTGTTTTAATCTTGATTTTGCTTTTAATTCCTCTCTAAGTCTGAAACCCACTTTTAAATTGCTTGTACCTGCGAGAATCCTAAAAGTAATTCACAACGTAGGACTCTACACATCACAGCCGTAAATATAGAGTATCCTCCTCTATTTAAAGCAGGTGGGGATCAGTACAGTACCTACAACGTACTTAGTTGGAAGTTACTGAGCCCCCCCGCCACGGCAAGGCTGACATCTTGGGGGGGAATACACATATACATAAACTACAAATAAATAGATATTATAAAATAAATAAATTATTGAATATAATTTAAAAAAAACGTGTTTCGAAGGGAGGCTCGTGCCCCTCGTTGGGGACGTATAGGGCTGATAAAAAATGTGAAGTGTAATGAATGTTAGTATGATGATTGAAGTGTAATGTTTGTGGATATTGAAGAAAACAAATAGATAGATATATATTCATATAAACAGACATACGCCACGTACACACGTATACACACACATGCATACACACCTATAATATATACACACATGTATTGATAGTTAATAGATATACATGTATGGATATACACACATCAAAAAAAGTTTGCGATCACTTGGAAAAGTGCTAATATTTTTTATTGTAGAAGAATAAAACTTAATCACTTTTTATCTTTTGATTCCTTATTTAAAAATATGAAATTTAAATATAAAATAATTTCGTAATTCAAATGTTTTTTCATTTAAAAAGACAATCAACCCTTGCTTGCTTTCATTCAGAAATCTGACATAGTCGCAACTTATCAATATTTTCAATTTATTCAAAAAAAATTAAGTTGGTAACGATGCCGAGAGGATTAACTGCAGTTTTACGAGCCAGAATTCAAACTTTAAGTGGAGAAGGCTATTCCACGAGGGAAATATCACGCAGAGTTCATGTATCCCAATCCTGCGTGGTGACCACGTTGGAGAGGTATCAGGGCATGGAAGATTTAGCTGATCGACCTCGCAGTGGTCGCCCAACTGTTCTTACTGCAATTCAGAAGCGATATATCAGATTACTGGCTGCCCGTGACCCAACAATGAACGCTACTAAAATGAAAGCAGAGCTGCGAGCTGCCACCGGCCGCGAAGTTAGCACCCAAACGATTAGAAATTGCTTACACCAAGCTGGATTACGAGCAAGGAGATCCTGGCGAGCACCTCTGAACTCACAGCAACGGAAGCGGCGCAGATTGCAATGGGCTAGGCTCCGTCAAAATGAAGAAATTGAGGACGAAAGCATCTGGCAGAACTGCCTCTTCGTTGACGAAACGCGGATCAGTACACATCCAGATAACCGACGTGTCCGTGTCTGGAGAAGACCTGGCGACTCTGAAAGGCAGAGAACTGCCACTGGAACCATTCAGCAGGGCGGGAAATCAGTGTCCTTTTGGGCCGGGATAATGATTGGGGCTAGGACGCCCTTAATCCCGTATCAAGGCACCATGACCGGAGCCATGTACAAAACGATTGCAATCGATGGATACGTCAGACCATTCCGCATCAACCACGGGCGCCAATTCATAATGGTAGATGATAATGCGCCCGCACATCGAAACGGACGTGTTGATGCTGCTCTCCAGCAATACGACAACACCAGGTTAGACTGGCCTGCCGGCTCGCCTGACTTAAACCCGATCGAGCATGCGTGGGATGCTCTTAAGCGAGCTGTTTGGAACCGTCAGCCACCTCCGCGAACAGTGTCAGAAATCAGGGCAGCTGCTATTGAAGAGTGGGACAGGTTACCACAAGAAATGCTAGATAACTTAATTCTTAGCATGCCCAGAAGGGTTTCCGCATGTGTGCGAGCCAGGGCAGGAGTCATTTTATACTAACTATTAATGTTTTCGTAATAAATTTTGTTTGTTTTTTCATTAATTCAAATTTTTCATTACATTACATTTAAGCCAAAATTGCATTTCCTAGCTTTTGTTAATAAAAAGTAAATCATTAATAATGATTCTTTTATTTACTTAGTGCATTTTCATTATAAAATCATAAAACGTAAACAGTTTCTTTAAATAATTTATATTTTAAAGAATACACCTGATTTTGCTACTGATCGTAAACTTTTTTTGATGTGTGTATAATAAACAGATATAAATATACATACAAGATATTTAAAGACCGCTGGATGCGGTTGGCGCAGGATCGATCGATGTGGAGATCTTCGGGAGGAGATCGATGTGGAGGTGTGTGGAAGAAGATCTGTGTCCATCAGTAGGTTCTGACAAGACGTACTGATGATGTGAAATATTGATGTCACGAATAAGAACATGAGTACATGTATGTTCTGGTGTAATGTATTGCAATATTATTTAATGAAGTTGGAACTAACAGTAAACATGAATTCATTCAAAACTGAAGTCAGGGTGTAATATCCATAGCAAGCAAACATTTTTGAATATATAATTTACAAGCAAAGTGTAGAACGGTGTGTACTGATTAAACATCGATGATGTAAAGGTGTTGGAACCATTTCATCGTTAGAACAATGAATACCAATTTAGGAGGTCGAATGAATGAGAGAGAGCCAGATCGATCGATTGAAAGCGCCGAAGGAGTTTGGGTTGGTCCCTGAGAGGATGGAGATAGCAGGAGGATGATGTCAGAGAGTCGTTGATACTCGAGCTGAGTCTCACTCAGGGTTAGTGGATTGTGAGAAGACCGTATTGACTGTACTGACTCAGAGCTGGTCACTGGTTGAGGCTCTCACCATCAAACCACCCTAACACTGTTTGTGGATCCGAGGTCAACGTTTGAATGTGCTGAACACAGACAGCGAAGACACGTGGATTCCCACCTCAACAAAAAGACTCCAGAAGTATTCAGCAACAATAACCAACAAAAAAAAACAAAAAAAAATATAATAATACAATCGAAAAAAAAAAATGATTTTATGAAGTTATGGAGATAATCACTTTCCTTATAATCGGTCAAAAGGATACCTTCTGTATCCGAAGAGATCGTTGCTATGATCTTTCCAGCCGATTGATATACCTTCGTAGGAAAGAGTGTGACTTGTCATGTATCGACTCTCGCTTAGACTCAGGTTCGTATGGTAAAACCAGGTTTCATTACCAGTTACAATTCGGGCCATCATTTTGTTCTGTTTGATGTGCATCAGAAAATATAATCAGGACTCATCTTGCACAGACTTAAGTCATAATAAGGCGTTAATGCAGGATGTTTTATTCTGATATGCCAATTAATGCTGTAAGTTATTTTTTCACAATACAAGTTTTTCAACTTTTTCTATTTGTCAATCAGTAGGTATTGTTTGAAGTTTTTAACGGTTGTTATTGTTAAACAGCAAAAACTTCAAGATGCGTGATATAGGTAAACTACCAAAGCATTACGTTTATAAAAATGTTGTCATCAACACTGTATTTTGACTAAATAAAAGTAAAAAAAAAATGTATAAATAAGTTATGTTTGTGACAGCTGAGCGGAACTGCGACAACCGTCTACGTAACCACAATCGTTTCTGGCACTTCGTCGGCGGTTACCGCAGCATGTGCGCTTCGATCGCTCGGCTCGTGCGTTGGGGTCGCAGTTATAACTTAACCCAACCAACCCTTAACGGGTTGAAAGCAACTCTTAACGGGTTGAAATCAACTCTTAACGGGTTGATTGGGATAGGTTACTAACAAACCCACTTGTTGCGGTTGCGTCTATCATTATGAATCATGATCGATACAAAATAACCTGACGACGCATCTGTCCGACAAGTATGCTATTTATGAAGATTTTCTCCATGGCAGCTAGTTTATTTCCTGACTGACTTGTTTACTTGTTGATAACTTAAAAGCTAATGAATGACCCAATTAGGCTGAAGCTTAGTATACTTATATCCTAACAATGAATTGGGAATACGCATGTTTTTCATTTATTTTTTTAGTAATAACTTACATTGCTAAATAATAGTTAAAAAATATCTACGATGAAAAGTAATCATATGTTTTTTTTCCAAAAAGTTAAAAGTAGCTAACCGAAACGAGAACTTAAAAAGGCCACTATTTTGGCGTGCTTCATAGTTTGGAACGAGTTAGTTGAGGAGGTTAGGTTGGAATAACTGTGTGGCTTTTGGTTTATGTTCAACAAATTTATCATGGAAAAATATTTTCCATTTATAAAACGTTCTATAAAACAAGTACTGTATAACAATCAATCAGTGACAGACATTTTATTGTCATTGAGTTTGTCGTCATAGTCATTCTGGCCTATAGCAATGCGTTTCGGATATTTTCTCCATTTTTGAAATATTAATTTCCTACTCAAAAATGACAATCAAAAATATTCAAATAGACGTAATTGTGAAGTGCCAAAGATCATTTATAAAATATGTAGGTAATCCATATTTGAATCACATGCATATTCCCTATTAGCGCCTACCTGTTTATATCTACTTATTCACCCCCGCCAAACCCGCCCCTCGAACTACAAAATGTTGCAACATTAGTGTATGTAATTGACATGCATAATATGTAAGGTTACGAAAGCTTCGCTTCATGTATGACGTGATAAACCGACATTTTTAAATACCGTGATAAATAGTGTGGAAAGACCAGTTTAGCTAATATTTAAATGGTGAAAATCTACATGTAGGTATCTAATATGATCGACTTCAAGGTTTTTTTTCTCGAACACGGTAAGGTGTTTTTGTTATTAACCTTAAGAAACAGCACAGTTATATTTTTTTTTTAAATAATATGTTTGAATAATTAATTAAAAATCTGAAAATATGAGAAAACATAAAACATATTTTGAGAAAAATGATAGTTAAGTGTTGTGGTCTTTACTGTCCTTATCATCTTTTATATAGTACGTTTTATTCAAGAATAAAACCAAGAATTATGTATCACAAGGGTTTTCGATCATACAATTTTACATAATCTATTTATAGTTTTCTTCAAGTAATATTCGCACAATGTAGTATTCGATCAATCGCTTCATAATATAACGCTTCACTATAAAATTATTAACTTTATTTTGTTAACTGGAAAAACGAATGTAAAACACTTCGTCCCTGGCGCGGCAAAGATGTTAGTGACATTGACAACTTTGACGCATTGCGGCACAGTGCCCATATTTGAATTAATAGAACTTTCATAATCATACAACAAATATTAATTACGAGTATGTATAAAAAGCTAAACATGTAGGTATCTAATATATTTTCTAACATGTACAGTATACAGAAAAACCTCTTTGGTCTATGTCATGCTGTATACTTAATTGAAAAAAAAATAGTAATGTTAGTACACTATTTTATCTTTACTCAAACAAGAAACGTTATAAGAAAAGGCAGTTTAATAAATGAGGCAGTAAAATCGTAAATGGGCTGCAAAAAATTGGGGTGCTAATAATAATGAAAAGTAATAATTTGGCAACTAATATTATTAACTGTGAAACAAAAAAATCTGGGTTCAAAAAGTTATTAAAACGGCACAAAGCGCGAAGAAAAAAAAAAGAAAATTCACCGTCTTGGATTCAAAAATGGGAATAAGATCCTATCCTAGAAGCCCTAGTAAACGAGTTCAGTATTCTTTAAATTACATATTTTTAATAGGGGTAGGTTTTTTGAATTTTAATATTAGTCGCCAAACAATTAAGTAAGTAAGTGTGAGTAAATGCAAATTTTTTTTTGAGAACCCAAAATTCACATTATTTGTCGGTATATTAAATACGATTCATATTAAAACACAAGTAGACTACTAAAGTCAATAATTGCGAGTTTTGATTTAAAACTATGCAAATGTAGTGCTTTTAAATCAAAGTTAAATCGCAAAGTGGTCAGTTAGTTTTTACTAATCTTGGATAGTTTAAAATTATGTATATATTTTATTATAATATTAGTCAACAGTAAATTCAAACATACATTGACCTAGAATGTCAACAATGTTTTTTTAAGTGTAGGTGGTAGGTACTTCATTTTAAAAAAGGTTCTTATGCTATATCACGAAAACATAAAATATAGTTACTAAATCAGAGGCACATACGGTTACACATTTGCTCTTCAAACGCTTTAGGGCCAGTTCACAACGCGACGCTGCGCGCACATTTTAACGGAGCCACTCGAAATTTAATTTTATTTACTACATGAAAAGATAAACATTTCATTGTGAGAAATCTGGAGGCTAAATTTTCACATGTAATAAATAAAATTCAATTTTGAGTGGCTCTATTAAAATGTGCGCGAAGCGTCGCGTCGCGGTGTGAACTGAACTTTACAAGCGATATTAAAGGCGACGTCAAAATAATCGTGTAAGTAGTCCGATGTGTTGTCGTTGTGCGTAAAAGTAACTATGGAATCAAATTTAACTATTTAACTTATTTGTTGATTGAGGAACCTAGAACCGCAAACATATACGGATCTTATGGTTTAATTTGTTCTAAGAGGCTAGGAGAACGTTTGAAATCATTGTTGTTTTTGAACTAAAGCTTGTAATTGAAATGATTTGTAAAGTTATGTTAGTTTATTTTTATTTCTAGTATTAAAAGAGAAGAATAGCTTCGCGATTCTAGCGAAATAAGAATTTAGGAAAACATTTGCTATCACTTGCGCGCTCAAGCTCCCAGGCATCGCGTGCGATAGAGACCGTTGCAACTCGCGATTTACAATAGGTACTTTTCTTGGTGAAAGCATTTCGGGAGAAAACGTTTTCCACTAACTAAATCATAACAGATCACTTTGATTTTGGTGTCGATACGTTTTAAAATAAAATAAATTGCTTTTTGTACAACAGACGGCTTAATTCGACAACATTTTAAGGCGACTACAGCACCCGATAAAGGTAGCACACATAGGAATAGTGCCATCTCCGTCTCTCAACAGGCCTGGGCCGGCAGTGCGAACACGAAGTTTACGGACTATGAAAGCGTGCGTGCGTAAAAACATGTTCGAAAGTTAGAAAAATTAGATTTATGGAAAGGTAACAGCTTAAATTGAAAAATGCGTTAACTACTTTTCGAGAGTTTTCAATCACGAACATTTTGATAGCAAATTCAAGTTCCTGTGTGCATTTTACTATCGTTTTTACAGCTTAAAAGATACACAATATTGGTATTTAGAGGTGACTTTGTGAGCTTTTTCTATCGAACCAAAAGTGCTGAATCATGTTTTCAGCAAACTACTTATCTAGTTTATGTCCTGAATATTACCCTAGTATTTTTTTTTCGATTTAATGCAGTGCGTCATGCTTATCTACGCATCATAAAATCGTTATTTAGGTGCTGTAGTCGCCTTAATACTCTATAGCGAATTTTGAAAAATGGAAAAACTATAAACCTAGTGGTTTCATTGTGTTAATAACATACTTACTAAAAAATCATTCAGATTTGAAAAAATTTAGAGGTGGAAAAATGTTTTCTCTTTTTGTATGGATAAGCACGTACCTTAAAGTCGTGCAGATGACTGATTAAAACCAAAATGCAAATTTTATTGAACGTACATTACCTTTGCATACATTATGTTTATCTGCTTTAACAATTCTTATAAAAGGTGACGAGGTTACAACCGGGTGGGCAATATAACTTAAGACGTTGGACTTTGAAAATAGTTGAAAGTTCTTTTAAGGATAATATTGACTGTCGTACCGTAAATATCCTGTTATTTCTTAGATAGCGCGTTATAGGTATTCATAAATATTTTTTTGGAAATATGATGTTAAGTAACTTAATAGAGCAGAAGAAATTAATTTTTTAGATGATCACAAAAACACAAAATGTTTCTTATATGAGGATGACCAAGTGTTGACCGTATCTTCGGAGAATAAATAGCAGGATATGGTTACAATCATGAATGATTTGTTCAAAAGGAAAGTAGGTAAATGTAAGTAAGACGAAAATTATGATTTTACTAAAGAGGATATTATGATAGCGTGCAATGTTAAAATTGATGACAAGTAGAATATGTATAGGAATTGGTGAATTTAAGATATTTGTTTATAATAAATGGAAAACATGAATGCGATATTAAAAGGACAGTGAAAGCAGGAAACCAAATAAAAGGGCTTTGAATGACATTATGGGTAGCTACAAAGTTTCCATAAAGGTTTATGTGGCTGTTCATAATGGCGTATTTGTGCCCACACTGATGTTTGGTATTGACTATAATAAGTTGTGCTGATACGATTGTACTGCAGATGACCAGGAAAGACGTCTAACGCAGACAGCGGTCTGTTCCATGTAGAAATTATAAACTCTAAAAGTTTCGCAATTGGAACCAGATTTTCTAATTTTTGGGTTGGGTGGACTGCTTTACTGTAGGTATGCCCAGACAGTCGTTGACTTTAGTATGTTGTACTGATACGATGGTACTGTAGATGACCAGGAAGCATGCCTAACGCAGACAGCGGTCTGTTTCATGTAGAAATTATAAACTCCAAAAGTTTCGCAATTGGAACCAGATTTTCTTACCAATTGCTTCTTTGTAAAGTTTATAATTTCTGGGTTAGGTAGGGTTGAATGGCTGATATAGTAGGTACCAAAAAATTAAAAATGCTGTGGAATTTAAATTTTACAGAAGCATGTATGGATGGTGTACGATTGATTGGTATGGTGAGTAATGGCGAAATTAAAGAGCGGTGTAGTCATGACAGAAAATATAGTAATGAAGATGGGGAATGGCATTTTGTGATGAATCAATGAAAATAGATTGACGAAATAAATAAAAATTATGAATATTTTTGGCAGGGGTTGGAAGAGAGCACCCAATGCGAATGTACTTAGGCAAAATTGATGACTTATTGAGAAAAGACCATGTTAGGAGCGCCAACTGTGGTATTCGTGGTCTCTTTTTTGTCAAGGTGAAATATAGGAGTTAGCAAGGTCAAGTAAACATGAAAACGACAAAACACAAGGATAAGTCTTACAGTTCACATTAGCCTATATGTGGCAAAAAGTTCTAGAATCACATGGCATTCTGCCGTTCTGCCTACTCCAACAGGGATTGTAAACATTTATGTAACCTCAAAACTATAATAATCTATTCTACACAGGTATTTTTTTTCTTTTTTTTCTCTTTTTTTTTCTTTTTTTTTCTTTTTTTTTCTTTTTTTCCTCTTTTTTCTTTTTATTTGATTGTTTTTTTTTCTTTTTTTTTCTTTTAATTTTTTACTTCTTTTTTTCAGTTTTTTTTCTTTTTTTTTCTTTTTTTGTTTCTTTTTTTTGTTATTTTTTGTTTCTTTTTTGTTTTTATTTTAAATACCTGTTACAATAGTATGTAATTACTTAATATACTTACTTTAAATGTTTTTCACTCAGGTACCTACCTATATGAATTTTTTTAACACAGTTTCGTGTTTAAATAAGTATTTATATTAAATACTCTATTAGAATAATTAGGTATAAACTAAATGAAATCATCATTTTAATTTATTAATCATATTTATGTTTGGTGTGGAATAAACAACAAATCAGGCAAACTAATAAATGGCAGTTGAATGACAATAGTGACCATTTTATCTATTCTAGTGGAAAAATTCAGAACTATCGAAACCTCATACACACTTGATGACAGCTTTCTCGATTAGCAACGCCACCGCCGATTTTACTTTAAGTTACTAACTACTTAGCAACCTAACATTCAGTTGGCAATGGAGCCCCAGTCAAGGTAACTGACATAAAATGTATGAAGTTTAGATAATTCTACATTTCGCCACCATTATTACTCCACCGCCATCCACCTTTCGTTAGTGGGCCGCTAGCCCAGGTCAATGACAAAATAACTTTATTTTATAAGAACATTTATGAATATTACTTAAAATTATGTCAAAGTAATGAATTACATTGATTATTTTGATTCTATGTTTATTTGTAAAGATTAACACAATTGTTTTTTTCTTCACTTTCAAGAATATGTCATTTAAAGCTAACCATTCAACTAACTTGGAGATCATAGTAATGAAGTTATAACCAGAGTCGTATCTTATTACCTTTAATAAGAATTGATGTGTTATCTGCAAATAATACGATCTCATGACTTCTTTTAACAAGAATAGGCAATTCATTAATATACATGTCGCCAGAAAACGTTGATCAATTTTTCGAGGTAGTTTATCAACTATCGGGAAATCATAGACAGCAGTTGAAATGTATTATAAACTAACGATTTTGCCACACGTCAAATCATACACGAATGGACCAATCGCTACTCAGTGTACATTTAATATAATATATGCAGCCAATTAGCGTACACCTCGCTTTTTCTACTAATCAGCGTACACCTCTCGTTCGTCGGATCATTTTATCGCGAGACGCTGTAAATTGATCAATTAACGGAAATGTATACATTAAATAATATATTTCAATTGTCATTTTAGATTTCTCGATAGTTGATAAACTACTTCGAATTGATTAACTTACGATTCTTATTATTGTCCGGTGACATAGACAAGAAAAATGAATGGTCCTCGAATTGAACTCTGTGGTATACCATACAGATTGTGTACCCAGTTAATCTAGTGTCGTTAACCTTGAAGGTTCTTTCATTAAAGTAAATGTGATGAATGAGCTTGGTATCAGTTGTTGAGTGACCCCGCGTGAATCCAAATTGACGGCTACATTTGGCAGGAACTTCCGAAGATCAGCGGTAGGGCCTGTGACTTTATCTCACCTTCATATGCCGGCCGTTTTGGTTTGGGAAAGGTGAATGCCTTATGTGGGCTTCGCTCTTTTGTGTAGCTCGCTCTATGTCCTCACCTTAAGTACCGTATGCGCTATATTATATCTTACGACGTTAAGATAATTGTTGTTATTGCATATCTTGCATAGCCACGACATTGTATGTTTATAATCTTGAGGAATTAATTTTTGTGTTATATGGCGTGTGGTGAACGTGATAGCAGAGGTAGGTATGCTTAGACAGTCGTTGACTTCAATAAGTGGTGCTGATACGATGGTATTGCAGATGACCAGGAAGCACGTCTAACGCAGACAGCGGTGTGTTCCATGTGAAATTATAAACTCTAAAAGTTTCGCAATTGGAACCAGATTTTCCTACCAATTGCTTCTTTGTAAAGTATATAATTTTCGGATTGGGTAGACTGCTTTACTGTAGGTATGCTCAGATAGTCGTTGACTTCAGTAAGTTGTGCTGATACGATGGTACTGCAGTTGGCCAGGAAGCACGTCTAACTCCGAAGCGGTCTATTGCTGTTGTTGCCAAAGACACATTTGCTTCCATGCAAAGTTTATAAATTCTGAGTAGATTCATTTGTTGAGAGCACATCATAAGTGAAGTCAGTTTGGCGTGTGGTAAGCGGGTATGTAGAGGTGAGGACATGACTTCATGGAGCAGTGAGATAGTTGTGGTCTACAGAAATTGTGCCGTTGTGATGGTACCGCTGCTGTTGATCAAGAAGTATTTCTAACGTCGACCGTGGTCTATTTCTCAATTGCCAAAGAAGTTGATGCGTAGATGCTGAGAGCAGCAAAACTACGATGGGTGATTATAGCATGGTGTCCATGTTGAGGTGAGTAATTATCCGTTAGGTCAGATGATTATATTGAAGTCAGACAACTGATAACTTGTAAGCTCATTACGTTAATTTAGGATGAAATACATTACTTATGATGCTATTTTAGATGAATTACAATAATTCATGCTTTTTAACAATATTTTCAAAACAGTAACAACAAAATGTTCGACTTATTCTAAATGCATTGTGTATTGTCATTTTCAAAAGTTAGCAAAAAGTAAGATAAAAACACTGTTCAAGTACATTTATGTTGGATTGTTCCGACCCTACCAAAAAAAATCGCAATGTTTATTTCTTTCGTTAGATGCATGCTTCTGTAAGATTCAATTCCACAGCATTTATCTTTTTCGCTATATCAGCCACTCAATACCATGCATTAGTGTGGGGGTACACGTACGCCATTGTGAACAGCCACATGAACCGTTATGGAAACTTTGTAGCTACCCATAAAGTCATGCAAGGCAATAAAGTCATTTGCTTTTCTACTTTCATTCTCCTTTCAACATCGTTTTCATTTTTTCCATTTCTTGTAAAGAAACATTCTAAATACACAAACGTCTTCACAAAATATTACAATAAGACAATATGGTCCTGAATTAAATGACTCTGGAATTTTCGAAAGCTAAAAAACCCAGTCTTACTGGGCTATAAGTATATTTCGAAAAGTCAAGCAATAAAACGAAAAATACAAACCAGCAACTATATCACAATGTCCTCTTTAATAATTTTCTTTCTGCTTACTTAAGCAAAAGTTGTTAAACTTAAAAAATAAAAGGCATCTTAAAGCGCCCCATCATCCAGCTTTCTACAGAAATAGAAAGAGAAGAGGAGATTCAAACTTTAGATACCTCGCTCGGTCCAAAAAACTGAATAAAAACGTCAACCAAATTATATCATAAAAGTGACAAATACTGCTACAGAGTTAAGAATGGTGTAGTATGGGTTGAAAAAGTTAAAACATGGCATCTTAAAACGCCCCATCATGCAGCTTTTTAAGTTAATAGAAAGAGAAGAGAGGATTCTAACTCAAGACACCTTGGTCCAAGAAAATAAACAAAAATGCCGACAAAATACAGTCATGAAAGTAACAAGCAAATCCACAACCAAGTTAAGTTCGGTCTAACAGGTTTCTTCTTAGCTCAGTTGTCAAAGGACTATTTTGAATTATATAAACGTCACTCATCAACGACAAAGCCAAAACTGTGTTTTGACAATATATTGAAAATTATACTAATTCAAGATGAATGGGAAATTTAAATAAACTAAATTTAGAATATTAAAAAATAAAGGGGTTCAATAATTACTATCAAAATTTGAGAACTTTGTGTAATTCAATTCACGATCAAGCCCACTGATAGGTACGACAGTCTATATTATCCCATTCCCCGTTATTGACGTAACAGTCTACTCGTGTTTTATTTAAAAATAGAGTTTGTTTGAGTAAAGATAAAATTGTGTATGTAACAAGAATGTCAATCACATATACTAATGTTGCAACATTTTGAAGTTTTACTTTCTTGTTCTTTGTTTGTTGGTAAGGTCTTTGTAAATAAAAAAAAAAAAAAAAGATTGTGGCTGAATACTTCTGGAGTTTATTCGTTGAGGTGGGAACTCACGTGTCTGCGCTGTCTGTGTTTAGCAAATCAAACGTCGACCTCGGATCCACAAATCCGTGTTAGGGTGGTTTGATGGTGAGAGCCTCAACCAGTGACCAGCTCAGTACAGTCAACCCGGCGGTCTTCTCACAATCCACTGCCTGCCCTGAGTGAGACTCAGCTCGAGTATCAACAGGTCTCTGACACCATCCTCCTATCTCCATCATCTCAGGGACCAACCCAAACTCCATCGGTGCGTTCAACCGATCGGTCTGGCTCCCTCTCATTCATTCGAGCTCCTAAATTGGTTCCATTGTTTGAACGATGAAACGATTCCAACACCCGTACATCGTCGATGTCTAATCAGTACACTTGTTCCAAACTTAGCTTGTGAATCCTATATTCGGCAATAGTTTACCGATTATCGACGTTACTTTCTAACTGGAGTTTTGAATGAATGAATGTTTCATATTAGTCTAATCGACATTAAATAAAATTGCTGTGCAAGTGTTTCGTATGTAAAATTTACAAAAATAATCAAAAAACGCAGTATACAGCCATTGCAGCACATGATTTTACTGATTAAAACTACATGATTTTACATTAAGACTACCCAACTGAATTTTACAGAAGTGAACAATTCTATACCTTTTCAAGAAGTACCAGTTTTAAAGCTATCCAAGTATCAATTTAAAAGTTCAGTAATTATAACAATATTTGAGTAGGGTTTATTATTTACGAGTTGGCCTCTGGGTATTAATATTTTGATGTCTTGTTTTGTACGGACGCGACCTAAGGCCACATAGAGTTGGCCGTGACTGAAGACATCCGACCGAAGGTCTACTCCTACCCGTTTAATCGTTTGTCCCTGACTTTTGTGTATCGTCACCGCGTAACACACCTGCAACGGAAATTGGCGGCGGCACATTTCGTACGGACTGTTGCGTTCTATCGGTGCTTTAAATAGAATTCTAGGTATTAAAAATTCTTGCGAGCTGCCTAATTTTTGTACTGTGACGAGACGCGTAGAAATAGCTTTGACGATAACTTTTGTGCCGTTAACCAAACCGTCCGCGAAACTAAGGTTACGCATAATCATACACACGCAATTTATCTTGAGTTTTAAATCAAAATCTGGAACACCTTTTGGACAGAGTGTATGCAAAAGGTCGGGACCCAGAAATACTCCATCGGCGTTTTCGCTAACAATTTTGTCGATCGCATAACAATGCGATACGTCTCCAGATACAAGTTGCAAAATTTTGGCATTAATTTCTCCAACGGCATCATTGCGAGTGCACAGAATTGCTCTTTCAGCGCACAACTCTGGATCATTGACGTTATTTTCAGGAAATACGAATTCAATCAAGTCCTCCAAGTTTGAAGCAACCTCGATTGAATCCAGCTGAATCATTCGCTGAGGAATTCCGTTCACTGGCAACATATGAGGAGGCAACTCGTTGGAGCCCAACTTCAAAAGGAAATCTGCGTATTCGGCGTCCTCCCTGCACCGTTGCGAAGTTGTCAATGCAACGGTTTTTAAACTTTGCCAAAGTCGCGTAGTTTTCATAGATGCGTTTAAAACATCGGAATTGGAACGCGCACCCACCACGACTGGAGGAATTTGCCGAAAGTCCCCTGCGAAAACGATAATTTTGCCCCCAAAAATTTTGTTCGATCCCATCAAATCACGCATCGATCTGTCTAACAAATTGATCAAGTATTTGTGAGCCATCGGCGCTTCATCATACACAATCATGTCAGAGTTTGAAATCAGTTCAGCTCTTTGAGTGCCATTTGTAATGTTCCAGACTCCGCGGTCATCCACGAGATCTAAAGGAAAACGAAACAGGGAATGCGCGGTCATTCCGTTGGTATAATTTTGAGCGGCAATTGCGGATGACGCACAATTCAAAACGACGCCTTTCAAGTAACCGCGAATGTGCGCAGTGATAACGTTTAATAAAAGCGTTTTTCCTGTACCGGCAGGCCCGTCGATGAAAATCGCGTTGTTATTAGAGTCGCGGAATTCCCTATCAACGCAAAGCCTAACTATGTAGTCGAAGACGAATCGTTGGTCGGGAGATAGCTGCGACAACCATTCATCTACATATGATTTTGCGCTATCAAAATCATACTCCGTCCGTTCCCTACCTAACTCCGTCGTGTCGTCTGTGACTTCCAGCAAGCCCTGGTCTATCAACGACGATCCGTGTCGACGAAGCATGCGGTTTATTTGTATGAGGCACATTCTGTAAGCGTTTTCTTCGTCACCTGGCATTCTGTGCAAAAAATCTTCAGCCAAGTGATTTTTATATTCGTGCCACATCGTCGCAACTGGGGCACCATTAATAGCCAGTAGTACGTAAAAACTACGAAGTCGTGGTCCGGTAAAAAAGGTCGAAGCTTCCGACATAGCTGATGCGTACTCGGCTTGATCATCCGCGAGACCTAATTCTTTGGCAGCTTCTTGAAAAGTGGTGCAATTCGGACCACCAGCTTGTAATAAGTCAGTGTAACTACGACACGCACGAACATTTAATAAAAGTCTAAGGTAGAATTGTTCAGCTCTGTTCGGCCCGACCCAGAAAAGACGCGCGATGAGCTCACCCCTTATTCTTTTGGTGACGAATTTCCCGTTTTGGGTGGGTATTGATTGAACGGTTTTTAATTGTGGATCTGTCTTGTGCACATCAAACTTTTCGTAAAAGTCAAGGTACGTCAGTCCGTCAAATTCTTCACCTAAAGGTCGCGCAAAGTAATCTAACAGGTCTGAGCCTGCGCTACCGACTGCACTCTCTTCCTGACCGCGTCGAAAGTAAACGGTATTTTGGTCGGGTAAATGAACCGAAAGCATCTTTACTGCTGGTTTTCTAGAAGTTACATCAAATTCTAAACTTCTCCAAGCCGCATCGCTAGAGCTGATGTAACGTTTTGTAACGTACTGCTCAATTTCGTTATTGCGGTCGGCTTCATCAACAACGGCTACACGAGCTTCATCAGGTCCTTTCGTCATATACTTGAAGAGATATTTTATGACGGTGCGTTGCGACGACACTTCCAAATTAATATGAGCGTCATATTTCAACAGCAAGGCGGCATTGTACGGAACGACCCACAAATCGTTAATTTTAATTTCTCTGCCGCGATATTTAATAATTGTCTCGTTTTCACTGCTGCGACGGAAATTGATGAATTCTTTGTCGTCACAGAAGGTGACCGGCGTTTCCCTTTTTGGGAAATGTTTGTTGCATCTATTTTTTTCACTATCCCAACACGGAAGATTTGTGCGGTGAGGCGGGGCGCACGGTCCGTGAATCATGTGTGTGAGGACTGCCTCGCGCAACCTGCCCTCAGCTTCTGAGGAACCAGGTATATCAGCACGGACAAATTTGTCCATGTCTGAGCTTTCTACAGGCCCACCGCCTTCGACTCTAAAACAAATATGTGCATGCGGCAGTCCTCTTTTTTGAAATTCAATGACATGCATGATGTAATCAATTTTGCCAAACCATTTCCCGCTTTTTAAATCTTTTAATAATTGACCCAGTCGTAATTTGAATACTCGAGCGCAAATAAGGGGGTTCGCTTGCTGACCCGGCAATATTGATTGCCTTATCTCGGGCCAACGCGTGTTGCATGTAAAAGTCAAAAAGAATGACGGTGGACCTGACCTGTTCACTATTGCTATAGCGTCCAGGTACTTCATTTTCATATAACGCGGACCCCCTGTAAATGAACTGGGCAAATAGATTCGTCCCGGTACAACATCGCCTTCGCCTCTAATAGTCTCATCATTTGCTATCTCCCGCCTTAATTCTTCGAGTGGTGCAACCCTAAGCGTGTCTTGTTGACCTCTCGCTTGGGCTTTTTCCAAGTAACGGAGACGCTCTTCTAAAACTCTACAGTACATATCGACCAACCACTCTTCGGACAATCGACCAAAAATACTGAAACGCGACTCGGATAAAGCTAAGCAACGGACATATTTAACCTGATGAATCTTTTCGCCATTACTACCCCTCTTATCTGGATACCAGCCTGGATTCCCGTGCGGATATAATAGAGGATATTGAAAAGTTTCATACAGCGGATGCATGATATCTACTTGATGAGGCCTACTATCACCTATTTTCCAAATGGCAATACTACGCGGTACAAGCTCTTCGCGGTCTGTGCTAATTATAGCCGAAATTTCGCTACCTATAGGCTTGTCTCCGAGAATATTCCCGTGGGTGGCTCGAGTGGTTTTCTGAAACTGTATGAAAGCCTCCGACGATGGCTCTAAGCTAAGTCTTTTGAAGCAATCTACGTACGGGTTCACGGTATGCAAAAAGCACGAAATCGACCTGACTACCTGCCTATCGAGGCTATGATTGGCCGCTAAGTTTTCCCTCTCGGTGCTGTCATTAATGTAAAAGTTAATATTATTAGTCGTTTGATTGTACGATAAATCGAAAACGCGGTGGTAGACACGGCCCTGAATTTTGATAAAAGATAAGCCTTGAGGTTGTTGATATCCGTGCGAGACCCCGAGTGCAGAAAAGGAAAATAAATTGTTGTACGCACGCGGCCTATTGAGGAAAGCAGGATGAGAATAAAAATCTTCATCTAGCGGGGGAAAGTCTTGAACCTTATATACCCCCTGATGACAGCACCATTCCCTACTTCTTTCCTCTTCGAAAAGCGGGGCACCGCAGTGTGGACATTTAAAAATTTGCGGGTCTAATAAAGAATTTTTTTTTAGAGAAAACAACGGAATAATGTTCAGTTCCGAACCCCGCTTTTCTCCTATCAGGTTTGCCGACCTACGCAACGACGGATCCACGTTTCTACTTGATTCGTTATATCGTGTTACAGCGGCTTGATTTACTTCGGGGTGTTGCTCGGTATAGCGTTGTACAGCGGCGCGATTTATTTCCGGGTTATTTTGTGTATATCTTTCAACGGCCGCGCGATTAACTTCCGGATTGTTTTGCGTATATCTTTCAACGGCCGCGCGATTAACTTCCGGATTGTTTTGAGTATATCTTTGTACAGCGGCGTGTTACGTATCGGTAGCAACATGTGTCATTGAACCCTGACCGGCGTCAGCCCCACGAGGCTCGAGTCAGCACAAGAAGTGGAACGTAGCATCAGCGCCTCGTGCCCAGCCGCGATCTGCTTATACATCGATTACGCCATCTAATCGTGACCTCGTTAAACCCAAAATGTTAAGTGATTATCTTAAGACAAATCAATGTAGTTCTGACATCGAACTCGTTCGCACCTAGGTTAGTTAGTTTTAGGTCTTTATAATGTAACTCTAAATATAAATTTCGTCCTAAGTGATTTTAGTTTCTCTTTTGCACCCTCCGTCTGCGGCAAAAACGTAATTGGCGCAGTCGGTAGGATACTCGCGGGTTAGCTAGCTTTCGCGATCATGGTTACTTAAGAAGAATACCTCGTCGAGCAACGCTACACCTGATGGCTTCTAAGTCACCGTGGCGAGTATCCAGAATCTACGTGAAGCCACAGCGGAGGTTATCCAGACATCGATAGCGCAGAGGGAATCAGAATATAGTATTTAATCAAAAATCTAAATTAAGTCAAGAAAAAAAGAAGAACAACATGTAAGGAAATATAAAATTTATTAAGTAATATAATATATAAAAAAAAGGAAAAAAGGAAAAAAGAAAAAAAAATAAGAAAAGAAAAAAACTGGAGCTACCCCGCCGGCGCACCATCAGGGACGTCCACCTCCAAGGCCTCCAGGATCAAGAAGCACCGATGGATGTGAACGTGTCCCAGAGGACTCACGAAGATCCGCAGCTCATCTCCAAGGTCCACAAGGTACCCGTGCTCGGGCAGCAAACCTTCCAGCAGCGGTCCCACTGGCCGATTGTCTACTGCCAGAATCCACCGCTCCGCGTCATAGAAGGGCGACCCATTAATCCCCAGAATGGGTATTTGAAAGTCCTCCCCCCGTCGCGGGCAATGGTAAAACACCGCAGGGCACACTACACAGTCCGACAGCAATATGATTTTCATTTTTACTAAAAAGGTTTATTTGAGGAAAAAAAAGGAATGAATAATTCAATAGTGCTACGATTCGCGTACGAAGAGGCACTAAATACGATTTCGAAATTTAAGGAATTTGAAGACAAATCTAAATTAAATTATTACAAGCGAAGGAAGTATCAAATATCTGTAATTTGCACACAAGCAGTTATTACGATAACCGCTGCGTTGTAATATGATCAGAAAGAATCCATTTTAATAAAATTGTATAATATCTAATCTGCCAGGATCACTCCTTGTTCGTAAAAGACCAATAGAAGAGTCGAGAAGGCCAAGATATACCAGCTCCGAAAGAAGAAAACCTATGATATGGCGACCAGCACAGCACTATTCTCGACGTTAGTCTTCAAATAGTTGCTGTTCTGAGGGTGGAGATGTTACGTATCGGTAGCAACATGTGTCATTGAACCCTGACCGGCGTCAGCCCCACGAGGCTCGAGTCAGCACAAGAAGTGGAACGTAGCATCAGCGCCTCGTGCCCAGCCGCGATCTGCTTATACATCTGTGGAGAACTCGTACAACATATACTTACTTACATTTACTTATATACTTAATTAAAATATATTATATATACATACTTACAAACATATTATTCCCGTCTCACCCTGTTCGAGAAATCGAATAGGAAAGAGACGACACATTTCATTATACACTTGATATTATAATACTATTATTATTTACAATTAACGATAAAATACCTAATACTTATGAATAACATTCTATATGTACTTACATAACATTCACAATAATACTTATAACAATACTCCCTACTTATCTATATATCGCGTATATAGACAGTAGTAGAATTTAATTATATAAATAACATAATATAATAAATAAATAATTATAATAAATATTCTATTAATAATATAATACATATTGCATGCAAATTATTTCAAAGCTTAAATCATTGTAGCTGCGCCTGCGCCCGACATCATTGTAGCTGCGCCTGCTTGCGAAGAGAACAATAGGACGGCATTCAAACCGGTCCGTCACCTCGCTGCTACGTTAGATCGACAGTGATTAGCCTGCTCCCGCACTGAACGCATGTCGCTCCGCTCTCCGCTTACCACGCGCATATTTACGTAATTGTGATTTTAAAATAAATAAATTCGTTCAATACTAGTTCTTCGTTTAGTTACCCACACATCGATTACGCCATCTAATCGTGACCTCGTTAAACCCAAAATGTTAAGTGATTATCTTAAGACAAATCAATGTAGTTCTGACATCGAACTCGTTCGCACCTAGGTTAGTTAGTTTTAGGTCTTTATAATGTAACTCTAAATATAAATTTCGTCCTAAGTGATTTTAGTTTCTCTTTTGCACCCTCCGTCTGCGGCAAAAACGTAATTGGCGCGATGGACGTCAGGGTTATTTTGGGTATATTTATTTACCGCGTCCAGATGCGCATTTTCTTTAGTGGGTTTTCTACCGCGTTTTTGTTTTTTGGGCCGACCGCCTTTGTTCGCCACGGTTTTATTCGCAATTTCAAATGGTCGACGGACAACTACTGGTATTAATTTAGATAACTCAGAAGCTTTAATTTTTTCAACCACAACCACAGGTTTTAGGAACGTTAATTTTGGGTCATTTTGAATATTTTGCGCGGTGTTGTAATTAAAAGCAGTTGTAGTTTCATTTACTGCGGGCATAGTTTTTTGGAACGGAGTCAGTGATAATTGACAACCGTTTAAAATCGATTCAGAATTTTGAGTCGATGTTTGGACGGATTTTTGAGACGACGCAAGACCTACCGCGGGCATAGATTTTTCGAACGGAGACAGCGGTAACTGAAAACCGTTTAAAATCGATTGAGATATTTGAGTCGACATTTGTACGGATGTTTGACTGGACGCAAGATCTTCATCCACTATTACTCGTACTCTATTAATTTCGTACTGCAAACCGTTGTTTATTTCACGAGCAAAAAGTAGTTTTGCTAAGTCTACCGTAGAATCGCACCGGAACAAACGAGCTACCAACGGTCCTGAGGTACTGTCCTCTTCGCTACGGTTATACGCATTCACAGCGTGACTATTAAAAAAAAAGTACTTTTTATTGTGCCTCCAAAAAGAATACGTGTAATCCTGACCCGTAAACAAAATACTATCAGTAGCATCAATATGATTTTGACCGAAAACTTTCTTTTGAAGAATGTCCGAAAGAGTCTTAATTTTTTTTTCTCTGTCTGAAGTACTATTTGGGAAAAAGTTGTTTATTATGTAGTTGTCCATCATATTTTCAATTTTGACAACTTTATTTCCGACGTGTAACTCAGTGGGTAGATCATCCGCGACTAACAAATTGGTATTCGCCGGTATACGATTAATGGATCTTAAATAATTATATCTTTTTACGTACAGAACGTCCCCCCATTGCAAAATATTGTCGATATCTTCTGTGGTAAATATTTCCCGTTTTTTAAGGAACGAATAAACCCCGGCACATGCTGCCATAGCTGTACACTGCGCTCCCTTACCTAAATATCCCTCTGACCCTTGATGAGTCAGACCTAAAAAGCAGAAAACGTTTTAATTAGATACTGGAATTTTAGGTATTATGGTAAACAAAATGGCATGCGGAATGTTACTTAAATCAGCAGAGCCCTGTTTGTTAAAATATTTGTTTAGCGATGATGGAAGACTTAGAATGATAATTGCGTAAAATAAATGTTAATTGTTTTATAAAGTTAAATATACCTGTAATATTATTTCACGATAAAGATAAACATTATTTTTGTATAAGTGAAAAATATTATCGTGACAAAAAAGTCAACCATGTAAGTCACCTTGGTCTGTAAAAGTTTTAATCAAAATCCTGTTAAGTATACCTTTTATATTAAATGCCAGATTATAGAACAAAATTATAGAAAACATTCCGATGGACTAACCATGCGTGCACTACCACATTTAATGCAAATAAAAAAAAATCTATTCTATTCTATGAAATCACGACCAATAAATTGAATTGCACTGGCTATCAATTGAAAAACAAAATATAAAATTCTTCTATGATTTTTTATCGGAAGAAGCTTATTCAGATAAATACAATGAAGACATGGTAGTATGGACGTAGATTGCTTTGTCTTTCTCGAAAGGCATTTGCTTCTAAAATAAGTAATAATGTGAACCCGATTTAAGCAAGTCTTGCCAATAAAAAATAATGTATTTTTTAAAACGTTATGATATGATAGGTATGTGATATTACTGATAATAATAATTTTTTTTTAGAAAATATAACAAATTAATTATGTATTAGGTAAAACACATTTATTAAGTTCTATTGGTATTAGGCATTTCCCAGATCAAAATTTTAAATAGCACTTTGAGGAAATTACTCATATTATAATATTTATTAGGTGACTTTAAATTAATTGGCGAAAATTAAGGATGTGAATCAGCCTATTAAACTGAACAACTGTAGTGTGTGCACTCTCTAGTAAGTAGTATGAAGTCAACTTTAACTAAGACGCATGTAACCTAAATATTAGCACGGACATCAAGTCTGTGGATGCAAAATTAAGTGTTAAAAAAAACCTAAATATTAAATAATAGGGTCAAAGCCTAGAGATGTATGTCTTAAGGTCAAATAATACACTACAAAACATTTTCTAGTTAGGGACCAGAAGTGCATACCAACGCAAAAAATCATCAAGAGTACGTGTCGGTCCGGGGTGCCTAGGGTTAGCCCGGCCCAAGCAGCAAGTAGATGTCAGCAGCCGGAGCCACGAGCTCTCCGCCTTAGCAGCTACAGCAGCCCACGCGAGCGCCAACATCGAACGTTCCGGTTCGGCGCAAACGACACCAACCCGTCATGTTAATAGGCTTAAATTCGCGTTTCCGGTAGATATTATAAGGAAGCCTTTTTTTATAGTGGTTTTAATAATGCGATTGCCTAAAAAAAAATAATTCTTTACAAAACAATATATTTATTTATACATACTTATGTACCACTATTATACTTTCCCCAAGGAAATATGTAAAAAAAATAAAAATTTATACACCCTCGGCTAAAAACTTCTAAAATTCAAAATGTCTCTTTCCCTTTCAACATTAGTAATAATATCAATTACTATTTTCATGATTTATAAATAAAAAAATTATTTGTTTTATACTTTAAAAAAATATATTTGTGAACACTATCTTTAATAGATAAAGATTACCATGTGACATCAACAATAATCTATCTACCATCTACTCATTGAACTCAATGAGTAGGTACAGCACAGACTAAAGGTTAGCATGTCTTGAAAATATATCATCAAACTGACAGTTCGCCAAATTTTAAATCAATCAATTGAAGCTTCGAAAATTATTGTTGTGGTTGTTAAGAACGAAATAAATGGTTGATATTCATTCACACGCCTGAAACTCGCCCGTCCGTTTAACTTAAGCAACAGTCTATTCATTTAGTAAGGAGCTACGATGCCACAGACACGGATAAACAGTTGGCGGAATTGCGACCACACAGATTGCCAATGGTTAAAAAATTGTATTCTATACAGATAATTACACATGTCAAACTTGTGGTAAAAATCATATAACAAAAACGAACAGCAACAAAAATTCCCGAATTTATTTATTTACTTGAACCATATACTCGTTTAATGATGAGTTATGTGGATAAGTTGCACACTACCACAATATTCTTACAGTGAGCGAAAAATATTATGAGAAAACCTGCACATCCAAGTGTCTGAATGTGTAACCATGATTCAATCCGGTCAGGCTTTCCTGTTACCGAGGTCACGCAGGTCAGCTTGCAGTCGCTACACTGTAGGTAGTGACTTGACCTGCCTAATCTGAATGAGAAGCGGGACTAAGCGCTACGGACGACAACAGGACTACATTACCCTGACTTTTTCCAATTAATTTAAAGTCACTCCTATTCATACATTATGTAAATATACCAATTACCTGTGAAATACTTAAGAAATTTAAAAAAATAATGGTAACATAGTTCTTAATAATGGTGAAATAGTAATTTTATGTTACACTTTTAAATTATAATTTTTTTAATTATGAATAAATTTTTCATATTATGTAGGTAGTTAAATATACTAACAACATAATCTTAGTCAAAATTTTATTATACCCAGACATACCCAATCAATGTGTCTGACAAGATTTTTAATCCAATAACTCTAAAATAAAAAAATATTTATCACCCCTTAAACGGCTGGACCAATTTTGAACTAATGTATCTAAACACTTTCTAGATTACATCAGCTTTCAAACAAAAAAAAATTGCACCGAAATAAGTCTATTACTGGAGCTAGGATACCACAGGAAGTCACACAGATACACAAACATATTTATCTATGTAGATACACTAACTTATAACACCACTTTTTTTGTCAAGTTACCTGATTATTTATAAGAAGTTTAAATATGAATTACCTACTTTTTGTCTACCAAGAATTTCCAGAATAAAAATTTGCAGATAATTAATTAAATAAGCAACTTTAAAAAAATTAAAACGAATAAGTAAATAAAAGTATTATAAAATGCTAGTATAGACCATTCTGGCATGGCAAAAATGTAAGCCCATAAATTAAAAACATAAATCTCATTACAGCCAAGTTAAATACAATACAGGGTGAGTTACCCCTTAGAAAAACTTAAAAAATCTTCATCTAATTGTATATAGGTATAGACAAGTGTGTGGCGAAACTGCACAATGGCCTTTGACTTGGTTTTAATTTTAATGGCTGTAGTCAATCAACAACGGCCAAGACTGAAAGCTTAAAAATGCCTGTGATAATCAGGTTCCCTGCCTCTGTTTATGTTGCTTAATCTCACTAATCGATGAAATCTACCCATTACTTAAAAGGTGGAATCTATCTATTACTATGATCTGGTATTACTATTGTTACAAAAGAGCAGATTCGAAAAATATAATTTAATATTAAAACAAAATATCAGTTTATGATAAGATTACAACCTACCTATGTATGTATTTTTGTCTATACTTACCACAATGTTTTTAAATTAATTCAAAGTCAAATTTCTAGTAGGTACCTAGATATACATAAACACACATACATAAATACATATTGTTTTTCACTGAGTTTGCTGTTAAATTTACTTTTAGCCCCTATAGAGATAAGATAATAAGTAGGTACAGAAAAAGGAACATTAGGTTAAGTAAAACCTATGTATGCAATAAAATATGTATCGAACATCAGGATGTACAATTACAAGTACTAAGTATGAAAATATTAAATACCTTTGTAAATTTGTATAGTCACATGAGTTATTGTGTAAAACAGTTGTTCAGATAACTGAGAAAGAATCTATTCTATAATAAGCAGAAGTAGAAGTAGGTAACTTTCAGTCACAGAACACCTAATAAGTACTCATGGCTTTCAGTTAAACTAACTTAGTACCTAGGTACAGAGGGCCGCATATTAGATTGCCACATGCGTGCACTTTGCGCTGCTATAATAAGGACGGTTTTGCAATGACAATGGAGTACCAACCTGATGCGCTGGGCTTTGTAATAACAACAAAATGCTTTTCGAATACGAAACTATTGGTTTCAACTAATAAATACTAACCGTGATCGGAAATCGTCAAACATAAAAAACAATGACTATGTCAATGACATTGTGCGCTGTCATGCAGTCATTATCATAAAATAGATACACTTTTACATCAACATTAATACAATATTCACTAACCTTCTGCTACGCACTCTGGAGTAAACGGGACGACGCTGCTTCTGGATTCCATCTTGTTCACTATTCTGCGGCACCTATTTGAAAAGATGTTATTAGGTATATTTCAAATGTGTTTGAATAAAACAACGATGTGACCATCGCTAATTGTTTTAATCGAATTAAATCTTTACAAATAAACTTAACAATAATGAATTATTAATTTAAAATTGATAAAATTCACAAATCTTACCTGTAATCAGAAAAAACAAAACACTGTGTATTGCATTGGAATTGCCGCGTTTTAGAAAGCCTTTTTTTTTAAATTATAGCCAGTGTCTTATTGAAAATAAGTTCAACTTATTTCTAAACGTATAATATTATAATTCTCCTTTAAAATATAGAAAATGACATCAAAAGTTAAAAAGAATTTAAAAACTAATCAAGAACTTTTTCTTATTAGAAGATGCTTAGATGAAATCTGTGGCGACATTTGGTATTGATTTTCGAACGCACCCATTGATTTTGGCTTGACAATGACAGACGTCATGTTGACAGAACGGAAGTTTCGGAACGGAACACAACAGGGCTACGGTCCGAATGACGATAATATCGATATTATCGCTCAAACATTGGTCCGATTGACGTGTTAGCGCGCTCACAGTGCTGACAGTGACGTCACTCATGACGTCATTACCGACGCCATTTTGCGCTAACAACGACCATGCCTCGACGCGTAATCACTGTGAGCGATCTGTCAAACATCTGTCAAACGCACGTCAAAATAAACAAATTGAAAGTGTTTTTCATGTGTTTTTTTAAGGTTTTCCTTTAAAGTTCTTCTTTCTTTGTTATTGGCGTGGGTGATGTCTAATTAAACTCCTTGAGCAGAAAAAATTTATCTTCAGAAGGTAAACAAAGATTTTGAGGTTAGAAATACCGTAAGCGCGCTAACGTTCTGGTCCGATTCGATAACTGTCATTTGTCGATTTTAGCGTTGTCATCCATTCGGACCAGGCCGTTAGCGTTGGCGCGCTGTTATCGCCAAAATCGTCATTCGGACCGTAGCCAAGGACGGACAGGTTTCAAAAAGTAAATAGAAAGCGTCATCTTTTGTATTTATCAACTATCAACTGCTTTACAGTTTAAAAGTTCAACAAATCCAACAAAGGAGTGTTTCTATTGAGTGTCTTTCCAATCCTGTCAAGGATTCCCTGGAAACTTACTCTTTAAGTGGAATGTCAATCAAATAACTTCAGGAGTACTGGAGTACTGTGACGCTCTACAATAGATTCTAGAATAATGAACAGAGTGAAGAACGATGGCAACAAATACATACTACATGGTAGTTTCTTGTAATTAGTGTTTGACTGAATGTATTAAGTAAAAGAACCATAACTCAAATTTAATGCCTACTTTTCTATACAACTTTAATGCCTACAGGCAGAATATCAGCGCTACAGGTAAAACTTTAGCATTATGCTGAGCCTGCACCGTTTTCATCTGTGCAATGCAGGCTGCACAGTGCAGCACGTTTAAGTATATGTTATAAGTTTGTGTTTTTGTAATCATATTTTTAAATAATTTTTTTTTGTTGATGTCTGTATTGTACAAAACCAAACCAAGTAAAAGACTAAGTTACCACTTTGAGGTTAATCAAGTTTTTCACTATGAGAAAATATCAATAAAAAATACCCGCTTAACTATTTTACCTGTAAACAAATTACCTACAAGCTATGTCGAGTACCTAATCAATCAGTCCAGATGACATAATGGTTACAGTAACATGTAATGAAAGAATACATTTGTAATTATTGTCACCATAATATGTATTTTAATTGATTTCTTTAATTTTGTATTTTTATTGTCATTAAAAAAATTACTCTAAAACTTAGTAACAATTTTATTTAGGTACAGTCAACGGCACATCAATTTCCAATTTCAAATTTCCCCAATGGATAGTAAACTCTAATGCTTGGAGAAAAAATTGTTTGAAGAAATTTGACAGTTTTGGATAGCATGATGTGCTGTTGTCCCTGTACATCCTAGCAGACATGTTTTATATTATTTTTCCCTATTTTGAAGTAATTTTTGTTTCAAAAAATATGTATGTTCTGATTTGGATTTGTACCCCACTGCAATATGTACAGAGGCCAGCGCATCAGGTTAGGTACATAACCTTTTCATTGCAAAACCTCTCTTATCACAACAGCACGTAATCCATGGCCAAACACTCCAACACTACTTCCAAGGGTCAACCATACCTCCTCCTTGATAAACTTTACTGCTTCATAGGACAACAAACAACATAGGTAATGAATATGTGGGCTGATGAAGCATGCTCAACAGGGGTAGGATAATAGACACTACGGCTGAAAATTATCTACAATGCAGTATGAAAACCTGCAATACTACGATTTTTTGTAGCTTGCTCCTACAAAAGTTATTTTCCATTTTTAGAGGTTATTACACTTAAGTAAGTATAAGTAATTAAAGAAAAAAGAGGTTTACCGAATATTTATTATTTTACTTGAAAGATACTTTTGAAATTCAAAGTAAGAACTTTCTGATGTAAGTATTTAAGTGGGAACCTAAAGGAAACAACACAAAAGATGTTGTTTGTAGGTTAGAATATTTGAAATAAACCTAAATTATTCATCATAAGTTGGTAAGTATTTGAAAAGTAGAAAAGTATAAGTAGGTAGTTACGCCATCCTCGACTTTTGAATTAATATTGATAGGATGACTTACCTTAATTTTCGCTAACTACCTAATTAAAAGTCACCCAAAATACCAAAAAGATAATGTAACCCCGATAAACTGTAAACCATACTCGTGCCATATCTACATATACCTATGTCCGCCGTTTTGGATGTCATTTTCGAACTCAGCACCTCCAAAAATCAATTAAATGACACAATGTCGACAGTTCTAAAAAATGCATGTCCGCCATCTTGGATTTCAAAACTGATATCATTTTCGAAATCAGTAACCCTGAAAACCTATTAGGTACATATTTCTAAAACTGCATGTCCACCATCTTTGATTTCAAAATGGATGTCATTTCCGGAATGCTGATGGCGATCGGCGGGTATGTCCATACAGGTATGTCCGCCATTTTGGATGTCATTTTCGAACTCAGCTCGACAGTTCTGAAAAGATCATGTCCGCCATCTTGGATTACAAAAATTGAAATCAGCAACCCCGAAAACCTATTAAACGACACCTATGACGTTTTTTTTCTAAAACTGCATGTCCGCCATCTTGGATTTCAAAATAGATGTCATTTACGGAGTCAGCACCTCCGCAAACCCACTAAACGACACCCATAACGGATTTTTCCAAAAAATGCATGTCCACCATCTTTGATTTCAAAATGGATGTCATTTTCGGAATCAGCACCCCCGACAACCTATCAAACGACACCCATGTCGGTTTTTTACAAAAAATGCATGTCCGCCATCTTTGATTTCAAAATGGATGTCATTTTCGGAATCAGCACCCCCGACAACCTATCAAACGACACCCATGTCGGTTTTTTACAAAAAATGCATGTCCGCCATCTTGGATTTCAAAATGGATGTCATTTTCGGAATCAGCACCCCCGAAAACCTATTAAACGACACCCATGTCGGCATGCCCAAAAATTTCAGAAGGCGGTCGGCGGGTAATATGCTTGGTGACGCTTCGGGCTTCGCCCTACGCGGAGCTCGGCCTTCGGCCTCGCCCTATACGCAGCTCGGCTCGGCCTTCGGCCTCGCCTCACCTTTAGAATCTAAACTTAAATGGCGGCCATCTTGGATTGGGGGGGGGGGGACACTCTGGGCTTCGCCCTACGCGGAGCTCGGCCTTCGGCCTCGCCTTATACGCAGCTCGCCTCGGCCTGCGGCCTCGCCTCGCGGCGCGTCGTGGTTCGGCTCGGCCTTCGGCCTCGCCTCACCACTCCTTGTATGGCGGCCATCTTGGAAAATGGCGAAATCGAAAAACTTTTCAGATATTCAGATTCAACGACCCCTAAAACCCCCGGATACCGAATTTGGTCCGGATCAGAGGAGATACAAAAATCTCGTTTTTGTATGGCGGCCATTTTGTTTTTTTGAAAATCGAAAAAATTTTGTCACCGGTAGACTTCGACCAGGGTGTGGGTCGACCTTTGTTCGATCACCACCGGTCCAAGTCCAACGGTTCGCCCGGGAAGGTGGGTCGCGACCTGATGAGGAGGAGAATCCGAAGATGTCGAGGTTTTCCCATACTCGACGGAATATTCTGACTACACCTCCCATACATCATTTTCACCTCCCGACCCTCCTTCTGGGAGAACAATTATGTCAGTCAGTGAGTGAGTGAGTGGTAATCTAGCTTTATATAGTATAACAAGTTTTCGCGTGGTGCGCGACCTGCTAAAGCAGGCCGCGAGGCGGTTGTGCTACCCTATTTGTAGGGTCAAAAAGGCGTTTATTCTTTTTTTGGTTTTTCACGGCCACCATCTTGGATTTAAAAATCGATGTTATTTTAAGTATCAGTACCCCCGAAAACCTAAAAAACAACACCCATGACGGATTTTTCCAAAAAATGCATGTCCGCCATCTTTGATTTGAAAATAAATGTAGTTTTCGGGATCAGCAAACCTGAAAACCTATTAAACGACACCCATGACAGTTTTTAAAAAAAAATGCATGTCCGCCATCTTGGATATCAAAATGGATGTCATTTTTGGAATCACCACCCCCGAAAACCTATTAAACGACATCCATGTCGGTATGCCCGAAAATTTCATATCCGCCATCTTTGATTTTTGGTGGGGAATATCGAGACGCTCCGGGCTTCACCCTTCGCGTCACGATTCCCCCAACTAAAATCTAAGATGGCGGATATGAAATTTTCGGATGGCGGTCGGCCGGTAAGATTCTTGGTGACGCTTCGGGCTTCGCCCAACGTGGAGCTCGGCCTTCGGCCTCGCCCTATACGCAGCTCGGCTCGGCCTTCGGCCTTGCCTCGCGCGTTCGGCTCGGTCTACGACCTCGCCTCACCTTTAGAATCTAAACTTAAATGGCGGCCATCTTGGATTGGGGGGGAGACTCCGGGCTTCGCCCTACGCGGAGCTCGGCCTTCGGCCTCGCCTTATACGCAGCTCGCCTCGGCCTGCGGCCTCGCCTCGCTTCGCGTCGTGGTTCGGCTCGGCCTTCGGCCTCGCCTCACCACTCCTTGTATGGCGGCCATCTTGGAAAATGGCGAAATTGAAAATCTTTTCCGATATTCGGATTCAGCGACCCCTAAAACCCCCGGATACCTTATTCGGTCCGAATCGGAGGATATATCCGAAGCGGATATGAAATTTTCGGATTGCGGTCGGCCGGTAATATGCTTGGTGACGCTTCGGGCTTCGCCCTACGCGGAGCTCGGCCTTCGGCCTCGCCCTATACGCAGCTCGGCTCGGCCTTCGGCCTCGCCTCGCGCGTTCGGCTCGGTCTGCGACCTCGCCTCACCCTTAGAATCTAAACTTAAATGTCGGCCATCTTAGATTGGGGGGGAGGACGCTCCGGGCTTCGCCCTACGCGGAGCTCGGCCTTCGGCCTCACTTTATACGCAGCTCGCCTCGGCCTGCGGCCTCGCCTCGCGGCGCGTCGTGGTTCGGCTCGGCCTTCGGCCTCGCCTCACCACTCCTTGTATGGCGGCCATCTTGGAAAATGGCGATATTAAAAATTTTACCAGATATTCAGATTCAGCGACCCCTAAAACCCCCGGATACCGAATTTGGTCTGGATCAGAGGAGATACAAAAATCTCGTTTTTGTATGGCGGCCATTTTGTTTTTTTGAAAATCGAAAAAATTTTGTCACCGGTAGACTTCGACCAGGGTGTGGGTCGACCTTTGTTCGATCACCACCGGTCCAAGTCCAACGGTTCGCCCGGGAAGGTGGGTCGCGACCTGATGAGGAGGAGAATCCGTAGATCTCGAGGTTTTCCCATACTCGACGGAATATTCTGACCACACTTTTCGTACATCATTTTCACCTCCCGACCCTCCTTCTGGGAGAACAATTATGTCAGTCAGTGAGTGAGTGAGTGGTAATCTAGCTTTATATAGTATAACTAGGTTTCGCGTGGTGCGCGACCTGCTAAAGCAGGCCGCGAGGCGGTTGTGCTACCCTATTTGTAGGGTCAAAAAGGCGTTCATACTTTTTTTGGTTTGTCACGACCGCCACCTTGGATTTCAAAATGGATGTCAGTTTCGTAATCAGCATCCCCGAAAACCTATTAAACGACACCCATGACGGTATTTTCCAAAAAATCCATGTCCGCCATCTTGGATTTCAAAATAGATGTCATTTTCGCAATCAGCACCCCAGAAAACGTATTAAACGACACCCATGACGGTTTTTTACAAAAAATGCATGTCCGCAATCTTGGATTTCAAAATGGATGTCATTTTCGGAATCAGCACCCCCGGAAACCTATTAAACGACACCCATGTCGGCATGCCCGAAAATTTCATATCCGCCATCTTGGATTTTTGGTGGGGAGAATCGAGACGCTCCGGGCTTCGCCCTTCGCGTCACGATTCCCCCAACTAAAATCCAAGATGGCGGATATGAAATTTTCGGATTGCGGTCGGCCGGTAAGATGCTTGGTGACGCTTCGGGCTTCGCCCTACGCAGAGCTCGGCCTTCGGCCTCGCCCTATACGCAGCTCGGCTTGGCCTTCGGCCTCGCCTCGCGCGGTCGGCTCGGTCTACGACCTCGCCTCACCTTTAGAATCTAAACTTAAATGGCGGCCATCTTGGATTGGGGGGGGACGCTCCGGGCTTCGCCCTACGCGGAGCTCGGCCTTCGGCCTCGCTTTATACGCAGCTCGCCTCGGCCTGCGGCCTCGCCTCGCGGCACGTCGTGGTTCGGCTCGGCCTTCGGCCTCGCCTCACCACTCCTTGTATGGCGGCCATCTTGGAAAATGGCGATATCAAAAATTTTATTAGATATTCAGATTCAGCGACCCCTAAAACCCCAGGATACCGAATTTGGTCCGGATCAGAGGAGATACAAAAATCTCGTTTTTGTATGGCGGCCATTTTGTTTTTTTAAAAATCGAAAAAATTTTGTCACCGGTAGACTTCGACCAGGGTGTGGGTCGACCTTTGTTCGAGCACCACCGGTCCAAGTCCAACGGTTCGCCCAGGAAGGTGGGTCGCGACCTGATGAGGAGAAGAATCCGAAGATGTCGAGGTTTTTCCATACTCGACGGAAAATTCTGACCACACCTCTCATACATCATTTTCACCTCCCGACCCTCCTTCTGGGAGAACAATTATGTCAATCAGTCAGTCAGTCAGTGGTAATGTAGCTTTATATAGTATAACTAGGTTTCGCGTGGTGCGCGACCTGCTAAAGCAGGTCGCGAGGCGGTTGTGCCTTTTTTTATAAATTTTAAAAAAGTTTTTTATTTTTTTTGTTTTTCACGGCCGCCATCTTGGATTTAAAAATGGATGTTATTTTCTTAATCAGCACCCCTGAATACCGAAAAAACGACACCTATGGCGATATTTTGCAAAAAATTTATGTCCACCATCTTGGATTTCAAAACGTATGTCATTTTCGGAATCAGCACCCCCGAAAACCTATTAAAAGACACCCATAACGGTATTTACCAAAAAATCCATGTCCGCCATCTTGGATTTCAAAATGGATGTCATTTTCGAAATCAGCACCCCTGAAAACCTATTAAACGACACCCATGTCGGTATGATGGCGGTCGGCTATTAATATGCTTGGTGACGCTTCGGGCTTCGCCCTACGCGGAGCTCGGCCTTCGGCCTCGCCCTATACGCAGCTCGCCTCGGCCTACGGCCTCGGCTTGCGCGTTCGGCTCGGTCTGCGACCTCGCCTCACCTTAAAAATCTAAACTTGTATTGCGGCCATCTTTGATTGGGGGGGGGGGGGGGAAGCTCCGGGCTTCGCCCTACGCGGAGTTCGGCCTTCGGCCTCACCCTATACGCGGCTCGCCTCGGCCTTCGGCCTCGCCTCGCGCGTTCGGCTCGGTCTTCGACCTCGCCTCACCTTAAGAATCTAAACTTGTATGGCGGCCATCTTTGATTGGAAGGGGGGGCCGCTCCGGGCTTCGCCCTACGCGGAGTTCGGCCTTCGGCCTCACCCTATACGCGGCTCGCCTCGGCCTTCGGCCTCGCCTCGCGCGTTCGGCTCGGTCTTCGACCTCGCCTCACCTTTAGAATCTAAACTTGTATGGCGGCCATCTTTGACTGGGCGGGGGGACGCTCCGGGCTTTGCCCTACGCGGAGTTCGGCCTTCGGCCTCACCCTATACGCGGCTCGCCTCGGCCTTCGGCCTCGTCTCGCGCGTTCGGCTCGGTCTTCGACCTCGCCTCACCTTTAGAATCTAAACTTGTATGGCGGCCATCTTTGATTTGGGGGGGGGGGACGCTCCGGGCTACGCCCTGCGAAGAGCTCGGCCTTCGGCCTCGCCTTTTACGCAGCTCGCCTCGGCCTACGGCCTCGCCTCGCGGCGTGGCGTCGTGGTTCGCCACGGCCTGCGGCCTCGCCTCACCACTCCTTGTATGGCGGTCATCTTGGAAAATGGTGGAATCGAAAAACTGACCCGATATTCGGAATCTGCGTCCCCGAAACCCCCCAGATACCGATTTTCGTCCGGATCGGAGCAACTTCATTTCCGGCCGACATCTTGGATCCGCCATCTGGAAAAAAAAATTTGACAGCTAGCTGCCCCCCACCCCCCTGTAAAACATTTGTTCGAGCACACCCCACTTATGTCAAACGGTTCCGGAGATACAGCAATAATCATTTTGTATGGCGGCCATCTTGTTTTTGCGAAAATCGAAAAAATGACGTCACCTGTAGAATTCGACCAGGGTGTGGGTCGACCTTTGTTCGAGCGCCACTGCTCCATCTGCAACGGTTCGCCCGGGAAGGTGGGTCGCCACCTGATGAGAAGGTGGATCCGAGGATCTCGAGGTTTTCCCGTACCCTCCGCACCACCCTCTCCACACCCTCCATACAAAGTTTTCACCTCCCGCCGCTCCATCTGGGAGAACAATCGATGTTATATTAAGAATCAGTACCCCCAAAAACCTAAAAATCGACACCCATGACACTTTTTCACACAAAATGCATGTCTGCCATCTTGGATTTCAAATTAGATGTCATTTTCGGAATCAGCACCACCGAAAACCTATTAAACGACACCCATGTCGGTATGCCGGTATGGCGGTCGGCAGGTAAGATGCTTGGTGACGCTTCGGGCTTCGCCCTACGCGGAGCTCGGCCTTCGGCCTCGCCTCACCTATAGAATCTAAACTTAAATGGCGGCCATCTTGGATTGGGGGGGGGGGACGCTCCGGGCTTCGCCCTACGCGGAGCTCGTCCTTCGGCCTAGCCTTATACGCAGCTCGCCTCGGCCTGCGGCCTCGCCTCGCTGCGCGTCGGGGGGGGAGCAGCACCCCCGGATACCGAATTTGGTGCGAATCGGAGGAGATACAAAAATCTCGTTTTTGTATGGCGGCCATCTTGTTTTTTTGAAAATCGAAAAAATTTTGTCACCGGTAGACTTTGACCAGGGCGTGGGTTGATTTTTATTGGAGCACCATCGGTCCAACTCCAACGGTTCGCCCGGGAAGGTGGGTCGCGACCTGCTAAAGCAGGCCGCGAGGCGGTTGTGCTACCCTATTTTAGGGTCAAAAAGGCGTTTATTCTTTTTTTGGTTTTTTACCGCCACCATCTTGGGTTTGAAAATCGATGTTATTTTAAGAATCAGTACCCCCGAAAACCTCAAAAACGACACCCATGACGAATTTTTCCAAAAAATGCATGTCCGCCATCTTGGATTTGAAAATAAATGTCATTTTCGGGATCAGCAAACCCGAAAACCTATTAAACGACACCCATGACAGTTTTTCACAAAAAATGCATGTCCACCATCTTGGATTTCAAAATGGATGTCATTTTTGGAATCACCACCCCTAAAAACCTATTAAACAACACCCATGTCGGTATGCCCGAAAATTTCATATCCGCCATCGTGGATTTTTGGTGGGGAGAATCGAGACGCTCCGGGCTTCGCCCTTCGCGTCACGATTCCCCCAACTTAAATCCAAGATGGCGGATATGAAATTTTCGGATGGCGGTCGGCCAGTAAGATGCTTGGTGACGCTTCGGGCTTCGCCCTACGCGGAGCTCGGCCTTCGGCCTCGCCCTATACGCAGCTCGGCTCGGCCTTCGGCCTCGCCTCGCGCGTTCGGCTCGGTCTGCGACCTCGCCTCACCTTTAGAATCTAAACTTAAATGTCGGCCATCTTGGATTGGGGGGGACGCTCCGGGCTTCGCCCTACGCCTACGCGGCCTCGCTTTATACGCAGCTCGCCTCACCACTCCTTGTATGGTGGCCATCTTGGAAAATGGTGGAATCGAACAACTTACCAAATATTCGGATTCAGCGACCCCAAAAACCCCTGGATACCGAATTTGGTCCGAATCGGAGGATATACAAAAATATCAATTTTGTATGGCGGCCATCTTGTTTTTGCGAAAATCGAAAAAATTTTGTCGCCGGTAGAATTCGATCAGGGTGTGGGTTGACCTTTGTTCGAGCACTGCGGGTCCAACTTCAACGGTTCGCCCGGGAAGGTGGGTTGCGACCTGATGAGGAGAATATTCCGAAGATATCGAGGTTTTCCCATACCCGACGGAAAATTCTGACCACACCCTTGATACATCATTTTCACCTCCCGACCCTCCTTCTGGGAGAACAATTATGTCAATCAGTCAGTCAGTCAGTCAGTGGTAATGTAGCTTTATATAGTATAACTAGGTTTCGCGTGGTGCGCGACCTGCTAAAGCAGGACGCGGGGCGGTTTTGCTTTTTTTTATTAATTTTAAAAAGTTTTTAATTTTTTTTTTCACGGCCGCCGTCTTGGATTTAAAAATGGATGTTATTTTCTTAATCAGCACCCCTGAATACCCAAAAAACGACACCCATGATGGTATTTTCCAAAAAATCCATGTCCGCCATCTTGGATTTCAAAATGGATGTCATTTTCGAAATCAGCACCCCTGAAAACCTATTAAACGACACCCATGTCGGTATGATGGCGGTCGGCTGGTAATATGCTTGGTGACGCTTCGGGCTTCGCCCTACGCGGAGCTCGGCCTTCGGCCTCGCCCTATACGCAGCTCGCCTCGGCCTACGGCCTCGGCTCGCGCGTTCGGCTCGGTCTGCGACCTCGCCTCACCTTAAAAATCTAAACTTGTATGGCGGCCATCTTTGATTTGGGGGGGGACGCTCCGGGCTTCGCCCTACGCGGAGTTCGGCCTTCGGCCTCACCCTATACGCGGCTCGCCTCGGCCTTCGGCCTCGCCTCGCGCGTTCGGCTCGGTCTTCGACCTCGCCTCACCTTTAGAATCAAAACTTGTATGGCGACCATCTTTGATTGGGGAGGGGCCGCTCCGGGCTTCGCCCTACGCGGAGTTCGGCTTTCGGCCTCACCCTATACGCGGCTCGCCTCGGCCTTCGGCCTCGCCTCGCGCGTTCGGCTCGGTCTTCGACCTCGCCTCACCTTAAAAATCTAAACTTGTATGGCGGCCATCTTGGATTTCGGGGGGGGGGACGCTCCGGGCTACGCCCTGCGCGGAGCTCGGCCTTCGGCCTCGCCTTTTACGCAGCTCGCCTCGGCCTACGGCCTCGCCTCGCGGCGTGGCGTCGTGGTTCGCCTCGGCCTGCGGCCTCGCCTCACCACTCCTTGTATGGCGGCCATCTTGGAAAATGGTGGAATTGAAAAACTTAACCAATATTCGGAATCTTCGTCCCCCAAACCCCCCAGATACCGATTTTCGTCCGGATCGGAGCAACTTCATTTCCGGCCGCCATCTTGGATCCGCCATCTTGAAAAAAAAATTTAACAGCCACCTGCCCCTCACACCCCTGTAAAACATTTGTTCGAGCACACCCCACTTATGTCAAACGGTTCCGGAGATACAGCAATAATCATTTTGTATGGCGGCCATCTTGTTTTTGCGAAAATCGAAAAAATGACGTCACCGGTAGAATTCGACCAGGGTGTGGGTCGACCTTAGTTCGAGCGCCACCGCTCCATCTGCAACGGTTCGCCCGGGAAGGTGGGTCGCCACCCGATGAGAAGGTGGATCCGAGGATCTCGAGGTTTTCCCGTACCCTCCGCGACACCCTCTCCACACCCTTCATACAAAGTTTTCACCTCCCGCCGCTCCATCTGGGAGAACAATTCTGTCACCCAGTCAGTCAGCGGTATTGTAGCTTTATATAATATAAAACTAGGTTTCGCGTGGTGCGCGACCTGCTAAAGCAGGTCGCGAGGCGGTTGTGACTTTTTTTATAAATTTTAAAAAAGTTTTTAATTTTTTTTTGTTTTTCACGGCCGCCATCTTGGATTTAAAAATGGATGTTATTTTCTTAAACAGCACCCCTGAATACCCAAAAAACGACACCCATGACGATATTTAGCAAAAAATTTATGTCCGCCATCTTGGATTTCAAAACGTATGTCATTTTCGGAATCAGCACCCCAGAAAACCTATTAAAGGACACCCATGACGGTATTTTCCAAAAAATCCATGTCCGCCATCTTGGATTTCAAAATGGATGTCATTTTCGAAATCAGCACCCCTGAAAACCTATTAAACGACACCCATGTCGGTATGATGGCGGTCGGCTGGTAATATGCTTGGTGACGCTTCGGGCTTCGCCCTACGAGGAGCTCGGCCTTCGGCCTCGCCCTATACGCAGCTCGCCTCGGCCTACGGCCTCGGCTCGCGCGTTCGGCTCGGTCTGCGACCTCAACTCACCTTAAAAATCTAAACTTGTATGGCGGCCATCTTTGATTGGGGAGGGGGACGCTCCGGGCTTCGCCCTACGCGGAGTTCGGCCTTCGGCCTCGCTTCGCGCGTTCGGCTCGGTCTTCGACCTCGCCTCACCTTTAGAATCTAAACTTGTATGGCGGCCATCTTTGATTGGGGGGGGGGGGCCGCTCCAGGCTTCGCCCTACGCGGAGTTCGGCCTTCGGCCTCACCCTATATGCGGCTCGCCTCGGCCTTCGGCCACGTCTCGCGCGTTCGGCTCGGTCTTCGACCTCGCCTCACCTTTAGAATCTAAACTTGTATGGCGGCCATCTTGGATTTGGGGGGAGGACGCTCAGGGCTACGCCCTGCGCGGAGCTCGGCCTTCAGCCTTGCCTTTTACGCAGCTCGCCTCGGCCTAAAGCCTCGCCTCGCAGCGTGGCGTCGTGGTTCGGCTCGGCCTGCGGCCTCGCCTCACCACTCCTTGTATGGCGGCTATCTTGGAAAATGGTGGAATCGAAAAACTTACCCGATATTCGGAATCTTCGTCCCCCAAACCCCCCAGATACCGATTTTCGTCCGGATCGGAGCAACTTCATTTCCGGCCGCCATCTTGGATCCGCCATCTTGAAAAAAATTTGACAGCCAGCTGCCTCCCACCCCCCTGTAAAACATTTGTTCGAGCACACTCCACTTATGTCAAACGGATCCGGAGATACAGCAATAAACATTTTGTATGGCGGCCATCTTGTTTTTGCGAAAATCAAAAAAATGACGTCACCGGTAGAATTTGACCAGGGTGTGGGTCGACCTTAGTTTGAGCGCCACCGCTCCATCTGCAACGGTTCGCCCGGGAAGGTGGGTCGCCACCCGATGAGAAGGTGGATCCGAGGATCTCGAGGTTTTCCCGTACCCTCCGCGTCACCCACTCCACACCTCCCATACAAAGTTTTCACCTCCCGCCGCTCCATCTGGGAGAACAATTCTGTCACCCAGTCAGTCAGTCAGTGGTATTGTAGCTTTATATAATATAATAACTAGATTTCGCGTGGTGCGCGACCTGCTAAAGCAGGCCGCGAGGCGGTTGTGCTACCCTATTTGTAGGGTCAAAAAGGCGTTCATACATTTTTTGGTTTGTCACGACCGCCATCTTTGATTTCAAAATGGATGTCAGTTTCGTAATCAGCACCACCGAAAACCTATTAAACGACACCCATGACGGTACTTTCCAAAAAATCCATGTCCGCCATCTTGGATTTCAAAATAGATGTCATTTTCGCAATCAGCACCCCAGAAAACGCATTAAACGACATCCATGACGGTTTTTTACAAAAAATTCATGTCCGCCATCTTGGATTTCAAAATTGATGTCATTTTCGGAATCAGCACCCCCGAAAACCTATTAAACGACACCCATCACGGTATTTTCCAAAAAATCCATGTCCGCCATCTTGGATTTCAAAATGGATGTCATTTTCGAAATCAGCACCCCTGAAAACCTATTAAACGACACCCATGTTGGTATGATGGCGGTCGGCTGGTAACATGCTTGGTGACGCTTCGGGCTTCGCCCTACGCGGAGCTCGGCCTTCGGCCTCGCCCTATACGCAGCTCGCCTCGGCCCACGGCCTCGGCTCGCGCGTTCGGCTCGGTCTGCGACCTCGCCTCACCTTTAGAATCTAAACTTGTATGGCGGCCATCTTTGATTGGGGGGGGGGACGCTCCGGGCTTCGCCCTACGCGGAGTTCGGCCTTCGGCCTCACCCTATACGCGGCTCGCCTTGGCCTTCGGCCTCGTCTCGCGCGTTCGGCTCGGTCTTCGACCTCGCCTCACCTTTAGAATCTAAACTTGTATGGCGGCCATCTTGGATTTGGGGGGGGACGCTCCGGGCTACGCCCTGCGCGGAGCTCGGCCTTCGGCCTCGCCTTTTACGCAGCTCGCCTCGGCCTACGGCCTCGCCTCGCGGAGTGGCGTCGTGGTTCGGCTCGGCCTGCGGCCTCGCCTCACCACTCCTTGTATGGCGGCCATCTTGGAAAATGGTGGAATCGAAAAACTGATCCGATATTCGGAATCTTCGACCCCTAAACCCCCTAGATACCGATTTTCGTCCAGATCGGAGCAACTTCATTTCCGGCCGCCATCTTGGATCCGCCATCTTGAAAAAAAAATTTGACAGCCAGCTGCCCCCCACCCTTCTGTAAAACATTTGTTCGAGCACACTCCTCTTATGTCAAACGGATCCGGAGATACAGCAATAAACATTTTGTATGGCGGCCATCTTGTTTTTGCGAAAATCGAAAAAATGACGTCACCGGTAGAATTCGACCAGGGTGTGGGTCAACCTTAGTTCGAGCGCCACCGCTCCATCTGCAACGGTTCGCCCGGGAAGGTGGGTCGCCACCCGATGAGAAGGTGGATCCGAGGATCTCGAGGTTTTCCCGTACCCTCCGCGTCACCCACTCCACACCTCCCATACAAAGTTTTCACCTCCCGCCGCTCCATCTGGGAGAACAATTCTGTCACCCAGTCAGTGAGTGAGTGAGTGGTATTGCAGCTTTATATAATATAACTAGGTTTCGCGTGGTGCGCGACCTGCTAAAGCAGGTCGCGAGGCGGTTGTGCCTTTTTTTATAAATTTTAAAAAAGTTATTAATTTTTTTTTGTTTTTCACGGCCGCCAACTTGGATTTAAAAATGGATGTTATTTTCTTAAACAGCATCCCTAAATACCCAAAAAACGACACCCATGACGATATTTAGCAAAAAATTTAAGTCCGCCATCTTGGATTTCAAAACGTATGTCATTTTCGAAATCAGCACCCCCGAATACCTATTAAACAACACCCATGAAGGTATTTTCAAAAAATCCATGTCCGCCATCTTGGATTTCAAAACGGATGTCATTTTCGAAATCAGCAACCCTGAAAACCTATTAAACGACACCCATGTTGGTATGATGGCGGTCGGCTGGTAATATGCTTGGTGACGCTTCGGGCTTCACCCTACGCGGAGCTCGGCCTTCGGCCTCGCCCTATACGCAGCTCGCCTCGGCTCGCGCGTTCGGCTCGGTCTGCGACCTCGCCTCACCTTAAAAATCTAAACTTGTATGGCGGCCATCTTTGATTGGGGGGGGGGGGGACGCTCCGGGCTTCGCCCTACGCGGAGTTCGGCCTTCAGCCTCACCCATTACGCGGCTCGCCTCGGCCTTCGGCCTCGCCTCGCGCGTTCGGCTCGTTCTTCGACCTCGCCTCACCCTAAAAATCTAAACTTGTATGGCGGCCATCTTTAATTAGGGGGGGGACGCTCCGGGCTTCGCCCTACGCGGCCTCGTCTTCTACGCAGCTCGCCTCGGCCTACGGCCTCGCATCGCGGCGTGGCGTCGTGGTTACGCTCGGCCTGAGGCCTCGCCTCACCACGCCTTGTATGGCGGCCATCTTGGAAAATGGTGGAATCGAAAAACTGACGCGATATTCGGAATCTTCGTCCCCCAAACCCCCCAGATACCGATTTTCGTCCGGATCGGAGCAACTTCATTTCCGGCCGCCATCTTGGATCCGCCATCTTGAAAAAAAATTTTGACAGCATCCTGCCCCTCACCCCCCTGTAAAACATTTGTTCGAGCACACCCCACTTATGTCAAACGGTTCCGGAGATACAGCAATAATTATTTTGTATGGCGGCCATCTTGTTTTTGCGAAAATCGAAAAAATGACGTCACCGGTAGAATTCGACCAGGGAGTGGGTCGACCTTTGTTCGAGCGCCACCGCTCCATCTGCGACGGTTCGCCCGGGAAGGTGGGTCGCCACCTGATGAGAAGGTGGATCCGAGGATCTCGAGGTTTTCCCGTACCCTCCGCACCACCCTCTCCACACCCCCTATACAAAGTTTTCACCTCCCGCCGCTCCATCTGGGAGAACAATTCTGTCACCCAGTGAGTGAGTGAGTGAGTGGTATTGTAGCTTTATATAATATAATAACTAGGTTTCGCGTAGTGCGCGACCTGCTTAAGCAGGTCGCGAGGCGGTTGTGCCTTTTTTTATAATTTAAAAAAGTTTTTACTTAATTTTTTTTTGTTTTTCACAGCCGCCATCTTGGATTTAAAAATGGATGTTATTTTCTTAATCAGCAGCCCTGATTACCCAAAAAACGACACCCATTACGATATTTAGCAAAAAATTTATGTCCGCCATCTTGGATTTCAAAACGTACGTCATTTTCGGAATCAGCACCCCCGAAAACCTATTAAAGGACACCCATGACGGTATTTTCCAAAAAATCCATATCCGCCATCTTGGATTTCAAAATGGATGTCATTTTCGAAATCAGCACCCCTGAAAACCTATTAAACGACACCCATGTCGGTATGATGGCGGTCGGCAGGTAATATGCTTGGTGACGCTTCGGGCTTCGCCCTACGCGGAGCTCGGCCTTCGGCCTCGCCCTATACGCAGCTCGCCTCGGCCTATGGCCTCGGCTCGCGCGTTCGGCTCGGTCTGCGACCTCGCCTCACCTTAACAATCTAAACTTGTATGGCGGCCATCTTTGATTGGGGGGGACGCTCCGGGCTTCGCCCTACGCGGAGTTCGGCCTTCGGCCTCACCCTGTACGCGGCTCGCCTCGGCCTTCGGCCTCGCCTCACCTTTAGAATCTAAACTTGTATGGCGGCCATCTTTGATTGGGGGGGGGGACGCTCCGGGCTTCGCCCTACGCGGAGTTCGGTCTTCGGCCTCACCCTATACGCGGCTCGCCTCGGCCTTCGGCCTCGCCTCGCGCGTTCGGCTCGGTCTTCGACCTCGCCTCACCTTTGGAATCTAAACTTGCCGCCATCTAGAATTGGGGGGGGGGGGACGCTCCAGGCTTCGCCCTACGCCAAGTTCGGCCTTCGGCCTTACCCTATACGCGGCTCGCCTCGGCCTTCGGCCTCGTCTCGCGCGTTCGGCTCGGTCTTCGACCTCGCCTCACCTTTAGAATCTAAACTTGTATGGCAGCCGTCTTGGATTTGGGGGGGGGACGCTCCGGGCTACGCCCTGCGCGGAGCTCGACCTTGGTCCTCGCCTTTTACGCAGCTCGCCTCGGCCTACGGCCTCGCCTCGCGGAGTGGCGTCGTGGTTAAGCTCGGCCTGCGGCCTCGCCTCACCACTCCTTGTATGGCGGCCATCTTGGAAAATGGTGGAATCGAAAAACTGATATTCGATTTTAAAACTGATATATAAAAATTGATATACCCGATATTCTGAATCTTCGTCCCCCAAACCCCCCAGATACCGATTTTCGTCCGGATCGGAGCAACTTCATTTCCGGCCGCCATCTTGGATCCGCCATCTTGAAAAAAAAATTTGACAGCCAGCTGCCCCCCACCCCCCTGTAAAACATTTGTTCGAGCACACTCCACTTATGTCAAACGGTTCCGGAGATACAGCAATAATCATTTTATATGGCAGCCATCTTGTTTTTGCGAAAATCGAAAAAATGACGTAACCGGTAGAATTCGACCACGGTGTGGGTCGACCTTAGTTCGAGCGCCACCGCTCCATCTGCAACGGTTCGCCCGGGAAGGTGGGTCGCCACCTGATGAGAAGGTGGATCCGAGGATCTCGAGGTTTTCCCGTACCCTGCGCACCACCCTCTCCACACCCCCCATACAAAGTTTTCACCTCCCGCCGCTCCATCTGGGAGAACAATTCTGTCACCCAGTGAGTGAGTGAGTGAGTGGTATTGCAGCTTTATTGGATTTCAAAACGTTTGTCATTTTCGGAATCAGCACCCCCGAAAACCTATTAAAGGACACCCATGACGGTATTTTCCAAAAAATCCATGTCCGCCATCTTGGATTTCAAAATGGAAGTCATTTTCAAAATCAGCACCCCTGAAAACCTATTAAACGACACCCATGTCGGTATGATGGCGGTCGGCTGGTAATATGCTTGGTGACGCTTCGGGCTTCGCCCTACACGGAGCTCGGCCTTCGGCCTCGCCCTATACGCAGCTCGCCTCGGCCTACGGCCTCGGCTCGCGCGTTCGGCTCGGTCTGCGACCTCGCCTCACCTTAAAATCTAAACTTGTATGGCGGCCATCTTTGATTGGGGGGGGACGCTCCGGAATTCGCCCTACGCGGAGTTCGACCTTCGGCCTCACCCTATACGCGGCTCGCCTTGGCCTTCGGCTCGGCCTGCGGCCTCGCTTCACCACTCCTTGTATGGCGGCCATCTTGGAAAATGGTGGAATCGAAAAACTGATATTCGATTTTAAAACTGATATATAAAAATTGATATACCCGATATTCGGAATCTTCGTCCCCCAAACCCCCCAGATACCGATTTTCGTCCGGATCGGAGCAACTTCATTTCCGGCCGCCATCTTGGATCCGCCATCTTGAAAAAAAAATTTGACAGCCAGCTGCCCCCCACCCCCCTGTAAAACATTTGTTCGAGCACACTCCACTTATGTCAAACGGATCCGGAGATACAGCAATAAACATTTTGTATGGCGGCCATCTTGTTTATGCGAAAATCGAAAAAATGACGTCACCGGTAGAATTCGACCAGGGTGTGGGTTGTTCTTAGTTCGAGCGCCACCGCTCCATCTGCAAAGGTTCGCCCGGGAAGGTGGGTCGCCACCTGATGCGAAGGTGGATCCGAGGATCTCGAGGTTTTCCTGTACCCTCCGCGTCACCCACTCCACACCTCCCATACAAAGTTTTCACCTCTCGCCGCTCCATCTGGGAGAACAATTCTGTCACCCAGTCAGTGAGTGAGTGGTATTGCAGCTTTATATAATATAACTAGTTTTCGCGTGGTGCGCGACCTGCTAAAGCAGGTCGCGAGGCGGTTGTGCCTTTTTTTATAAATTTTAAAAAAGATTTTAATTTTTTTTTGTTATTCACGGCCGCCATCTTGGATTTCAAAATGGATGTTATTTTCTTAATCAGCGCCCCTGAATACCCAAAAAACGACACCCATGACGATATTTTTCAAAAAAATTATGTACGCCATCTTGGATTTCAAAACGTATGTCATTTTCGGAATCAGCACCCCCAAAAACCTATTAAACGACACCCATGACGGTATTTTCCAAAAAATCCATGTCCGCCATCTTGGATTTCAAAATGGATGTCATTTTCGAAATCAGCACCCCTGAAAACCTATTAAACGACACCCATGTCGGTATGATGGCGGTCGGCTGGTAATATGCTTGGTGACGCTTCGGGCTTCGCCCTACGCGGAGCTCGGCCTTCGGCCTCGCCCTATACGCAGCTCGCCTCGGCCTACGGCCTCAGCTCGCGCGTTCGGCTCGGTCTGCGACCTCGCTTCACCTTAAAAATCTAAACTTGTATGGCGGCCATCTTTGATTGGGGGGGGGACGCTCCGGGCTTCGCTCTACGCGGAGTTCGGCCTTCGGCCTCACCCTATACGCGGCTCGCCTCGGCCTTCGGCCTCGCCTCGCGCGTTCGGCTCGGTCTTCGACCTCGCCTCACCTTTAGAATCTAAACTTGTATGGCGGCTATCTTTGATTAGGGGGGGGGACGCTCCGGGCTTCGCCCTACGCGGAGTTCGGCCTTCGGCCTCACCCTATACGCGGCTCGCCTCGGCCTTCGGCCTCGTCTCGCGCGTTCGGCTCGGTCTTCGACCTCGCCTCACCTTTAGAATCTAAACTTGTATGGCGGCCATCTTGGATTTGGGGGGGGGACGCTCCGGGCTACACCCTGCGCGGAGCACGGCCTTTGGCCTCGCCTCCTACGCAGCTTGCCTCGGCCTACGGCCTCGCCTCGCGGTGTGACGTCGTGGTTCGGCTCGGCCTGCGGCCTCGCCTCACCACTCCTTGTATGGTGGCCATCTTGGAAAAGGTGAAATCGAAAAACTGACCCGATATTCGGAATCTTCGTCCCCCAAACCCCCCAGATACTGATTTTCGTCCGGATCGGAGCAACTTCATTTCCGGCCGCCATCTTGGATCCGCCATCTTGAAAAAAACATTTGACAGCAACCTGCCCCTCACCCCCCTGTAAAACATTTGTTCGAGCACACCCCACTTATGTCAAACGGATCCGGAGATACAGCAATAAACATTTTGTATGGCGGCCATCTTGTTTTTGCGAAAATCGAAAAAAGACGTCACCGGTAGAATTCGACCAGGGTGTGGGTCGACCTTAATTCGAGCGCCACCGCTCCATCTGCAACGGTTCGCCCGGGAAGGTGGGTCGCCACCTGATGAGAAGGTGGATCCGAGGATCTCGAGGTTTTCCCGTACCCTCCGCGTCACCCACTCCACACCTCCCATACAAAGTTTTCACCTCCCGCCGCTCCATCTGGGAGAACAATTCTGTCACCCAGTCAGTCAGTCAGTCAGTGAGTCAGTGGTATTGTAGCTTTATATAATATAACTAGGTTTCGCGTGGTGCGCGACCTGCTAAAGCAGGTCGCGAGGGTTTTGTGTGGTAGGCTACAGGAGCGGGAAGGAGGGGCTTTTGGATAGGTAGGTATTATGGACTTTGCGAAAACCAAACGTTAAGAATCGAAAGTATAGAAAAAAAAGAGTACTGTAGCTAAGACAGTAGTTACTGCATTAAAAGCTAGATAAACAATTTTTCTGAAACACAACGCACTGCCAACCCCGAAAGAATAATTGACATGAGTGTGCCTCTGTACTATGAGTTTAATTCAAACAATTACTTTGCGTAATAGGCATGAAATAACTATTGGACATAATTGTTTTTCTCAATTTTTTAAACCAATGCAATTATGATTTTCAATTTTTACTGGGTAGACAGAGCTATATTTCTTAGAAAAAAAATTGAGAGACAATAAGGAAAAATATAGAACACGACGACGGCTGCATGGGCTGCTTTCTTTTTGCCCTATTGTTACGGTGTTACATAGAAATAAAAGATTTGGCTGTATGCCTTTGTCCTTTGCCTATCCTGAAGGATAAAGAAAACTACTACTATAGTCTATGGCCTGGGAGAAATAATAAAAAAAAAGTTAGTTGTTAGTTATTCGTCAAAAGATGGCACTGCACGTCAGTAGGTACCAATAACTAAAGATATCGACAGAAAACAATACGTCAAGTTACTCATTAGCACAAAGCCTATGCAATCTCAAGCGGAATAAGGGCCGATGTAGAGGTTAACATGAATAGCCTAATGAGCCGTCGTGTATACCTACACTTGAAAACAGCGTTGTAGTTTATTTAAAGTTTCTGTTTCACAGGCCGTTCTGCCTACCCCGAAAGGAATAATAGATGTGTGTTAGTGTGCTTCTGTCGTTAGCTATTGAATTGAAAAACTTAGGTGTCGTAATGACAAAATAATTGCTGGTTATTATCCTTTATTTTAAAATTAATCCATTCACACCTAATATTTTCTATTGGGTAGGTAGAGCTGTAGATTTGAAATCATTTGATACCAGACGAACTATTTTTAGTAATATAATGAAACAATATATGTGTTCATAATAAATAAAAAATTTATTACTTATACAAATATTATTACTAATACAGTTTATTTATCTAAATAAGATCGTTTCCTGCCTTAGCGTGGTTGGAAGATTTTAAAATAATTTTGACGGCGTCGCTGAACGATTGTCGCTTTGTTGTTATCTGAAAAAATAATAAAAATGTTAATTAACTAAGTTGTTGTATCCGTAACACCTATTTTTGACTTTTATAAAATGGTGCTTTAGTCTTTAAAAGCGCACCAAATGCATTCCTTTGCATGTTTTATGACTATTATTAGTTTAACATATGTTTAACGTAAATAGGAAAAAAATCAGGATAGGTCGCGGGTTCAAATCCTGGTGCGGGCCTGTACCACTAAATTCGTCTTTTCGGATTTATGTACGGATTTATAATTGTCACTTGCTCAACGGTGAAGGAAAACATCGTGATGAAACCCGCCCGTCCAAGAAAATTCATTTTCGCTCGGCTCGCGGTCCACCAACCCGCATTGTGCCCGCGTGGTGGACTATGGCCTAAATCCCCTTCGTGTTTCGAAGGGAGGCCCGTGCCCTGAGGTGGGGACGTATATGGGCTGGTAAGTAAGAAGGCTAAGTTCAGTATTGACTTTTATAATACATGAATGAATGAATATTGCTACCTACTTTTCTAAGGTATACAGTTAAAGTCTGTAAATGGGATGCGAGGGTTTTTCTGTATAATGGGCGAAAGGTTGACCACTTCTCACCATTATGCAACTTGTTCCATCTGATAACCCTCACAATTTGTGTCAAACGTGACATCAGTGGTTTTAGAACCACTGATGCTCTGCCTACCCCGTTAGGGATTATGGGCGTGAGCGTATGTTTGTATGATTATATGAATATTGCCATTTAAAATGCACATAGCAATATTTAATTTAATTTACTGTGTTTGTGTAATATGACATAGATACGTGAGCTCACGCCAATATCTCTAACCGGACAGGCAGAGTATTAGTGGGTCATGAATATGAGAGTTATCAGCTATGATGATACGTGATGTATTGTGGAGAAAGATCGGTAGTCTTTCGCTTATGACACAGCAAACCTTTGTGTGCCGTCTACCTACTAAACTGTTTCTGTCACTACCAATTCAGTGTGAAAACATTGTTTAAATTGCTCTACAGGGTGTTAAGTAATTCGATCTTATCCTCTCGGGTGGTGAATCAGCCCATGAAACTTAACAACTTTCCCTAAGAACAAATGCCGAAATACGAAAAAAAAATTTTGACTTCCCATACAAAATGATTTATCAGCTGATACAATTTGTATGGGCAGTTAAATTTTTTTTTTCGTATTTCGGCATTTGTTCTTAGGGAAAGTTCAGTTTCATGGGCTGATTCACACCCGAGAGGATAAGATCGAATTACTTAACACCTTGTATATGATTTTTCAAACAAATGCCTCATGACTACGTACGGACAGCAGCATATTAGGTTACCCATTAACACCTTGAAAACCAGTGCTACTACGAGCGTGATAAGGGTAACGTCAAGGTCAACATGCATAGCCTGATATGCTGCCGTGTGTACACAGCACTACATCAGTTAGTACAGAGGTGCTGTACCTGCTGTAGTCCCGGCCCGGCCGCGGCTCGCGTCACGTGGTCGGCTTGAGTGAATAGACTATCAGTGAATAGTCAATCAAATGAAGGGTCTGATTCACTAAAGCGGTACCCCGACGCGACATTATAGCGCCATTTTAATGAGCAAACCCTATCGTGCCATCCATCGATTTCGATAATTAAAATATATATATAGGTATTTCTGAAATGAATTTGATGGCTCAACGAAAGGTATTATTTTTTACTTTTTAAATGTCCGCTTTACTTTTTTGCGGGGGGGTTTTTTTTAATTTTTTATTTAATTTTTATTTCAAAATTTTTAACTTATTTTCAAAATAATTAAGAGTGTACTAGTGTGCTGGATATCCTGGCCGCAGCCTCAGCTCACGGTGTTGCCACCATTGCATTGTATGCAGAATCAAATACTGATCAAAACGAGTCCAAACACGACATATCTGCTATTATTTTTTCAAGGATGTGCTAGTGTTCTGAATATCCTGGCCGCAGCATCAGCTCACCGTGTTGCCACCATTGCATTGTATGCAGAATCAAATACTGAACAAAACGAGTCCAAATACGACATATCTGCTATTATTTTTTTAAGAATGTGCTAGTGTTCTGGATACCCTGGCTGCAGCATCAGACCAAGAGTTCCATAACCCTGCATAGTTATTAAGCATACATGAGTATTTCAAGTTTTAGGTCACATGTATGTTTGAAAGTAAAGTAAATACACATTAAGAGTCTAAGAACCCTACCGCAGCTAACAAAAGAGCTGATGACCTTGAAACGGCTGAACCAATTTTGATAAAACGTATCTAAGAACCATCGCCAAAAACCCTGCTTGTAAATAAAAAAAACCGCATCCAAATCGGTTCACCCGTTTGAGAGCTACGGTGCCACAGACAGACACACAGACACACAGACACACAGACACACAGACACACAGACACACACACACACACATAGCGGTCAAACTTATAACACCCCTCTTTTTGCGTCGGGGGTTAAAAAAGTATTTATATTTAATATAATTACCTAGTATCATTATATTGCCTCAGTTTGAATAGAGATGATCACTTTGAGAGTTAGCATAAAGTGTCCACGGTCGGTGCTGCTAGCATCTTCCATCGGTGGTTTCAGTTACGCGTTCAGTGCTTCGCCGCTTCAAATCGTCGCTTTCGTTACTCATCTAGTGATGTATCGTCAGTATGAGTAGCATAGTTGCGTTGATGATGAAGCGATGCTATTTCTGTAAAAAAAAATACATATACATACGCACACGCCTATAATACCTATCGGGATAGACAGAGCATGGGATCACTTGATGCCACATTTGATATAAATTCTAAGGAGTATTAGATAGAACATGACGTATAATGGCGAGAGGTAATTAATTCAAAATTATCAAATCATTATTACTCAAAGTGTTGAATAAGTTGCAATATTTTACATTAGTTTAGACTTTAATGATTGTTTTTATTTACTTATATTTATTGTATAATATTTTTATTATTTACCTTGAATTTTGAGTTCATAAGTTAGTTAAGTCTTTGGTTACATACTTCTTGATTGCTACAATGATGGTCCTTGTAAAATATCTTTATGTTTGCATTTTCATAGAATCGAAGATTGGATGTTGGTTGTACCTGAGTATAATAAATTAATCTGAAACAGAAAAAAAACTATAAAAAGTGTAGTAGTGCAGTTGTGATGTCATTAGTTTCACTTCAAACTAAAGATGCGTGAAGGTACAAAAAATCTGCAAAAAAAGCTAAAAAGGCCAGAAATAGGTCTTTTATTTATTATTGCAAAATAGTACCTACAACGTAATTAGTTGGAAGTTACTGAGCCCCCCCGCCACGGCAAGGCTGACATCTTGGGGGTAATACACATATACATAAACTACAAATAAATAGATACTATAAAATAAATAAATTATTGAATATAATAAAAAAAAACGTGTTTCGAAGGGAGGCCCGTGCCCCTCGTTGGGGACGTATAGGGCTGATAAAAAATGTGAAGTGTAATGAATGTTAGTATGATGATTGAAGTGTAATGTTTGTGGATAGAGAAGAAAACAAATAGATAGATATATATTCATATAAACAGACATACGCCACATACACACGTATACACACACATGCATACACACCTATAATATATACACACATGTATTGATAGTTAATAGATATACATGTATAGATATATAATAAACAGATATAAATATATATACAAGATATTTAAAGACCGCTGGATGCGGTTGGCGCAGGATCGATCGATGTGAAGGTCTTTGGAAGGAGATCGATGTGGAGGTGTGTGGAAGAAGATCTGTGTCCATCAGTAGGTTCTGACAAGACATACTTACTGATGATGTGAAATATTGATGTCATAAATAAGAACATGAGTACATGTATGTTCTGGTGTAATGTGTTGCAATATTATTTAATGAAGTTGGAACTAACAGTAAACATGAATTCATTCAAAACTGAAGTCAGGGTGTAATATCCAAACAGTAAGCAAACATCTTTGAATATAGAATTTACAAGCAAAGTGTAGAACGGTGTGTACTGATTAGACATCGATGATGTAAAGGTGTTGGAACCATTTCATCGTTAGAACAATGAATACCAATTTAGGAGGTCGAATGAATGAGAGAGAGCCAGATCGATCGATTGAAAGTGCCGAAGGAGTTTGGGTTGGTCCCTGAGAGGATGGAGATAGCAGGAGGATGATGTCAGAGAGCCGTTGATACTCGGGCTGAGTCTCACTCAGGGTTAGTGGATTGTGAGAAGACCGTATTGACTGTACTGACTCAGAGCTGGTCACTGGTTGAGGCTCTCATCATCAAACCACCCTAACACTGGTTTGTGGATCCGAGGTCGACGTTTGAATGTGCTGAACACAGACAGCGAAGACACGTGGATTCCCACCTCAACGAAAAGACTCCAGAAGTATTCAGCAACAATAACCAACAAAAAAAGAACAAAAAAGAATAAAAAATACAATCGAAAAAAAAAAGGTTTTTATGAAGTTATGGAGATAATCACGTTCCTTATAATCGATCAAAAGGATATCTTCTTTATCCGAAGAGATCGTTGCTATGATTTTTCCAGCCGATTGAGATACCTTCGTAGGAAAGAGTGTGACTTGTCATGTCACTGCATCGACTCTCGCTTAGACTCAGGTTCGTAATGGTAAAACCAGGTTTCATACAATTCGGGCCATCATTTTGTTTTGCTCAAAAACTCGGCATATTTGATGCGCATCAGAAAGTATAATCAGGACTCATCTTGCACAGACTTAAGTCATAATAAGGCGTTAATGCAGGATGTTTCATTCTGATATGCCAATTAATGCTGTAAGTTATTTTTTCCCAATATACTTAAGTTTTTCAACTTTTTCTATTTGTCAATCAGTATTGTTTGAAGTTTTTTACGGTTGTTATTGTTAAGCAGCAAAAACTTCAAGATGCGTGATATAGGTAAACCACCAAAGTATTACGTTTATAAAAATGTTGTCATCTACACTGTATTTTGACTAAATAAAAGTCAAAAAAAAAAGATGTATAAATAAGTTATGTTTGTGACAGCTGAGCGGAACTGCGACAACCGTCTACGCAACCACAATCGTTTCTGGCACTTCGTCGGCTGCTACCGCAGCACGTGCGCTTCGATCGTTCGGCTCGTGCGTTGGGGTCGCAGTTATAACTTAACCCAACCAACCCTTAACGGGTTGAAAGCAACTCTTAACGGGTTGAAATCAACTCTTAACGGGTTGATTGGGATAGGTTACTAACAAACCCACTTGTCGCGGTTGCGTCTATCGTAATGAACCATGATCGACACAAAATAACCTGACGACGCATCTGTCCGACAAGTATGCTATTTATGAAGATTTTCTCCATGGCAGCTAGTTTATTTCCTTACTGACTTGTTTACTTGTTGATAACTTAAAAGCTAATGAATGACCCAATTAGGCTGAAGCTTAGTATACTTATATCCTAACAATGAGTTGGGAATACGCATGTTTTTCTTTTATTTTTTTAGTATAATAGTAAAAAAATATCTACGATGAAAAGTATTTTTTTTTTCTCCAAAAAGTTAAAAGTAGCTAACCGAAACAAGAACTTAAAAAGGCCACTATTTTGGCGTGCTTCATAGTTTGGAACGAGTTAGTTGAGGAGGTTAGGTTGGAATAACTGTGTGGCTTTTGGTTTATGTTCAACAAATTCATCACGGAATAACATTCTCCATGTATAAAACGTTCTATAAACTCAATAAACAAGTACTGTATAACAATCAATCAGTGACCGACATTTTGTTGTCATTGACTTTGTCGTCATAATCACTCTGGCCTATAGCAATGCGTTTCGGATATTTTCTCCACTTTTGAAATATTAATTTCCTACTCAAAAATCACAATCAAAAATATTCAAATAGACGTAATTGTGAAGTGCCAAAGATCATTTATAAAATATCTAATCCATATTTGAATCACATGCATATTCCCTATTAGCGCCTACCTGTTTATATCTACTTATTCACCCCCGCCAAACCCGCTCCTCGAACTACAAAATGTTGCAACATTAGTGTATGTAATTGACATGCATAATATGTAAGGTTACGAAAGCTTCGCTTCATGTATGACGTGATAAACCGACATTCTTAAATATCGTGATACATACATAGGGTGGAAAGACCAGTTTAGCTAATATTTAAATGGTGAAATCTACATGCAGGTATCTAATATAATCGACTGCAAGGTTTTTTCTCGAACACGTTAAGGTGTTTTTGTTATTAACCTAAAGAAACAGCACTGTTGTATTTTTTTTTTATAATGTGTTTGAATAATTAATTAAAAACCTGTAAATATGAGAAAACATGAAACATATTTTGAGAAGAATGATAGTTTAGTGTTGTGGTCTTTACTGTCCTTACCACCTTTTTTATAGTACGTTTTATTCAAGAATAAAACCATGAATTATGTATCACAAGGGTTTTCGATCATACAATTTTACATCTGTTTATAGTTTTCTTCAAGTAATATTCGCACAATATAGTATTCAATCAATCGCTTCATAATATAACGCTTCACTGTAAAATTATAAACTTTATTTTGTTATCTGGGAATACGAATGTAAAACACTTCGTCCCCGGAGCGGCAAAGATGTTAGTGACTTTGACAACTTTGACGCATTGCGGCACAGTGCTAATATTTTAAATAATAGAACTGTCATAATCATACAACAAATATTTAATATGTATAAAAAGCTAAACATGTAGGTATTTAATATGTTTTCTAACATGTACAGTATACAGAAAAACCTCTTTGATCTATGTCATGCTGTATACTTAATTGAAAAAATTGTGATGTTAGTACACTATTTTATCTTTACTCAAACAAAAAACGTTATAAGAAAAGGCAGTTTAATAAATGAGGCAGTAAAATCGTGAATGGGCTGCAAAAAATTGTGGTGCTAATAATAATGAAAAGTAATAATTTGGCAACTAATATTATTAACTGTGAGGCAAAAAAAATCTGGGTTCAAAAAGTTATTAAAACGGCACAAAGCACGAAAAAGAAAAAAAATGAATATTCACCATCTTGGATTCAAAAATGGGAATAAAATCCTATCCTAGAAGCCCTTGTAAACGAGTTCAGTATTCTTTAAACTACATATTTTTAATAGGGGTAGGTTTTTTGAATCTTAATATTAGTCACCAAACAATTAAGTAAGTAAGTGTGAGTGAATGCTATTTTTTTTTGAGAACCCAAAATTCATATTATTTGTCGGTATATTAAATACGATTCATATTAAAACACAAGTAGACTACTAAAGTCAATAATTGCGAGTTTTGATTCAAAACTATTCAAATGTAGTGCTTTTAAATCAAAGTTAAATCGCAAAGTGGTCGGTTAGTTTTTACTAATCTTGGATAGTTTAAAATTATGTATATATTTTATTATAATATCAGTCATTTTACTATAATAAATTCAAACATACATCGACCTAGAATGTCAACAATGTTTTTTTAAGTGTAGGTACTCGTAGGTACTTCATTTTAAAAAAGGTTCTTATACTATATCACGAAAACATAAAATATAATTACTAAATTAGAGGCACATACGGTTACACATTTGCTCTTCAAACGCTTTAGGGCCAGTTCACATCGCGACGCTGCATTTAATAGAGCCACTCAAAATTTAATTTTATTTACTACATGAAAAGATAAAGAATTCATTGTGAAAACGCCGCGGCGCGCCGCGAGGCATCTCGAAGCTAAATTTTCACATATAATAAATAAAATTCAATTTTGAGTGGCTCTATTAAAATGCTTTCGGCCGCCATCGCAACTGTGTTTCGCAACCAGATGACTATAAAGATTTTTTAGTCCTTCATCGCAACCAGTTGTGATAGAATACCTTTTAATCCTTATACACAACCAGTCGCCAATAAAGAAAATCTCAAAAAGACAACCATAGCAGGCAACTGTGCCCACAGAGCACTTAGCCCGCGGGCTTTAGTTTTTATTTATGGACGACTCGACCCACTAATTCGCATAGGGGTCAACGATTGAGCCCGCGGGCCCTCCAGTTTAATATATTACTTGTACATGTCAATATCATCCTTCCGACCCAAATTCGGAAAGGATTGAGTGCATTGAAGCGATTTCATAGTTTAACAGATTCGTTTTAGTTTTTTGTTGGCCATTCTGGTAGACATTTTGGGAAGTGTCATTTTGAGAAAGAAGACATTTTGGTAAATTAGGCATTACTACCTAAGCCATGGCAGACATGTCATTATGCATATTAGTCCATTTCGGCGACCATTTTGGTACCTACAAAAAGTCCACTTTACTAAAAAGACTACTTTTTCATTATGACTACCATATTTCACAAAATGACTACTTTACCAAATGACATTTTTTCATAATGACCACTTTATGAAAACGAATGTCGTAGTGGTAGTATTATGCTGCAAAAAGGCTGCGGAGAAAATGTAGATGTATCAAAGCTGGACTGCATTGAACCACCAAGAATAAAGAATTATAGACAAAAAAATATGAACGTTGGGATAGCCCCCAATTAAGATGCCAGGTTGCCATGAAAGACTAAAAAATCCTCGTAGATAACTGGTTGTGAAACGCAGTTGCGATGGCGGCGATTTTTGTCATTATTGACAACTGGTTGTGTTCAAGAATTAAAAAGTATTCTATCACAACTGGTTGCGATGAAGGACTAAAAAATCTTTGTAATCAACTGGTTGCGAAACACAGTTGCGATGGCGGCCGAAAGGATTAAAATGTGCGCGCAGCGTCGCGTCGCGGTGTGAACTGATCTTTACAAGCGATATTAAAGGCGACGTCAAAATAAATACGTGTAAGGCCAGAGTTCACCAAATATTTAACCAACGATTAGCAGCTAACCAGAGATTTGACAATGTCATTTTCATACATTTTTTTTGACATTCTGTCTGATTAGCTTCTAACGGCGGTTTAACCGTCGGTTATATTTTTGGTGAACACGGGCCTAAGTAGTTCAATGTGTTGTCGTTGTGCGTAAAAGTAACTATGGAATCAAATTTAACTATTTAACTTATTTGTTGATTGAGGAACCTAGAACCGCAAACATATACGGATCTTAGGGTTTAATTTGTTCTAAGAGGCTAGGAGAACGTTTGAAATCATTGTTGTTTTTGAACTAAAGCTTGTAATTGAAATGATTTGTAATGTTATGTTAGTTTATTTTTATTTCTAGTATTAAGAGAGAAGAATAGCTTCGCGATTCTAGCGAAATAAGAATTTAGGAAAACATTTGCTATCACTTGCGCGCTCAATCTAGGTACTTTTCTTGGTGAAATTTGCATTTCGGGAGAAAACGTTTTCCACTAACTAAATCATAACAGATCACTTTGATTTTGGTGTCGATCGGTTTTAAAATAAAATACATTGCTTTTTGTATAACAGACGGCTTAATTCGACAACATTTTAATACTCTATAGCGAATTTTGAAAAATGGAAAAACTATAAACCTAGTGGTTTCATTGTGCTGATAACATACTAAAAAAATCGTTCAGATTTGAAAATATTTAGAGGTGGAAAAACGTTTTCTCTTTTTGTATGGATAAGCACGGACCTTAAAGTCGTGCAGATGACTGATTGAAACCAAAATGCAAATTTTATTGAACGTACATTACCTTTGCATACATTATGTTTATCTGCTTTAACAACTCTTATAAAAGGTGACGAGGTTACAACCGGGTGGGCAATATAACTTAAGACGTTGGACTTTGAAAATAGTTGAAAGTTCTTTTAGGGATAATATTGACTGTCGTACCTTAAATATCCTGTTATTTCTTAGATAGCGCGTTATAGGTATTCATAAATATTTTTTTGGAAATATGATGTTAAGTAACTTAATAGAGCAGAAGAAATTATTTTTTTAGATGGTCACAAAAACACAAAATGTTTCTTATATGCGGATGACCAAGCGTTGACCGTGTCTTCGGAGAATAAATTGCAGGATATGGTTACAATAATGAATGATTTGTTTAAAAGGAAAGAAGGTAAATGTAAGTAAGACGAAAATTATGGTTTTACTAAAGAGGATATTATGATAGCGTGCAATGTTAAAATTGATGACAAGTAGAATATGTGTAGGAATTGGTGAATTTAAGATATTTGTTTATAATTAATGGAAAACATGAATGCGATGTTAAAAGGACAGTGAAAGCAGGAAACCAAATAAAAGGGCTTTGAATGACATTATGGGTAGCTACAAAGTTTCCATAAAGGTTTATGTGGCTGTTCATAATGGCGTATTTGTGCCCACACTGATGTTTGGTATTGACTATAATAAGTTGTGCTGATACGATTGTACTGCAGATGACCAGGAAAGACGCCTAACGCAGACAGCGGTCTGTTCCATGTAGAAATTATGAACTGTAAAAGTTTCGCAATTGGAACCAGATTTTCTTACCGATTGCTTCTTTGTAAAGTATATAATTTTTGGGTCGGGTGGACTTCTTTACTGTAGGTATGCCCAGACAGTCGTTGACTTTAGTATGTTGTACTGATACGATGGCACTGTAGATGACCAGGAAGCATGCCTAACGCAGACAGCGGTCTGTTTCATGTAGAAATTATAAACTCCAAAAGTTTCGCAATTGGAACCAGATTTTCTTACCAATTGCTTCTTTGTAAAATTTATAATTTCTGGGTTAGGTAGGGTTGAATGACAGATATAGTAGGTATCAAAAAATTAAAAATGCTGTGGAATTGAAATTTTACAAAAGCATGTATGGATGGTGTACAATAGATTGGTAGGTTGAGAAATGGCGAAATTAAAGAGCGGTATAGTCGTGACAGAAAATATAGTAATGAAGATGGGGAATGGCATTTTGTGATGAATCAATGAAAATAGATTGACGAAATAAATAAAAATTATGAATATTTTTGGCAGGGTTGGAAGAGAGCACTCAATGCGAATGTACTTAGGCAAAATTGATGACTTATTGAGAAAAGACAATGTTAGGAGCGCTAACTGTGATATTCATAGTCTCTTCTTTGTCAAGGTGAAATATAGGAATTAGCAAAGTCAAGTAAACATGAAAATGACAAAACACAAGGATAAGTCTTACAGTTCACATTAGCCTATATGTGCCAAAAAGTTCTAGAATCACATGGAATCCAACAGGGATTGTAAACATTTATGTAAAAGCTCAAAACTGTAATAACTCTATTCTACACAGGTATTTTTTTTTCTTTTTTTTCTCTTTTTTTTCTCTTTTTTTTCTTTTTTTTCTATTTTTTCTTTTTAAGTATTTGATTGTTTTTTCTTTTAATTTTTTACTTCTTTTTTTTCAGTTTTTTTTTCTTTTTTTTGTTTCTTGTTTTTTGTTTTTTTTGTTTCTTTTTTTTTTGTTTTTTTTTTAATACCTATTACAATAGTATGTAATTACTTAATATACTTACTTTAAATGTTTTTCACTCAGGTACCTACCTATCTGAATTTTTTTAACAGTTTCGTGTTGAAATAAGTTTTATATTTAACATGAAGATGTAAAAACAGGGATGAGAGGTTTCGGATAAGTATTTATATTGAATACTCTTTTAGAATAATTATAAACTAAATGAAATCATCACTTTAATTAATTAATCATATTTATGTTTGGTGTGGAATAAACAGTAAATCAGGCAAACTAATAAATGGCAGTTGAATGACAATAGTGACCATTTTATCTATTCTAGTGGAAAAATTCAGAACTATCGAAACCTCATATACACTTGATGACAGCTTTCTCGATTAGCAACGCCACCGCCAACTGTACTTTAAGTTACTAACTACTTAGCAACCTAACATTCAGTTGGCAATGGAGCCCCAGTCAAGGTAACTGACATAAAATGTATGAAGTTTAGATAATTCTACATTTCGCCACCATTATTACTCCACCGCCATCCACCTTTCGTTAGTGGGCTGCTAGCCCAGGTCAATGACAAAATAACTTTATTTTAAAAGAACATTTATGAATAGTACTTAAAATTATGTCAAAGTAATGAATTACATTGATTATTTTGATTCTATGTTTATTTGTAAAGATTTAATACAATTGTTTTTTTCTTCACTTTCAAGAATAAGTCATTTAAAGCTAACCATTCAACTAACTTAGAGAACATAGTAATGAAGTCATAACCAGAGTTGTATCTTATTACCTTTAATAAGAATTAATGTGTTATCTGCAAATAATACGATCTCATGACTTCTTTTAACAAGAAAAGGCAATTCATTAATATACATGTCGCCGGAAAACGTTGATCAATTTTTCGAGGTAGTTTATCAACTATCGGGAAATCATAGACAGCAGTTGAAATGTATTATTTAACACAGTACATTTAAGCTAATTGATCAACTTACGCGGCCCGGTTGTAAGTTTATAAACTAACGATTTTGCCACACGTCAAATCATACACGAATGGACCAATCGCTGCTCAGTGTACATTTAATATAATATATGCAGCCAATTAGCGTACACCTCGCGTTTTCAACTAATCAGCGTACACCTCTTGTTCGTCGGATCATTTTATCGCGACGCTGTAAATTGATCAATTAATGGAAATGTATACATTAAATAATACATTTCAATTGTCATTTTAGATTTCCCGATAGTTGATAAACTACTTAGAATTGATTAACTTACGATTCTTATTATTGTCCGGTGACATAGACAAGAAAAATGAATGGTCCTCGAATTGAACTTTGTGGTATACTATACTGATTGTGTACCCAGTTAATCTAGTGTCGTTAACCTCGAAGGTTCTTTCATTAAAGTAAATGTGATGAATGAGCTCGGTATCAGTTGTTGAGCGACCCCGCGTGAATCCAAATTGACGGCTACATTTGGCAGGAACTTCCGAAAATCAGCGGTAGGGCCTGTGACTTTATCTCACCTTCATATGCCGGCCGTTTTGGTTTACCTTATGTGGGCTTCGCTTTTTGTGTAGCTCGCTCTATGTCCTCACCTTATGTACCGTATGCGCTACATTGTATCTTACGACGTTAAGATAATTGTTGTTATTGCATATCTTGCATAGCCACCACATTGTATGTTTATAATCTTGAGGAGTTAATTTTTGTGTTATATGGCGTGTGGTGAACGTGATAGCAGAGGTAGGTATGCTTAGACAATCGTTGACTTCAATAAGTGGTGCTGATACGATGGTATTGCAGATGACCAGGAAGCACGTCTAACGCAGACAGCGGTGTGTTCCATGTGAAATTATAAACTCTAAAAGTTTCGCAATTGGAACCAGATTTTCCTACCAATTGCTTCTTTGTAAAGTATATAATTTTCGGGTTGGGTAGACTGCTTTACTGTAGGTATGCTCAGATAGTCGTTGACTTCAGTAAGTTGTGCTGATACGATGGTACTGCAGTTGGCCAGGAAGCACGCCTAACTCCGAAGCGGTCTATTGCTGTTGTTGTCAAAGACACATTTGCTTCCATGCAAAGTTTATACATTCTGAGTAGATTCATTTGTTGAGAGCACATCATAAGTGAAGTCAGTTTGGCGTGTGGTAAGCGGGTATGTAAAGGTGAGGACATGACTTCATGGAGCAGTGAGATAGTTGTGGGCTACAGAATTTGTGCCGTTGTGATGGTACCGCTGCTGTTGATCAGGAAGTATTTCTAACGTCGACCGTGGTCTATTTCTCAATTGCCAAAGAAGTTGATGCGCAGATGCTGAGAGCAGCCAAACTACGATGGATGATTATAGCATGGTGTCCATGTTGAGGTGAGTAATTATCCGTTAGGTCAGATGATTATATTGAAATCAGACAACTGATAACTTGTGAGCTTATTACGTTAATTTAGGTTGAAATACATTACTTATGATGCTATTTTAGATGAATTACAATAATTCATGCTTTTTAAAATTATTTTCAAAACAGTAACAACAAAATGTATGACTTATTCTAAATGCATTGTGTATTGTCATTTTCAAAAGTTAGCAAAAAGTAAGTTAAAAACACTGTTCAAGTACATTTATGTTGGATTGTTCCGACCCTACCATTAAAAATCGCAATGTTTATTTCTTTCGTTAGATGCATGCTTCTGTAAGATTCAATTCCACAGCATTTATTCTACTTTTTCGCTATATCAGCCACTCAATACCATGCATTAGTGTGGGGGTACACGTACGCCACTGTGAACAGCCACATGAACCGTTATGGAAACTTTGTAGCTACCCATAAAGTCATGCAAGGCAATAAAGTCATTTGCTTTTCTACTTTCACTCTCCTTTCAATATCGTTTTCATTTTTTCCACAAACATTCTAAATACACAAACGTCTTCACAAAATATTACAATAAAACAATATGGTCCTGAATGAAATGACTCTGGAATTTTCGAAGGCTAAAAAACCCAGTCTTACTGGGCTTTAAGTATATTTCGAAAAGTCAAGCAATAAAACGAAAAATACAAACCAGCAACTATATCACAATGTCCTCTTTAATAATTTTCTTTCTGCTTACTTAAGCAAAAGTTGTTAAACTTAAAAAATAAAAGGCATCTTAAAGCGCCCCATCATCCAGCTTTCTACAAAAATAGAAAGAGAAGAGGAGATTCAAACTTTAGATACCTCGCTCGGTCCAAGAAACTGAATAAAAACGTCAACCAAATTACATCATAAAAGTCACAAATACTGCTACAGAGTTAAGAATGGTGTAGTATGGGTTGTAAAAGTTAAAACATGGCATCTTAAAACGCCCCATCATTCAGCTTTTTAAGTTAATAGAAAGAGAAGAGAGGATTCTAACTCAAGACACCTTGGTCCAAGAAAATAAACAAAAATGCCGACAAAATGAAGTCATGAAAGTAACAAGCAAATCCACAACCAAGTTAAGTTCGGTCTAACAGGTTTCTTCTTAGCTCAATTGTCAAAGGACTATTTTGAATTATATAAACGTCACTCATTAACGACAAAGCCAAAACTATGTTTTGACAATATATTGAAAATTATGCTAATTCAAGATGAATGGGAAATTTAAATAAACTAAATTTAGAATATTAAAAAATAAAGGGGTTCGATAATTACTATCAAAATTTGAGAACTTTGTGTAATTCAATTCACGATCAAGCCCACTGATAGGTACGACAGTCTATATTATCCCATTCCCCGTTATTGACGTAACAGTCTACTCGTGTTTTATTTAAAAATAGAGTTTGTTTGAGTAAAGATAAAATTGTGTATGTAACAAGAATGTCAATCACATATACTAATGTTGCAACATTTTGAAGTTTTACTTTCTTGTTCTTTGTTTGTTGGTAAGGTCTTTGTAAAAAAAAAATTAAAAAAAAATTTTCAAAAAAAAAAAAAAAAGATTGTGGCTGAATACTTCTGGAGTTTATTCGTTGAGGTGGGAATTCACGTGTCTGCGCTGTCTGTGTTTAGCACATCAAACGTCGACCTCGGATCCACAAATCCGTGTTAGGGTGGTTTGATGGTGAGAGCCTCAACCAGTGACCAGCTCAGTACAGTCAATCCGGCGGTCTTCTCACAATCCACTACCTGCCCTGAGTGAGACTCAGCTCGAGTATCGACAGGTCTCTGACACCATCCTCCTATCTCCATCATCTCAGGGACCAACCCAAACTCCTTCGGTGCGTTCAACCGATCGGTCTGGCTCCCTCTCATTCATTCGAGCTCCTAAATTGGTTCCATTGTTCGAACGATGAAACGATTCCAACACCCGTACATCGTCGATGTCTAATCAGTACACTTGTTCCAAACTTAGCTTGTGAATCCTATATTCGGCAATAGTTTACCGACTATCGACGTTACTATCTAACTGGAGTTTTTAATGAATGAATGTTTCATATTAGTCTAATCGACATTAAATAAAATTGCTGTGCGAGTGTTTCGTATGTAAAATTTACAAAAATAATCAAAAAACGCAGTATACAGCCATGGCAGCACATGATTTTACTGATTAAAACTACATGATTTTACATTAAGACTACCCAACCGAAGTTTACAGAAGTGAACAATTCTATACCTTTTCAAGAAGTACCAGTTTTAAAGCTATCCAAGTATCAATTTAAAAGTTCAGTAATTTACGAGTTGGCCTCTGGGTATTAATATTTTGATGTCTTGTTTTTTACGGACGCGACCTAAGGCCACATACAGTTGGCCGTGACTGAAGACATCCGACCGAAGGTCTACTCCTACCCGTTTAATCGTTTGTCCCTGACTTTTGTGTATCGTCATCGCGTAACACACCTGCAACGGAAATTGGCGGCGGCACATTTCGTACGGACTGTTGCGTTCTATCGGTGCTTTAAATAGAATCCTAGGTATTAAAAATTCTTGCGAGCTGCCTAATTTTTGTACTGTGACGAGACGCGTAGAAATAGCTTTGACGATAACTTTTGTGCCGTTAACCAAACCGTCCGCGAAACTAAGGTTACGCATAATCATACACACGCAATTTATCTTGAGTTTTAAATCAAAATCTGGAACACCTTTCGGACAAAGTGTATGCAAAAGGTCGGGACCCAGAAATACTTCATCGGCGTTTTCGCTAACAATTTTGTCGATCGCATAACAATGCAATACGTCTCCAGATACAAGTTGCAAAATTTTGGCATTTATTTCTCCAACGGCATCATTGCGAGTGCACAGAATTGCTCTTTCAGCACACAACTCTGGATCATTGACGTTATTTTCAGGAAATACGAATTCAATCAAGTCCTCCAAGTTTGAAGCAACCTCGATTGAATCCAGCTGAATCATTCGCTGAGGAATTCCGTTCACTGGCAACATATGAGGAGGCAACTCGTTGGAGCCCAACTTCAAAAGGAAATCTGCGTATTCGGCGTCCTCCCTGCACCGTTGCGAAGTTGTCAATGCAACGGTTTTTAAACTTTGCCAAAGTCGCGTAGTTTTCATAGATGCGTTTAAAACATCGGAATTGGAACGCGCACCCACCACGACTGGAGGAATTTGCCGAAAGTCCCCTGCGAAAACGATAATTTTGCCCCCAAAAATTTTGTTCGAACCCATCAAATCACGCATAGATCTATCTAACAAATTGATCAAGTATTTGTGAGCCATCGGCGCTTCATCATACACAATCAGGTCAGAGTTTGAAATCAGTTCAGCTCTTTGAGTGCCGTTTGTAATGTTCCAGACTCCGCGGTCATCCACAAGATCTAAAGGGAATCGAAACAGGGAATGCGCGGTCATTCCGTTGGTATAATTTTGAGCGGCAATTGCGGACGACGCACAGTTCAAAACGACGCCTTTCAAGTAACCGCGAATGTGCGCAGTGATAACGTTTAATAAAAGCGTTTTTCCTGTACCGGCAGGCCCGTCGATGAAAATCGCGTTGTTATTAGAGTCGCGGAATTCCCTATCAACGCAAAGCCTATCTATGTAGTCGAAAACGGATCGTTGGTCGGGAGATAGCTGCGACAACCATTCATCTACATATGATTTTGCGCTATCAAAATCATACTCCTTCCGTTCCCTACCTAACTCAGTCGTGTCGTCTGTGACTTCCGGCAAGCCCTGGTCTATCAACGACGATCCATGTCGACGAAGCATGCGATTTATTTATATGAGGCACATTCTGTACGCGTTTTCTTCGTCACCTGGCATTCTGTGCAAAAAATCTTCAGCCAAGTGATTTTTATATTCGTGCCACATCGTCGCAACTGGGGCACCATTAATAGCCAGCAGTACGTAAAAACTACGAAGTCGTGGTCCGGTAAAAAAGGTCGAAGCTTCCGACATAGCTGATACGTACTCGGCTTGATCATCCGCGAGACCTAATTCTTTGGCAGCTTCTTGAAAAGTGGTGCAATTCGGACCACCAGCTTGTAATAAGTCAGTGTAACTACGACACGCACGAACATTTAATAAAAGTCTAAGGTAGAATTGTTCAGCTCTGTTCGGCCCGACCCAGAAAAGACGCGCGATGAGCTCACCCCTCATTCTTTTGGTGACGAATTTCCCGTTTTGGGTGGGTATTGATTGAACAGTTTTTAATTGTGGATCCGACTTGTGCACATTAAACTTTTCGTAAAAGTCAAGGTACGTCAGTCCGTCAAATTCTTCACCTAAAGGTCGGGAAAAGTAATCTAACAGGTCTGAGCCTGCGCTACCGACTGCACTCTCTTCCTGACCGCGTCGAAAGTAAACGGTATTTTGGTCGGGTAAATGAACCGAAAGCATCTTTACTGCTGGTTTTCTAGAAGTTACATCAAATTCTAAACTTCTCCAAGCCGCATCGCTAGAGCTGATGTAACGTTTTGTAACGTACTGCTCAATTTCGTTATTGCGGTCGGCTTCATCAACAACGGCTACACGAGCTTCATCAGGTCCTTTCGTCATATACTTGAAGAGATATTTTATGACGGTGCGTTGCGACGACACTTCCAAATTAATATGAGCGTCATATTTCAACAGCAAGGCGGCATTGTACGGAACGACCCACAAATCGTTAATTTTAATTTCTCTGCCGCGATATTTAATAATTGTCTCGTTTTCACTGCTGCGGCGGAAATTGATGAATCCTTTGTCGTCACAAAAGGTGACCGGCGTTTCTCTTTTTGGGAAATGTTTGTTGCATCTATTTTTTTCACCATCCCAACACGGAAGATTTGTGCGGTGAGGCGGGCCGCACGGTCCGTGAATCATGTGTGTGAGGACTGCCTCGCGCAACCTGCCCTCAGCTTCTGAGGAATCAGGTATATCAGCACGGACAAACTTATCCATGTCTGAGCTTTCTACAGGCCCACCGCCTTCGACTCTAAAACAAATGTGTGCATGCGGCAGTCCTCTTTTTTGAAATTCAATGACGTGCATAATGTAATCAATTTTGCCAAACCATTTCCCGCTTTTTAAATCTTTTAATAATTGACCCAGTCGTAATTTGAATACTCGAGCGCAAATAAGGGGGTTCGCTTGCTGACCCGGCAATATTGATTGCCTTATCTCGGGCCAACGCGTGTTGCATGTAAAAGTCAAAAAGAATGACGGTGGACCTGACCTGTTGACTATTGCTATAGCGTCCAGGTACTTCATTTTCATATAACGCGGACCCCCTGTAAATGAACTGGGCAAATAGATTCGTCCCGGTACAACATCGCCTTCGCCTCTGATAGTCTCATCATTTGCTATCTCCCGCCTTAATTCTTCGAGTGGTGCAACCCTAAGCGTGTCTTGTTGACCTCTCGCTTGGGCTTTTTCCAAGTAACGGAGACGCTCTTCTAAAACTCTACAGTACATATCGACCAACCACTCTTCGGACAATCGACCAAAAATACTGAAACGCGACTCGGATAAAGCTAAGCAACGGACATATTTAACCTGATGAATCTTTTCGCCGTTACTACCCCTTTTATCTGGATACCAGCCTGGATTCCCGTGCGGATATAATAGAGGATACTGGAATGTTTCATAGAGCGGATGCATTATATCAACCTGATGAGGCCTACTATCACCTATTTTCCAAATGGCAATACTACGCGGTACACGCTCTTCGCGGTCTGTGCTAATTATAGCCGAAATTTCGCTACCTATAGGCTGGTCTCCGAGAATGTCCCCGTGGGTGGCTCGAGTGGTTTTCTGAAATTGTATGAAAGCCTCCGACGATGGCTCTAAGCTAAGTCTTTTGAAGCAATCTATGTACGGGTTCACGGTATGCAAAAAGCACGAAATCGACCTGACTACCTGCCTATCGAGGCTATGACTGGCCGCTAAGTTTTCCCTCTCGGTGCTGTCATTAATGTAAAAGTTAATATTATTAGTCGTTTGATTGTACGATAAATCGAAAACACGGTGGTAGACACGGCCCTGAATTTTGATAAAAGATAAGCCTAGAGGTTGTTGATATCCGTGCGAGACCCCGAGTGCAGAAAAAGAAAATAAATTGTTGTACGCACGCGGCCTATTGAGGAAAGCAGGATGAGAATAAAAATCTTCATCCAGCCGGGGAAAGTCTTGAACCTTATACACCCCCTGATGACAGCACCATTCCCTACTTCTTTCCTCTTCGAAAAGCGGGGCGCCGCAGTGTGGGCATTTAAAAATTTGCGGGTCTAACAACGAATTTTTTTTTAGGGAAAACAACGGAATAGTGTTTAGTTCCGAGCCCCGCTTTTCTCCTATCCGATTTGCCGACCTGCGCAACGGTGGATCCACGTTTCTACTTGATTCATTATATCGTGTTACAGCGGCTTCATTTACTTCGGGGTGTTGCTCAGTATAGCGTTGTACAGCGGCGCGATTGACATCTGGGTTATTTTGCGAGTATCTTTCAACTGCGGCGCGATGGGTTTCCGGGTTATTTTGTGTATATCGTTCAACGGCGGCGTGATGAACTTCCAGATTGTTTTGCGTGTATCTTTCAGCGGCCGCGCGATGAACTTCCGGATTGTTTTGAGTACATCTTTGTACAGCGGCGCGATGGACGTCAGGGTTATTTTGGTTATATTTATTTACCGCGTCCAGATGCGCACTTTCTTTAGTGGGTTTTCTACCGCGTTTTTGTTTTTTGGGCCGACCGCCTTTGTTCGCCACGGTTTTATTCGCAATTTCAGATGGTCGACGGACAACTACTGGTATTAATTTAGATAACTCAGAATCTTTAATTTTTTCAACCACAACCACAGGTTTTAGGTACGTTAATTTTGGGTCATTTTGAATATTTTGCGCGGTGTTGTAATTAAGTGCAGTTGTAGTTTCATTTACTGCGGGTATAGTTATTTGGAACGGAGTCAGTGATAATTGACAACCGTTTAAAATTGATTCAGAATTTTGAGTCGACGTTTGGACGGATATTTGAGACGACGCAAGACCTACCGCGGGCATAGATTTTTCGAACGGAGACAGCGGTAACTGAAAACCGTTTAAAATCGATTGAGATATTTGAGTCGACATTTGTACGGATGTTTGACTGGACGCAAGATTTTCATCCAGTATTACTCGTACTCTATTTATTTCGTACTGCAAACCGTTGTTTATTTCACGAGCAAAAAGTAGTTTTGCTAAGTCTACCGTAGAATCGCACCGGAACAAACGAGCTACCAACGGTCCTGAGGTACTGTCCTCTTCGCTACGGTTATACGCATTCACAGCGTGACTATTAAAAAAAAAGTACTTTTTATTGTGCCTCCAAAAAGAATACGTGTAATCCTGACCCGTAAACAAAATACTATCAGTAGCATCATTATGATTTTGACCGAAAACTTTTTTTTCAAGAATGTCCGAAAGAGTCTTAATTTTTTTTTCTCTGTCTGAAGTACTATTTGGGAAAAAGTTGTTTATTATGTAGTTGTCCTTCATATTTTCAATTTTGACAACTTTATTTCCGACGCGTAACTCAGTGGGTAGATCATCCGCGACTAACAAATTGGTATTCGCCGGTATACGATTAATGGATCTTAAATAATTATATCTTTTTACGTACAGAACGTCCCCCCATTGCAAAATATCATCGATATCTTCTGTGGTAAATATTTCCCGCTTTTTAAGGACCGAATAAACCCCGGCACATGCTGCCATAGCTGTACACTGCGCTCCCTTACCTAAATATCCCTCTGACCCTTGATGAGTCAGACCTAAAAAGCAGAAAACGTTTTAATTAGATACTGAAATTTTAGGTATTATGGTAAACGAAATGGCAGGCAGAATGTTACTTAAATCAGCAGAGCCCTGATTGTTGAAATATTGGTTTAGCGATGATGGAATACTTAGAATGATAATTGTGTAAAATAAATGTTAATTTTTTTATAAAGTTAAATATACCTGTAATATTATTTCACGATAAAGATAAACATTATTTTTCTATAAGTGAAAAATATTATCATGACAAAAAAGTCAACCATGTAAGTCACCTTGGTCTGTAAAAGTTTTAATCAAAATCCTGTTATACTTTTTATATTAAATGCCAGATTATAGAACAAAATTATAGAAAACATTCCGATGGACTAACCATGCGTGCACTAAGTACCACATTTAATGCAAATAAAAATTATTATATTCTATTCTATGAAATCACGACCAATAAATTGAATTGCACTGGCTATCAATTAAAAAACAAAATATAAAATTCTTCTTTGATTTTATATCAGAAGAAGCTTATTCAGATAAATACAATGAAGACATGGCGGTATGGACGTAGATTGCTTTGTCTTTCTCGAAAGGCAATTGCTTCAAAAATAAGTTATAATGTGAACCCGATTTGAGCAAGTCTTGCCCATATAAAATAATGTATTTTTTAAAACGTTATGATATGATAGGTATGTGATAATACTGATAATACTGATAATAATAATATCAAACCTTTAGTTAGTGGCTTATTGTTATTTTTTTAGAAAATATAACAAATTAATTATGTATTAGGTAAAACACATTTATTAAGTTCTGTTGGTATTAGGCATTTCCCTGGTCAAAATTTTAAATAGCACTTTGAGGAAATTACACAAATTATAATATTTATTAGGTAACTTTAAATTAATTAGTGAAAATTAAGGATGTGAATCAGTCTATTAAACTGAACAACTGTAGTGTATGCACTCCCTAATAAGTAGTATGAAATCAACTTTAACTATGACGCATGTAACCTAAATATTAGCACGGACATCAAGTCTGTGGATGCAAAATTAAGTGTAAAAAAAAAACTAAATATTAAATAATAGGGTCAAAGCCTAGAGATGTATTGTAATGCAAACTCATGTCTTTAGGTCAAATAATAGACTACAATATCAGATGTCATACTATGTATCTCGTTCTATTAAAGCTCCTATTTAATGTACTTATAAGCCAACCAATGTTCCGATCCGAATAAACAAGTACCTATTCTTTTGACAAACTTCCTTTTACTCCTGGCTCCTACTTCTACATGCCAGTCACTGTTTCAGACGGTGAAACACAGTGGCAGCGTGTTACGACTTCTTTATGGCGACCGTCTGCCAGACGAAGTAGTCATCTTCACGTAAAAACATTTTCTAGTTAGGGACCAGAAGTGCATACCAACGCAAAAAAAGCATCAAGACTGCTTTTACGAAACTATTTTCGACATAGTAAGAATTCATATTCCATTAAGAGAAATAAAATCTAATGAATATCCTATTTGGTTCTCTCGACCCCTGATTCACATTTTCAAAAATAAAAATAGGTCATGGATCAAATGGAAAAAATATGGTCGTAAAGCTGATTATTTAGAATTTTCTCTTTATAGGGATAGATTCAAGAAATTAAGCAAGGAGTGTTTTAAAAACTATATTAATAATATTGAAAGTGGATTACAAAAGGATATAAAAATATTTTGGTCTTATATAAATAGTCGTAAGTGTAAGTCTGGCCTTCCAGCTGTAATGACATTCAGTGATACAAAGTCCGATGACCCAGAGAAAATTTGTGATCTATTTTCTCAGTTCTTTGGTTCTGTATACGAACCAACAACTCTGTTTAATTTGGATATTGCGGCTTCTTCACTTGTTGAAAGTAAAAATGATGTCATTTTGTCAAACTTGTTCTTTAGTAAGGAATTGATCTTTAAGGTGCTTGACACATTGGATGTAACCAAGGGCCCAGGCCCCGACGGATTGCCTCCATTGTTTCTCAAGCACACGGCAAAGACTATTTGTGAACCTCTCTTCATTCTATATAACTTGTGTATTCAGGAAGGAGTAGTTCCAAAAATCTGGAAAACTGCTAATATTATTCCTGTGTATAAAAACGGCAGCAAGGACAATGTCGAAAATTATCGCCCTATTTCTTTATTGTCTACTTTATCAAAAGTCTTGGAAAGACTGGTTCACAGCTCAATCTATCCGAGTTTGCATAATATAATATCACCAGAGCAACACGGTTTCGTTAAGAAACGTTCTACAGTTACTAATCTCATGGTATTTACCAATTTCTTATTTGAGCAAATGGATGATCGATGTCAAGTCGATGCGATATACACAGATTTTTGCAAGGCTTTTGATAAAGTGGACCATATGATTCTTCTCCAGAAACTTTCATTTAACGGGATCAAAGGAAATCTTTTGCGCTGGTTTCAGTCTTATGTGACTAATAGGACTCAAAGGGTTGCAGTTAATGGCTTTGCATCAGGTGTACTCACAGTGACTTCTGGGGTGCCACAAGGCTCAATTTTAGGGCCATTATTATTTATCCTCTTTATAAATGATATTGGTGAATGTTTCTTAAACAGTAAGTTTTTATTATATGCTGATGATCTTAAAGTTTATCGTGGTGTTAAATCCTTTGAGGATTGCTCGGAGCTTCAGGAGGATCTTGATAGGCTATCTATTTATTGTATTAATAATAAATTGCACCTTAGTCTCAGGAAATGTAAAACTATCATGTTTACTAAAAAGACAAATATAATTAATTATTCATATTCATTATGCAATACTCCTCTAGAACGTGTTACTACTATTCGTGATCTTGGGCTCCTATTAGATTCAAAATTACACCTCGATAAACATATAGATCACATTGTTAATAAAGCATTCCAGCTGTTCGGTTTTGTTTTGAGAAGTTGCATTGATTTCAAGCGCCCTGAAAGTTTTCTATATCTTTTTAAAACATTAATTAGGTCTCAAGTGGAATACGCCAGTAATATTTGGAACCCTTTTTATGAAAAATATTCAGATAAAATCGAACTCATCCAACGCAAGTTTCTTAAGGCCGTTCAATATAGATGTTTTCATTGTAGAAAATCATATGTTAAGTCGCTCGAGCAGTTTAATCTGCCTATGCTGAAGACTAGAAGGTTGCTTCTGGATTCCATGTTCCTGTATAAATTATTGTGTAATTATTTTGACTGTCCTGAATTGATAAACAGAATCAACTACCGTATACCTAGTAGTTCTCAACGTATCAGAGAGTCGTATCCTCACCGTCTGTTTATGTCTAATACTTGTAATACGCATGCTGGTGAGCGTCTACCGCTTCAACGCATTTTGAACATGTATAATGATAACTTACTTCATATAGATATTTTTTCTTTGTCATATTATTCATTTAGAAAGATCGTGTATCAAACCTTGCTAAGTAATCAATAAAAATGTAAAGATTAAGTATGTCATGCTCTGGGAGTTCTAAGTAACGCTTTAAACATTCACTAGAAAATTAATTTTGTTATATTTTAGTAAAAGTGTTTCTATCTATGTTTCTTAAATCACATATTTAGATTGTTTGTGAAAACTGTGTGTAAAGTCTCTTAAGTGTTTATATTTAGATGTGGAAAACGATGCTGGCTGTACTATTAATCATAGTTATTGTTATTTAGATGAGTAAGTACATATAGTATTGCTGTTTGTTATCCTGAATAAAATAAAATAAATAAATAAATAAATAAATAAGAGTACGTGTCGGTCCGGGGTGCCTAGGGTTAGCCCGGCCCAAGCAGCAAGTAGATGTCAGCAGCCGGAGCCACGAGCTTTCCGCCTTAGCAGCTATAGCAGCCCACGCGAGCGCCAACATCGAACGTTCCGGTGCGGCGCAAACTACACCACCCCGTCATGTTAATGGGCTTAAATTCGCGTTTCCAGTAGATATTATAAGGAAGCCTTAATCTGTCATTTTTTATAGTGGTGTTAATAATGCGATTGCCTAATAAAAAAAATCTTTACAAAACAATATATTTAATTAAACATACTTATGTACCACTATAATACTTTCCCCAAGGAAATATGTTAAAAAAATAAAAATGTATAAACCCTCGGCTAAAAACTTCTAAAATTCAAAATGTCTCTTTTGCCTTTTCAACATTAGTAATACTATCAATTACTATTTGCATAATTTATAAATAAAAAAAAATTATAAAAATTATTTTATTATTTTTATTTGTGAACACTATCATTAATAGATAAAGATTACCATGTGACCCCAACAATACCTAATCTATCTACCATCTACTCATTGAGATCATTCCTATAAGCCCTGTACCGCAGATAATTTGATGGTACAGCACAGACTAAAGGTTAGCATGTCTTGAAAATATATCATCAAACTGACAGTTCGCCAAATTTTAAATCAATAAATTGAAGCTTTAAAAATTATTGTTGTGGTTGATAAGAACGAAATAAATGGTTGATATTCATTCACACGCCTGAAACTCGGCCGTCCGTTTAACTTAAACAACAGTCTATTCATTTAGTAAAGAGCTCCGATGCCACAGACACGGATAAACAGTTGGCGGAATTGCGACCACACAGATTGCCAATGGTTAAAAAATTTTATTCTACACAGATAATTACACATGTCCAACTTATAACATGCCTTTTTTTCGTCTATGAGAAGTAGTTTTTTTTGAGAATTGTGGTGGTGGTCACGAATTACACCACCCCATTACTTTGCGTGAGCCTCGTAAAAATCATATAACAAAAACGAACAGCAACAAAAATTCCCGAATTTGTTCATTTACTTGAACCATATACTCGTTTTATGATGAGTTATGTGGATAAGTTGAACACTACCACAATATTCTTACAGTGAGCGAAAAATGATATGAGAAAACCTGCACATCCAAGTGTCTGAATGTGTAACCATGATTCAACCCGGTCAGGGTTCCCTGTTACCGAGGTCACGCAGGTCAGCTTGCAGTCGCTACACTGTAGTGACTTGACCTGCCTAATCTGAATAAGAAGCGGGACTAAGCGCAACGGACGACAACAGGACCCTGACTTTTTCCAATTAATTTAATGTCACTCCATTTATACATTATATAAATATACCAATCACCTATGAAATACTTACTTAAGAAATTTTAAAAAATAATAATAACATAGTTCTTAATAATGGTGAAATAGTAATTTTATGTTACAATTTTTATTTGAATTTTGAAGTTTGTGTACTTACCTAAATTATTATTTTTTTAATATGAAGAAATGTTTTTCATGGAAAAAAATTATGATTAATCATATACATAATTCATATTAGGTAGGTAGTTAAATATACTAACAACATAATCTTAGTCAAAATTTAATTATAGCCAGACACACCCAAATAACTCTAAAATAAAAAATATTTATCACCCCTTAAACGGCTGAACCAATTTTGAACTAATGTATCTAAACACTTTCTAGATTACATCAGCTTTCAAACAAAAAAAAAATTGCACCGAAATAAGTCTATTACTGGAGCTAAGATACCACAGGAAGACACACAGATACACAAACATATTTATCTATGTAGATACACCATTTAAACTTATAACACCACTTTTTTTGTCAAGTTATCTGATTATTTATATAAAGTTTAAAAATGAATTACTTTTTGTCTACCAAGAATTTCTAGAATAAAAATTTGCAGATAATTAATTAAATAAGCAACTTTAAAAAAATAATAACAAGTAAGTAAATAAAATTATTATAAAATGCTAGTATTGACCATTCTGGCATAGCAAAAATGTAAGCCCATAAATTAAAAACATAAAATCTCAATACAGGGTGAGTTACAACTTAGAAAAACTTAAAAAATCTTCATCTAATTGTATAGGTATAGTCAAGTGTGTGGCGAAACTGCACAATGGCCTCTGACTTGGTTTTAATTTTAATGGCTGTACCTAGTCAATCAACAATGGCCACGACTGAAAGCTTAAACTTACCACATTTTTTTAAAATTAATTCTAAGTCAAATTTCTAGTAGGTATACATAATGTGTGTGTGTGTACATATTGTTTTTCACTGAGTTTGCTGTTAAATTTACTTTTAGCCCCTATAAAGATAAGATAATAAGTACCTAGAGAAAAAGGAGCATTAGGTAATTAAAACCTATGTATGCAATAAAATATATATCGAACATCCATCGGGGTACCGCTTTAGTGAATCAGACCCAATCAAATGAAGGGTCTGATTCACTAAAGCGGTACCCCGACGCGACATTATAGCGCCATTTTAATGAGCAAACCCTATCGTGCCATCCATCGATTTCGATAATTAAAATATATATATAGGTATTTCTGAAATGAATTTGATGGCTCAACGAAAGGTATTATTTTTTACTTTTTAAATGTCCGCTTTACTTTTTTGCGGGGGGGGTTTTTTAAATTTTAAATTTATATAAGTAGAAGTAAATTCTATAAGCAGAAGTAGGTAAATTATGAAGTAACTTTCAGTCACAGAACACCTAATAAGTACCTACTCCTGGCTTTCAGTTAAACTAACTTAGTACAGAGGGCCGCATATTAGATTGCCACAAGCGTGCACTTTGCGCTGCTATAATAAGGACGGTTTTGCAATGACAATGGAGTACCTAACCTGATGCGCTGGGCTCTGTACTAACAACAAAATGCTTTTCGAATTCGAAACTATTGGTTTCAACTAATAAAATACTAACCGTGATCGGAAATTGTCAAACATAAAAAACAATGAATATGTCAATGAAATTGTACGCTGTCATGCAGTCATTATCTTACGAGAATAATAGGTACACTTTTACTTCAACAACAATACAAATTCACTAACCTTCTGCTACGCACTCTGGAGAAGTCGGGACGACGCTGCTTCTGGATTCCATCTTGTTCACTATTCTGCGGCACCTATTTGAAAAGATGTTATTAGGTATATTTCAATAGTGTTTGGATAAAACAACGATGCGACCATCGCTAATTGTTTTAAACTAATTAAATCTTTACAAATAAACTTAACAATAATGAATTATTAATTTAAAATTGATAAATTTCACAAATCTTACCTGTAATCAGAAAAAACAAAACACTGTGTATTGCATTGGAATTGCCGCGTTTTAGAAAGGCATTTTTTTTTTTAAATTATGGCCAGTGTCTTATTGAAAATAAGTTCAACTTATTTCTAAACGTATAATAACATAATTCTCCTTCAAAATATAGAAAATAACATCAAAAGTTAAAAAGAATTTAAAAACTATTCAAGAACTTTTTCTAATTAGAAGACGCTTAAATGAAATCTGTGGCAACATTTGGTATTCGAACGCACCCATTGATTTTGGCTTGAGGAGATTTTTGGCGGGAACTCGGCGTGAGGGGTTGTTGTGCCGATTGAATTTTTGTTTATTAACCGACTTCAAAAAAGGAGGCGGTTCTCAATTCAACTGTATTTTTTTTTTGTATATTTGTTACGCGATTACTCCGGCAATTATAAACCGATTCGAATAATTCTTTTTTTATTTGGTAGGTCATACGTCAGAGGTGGTCCCATTGTCACCAGATCAGGATCTGATGATGGGATCCTGGGGAAATCGAGGGAAACCCTCAAATTTTGTAGGCATATACACTGTTTATCAGAAATTATCTTAATCTATGTAGATTTTTGCATCTAATGGTCACCATCTGATGTTGCTGAGTTGATGATGAATGGTTTAGGAGTATGGGATCTCTGTAACAAAATTATTTGGGATTGAAGTCGGTGACTCTTACGTTTTTTTCAGTTACTTTTATTACATTAAAGAGTGGTTTAATGTGTAATATTGATAGTGTATTGTGCAGTAAACTAACTTTAAACAGTGTGGTGATAAAAGAAATTCAAGTGATACAGTGTATCTGCTCCGTTTGGTTCCGACAAAGATCCCGCGGCAGTGCTTCTTGCCGCCATAGTTTTTCGTAAAAAACACTATCGGTTTACGAAGGACCTGAGAAGCCTACTTCATGTTTTATTAACCTGACCTGAGAATACTTCATGTGTTATTGTTGCTTTTAAGCTGATGGTCTCGTTACCAATGCTTTGTCAAATAAAAAAAAATTAAAAAATTTTGGCTTGACAATGACAAACGTCATGTTGACAGATCGGAAGTTTCTGAACACAAGTGTTGCCATATATACGGATTTGTCCGTATTTGTATGGATTTTGCAAGTTCAATACGGATGAATCAAAATTACGGATTTTTATACGGATTTAATCTAAACACAGAATAAGCTTCAAAAGGACCCCGTTTTCGAGCCTTCTTTACCTAATTTTGACCAATTTCGTAACAACTATGATGAGTTTGCTCCACTGTAGTGCGGCAGTACAGCAAAATTTCTTCAATGAAGACGAAACCAAAATAAATTATGTACAGATGCCAGCGCATCAGGTTATACCATTTTCATTACAAAACCACTCTTATCACAACAGCACAGAGTGCACGCGAGTGGTAACCTGAGTTGTGGCCGTCCGTACCTTGACGATAACGGATCCGCTTCTACTAAAAAACTTTTGGGGAAATCACCCTCTTTTGATTTAAATCTTGTTACGTTTAATTTTAATGCGGGATTCATACGGAATTTCAATCAAAATACGGGATATTTATACGGAATTTCAATAAAAACAGAAATACGGATTTTATATGGATTTTTGTAATGAAAATACAGATTTCAGGTCTACTTCATGTGGCAACACTGAGTCACAACAGGACAGACAGGTTTGAAAAAGTAAATAAAAAGCGTCATCTTTTATATTTATCAACTTTTTACAGTTTAAAAGTTCAACAAATCCAACAAAGGAGTGTTTCTATTGAGTGTCTTTCCAATCCTGTCAAGGATTCCCTGGAAACTTACTCTTTAAGTGGAATATCAATCAAATAACCATAAATAACTTCAGGAGTACTGGAGTACTGTGACGCTCTACAATAGATTCTAGAATAATGAACAGAGTGAAGAACGATGGCAACAAATACATATTACATGGTAGTTTCTTGTAATTAGTGTTTGACTGAATGTATTAAGTATGAAAACAAGAACATAAAAGAACCAGATTAAACCAACTTTAATGCCTACTTTTCTATACAACTTTAAAGCCTACAGGCAGAACAGAATATCAGCGCTACATGTAAAACTTTAGCATTATGCTGAGCCTGCACCGTTTTCATCTGTGCACAGTGCAGCACTTTGTTTATATGTTTGTGTTTTTGTAATCATATCTTTAATTGTTTTTTTTGTTGATGTCTGTATTGTACAAAACCAAACCAAGTAAAAGACTAAGTTGTCACTTTGAGGTTAATAAAGTTTTTCACTATGAGAAAATACTAATAAAAAATACCCGCTTAACTGTTTTAACTGTATTAATTTTTTTTCAGAGTTTTTACAGTAAACAAATTAGGTACCTACAAGCTATGTTGAGTACCTAACCAATCAGTCCAGTAACATGTAATGAAAGAATACATTTGTAATTATTGTCACCATAATATTGTAATTGATTTCTTTAATTTTGTATTATTATTTTCATTAAAAAAATTACTGTAAAACTTAGTAAAAAATTTATTTAGGTACAGTCAACGGCACATCAGGTTACTACTAACTTTCAAATTTCCCCAATGGATAATAAACTCTAATGCTTGGAGATAAAATTGGATAGCATGATGTGCTGTTGTCCCTGTACATCCCTAGTAGACATGTTTTTTATTATTTTTCCCTATTACGAAGTAATTTTTGTTTAAAAAAATATATATGTTCTGATGTTTAATAAAGATTTTATTATATTAGGTATACTTGGATTTGTACCCCATTGCAATATGTACAGAGGCCAGCGCATCAGGTTAGGTACATAACCTTTTCATTGCAAAACCGCTCTTATCACAACAGCAGGTAGTCCATGGCCAAACACTACTTCCAAGGGTCAACCATACTCCTTGTCCTTGATTTGATAAACTTTATTGCTTCATAGGACAACAAACAACATGGGTAATGAATATGTACCTATGTGGGCTGATGAAGCATGCTCAACAATGGTAGGATAATATAATAGACACTACGGCTGAAAATTATCTACAATGCAGTATGAAAACCTGCGATAGGTACTACGTTTTTTTGTAGCTTGCTCCTACAAAACTTATTTTTCATTTTTAGAGGTTATTACACTTAAGTAAGTATTTAAAGAAAAAAGAGGTTTACCTAATAGGTATTTATTATTTTACTTGAAAGATACTTATTTGAGTGGGAACCTAAAGGAAACAACACCCAAGATATTTGTTTGTAGGTTAGATTATTTGAAATAAACCTAAATCATTCATCATAAAGTAGGTACCTATTTGAAAAGTAGAAAAGTACAAGTAGGTAGGTACGCCATCCTCGCCTTTTGAATTACCTTATATTGATAGGATGACTTACCATAATTTTCGCTAACTACCTAATTGAAAGTCACCCAAAATACCAAAAAGATAATGTAACCCCGATAAACTGTAAACCATAGGTACACGTGCCATATCTACATATAAGTAGGTATGTCCGCCGTTTTTGATGTCATTTTCGAACTCAGCACCTCCAAAAATCAATTAAATGACACAACGTTCAAAAAAATGCATGTCCGCAATCTTTGATTTCAAAATGGATGTCATTTCCGGAATCCTGATAGCGATCGGCGGGTAAGATACATACAGGTTTTCGAACTCAGCTCGACACTTCTGAAAAGATCATGTCCGCCATCTTGGATTACAAAAATGATGTCATTATTGAAATCAGCAACCCCGAAAACCTATTAAACGACACCTATGACGTTTTTTTTCTAAAACTGCATGTCCACCATCTTGGATTTCAAAATAGATGTCATTTTCGGAATCAGCACCCCCGAAAACCCACTAAACGACACCCATGTCGGCATGCCCGAAAATTTGCTGATGGCAATCGGCGGGTAAGATGCTTGGTGACGTTTCGGGCTTCGCCCTACGCGGAGCTCGGCCTTCGGTCTCGCCCTATACGCAGCTCGCCTCGGCCTTCGGCCTCGCCTCGCGCGTTATTTTAACTCTTATTACCGGACAGCAAAGATTATAAAAGAGATGAAATATTTCAAAGAAAAAATTAAAAGCATCTGTCGCACAATTTGTCCCTAAAACATCTGAGAAACAAAGAGCTAAAATACATTCACAGAATTTTTTAACATTATCGTTACTGTAGTCTCTCCTGTATTCAAACCAGCAGGGTCAACAAAGTTTGCCTTTTTTATTTTTTCAAGGCCGCCATCTTGTATTTCAAAATGGATGTCAGTTTTGTAATCTGAACCCCCGAAAACCTACCAAACGACACCCATGATGGATTATAACCAAAAATGCATGTCCGCCATCTTGGATTTCAAAATGGATATCATTTTTGGAATTACCACACCCAAAAAGCTATTAAACGACACCCATGTTGGTGTGCCCGAAAATTTCATATCCGCCATCTTGGATTTCGCCCTTCGCGTCACGATTCCCCCAACTAAAATCCAAGATAGCGGATATGAAATTTTCGGATGGCGGTCGGCGGGTAAGATGCTTGGTAACGCTTCGGGCTTCGCCCTACGCGGAGCTCGGCCTTCGGCCTCGCCCTATACGCAGCTAGGCTCGGCCTTCGGCCTCGCCTCACCTTTAGAATCTACACTTAAATGGCGGCCATCTTGGATTGGGGGGGGGGAGACGACGCTCCGGGCTTTGCCCTAAGCGGAGCTCGGCCTTCAGCCTCGCCTTATCCGCAGCTCGCCTCGGCCTGCAGCCTCGCCTGGCGGCGCGTCGTGGTTCGGCTCGGCCTTCGGCCTCGCCTCACCACTCCTTGTATGGCGGCCATCTTGGAAAATGGCGGAATCGAAAAACTTACCAGATATTCGGATTCAGCGACCCCAAAAACCCCCGGATACCGAGTTTGGTCCGAATCGGAGGATATACCGAAATATCACTTTAGTATGGCGGCCATCTTGTTTTTTTGAAAATAGAAAAAAATTTGTCACCGGTAGACTTTGATCAGGGTGTGGGTCGACCTTTGTTCGAGCACCACCGGTCTAACTCCAACGGTTCGCCCGGGAAGGTGGGTCGCGACCTGATGAGGAGAAGAATCCGAAGATGTCAAGGTTTTTCCAAACTCACCGAAAAATTCTGACCACACTCCCCATACATCATTTTCACCTCCCGGCCCTCCTTCTGGGAGAACAATTATGTCAGTCAGTCAGTCAGTGGTAATGTAAACTGGCGACCATCTTGGGATGGGGAGGGGGGGGACGCTCCGGGCTTCGCCCTACGGCCTCGCCTTGTACGCAGCTCACCTCGGCCTGCGGCCTCGCCTCGCCTTATCCGCAGCTCGCCTCGGCCTACGGCCTCGCCTGGCGGCGCGTCGTGGTTCGGCTCGGCCTTCGGCCTCGCCTCACCACTCCTTAAATGGCGGCCATCTTGGAAAATGGCAGAATCGAGAAACTTACCAGATATTCGGATTCAGCGACCCCAAAAACCCCCGGATACCGAGTTTGGTCCGAATCGGAGGATATACCGAAATATCACTTTAGTATGGGCCGCCATTGGCCCAAGATGGCCGCATCTTGTTTTTTTGAAAATAGAAAAAAAATTGTCACCGGTAGACTTCGACCAGGGTGTGGGTCGACCTTTGTTCGAGCACCACCGGTCTAACTCCAACGGTTCGCCCGGGAAGGTGGGTCGCGACCTGATGAGGAGAAGAATCCGAAGATGTCAAGGTTTTCCCAAACTCACCGAAAAATTCTGACCACACTCCCCATACATCATTTTCACCTCCCGGCCCTCCTTCTGGGAGAACAATTATGTCAGTCAGTCAGTCAGTGGTAATGTAAACTGGCGACCATCTTGGGATGGGAGGGGGGGGAGGACGCTCCGGGCTTCGCCCTACGCGAAACTCGGCCTTCGGCCTCGCCTTGTACGCAGCTCGCCTCGGCCTGCGGCCTCGCCTCGCAGCGCGTCGTGGTTCGGCTCGGCCTTCGGCCTCGCCTCACCACTCCTTATATGGCGGCCATCTTGGAAAATGGCGGAATCGAAAAACTTACCAGATCTTCGGATTCAGTGACCCCAAAAACCACCGGATACCGAGTTTGGTCTGAATCGGAGGAGATACAAAAATCTCTTTTTTGTATGGCGGCCATTTTGTTTTTTTGAAAATCGAAAAAAAATTGTTACCGTTAGACTTTGACCAAGCTGCCGGTCGACCTTTGTTCGAGTACCACCTGTCCAACTCCAACGGTTCGCCCGGGAAGATGGGTCACGAGCTGATGAGGAGAAGAATCCGAAGATAACGAAGTTTTCCCCTACTCGACGAAAAATTCTAAACACACCGCCCATACATCATTTTCACCTCCCGACACTCCTTCTGGGAGAACAATTATGTCAATCAGTCAATCAGTCAGTGAGTGGTAATGTAGCTTTATATAGTATAACTAGGTTTCGCGTGGTGTGCGACCTGCTAAAGCAGGTCGCGAGGCGGTTGTGCCTTTTTTTATAAATTTTAAAAAAGTTTTTATTTTTTTTTTGTTTTTCACGGCCGCCATTTTAGATTTAAAAATGGATGTTATTTTTTAATCAGCACCCCTGAATACCCAAAAACGACACCCATGACGATTTTTTGCAAAAAAGTTATGTCCGCCATCTTGGATTTCAAAACGTATGTCATTTTCGGAATCAGCACCCCCGAATACCTATTAAACGACACCCATGAAGGTATTTTCAAAAAATCCATGTCCGCCATCTGGATTTCAAAATGGATGTCATTTTCGAAATCAGCACCCCTAAGAACCTATTAAACGACACCCATGTCGGTATGATGGCGGTCGGCTGGTAATATGCTTGGTGACACTTCGGGCTTCGCCCTACGCGGAGCTCGGCCTTCGGCCTCGCCCTATACGCAGCTCGCCTCGGCCTACGGCCTCGGCTCGCGCATTCGGCTCGGTCTGCGACCTCACCTCACCTTAAAAGTCTAAACTTGTATGGCGGCCATCTTTGATTGGGGGGGACGCTCCGGGCTTCGCCCTACGTGGAGTTCGGCCTTCGGCCTCACCCTATAAGCGGCTCGCCTCGGCCTTCGGCCTCGCCTCGCGCGTTCGGCTCGGTCTTCGACCTCGCCTCACCTTTAGAATCTAAACTTTCCGCCATCTAGAATTGGGGGGGGGGGGACGCTCCGGGCTTCGCCCTACGCGGAGTTCGGCCTTTGGCCTCACCCTATACGCGGCTCGCCTCGGCCTTCGGCCTCGCCTCGCGCGTTCGGCTCTGTCTTCGACCTCGCCTCACCTTTAGAATCTAAACTTGTATGGCGGCCATCTTTGATTGGGGGGGGGGGGGGGACGCTCCGGGCTTCGCCCTACGCGGAGTTCGGCCTTCGGCCTCACCGTATACGCGGCTCGCCTCGGCCTTCGGCCTCGTCTCGCGCGTTCGGCTCGGTCTTCGACCTCGCCTCACCTTTAGAATCTAAACTTGTATGGCGGCCATCTTGGATTTGGGGGGGGGACGGTTCGAGGCTACGCCCTGCGCGGAGCTCGGCCTTCGGCCTCGCCTTTTACGCAGCTCGCCTTGGCCTACGGCCTCGCCTCGCGGCGTGGCGTCGTGGTTCGGCTCGGCCTGCGGCCTCGCCTCACCACTCCTTGTATGGCGGCAATCTTGGAAAATGGTGGAATCGAAAAACTGACCCGATATTCGGAATCTTCGTCCCCCAAACCCCCCAGATACCGATTTTCGTCCGGATCGGAGCAACTTTATTTCCGGCCGCCATCTTGGATCCGCCATCTTAAAAAAAAGTTTTGACAGCCACCTGCCCCTCACCCCCCTGTAAAACATTTGTTCGAGCACTCCCCACTTATGTCAAACGGTTCCGGAGATACAGCAATAATAATTTTGTATGGCGGCCATCTTGTTTTTGCGAAAATCGAAAAAATGACGTCACCGGTAGAATTCGACCAGGGTGTGGGTCGACCTTAGTTCGAGCGCCACCGCTCCATCTGCAACGGTTCGCCCGGGAAGGTGGGTCGCCACCTGATGAGAAGGTGGATCCGAGGATCTCGAGGTTTTCCCGTACCCTCCGCGTCACCCACTCCACACCTCTTATACAATTTTTTCACCTCCCGCCGCTCCATCTGGGAGAACAATTCTGTCACCCAGTCAGTCAGTCAGTCAGTCAATCAGTGAGTGGTATTGTAGCTTTATATAATATAACTAGGTTTCGCGTGGTGCGCGACCTGCTAAAGCAGGCCGCGAGGCGGTTGTGCTACCTTATTTGTAGGGTCAAAAAGGCGTTCATACTTTTTTTGGTTTTTCACGAAAAATGTTGGATTTAAAAATCAATGTTATTTTTAGAATCAGTACCCCCGAAAACCTATCAAACGACACACATGTCAGTTTTTTACAAAAAAAGCATGTCCGCCATCTTGGATTTCAAAATGGATGTCATTTTCGGAATCAGCACCCCCGAAGACCTATTAAACGACACCCATGAAGGTATTTTCAAAAAATCCATGTCCGCCATCTTGGATTTCAAAATGGATGTCATTTTCGAAATCAGCACCCCTGAAAACCTATTAAACGACACCCATGTCGGTATGATGGCGGTCGGCTGGTAATATGCTTGGTGACGCTTCGGGCTTCGCCCGACGCGGAGCTCGGCCTTCGGCCTCGCCCTATACGCAGCTCGCCTCGGCCTACGGCCACGGCTCACGCGTTCGGCTCGGTCTGCGACCTCGCCTCACCTTGAAAATCTAAACTTGTATGGCGGCCATCCGGGCTTCGCCCTACGCGGAGTTTGGCCTTCGGCCTCACCCTATACGCGGCTCGCCTCGGCCTTCGGCCTCGCCTCACCTTTAGAATCTAAACTTGCCGCCATCTAGAATTGGGGGGGGGGGGACGCTCCGGGCTTCGCCCTACGCGGAGTTCGGCCTTCGGCCTCACCCTATACGCGGCTCGCCTCGGCCTTCGGCCTCGCCTCGCGCGTTCGGCTCGGTCTTCGACCTCGCCTCACCTTTAGAATCTAAACTTGTATGGCGGCCATCTTGGATTTGGGGGGGGGGACGCTCCGTGCTACGCCCTGCGTTCAAAAAGGCGTTCATACTTTTTTTGGTTTTTCACGAAAAAATGTTGGATTTAAAAATCAATGTTATTTTTAGAATCAGTACCCCCGAAAACCTATCAAACGACACACATGTCAGTTTTTTACAAAAAATGCATGTCCGCCATCTTGGATTTCAAAATGGATGTCATTTTCGGAATCAGCACCCCCGAAGACCTATTAAACGACACCCATGAAGGTATTTTCAAAAAATCCATGTCCGCCATCTTGGATTTCAAAATGGATGTCATTTTCGAAATCAGCACCCCTGAAAACCTATTAAACGACACCCATGTCGGTATGATGGCGGTCGGCTGGTAATATGCTTGGTGACGCTTCGGGCTTCGCCCGACGCGGAGCTCGGCCTTCGGCCTCGCCCTATACGCAGCTCGCCTCGGCCTACGGCCTCGGCTCACGCGTTCGGCTCGGTCTGCGACCTCGCCTCACCTTAAAAATCTAAACTTGTATGGCGGCCATCCGGGCTTCGCCCTACGCGGAGTTTGGCCTTCGGCCTCACCCTATACGCGGCTCGCCTCGGCCTTCGGCCTCGCCTCACCTTTAGAATCTAAACTTGCCGCCATCTAGAATTGGGGGGGGGGGACGCTCCGGGCTTCGCCCTACGCGGAGTTCGGCCTTCGGCCTCACCCTATACGCGGCTCGCCTCGGCCTTCGGCCTCGCCTCGCGCGTTCGGCTCGGTCTTCGACCTCGCCTCACCTTTAGAATCTATACTTGTATGGCGGCCATCTTGGATTTGGGGGGGGGGACGCTCCGTGCTACGCCCTGCGCGGAGCTCGGCCTTCGGCCTCGCCTTTTACGCAGCTCGCCTCGGCCTACGGCCTCGCCTCGCGGCGTGGCGTCGTGGTTCGGCTCGGCCTGCGGCATCGCCTCACCACTCCTTGTATGGCGGCCATCTTGGAAAATGGTGGAATTGAAAAACTGACCCGATATTCGGAATCTTCGTCCCCCAAACATCCCAGATACCGATTTTCGTCCGGATCAGAGCAACTTCATTTCCGGCCGCCATCTTGGATCCGCCATCTTGAAAAAAAAAATTAACAGCCACCTGCCCCTCACCCGCCTGTAAAACATTTGTTCGAGCACACCCCACTTATGTCAAACGGTTCCGGAGATACAGCAATAATCATTTTGTATGGCGGCCATCTTGTTTTAGCGAAAATCGAAAAAATGACGTCACCGGTAGAATTCGACTAGGGTGTGGGTCGACCTAAGTTCGAGCGCCACCGCTCCATCTGCAACGGTTTGCCCGGGAAGGTGGGTCGCCACCCGATGAGAAGGTGGATCCGAGGATCTCGAGGTTTTCCCGTACCCTCCGCACCACCCTCTCCACACCCCCCATACAAAGTTTTCACCTCCCGCCGCTCCATCTGGGAGAACAATTCTGTCACCCAGTCAGTCAGTCAGTCAGTGAGTCAGTGGTATTGTAGCTTTATATAATATAATAATAACTAGGTTTCGCGTGGTGCGCGACCTGCTAAAGCAGGTCGCGAGGTGGTTGTGCCTTTTTTTATAAATTTTAAAAAAGTTTTTTAATTTTTTTGTTTTTCACGGCCGCCATCTTGGATTTAAAAATGGATGTTATTTTCTTAAACAGCAATCCTGAATACCCAAAAAACGACACCCATGACGATATTTAGCAAAAAATTTATGTCCGCCATCTTGGATTTCAAAACTAATGTCATTTTCGGAATTAGCACCCCCGAAAACCTATTAAAGGACACCCATGACGGTATTTTCCAAAAAATCCATGTCCGCCATCTTGGATTTCAAAATGGATGTCATTTTCGAAATCAGCACCCCTGAAAACCTATTAAACGACACCCATGTCGGTATGATGGGGGTCGGCTGGTAATATGCTTGGTGACGCTTCGGGCTTCGCCCTACGCGGAGCTCGGCCTTCGGCCTCGCCCTATACGCAGCTCGCCTCGGCCTACGGCCTCGGCTCGCGCGTTCGGCTCGGTCTGCGACCTCGCCTTACCTTAAAAATCTAAACTTGTACGGCGGCCATCTTTGATTGGGGGGGGGACGCTCCGGGCTTCGCCCTACGCGGAGTTCGGCCTTCGGCCTCACCCTGTACGCGGCTCGCCTCGGCCTTCGGCCTCACCCTATACGCGGCTCGCCTCGGCCTTCGGCCTCGCCTCGCGCGTTCGGCTCGGTCTTCGACCTCGCCTCACCTTTAGAATCTAAACTTGTATGGCGGCCATCTTTGATTGGGGGGGGACGCTCCGGGCTTCGCCCTACGCGGAGTTCGGCCTTCGGCCTCACCCTGTACGTGGCTCGCCTCGGCCTTCGGCCTCGTCTCGCGCGTTCGGCTCGGTCTTCGACCTCGCCTCACCTTTAGAATCTAAACTTGTATGGCGGCCATCTTTGATTGGGGGGGGGGGGGCCGCTCCGGGCTTCGCCCTACGCGGAGTTCGGCCTTCGGCCTCACCCTATACGCGGCTCGCCTCGGCCTTCGGCCTCGCCTCGCGCGTTCGGCTCGGTCTTCGACCTCGCCTCACCTTTAGAATCTAAACTTGTATGGCGGCCATCTTGGATTTGGGGGGGGGACGCTCCGGGCTACGCCCTGCGCGGAGCTCGGCCTTCGGCCTCGCCTTTTACGCAGCTCGCCTCGGCCTACGGCCTCGCCTCGCGGCGTGGCGTCGTGGTTCGGCTCGGCCTGCGGCCTCGCCTCACCACTCCTTGTATGGCGGCCATCTTGGAAAATAATGGAATCGAAAAACTGACCCGATATTCGGAATCTTCGTCCCCCAAACCCCCCAGATACCGATTTTCGTCCGGATCGGAACAACTTCATTTCCAGCCGCCATCTTGGATCCGCCATCTTGAAAAAAAATTTTGACAGCCACCTGCCCCTCACCCCCCTGTAAAACATTTGTTCGAGCACACCCCACTTATGTCAAACGGTTCCGGAGATACAGCAATAAACATTTTGTATGGCGGCCATCTTGTTTTTGCGAAAATCGAAAAAATGACGTCACCGGTAGAATTCGACCAGGGTGTGGGTCGACCTTAGTTCGAGCGCCACCGCTCCATCTGCAACAATTCGCCCGGGAAGGTGGGTCGCCACCTGATGAGAAGGTGGATCCGAGGATCTCGAGGTTTTCCCGTACCCTCCGCACTACCCTCTCCACACCCCCCATACAAAGTTTTCACCTCCCGCCTCTCCATCTGGGAGAACAATTCTGTCACCCAGTCAGTCAGTCAGTCAGTCAATCAGTGAGTGGTATTGTAGCTTTATATAATATAATAACTAGGTTTCGCGTGGTGCCCGACCTGCTAAAGCAGGCCGCGAGGCGGTTGTGGTACCCTATTTGTAGGGTCAAAAAGGCGTTCATTGTTTTTTTGGATTTTCATGGCCACCATCTTGAATTCAAAAATCGATGTTATTTTAAGAATTAGTAACCCCGAAAACATAAAAAACGACACCCATGACGGATTTTTCCAAAAAATGCATGTCCGCCATCTTTGATTTGAAAATAATTGTCATTTACGGGATCAGCATCCCCGAAAACCTATCAAACTACACCCATGACAGTTTTTCACAAAAAAAAGCATGTCCGCCATCTTAGATTTCAAAATGGATGTCATTTTTGGAACCACCACCCCCGAAAACCTATAAAACGACACCCATGTCGGTATGCCCGAAAATTTCATATCCGCCATCGTGGATTTTTGGTGGGGAGAATTGAGACGCTCCGGGCTTCTCGCCCTTTGCGTCACGATTCCCCTAACTAAAATCCAAGATGGCGGATATGAAATTTTCGGATTGCGGTCGGCCGGTAAGATGCTTGGTGACGCTTCGGGCTTCGCCCTACGCGGAGCTCGGCCTTCGGCCTCGCCCTGTACGCAGCTCGGCTCGGCCTTCGGCCTCGCCTCGCGCGGTCGGCTGTCTACGACCTCGCCTCACCTTTAGAATCTTAACTTAAATGGCGGCCATCTTGGATAGGGGGGGGGACGCTCCGGGCTTCGCCCTACGCGGAGCTCGGCTTTCGGCCTCGCCTCACCACTCCTTGTATGGCGGCCATCTTGGAAAATAGCGAAATCGAAAATCTTTTCCGATATTCGGATTCAGCGACCCCTAAAACCCTCGGATACCGAATTTGGTCCGAATCGGAGGAGATACAAAAATCTCGTTTTTGTATGGCGGCCATTTTGTTTTTTTGAAAATCGAAAAAATTTTGTCACCGATAGACTTCGACCAGGGTGCCGGTCAGTCAGTCAGTCAGTGAGTGGTAATGTAGCTTTATATAGTATAATAATAATATAACTAGGTTTCGCGTGGTGCGCGACCTGCTAAAGCAGGCCGCGAGGCGGTTGTGCTACCCTATTTGTAGGGACAAAAAGGCGTTCATACTTTTTTTGGTTTGTCACGACCGCCATCTTGGATTTCAAAATGGATGTCAGTTTCGTAATCAGCATCCCCGAAAACATATTAAACGACACCCATGACAGATTTTTTTTAACTGCATGTCCGCCATCTTGGATTTAAAAATAGATGTCATATTCACAATCAGCACCCCAGAAAACGTATTAAACGACACCCATGACGGTTTTTGAGAAAAATGCATGTCCACAATCTTGGATTTGAAAATGGATATCATTTTCGGAATCAGCACCCCCGAAAACCTATTTAACGACACCCATGTCGGTATGCCCGAAAATTTCACATCCGCCATCTTGGATTTTTGGTGGGGAGAATCGAGACGCTCCGGGCTTCGCCCTTCGCGTCACGATTTCCCCAACTAAAATCCAAGATGGCGGATATGAAATTTTCGAATTGCGGTCGGCCGGTAAGATGCTTGGTGACGCTTCGGGCTTCGCCCTACGCGGAGCTCGGCCTTCGGCCTCGCCCTATACGCAGCTCGGCTTGGCCTTCGGCCTCGCCTCGCCCGTTCGGCTCGGTCTACGACCTCGCCTCACCTTTAGAATCGAAACTTAAATGGCGGCCATCTTGGATTGGGGGGGGGACGCTCCGGGCTTCGCCCTTCGCGTCACAATTTCCCCAACTAAAATCCAAGATGGCGGATATGAAATTTTCGAATTGCGGTCGGCCGGTAAGATGCTTGGTGACGCTTCGGGCTTCGCCCTACGCGGAACTCGGCCTTCGGCCTCGCCCTATACGCAGCTCGGCTTGGCCTTCGGCCTTGCCTCGCCCGTTCGGCTCGGTCTACGACCTCGCCTCACCTTTAGTATCGAAACTTAAATGGCGGCCATCTTGGATTGGGGGGGGGGACGCTCCGGGCTTCGCCCTACGCGGAGCTCGGCCTTCGGCCTCACCTTATACGCAGCTCGCCTCGGCCTGCGGCCTCGCCTCGCGGCGCGTCGTGGTTCGGCTCGGCCTTCGGCCTCGCCACTCCTTGTATTGCGGCCGTCTTTGAAAATGGCGAAATCGAAAATCTTTTTAGATATTCTGATTCAGCGACCCCATAAACCCCTGGATACCGAATTTGGTCCGAATCGGAGGATATACCAAAATATCAATTTTGTATGGCGGCCATCTTGTTTTTTTGAAAATCGAAAAAAAATTGTTACCGTTAGACTTCGACCAGGGTGCCGGTTGACCTTTGTTCGAGCACTACCGGTCCAAGTCTAACGGTTCGCCCGGGAAGGTGGGTCGTGACCTGATGAGGAGGAGAATCCAAAGATGTCGAGGTTTTGCCATACTCGATTAGCATTTTAAATTTTATTTTACCCATTTAAACCTCTTAGGGGATGATTAAAAAAAAATACGAAAAATGTGCTCCTGCCACATACATTTTTTATTGTTCTTTAGTAAAGAAGTGAGTGGCTGTGTAATTTTAGTGAAATTCTCCACAAACTAAAGCTGGTAGAGGTAATGCATGTTCCTCGGTTAGTTAAAAATGTTATGTCAGTTAGTAAACTTGCAAATAGCGGTAAAGTTGTAGTTTTTGATGATAATAATTGTAGAGTTTTTAACAAAAAGGTTTCTCTTGTAGGAAGTCCACTGTTTACAGCACCACTGATTAATGGGCTTTATGTTTTAGAGTCTATTGGTAAAAAAGCATCAGCAACTGGTTTCCTTGGAGAGAGTAATATTCGTGGTAACTATGAAACTTGGCATCGGAGGTTAGGTCATTTATCCCAATCCCAAATGCAAAAGTTAAAAGGAATGGTCAAAAGTCTTTCTTACACGGCGAGGAATGATGCGTCATCCCCTTGCGGACCTTGTGCTCAAGGTAAACTGTGCGTGCAGAAGTTTCCAAGAAGGAAGAAACTTGGTCCATAGTGATCTTGCAGGTCCTATCGAAGTAGAGACCTGGGGAGGCGTAAGATACCTGCTTATTTTTGTGGACGACTACAGTCGGAAGGTGTTTGGATACCTACTAAAATCAAGGACAGAGGTTTTATAATAATAATAATAATAAAGCCCTTTATTCCAGTAAGGATTTACAAATTTTTCTCTTTTATGTATTGTGTTCACAGGATGTCCCTTAACACGGTGTGCCTTTCGGCATAGGCCTCCTCCAACGACTTCCACTGTTAAGTTAAGTAAAACTGTATTAGTCCTGAGACGCTCTATACTTCCTGTATTCTGCAAGAGATTGTTATGCGACTGTTAAAGCCAGTTAAATCTATAATGCCTGATCAAGGCTCAGTAAAGTAGAATCACTCGGTGTCTTCTAGCTCTGGTAGGGGGACTTGTCTCCGTATGAAACAAAGGCTTGCCCCGAGGCTAAGGGTTTACTAAAGAATGGAAAACGCTACTGTTGCGGCTTCTATGCTATAGTAAGTAGCGGTGAAAGAGCTATTTGCCATATTAATTGAATTGTTTATATTGTTGATCGTATAACAATTTCTGAATATTTATAAAACACCTAAGCTTTGCTTATATGTACTGATTTCCTATGCATTACCCCAATAAATCTCCTAAAAGGTCTTGGTTTGTTTAATTTCATAACTCTCATGATCAAGATAACTCAAGCCTCATTTATAATCTCTCAATATCAATCTTGTAAAGCTAGTTCTCCTTTTACTGAATCTTAGCATTTTCAGTTATTAATTGAAGTGGATATTTTATTGACAAAGTAAAGCTGGATTCATTGATCACCTTCTTGAAATCCTTTTATTCTTCTAAAATATAACATTAACATATGGTCATTTAATTCTAACATTAAATACCTGATTTTTCATTCGAATTCTAAACAAAGTAATTGAGTTCAAGACACAACGACTTCAATCATTATTAAAGTCGAGCTCTTTTGATTTATTGCATCAATAAACACTGCACTGTATAATCTGAGCTATAAACATGATATCAAGTATACCATATAAAGATTGGGACTTTGAGTCATAGACTACAGCAATACACAATTACAAATACATAATAAAAGCGCAAATATATAAATGGGGCCCCACAAATAAATAATATCGCTATATCTGTAAGAAAAGTTGGGTATGTAAGGTTTTCTACTGTCGGTTCATCCTGGCATGAAATACGGCGTCTGCATCTTGTATCCCGCTTGGTTACGGGTAAAAACTTTTAATAAATTCGGGATTGAGCGTTTAGGCGCCTTCTTGTTTTTATTATTAGTAACTCATTATCTCTGTCTATCTACAAGTAGGGTATGTAAGGCTGGCAATTGTCTGTTCATCCTGGCATGAAATACGGCGCAAGCATCTTGTATTCCGCTTGTTTATGGACAAAACCTTGTGATGAAAACATCCTGAATATGCAATTAACGTCTTGTCTTTATCACGAGGAAATAAACATCTAGAGATAAAATAAAAGTCTTGACCTAAGTACTCTCTCTCTAATGGTGACAAATATATGAAGTCAAATAAGTTTGTCAACAGAAATGACAAAGAAAAATAATTAAGCTAGTTTACTGATGCAATTTTATAGACGATCACAGCTAAGAAAGGTAATCGACTACTCTGAAAATGAAATAAAATCATTGGGATGGGTTGGTACCGTTACAGCTCATAGGAGCATTGACCAGTAACGAGCATGTTTAGTGACGCGTTATTTTTAATCAATTAGACTGTTGATGACGCAAAAACCTGAATTACATTAGTTATCACTACACACTCTACACCCACTAGTGGCGCTATAATTATAAATATCTTGTAATTTCTTCGCTGTAAGTGTGCCACATGCTTTAAATTATTTTGCTTACAGTTCTATGAATCACAGCTATTAATATTTACGATGTTAAAGACATTTCATAACAAAGGGTCTAGTGTTCATCTAATTCTTGAAATGACATAAGTCTAAGCCCTTTGTGTTGACAACATAAAGTGTAAAATTTCGTCATTTTTTATTTTAACTGTACCTCGCGTTTATATCAGCTTAAGCGTGCATTAAAATAATTGAATGACTAACGTAAATGCTTTTACGCAGGAATTTACTTTGAAAGTTATAAAATTTTAACAGCTTTAAAGAAACGACCCTCTGATAAGCGTTTATTACTAGGCGTAAAAAAATAACATATATTTTACATGTAATGTTAGATAGGAAATTTAAGTGAGGCTTAGGTACTTCACTGAAATTTCCCTGATAAAGTTCTACAAAAATACTTTTATTTTTAGACTGAAAACAACATATAAAAATGTATGCTTTCACTGAAATGACGTAAAAAGTCACGTTTGCACTGAAGAATAATTGCATAGCTACAAAAAGATCATCTTTTCTCTTTTAACTCCAAAATAAGAGTCATTTTTATTCAACTAGCGGGTCCAAGTGCGACAGTTGCATTAACATGCTTTGTTTTCAATAACAAAGTGTTTTGAAGCAACTGATTTTATTTTGCCAATAAATGTCAGCGTATGCATTGAATTTCATTGTGTTTTTATATAATTACGTCAGCAAAACCACATGTTAACCATATCTCTAAATTTTATAATTTGACTCATGCCATTATTACATACTGACGTACATTTTCCTGAAATACTTTTAATAACACGAGCAATAGATTGACATTGACGCAAACAATTGAAAAATTATTTAAATTAAATTAGTATAAAACAAACTAGTTGTAAGGAAACTTATTGCTAATTCAAAATAAAATTATCTTTATTATAAATTCACCCATTAACTAAAACAGTTAAAAATTACGACTCATAATATCAAAGCTTGGACACTTTACTCTTTTAATAGCAAAAATACAAGTAGTTAAACTCTTGAATTTGAAAAAAATCTCTTATTTCACTTAAGTTTATTGAAACAGACGGGCTCACTAAACGCTTACAACTATTATCTTTTACAATCAAAAGCATCTTCATCATTTCTTCGTCATTGTTTTGCTCTGCAATTTGATAAGCCGTCAACCCATCTCCATTAATAATGTCTTTATCGGCGTGCATCTCTAATAATCCTTGTACCAGCTGGTGGTCCCTCTGTCTCACTGCTTTATGCAAAACAGTATCTCCTGCATTATCCTGAGCATTTAAGTCTGCTCCCATAGCTACCATCAACGATATCATATTTTCAGCATCATTTCCACTTCGGGACCCTACGACAGTATGAAGACACGAACTTCCGTCGTCATTCTTCAGTTTTAGAATGTATTGAAAGGCCTTATCTTCAGAATAGTTAAATATTCTATCAAGAATATCGTCGCAGTCGGAGTCAGCAATCAGATGGAATATCGTACAGTTTCTTCTCGTAGGATCTGGACCGAATATGCCGTTCAATTTATCAGAATCCATTTTGAGTGAAATTAAGACGCCACTTCTTGAAGTTCCGAATCGCAATAATACTACATCCTACTGGAAAACTCTTATATACTCTACTGACATTTAGGAATTTACAAACAAAAATAGCTTTTATCTTGGGTTTTCCCATAGGCCAATTGTTATCGCAATTAGAATGACCACGTGTCAATTCCCATATGGCCTGTTGCCAATCTAAATTACTTGATATTCTTTATCACAAAATGCGTTGTTTATATAAAGCGTTGTAACAAAAAACATAATTCTCTGCTTGTCTGATGGAGTCTTTGTTCACCTGTCTTATCTTTTGCAGAGCTTTCAATATAATTGCACCTTTTCTCTCCTTAAATTCAGCTATGTACATACATCTAATAGACAATATTCAAGATTGTTTTGCCATTTACTGAAATAAATAATCATATTTTAATATATAAATAAATGTCTAGACAGCGAATGACAAGATCATTTATCAATTACCTCTATTGTAATTGTATTTTCAAAGGACCCAAGTATCAGAAAGGAAATCAGAGTTGGTACTCACATAATTTCGACCATGGCTGGAAGATGAGGCTCGATTACTCTCCATAGCTTGGAGTTGTTGTTATGCACTCTGATAGTGATATTTAGCTCGATCCAATTCCCATTTAAGACGATCCCTGTGGGTCTCTACGTAACGTAGTTGGCTCTCCAACAATTGTATTTGAGAACTGAGCTGGGCAATTTCCGATTCTAGTCTATTCAAGTCTGCGTTGGTACTTATTTTTACCGTGATGTTGTTTGTACAATCAAAAATAAAATTATGATATAATTCATAGGAAAATACTCTTTATATTGGCCCTTTGACTGCTTAAAGTTGATTACATTGTGGTGAGTCACTTACTATATAGGAAATTATTTCTTGAAAATTAAAAATGTAAAATAATAAAAGGATAGTTAATTTCATATACTGAAACGTAATTGCGTAATATCACCGCTTTAGCCTACACTCTATATAAAGGTTTTTTTAATTGTACGGAGGGCTGCACATCAGGTTACCACAAGCGTGCACTCTGTGCTGTTGTGATAAGAGCGGTTTTGCAATAAAAATTGAGTAACCTGATGCGCTGGCTTCTGTACCTAAATTTAACAATACCATTCTTAAGACCATAAAAGGAATGGAAGTTCATGATAACATTTGAACTAAATGAAAAGCTTATTAATTAACCAAACGGGAATTTTGATAGTTAAAATTAATTTTAACGATGTTGAAATAAATATCAAATTCAATAGTCTGGAACCTCGTGCGTCATATTGGTTAGATTACCCGGTCAAGAAAGAAAAAGTTAATAATAATGCTGAAACGTAACAGTATAAATATGTCGCGATCAGTATAAAAATTTCATTTAATACTGATCTCTAGTAGAAACAAGGACTCTCATCCTGTGAAAATAAATTTTAAAAATGGGTGGGATTTGTACGAAAAAAAATCTGGCGTTTGTTACAATGAAGAAAGAATAATCAAGATCCTCGAACAAGAGCATCGGAGAATATTGGACGAGAAAGTTGAGTATAGTCGCAGCATATCGATGCAGCCGGAAAATATTTTGAAGAACAGAAACAGATACTGGTTTTTACCTTATTTTTATCATAACAGGGTGATCTTACCAGCAGACTATGGAGAAAGCGATTTTATCAACGCTAATCACGTCAACGGGTACAAAACTCGGGGCAAGTATTTGTGCTGTCAGGGTCCACTTCAATCAACAGCCGAAGATTTTTGGAAAATGGTGTTTGGGTATCAATCTAGAGTCATCGTTATGCTGAAAAAGACATAGGAAGAAGAAAAGGAAGCCTGTTATCAGTATTGGAGTCCGAAGAAAGGAAGGACTTTATTTGGAGACTTTATTATTGAAACAAGGAAAGTGAAGAACTTTCGCGACCATATAGTGACTAAGCTGCGGGTGACAGACGACAGTGGAGACTCATTGGACCTCACACACTTCGCTTACACCGATTGGCCTCGTAAAAGCGTGCCTCGAAGTCAATTAGACTTTCTTAACTTTTGTTCTCAAAGTCAGAAAAGCTCAAGCACATGCGGAGTTTGACGGTAAAAGCTCCAACTTTCCTCCTATGGTGGTCTACTGCTCTGCTGGATTAAATTGCACGGGAGCTTTTTGCGCTTTAGACATCAGCATATCGAAATACAACGAGAGTGCGACGATCGACCTAGCTTCAGTAGTAAGGGATCTTCGCAAGCAGAGAAGCTACTGCTTATCTATGCCAATGTATTATATATTTTTCAACACATTTGCTCATAAAGTGAGTCTTATTTCATTGTTTTAAGGTTCATAATGATATGTATTACCCAGCCCGTGAGTAATAAAAATAAAGCACTAGTACGTAATGGTTTTTTTTTCTAAATTTCAGCAAAGAGATCTGACCTTATTTTATATTTAAAATTAAGTGTAAATATTAAACTATTTGTAAATAAAATAGTTTAATATTTACTAAATCATTAAAATTTAACAGAAAATTATCATTTATTTATGCTAAAACGTGAAAATATATAGTTAAGTATTATTTTATTATTTGGCTGTATGGCATACTTGTCAATGTGAATCTCATTTTGCGAGCGAAAAAAGAAAAAAATAATCGCGCCTCTTTTACAAGGAAACATTTCAATGTAGAAATTTAGAAACTAGTTTATAGAAAAATTGATTTTTTTTCAGCCATTTTTTGTTGCCGCTATAATTCAAAACAGGAAGAAATCAAAATCCGGATCTTGCACTCATATGCTTCCGATTTAAAATGTAGGACATGAAATATTTATCTTTGTGTGCAAAACATCAACTGCTGATGTTTTTTTGCATATATGCGTACAATGAATCGAAGTCACTAAAGAACGATGACCTGATTAGTAACAGCGCAGTGCAATGTCTCATAGCAGTTTGTTTTGATGCGTCTACGTCATATGTATTAGCGAAGCGTCAACGGATTCCCTCAGCTATTTCGCTGATTATTTATAGATGTCCTATTCGTTATTTATACGATATGACCGATAAAACCTTGCAGTTATATCATTTGAAAGTCGAATTTCGAATATAAATGCTGCACCTCACTTTCATGCTAATTTCGTATTAGACTGCATGCCGCCACAATCTACAGACGTGGCTGCAGATTCGCATTGATAGTTCTATTTCCGTTCGGTTTATACAAATTTGTGTTTCTTTGAAAAATCCAAGTGAGTATGCCTGACTCGAGGATTTATATTGTGACACTTTTAATAGTAAAGTACTTAGAACCTTTTGCGCTCTAGTATGACATCCTTCCAGAACGAATCTCTCGAAGTGATTGTGCCGTGCGAATGGCAGTTTTTGCCGGAGGCAGCTTTGACTACCGAATTGCTCTGGATCATCACAAATCAAAAAACTCATCAAGCAGGTATCTGTGGTGTTTACAATGGCGTTGCAACAGAGCTCTCGGAGTTTGATGGACTTTTATGGTTCAAGAAATCGGATGACAACAATGTACAGCCTGACTTCAACTTGTATGCGCTGCTGACCATACCCTTGATATCATCAGCTTCAACTCCAGATGATTCCAGCTGCTCAGAGTGTGACTCGGAACGATTAATTTCTGATGATGGACCTTGTTCTACTTGTGATGAACTTGATGTAGAAGTGAATGAGCAAATTTTATGTGATCCCAAAAATGTAGAAGGTAAGAGTCATTAACACCACAAAAATCAAACGTAAATATTATTATATCTTCATCACCATCACCATCATCATCATCTTCATCATTTCACTAAGCATCAGTGGTTTTATTATTGTTGTCACGGGTAAAGTATTATACTGAATGTCTAAAACATGTCACTAGTCATTTCGTAGTAAGTAGTAAACGTAAAAATATAATTGTTTTGTAAAGAGGCATAGTAACACATTCATATAAGTTGTGATAATTTTCTATTCCGATTGAAATTGAAATTAATAGAATACATTGGTAGTGTCTATTTGATACACAGCTATGTCGACTGAAATCAAGTTCAATAGAATTTATATTATTCTGCATGCACAAAATGTAGACAATATTATATTCAGTAAAAGATATCGAGTGCTTATGAAAGTCTGTATATAGCATGTTATAGCATATTATAATATGTTTCATTTTATAAATAATGATACTCATTTGGCAAACATGTGCTAATGTTAATTAAAAGCGGGAACCCTATTAACGACTAAGTTATCGCTGAATCATTTGTATTAATTGTGCGAACATGTTTTTTATGTAAAATAAAAATAAGTATCGAAAATTTATTTATTTTTATTTTTAACCTTCATAAAACTTACTATTAAGATTACATACTAGGTCATAAAAAATTTCTACTTACAATAAACGCGGAACAATAAAGATTGATGTGATTTACAGGTAGAAATAATTAAAATTTATAAATTTAAACGGAACTTGGCGCGAGACTCCACCGAGTGAATGAGTTCCGTCGGTAGAAAAAAAAATTTTATAGTACGCCTGTGAAGATTATTGTAAGGATAATCTGTATGGCTATACAGTAAAAAAAAATTTTTTTTTCTACATAGTAACCTCGAATCTCATTTGTTCGATGTAAAGATTTGTCCTGTCAAAAACTAACTGATACAATTCTTACTTCCTACTTCTTACTTCCTGGCACATGAATAAATCTTTCCAACAAAATTAGTTTCTCGTGTAACCTCTGATCTTGCTGTATAAAAAATGCAAATTATAGTCCTTAGACGAGTAGCCACATGAATTATTTACACTGAATAAGGATTCAAGGCAATGGCAGCAGCTGCAGACGTGAAATGACGTCATAGTTCCAGTAGAGTACCTGGAACAAAAAAAAATGCTGTTTTAAATACAGACAGTAGACTAACTCAAACTACCTCGATATTTTTTATGACATTTCTGTCAGTCACGTTATCAACTTACATTATTTTTCGCCAGCTATCCAGTTGTGCGTTTGTATTTTATTCAGTGACAGCTATCGCGTTCGCGTGCTCCTTGATGTACTCTGCAAAATAATATCATCATTACTTACACATTTATAATATTGTTCTACGCGCGGTAGATAACAACTTACTGTTTTCGTCTCAAACGCCAGCGTTTAGGAATACGCTTATTGCCATCTGCATCCGATAAGAATTTCTTTCTAAAAATAAAAACTATATGAGCTTATTGAATACCAAGTACTATCAAGGATTCAAGGTTAAATTCTATTAACTTACCGTAACATTATGAACGAGAGATAGTGGTATATTTGCTCTACATGTGACAAAGTGCGCTCAGGTGGAGAAGACCATGAAGCACCACTCAAAGTAGTTTCGCTCGTAATTTCAAGACGAATAGCATCTTCATTATCTGGTACAATTACATCAAAAATGTAAGCACCGGGAATTTCTCTGGAATCAAAATCAAACAAAATTAAATACTTACACTTAAGGCCAAGTTCGACGCAACTTTATTTGTCTGTATAAACCACTCACTCTTCCGTCACTTCGGTAAAAACGTAAAAAACTCCCGCTGGAACATCATGACGAATGAGCCGCGTGGGCATATTGTTTACCCGTACTATGGGGCTTGAATCGTTAAATCGCTCCAGTATTTTTTCCACTAATAACATTAAAATTGGCTCTGCATGGACAGGCCACTGATTTGGCACCATTATCAGAATGTCTAACGTTTGATGCATAATGAGCGAGTATTGGACAAACATTATGTATGATCAGGTAACGTTATCGGTATCCGAATATGTGAATGCTCTAGCTCAAACGTCGGCTTTTTATACCTCCCTGCGGGACTATTCGTGATAAATACATATATACATAGATATTATTAGACCACACAGTGTGTGCGTTACAGAGAATAAAGTCATTGTGTCAATCAGTGATTGCCATTGTGCTTTCAGTGATTAATAGGAATCCTTATCTGAAAAACTGTGGGTATATGGGTTGCCATGTGGAAAATTAGTAGGGAAAAGTATGGGTTCATAGGTTTGTAGATTTAATTCGAAAAAGGAAAATTAACATAAATCGTGCAAAGATGCGACTTAGGCCAGTTCAATTAGGGCTAGTTAAACGATAAACCTACCTCAACTATTAGCATAAAGTTGACATTACCATTCTTACTATACGCAATCTTTATGAATAAGCAATGAATAGTAAGTCATGGAGGGAAATCCAAAGTCCATGCACTAAATATATGCACATATATCATGCATATGTGATACGTATGTTACATCTATTTTTTACATACATATTTTTCCGTGTGGGCAAGATAGTCTTTTTTTTGGGCTAATCTGGACAGGATGTTTTTAGAGGTTTTATCATATACTCGCAGTTTTTCACGCAATTAAGATACATGACCTGTGATCAAGAAGACCTATATACTCACATACAATGTTTTGTTTAAAAATATCAACATTTCATGAAGATACGGTGTAAAAATCATCTAACTATCAGCGCACGTATATATACTTTGTAAACAAATCTTTACTGCATGTACTTTTTGCGTGAAAAAATATCGTCCATTTTATAACTGGTCTTGCAAAAAATGAACCATCATAAAGTAGCTGTAAAGTAAAAACAAAACGAGCTCAATGGGAATCATAAATTTCAATTGCAGTCGAAACAGCGCATACATCTGCTCACGCCAAAGAACGATATGATCGACTTAGTATCGATTTATGAAGAAAGAGCCATAAACAATATTCTAAACAAACATTTTACTTATTGAATGTAACAGCTGTGACGCACACTGCAACAGCGTGCTCTGTCACCTTGACCGTTACTCAATGACAAAAGTGTAATGGCCTACCGAAAAGACCGTGTAGTTTATATATATATATTTTTTTTTTTTGCTGACGCACAAGAACTGGAAACCATGGATGTGTAAAATATTTGTCGAGCTGCTCATCATTACACTCGTTTGTTGAACTAAAAAAAAATTGTCAATTCTTTTTCTATTCACTGCTATCAACTCACCCAAATGAGGCCCGACCTACCTCAACGCTCTGCGAGTTATCGTGCGCAAACAACATTATTATTAGATTGCGAGCGTTGCGGAGTGTTGCGTAACCGAACGAAATTATCTCAAGACCTTGGCATTGGCGCAAAGGGCTATTACTATGAGTTTGTATGTAAACAAAAAGTGCAACGAACTTGGTACTGTCTACAGGAAGTTCTGCTACCAAGTAAACACAACTCGCGCTATATACATTACGCTAAGAGGCAGTTAGTCATCCGGCGATGGGCTTAAGCACTTATCCTTAGTGAAATATGACATGTACGCTTCAATAAAACATGCTCATATTTACAAATGTCTGAACGTGGAAGACAGATTGGGCTTTAGGATGATTTAACTGTTGAGAATTCAGGAATATACGGATATCAAAAGGAAGAGTTCGTTCATTTATCGCTGGACTTTATGGAGTGCTGGTCGTTAGCTAAATCGCAATGGGAAACTGCTACTCTCATCTATTGTGCGTTGCAACTGAAAAAAAAGACTTTCAATATTTACAATCTATCTGTCGCATGGGTAGTGTTTACGATCTTATTGAAGTGTCACTTGTCAATCCTTCAGTTTTGGTCCACAAGTATGATAAGCAAGGAAGACAGTGTACTCACATAGTAGCGATGTATAGTACTACAGACACTGTTATGAAACTGTCGCTTCTCGTCCAAATGGGTGCAGATATACACGCGCGAGAGCTAAGGACTGGTAATACCCTCCTTCACATCGCCGTCAGTAGAGGACACTACGAATTGGCTGAGTGGTTGCTTCAGGAGTCCAAGACCATTGGAGATACCATCAACTTCATGCTGCAGGTACCGTATCACCTGGCGTACTACGCTCGTGATCAGAAAATGATGGAGCTTCTGAAAACTAAAGGTGCTGCTTGTGATGACCCTGTGAATAGTGAAACGTCTGATGACAAAGTGCTTGACTAATCGTTGTAGACTTGTCTAGGAGTGACGTGATTGTGATCTTTCAACTCTAGATAACTAGAAAGTGAATGGACGGTGAAAAGACACACCCCTTTAACTACAAAAACAGATAGTTTGCGAACGTTTCCAGTGATAATGATAGCAACGACCTTTGGTCAGTACCAGGATGCAACTGTAGTATTTATAATCTCGGCGAACGAACCGTGGGCCAGTCGATGTCACATTTTGTAGTTCCACAGTCGTTTTTCGCGCCGGTGAAATACAATATTGCGTGACTTACTATAAGATATGTGGCCACCAAAAGACTTTATTTTCACTTGCGAACGCAGCCGCGAGGGTGAGAATATTTTGCACTATTTATGCCGTAATGGCGGAGTAGTTGATTTGCTCACGTATGAAAACGCGATTGTGGAGGAAAACAGATACTTGGTGAGGGAGTACAACCGCCGAGGACAACAGTGTGTTCATGTGGTGGCTAGTGAAGATAAACTTGATCCTGAAAGAAAACTCAAGCGGCTCATGGAATGGGGTGCTGACATAAATGGAAAAGAGAAAGTTCATGGTGACACGCCTCTGCATATAGCCGTGAGAACTAAATACTACAGGTTAGCCCGGTGGTTGTGCCAGCAGCCCCAAGTTAATATCGAAGCTAGAAACTTTGCTCAACAGACTCCATACCAACTTGCCTATAACCGGAATGATATTAATATGATGAAACTGCTGCAAGAGAATGGAGCGCTGAAGAAGACTTCACAAAATGCTAACTACATATCAAATGTTGAACGGAAGGCTCATACTTTTCCCTCATATAAACGAAGATCTAAATGTCAAAACCATACTGGATTCTAGTTTTCATCTTCTAAATGAGTGAATTTAAATTTTAAAGCGTTAATATTTTTATGACTGTGTGATTTTTAACGTGTTGTAGTTAGTACGCTAACTTAGTACTTAGAGAAAGAAATCAGAAAAGATTAATAAGACTAATGCTTCAATTTTCATATAAGTATCATGATGTATTCGTACAGCTAATCCAAGGATAAGTATTACATATGTCATATTTTTTAGAATGTATTATTTAGGTTAATTAGTTTAATGATTTACGGTGAATATAATTAATGAATACTGGTAATTTCACTTTATTTTTAAATAAACTGTTCAACTTTTTGTAATCATTCTTAAATTTATAGTCACGATGTCGATTAGCTGGCAACTTTCCGAAACAATACGTAATGACTCTAGGATTAGATAATTTTGGAAGCTCAAATACTTCTATTAGGCTGTTTACATATTAGTCATTTAAAAAACTAGTAAGTACACCCTACAATTCATTCCTGCAACTTCCAACTCATTTCAAAAGCAAAGTATTCCAAATTTTTTTATAACACCGTTCTTGAGTTAATACATTTTTTGTGCGGTTTTGAGCTTTTTAAATTTGAAAATTTCGTGGATATTAAAAAACATTTTTTTTTAAATTTTAAACTGCAGTAATTTTCCTAGTGCGACCTTACTGATAACCCAACTGTTGTTTGTTGACAAAATGATAAACATAACCCGATTGGCATTTCATTCCACTATCAACTATTTTGAAAGCTAAACAAATGCAAATCAGATGCATCAACTATTAATGAAAGCTAAAGACATGCAAAATAAACAGGTATTAGGCTTTGAATTCTCCATGATTTTACTGAGAAGTAATTGATGTCCCATTTTTTGAAATGTATTCTTATCTGTTCATCCATTTCTTACAAATTCCGCTAGAAATATCATCGATATGATTTCATAGTATATTATTAAAAATCTGAGTCATCATTGAAGCATTTAGTAGCTTTTCATTAGTGAACAACATTATAAATTCAACCCTTTATAGTCTGGCCTTAAAACCCTACTCTTAATTTTAATTTTATGTCTTCTGGTTTAAATGAGAAAAACATAGCGTATTCTGTAAAAAAAAAGGGCTAGAAAAATAGTAGAGGGAGACGCATGGACATACTACTACAACTAAACTGTCTCTCACACAGTCGTATTACGCATTATGATTGGTTTTCTCCCCTAACTGTTCACACTTACACGTTTCAATATCCTCCGACTGTAGAAAGTTAAATACTAAACATTCTAAAAAACTCGCGTCCGCGGCTATTATTAACCTATAAAATGATAGCCATCATTAGATGGTTTAGATGCTATATGACTACACTTTGCATTGCAAATACATTACACTTATGTAAACAGAATCCTTATTTGAAAAAGCGTAGCCAATAGCATTATGTTTTGATAAAAAATATATTGTCTTAATAAATATCAGTGCTTGCACTGCCTCAGTGGTGAAAAACAAGTAACATATGTTGAACACACACCTGGTGCGAGACACTATCGTGTCTCCGAATGGTTCATAATGAAATATATATAAAAAATTTTTAGTCGAAAAATCTGATCATTGAGAATGTACAAGAACTATTTCTATATACAAACTTAATGTTGTGAATTCGATATCAAAAATATCGAACAGTCATTGCAATTAAAACTTATTGTTTTAATCAGAAATTAAATTTTGAATGAGGGTTGCTATGAGTTACTTGTTCATTATTTTTGTTCATTATTTAGAAAGCTTTAACATTTTGCAATATGTAAATAAACAATCCATTAGTAATGCAATAATAAATCAATAATTGCGCACTATTTTAATTCACTTGAAAATACAGACAATGAGTTGGAAATTGAAACACTTGCACATTTATTATAGTAAGGATACAATGACATCCAAGAAGAAAAGCATGTACAAATATCAATGAACTTCAGAAGCATATAAACCGTGCTTAATTCATAATAATCATAGTTGTACCAAGTAGATCAGGTGATACGGTAGTCAGTTACAAGTTTTTTTGAAGTATCGAAAAAATGGACTGCAAGTTTGGATGTTTTATACCACAAGAATGGGAAGTCTATCCCAAGGGAATCATTGAAATTATTGTGGAACAAGAACTTTTTACTTATTGGAAGAAATACAGAAGAGTGGATGAGGCAGAAGTTGAGATAGCGTGTGTACCAGCAATTTCCAAAGAATATTATCCGTTTCTGTGGTTGAAGAAAATTCATGATCAAGCAATTTCGCCTTATGAAAACTACTCCACAATTTATCTGGACTGTTTTTACTGTGAAGACTGTAAACCTCAACCCTTGTGCAATGAATAATAAAAACAATTTTTAATATTTCGTAATTTTCAATGAGATTTACCCCATTTTTTTTAATGCGCATACGTATTTTATTGCGAATGAATCGAAATTTTTTTATCTCTCTAACTTTCGAGATTGAAAACTTACCTAGTTAAGATGTTTTCACTTGGTTTTCACAAACGGCATTTGTATTCATCAGATTGTTATTATTGTCAGAAATACAACACAAAAAATGTATTCTTCAAGTGCAGAACAGGAAACCTACGTGGGTACACCGCCAGAAATACTTTCCGAGGCGCAACATGCAAGTGATAGCTTGTTGTCGTCAATATCAAAGGAAAGTTTTTATTTCTTTCTTTCCTCGCAAATGTGTTGAAAAACGTCGTATGACACGCGTGTGCATTGGATATTACATTCTCGGCTCCGTTGAGCCCTCGCCTTCGGCTCGGGCTCCAAACTCGCCTCTAATGTAATATCCAACTTAGCACACTTGTAACATAATGTACTATTGTTATCTTACTGTTTTAGAATATGTTAAATTAGCTTCTAAGAAGGCTTAGTATTGATATTGTGATTTATTTTTAAGACTAGTACTTCAGTGTGGAATACAGATATAATTATATTGGACTATATAAATAATTATATAATGTTTCCAGCTAAAATGTATTTATTTAACTCATATACTAAATATTCTTATAGCCTATAAATAATATAATAGTAATGTAGTTCTTAAAGTAGCTAAATGATTAGTGTAGTGAGGGAGCGCTCCGGCCGCCCCGCACTGTGGAACTACCTGTACTTATACCTGTTGCATGCAGGGTAGGGGCTCAGTCGTACACCAGCCGGCACCGGAGTTAGTTCTTAGTCTAAGGAGTAGATAAAAGTGCACTCTGTAACGGAGAAGTGTTTGATTTCTACAAGTGGCGACGAGGATAAAACCGTAAGTACTATTGTATTATTTGAAGGAAAAATCGGAAACAGTAAATTTATAAAAACGGGGATGCCTTTTACGTTGTCTGGAAAACGATCAGATAAGCAAAGCCTTAATTGGGATAGAAAGACAGCAGTGTTGACTTAACTAGCGTGATTAAAATGCGAGAAGGTCTAAATTCAGAATGAAAATTCATAAGGGAAGGTCTGAAAAGCAATTGACACTCGAAAACCGAGACGGTCAAATTGCAAACGGATACCCCTTGTGTTGCCGGAAAAGAACACTCGTAAGAGAAGGTCTAGAAAGCAAACGGACACTCGTAAATCGAGACGGTCTGAATCGCAAATGGACACTCTTCGAGACGGTAGTAAAAAAAAAAAAAAGGGACACTCGCATTTGCTTAGAATATTTTGAATGAGTTATTTAACGGCGGCTGTTCATTCTTTCTCAACCGAGGCTTGTTTTAATACTTTTATTCATGGAGCAATCGCTGCATTCTCGATTTACGTTATTTAATTTTATAAGTAGGTACTTTTGGTTCTGTGCAACCAAGGTTTGCTTGTTCTATGGTACAAATAAGCTACGCAACAGCGGCCACTTTTCCGTTGCAATTAGGATTCGATTTTTATAACTAATGGTTGTTCTGTTGAAACCTAGGCAAGTTTATAATACAATTTAGTATTATTATACCTGTTTTCAGTTAAAGTGAAACCTTCCTTTTTTAGGAAAATATGACTTCCAATATCACACCTCTCGAACCGTTCGATTGTGATGGAGACCCAAACAGTATGAGCGTGAGGTGGGAGAAATGGAAGCGAGGTCTACAAATTTATTTAGAAGCTGCGAATATTGAACATTCCACAAGAAAACGAGCCATACTACTACATACAGGAGGTTTGGGATTACAGGAAATCTATTATAATATCCCTAGGGCTCATATCAAGGAGGACAGCGATAATGCAACGGAGGTTGACATTTACGAAAACGCCCTTCAAAAACTCAACGATTATTTTGCTCCAAAACAAAGCCGTGTTTTGAAAGACACTTATTCCGTCTAATGAAACAAGAACCAAACGAAAAATTTGAAAAATTTCTTGTTTGATTGCGAAAACAGGCGGGAAAGTGTGCATTTAAGGATAAAGAGGTAAAAGAAGACAGCTTGATTGACCAAATAGTAGAAAAGTGTTCTTCTACAGAATTAAGGAAGAAGATATTAAAAGAGGGTGACAGTTTTACTCTTCAAGATATAATCGCAGAAGCAAATGCACTGGAAAGCATAAAATGGCAGCTGGAGGAGTTTGAAGGTAAGAATACCCCAAATACGATTAATAAGGTCGCAGTAAAACCAAATATACCGTCTCAGAAGACTAGTCATAGTAAGAAAGCATTAAAAGCTAATACACAAAGTTGCTCTAGGTGTGGTACAGACAAACACACTGCTAATGACCCTACATGCCCAGCCTTGACTCAAGTATGTCGCAAATGTGGCTTCAAAGGTCATTTTATGAAATGTTGCCGCAGTAAAAGGATTAAAAGACCAGCAACCTCTAATTCCAATGGGCAACCACCGGCCAACAAAATTAAAAACGGAACCGGAGATGAAAAAGTTAACTTGATCAGTGAGGACCCCGAATATATCTTTCACATCAACGATGACTCCTCAATCACGTGCAACCTTGGAGGAGTGCCCGTTGATTTACTCATCGATTCTGGCAGCAAGTGTAATTTATTAACAGACAAGACTTGGGAGCGTATGAAGCTATCTAAGATACGGGTTCTGGAACAATGCTGTTCACCAAACAAGGTATTTCTGCCTTATGGTAGCCACAAACCCTTAGTTGTTCTGGGGTCATTTAAGAGCGCTTTACGAGTAGCAAACAAGGAAGAAATGGCCACTTTCTACGTGATCAAGGATGGTACCAAGGACATTCTAGGAAAAGACACAGTCACTCAAATCGGACTGCTGCGCGTTGGTTTCCAGGTTTCTCAGGTAAACAACGTCCATATTTTCCCTAAATTTAAAAATATTTTAGTAGAGATTCCCATCGATAAAAATGTAACACCGATTTAGCAGCCTTGTTGAAGGGTACCGATTCCACTAGAAGATAAAGTATGTCAAAAAATTAAAGAATTATTACAATCTGATATTATAGAAGAAGTTCGAGAACCTTCTAGGTGGGTATCACCAATTGTTCCAATCCTAAAAAACAATGGTGATGTGCGCGTATGCGTTGATATGAGAAAAGCTAATACAGCAATTGCCCGTGAAAATCATCCATTACCAACAATGGATCAGTTATTGCCAAAATTTAGAAAAGCTAAAGGGGTTCGAAGATTTTAATATGGAAGCCGGCCTGTGGCCGCCATCTTGGATATTTTTTCTCGAATGTGATGTCGCAGTTTGAAACCTAGTCAGATCGATAGAGGATGTTTAGGTGATCAAAAAGTAAAGAGGGTCATTTTTTCGTATCATCACCGGGAACCGAGATATAATTGATTTTTGTTAAACATGTGCTGCCGTCTAGATTTTGTTTTAAAAATTAAGTTTTTTCAAAATATCGCGAGTGTAATGATAGATACGCGCTATTTGATGACAATAAAGCCTAGTATTTTTTATTTTGTTCTTTTTTTAACCGACTTCAAAAAAGGAGGAAGTACTGTGTATCTTTTTTTATGTATGTTCATTGATTTCTCCGCCATTTATGGACCGATTTTCAAAATTCTGAAAGAGTTTACTCTAGAGGTGAACCCACTGTCATCACATCAGGATCTGCTGATGGAATCCCAGGGAAATCGAGAGAAACCCTCGAATTTAGTAGACACTTACATAACTCACGTACTTTCTATTATTTACACTTAAATAGATAAATAAACAAACTATTTACAAAAAATTATATCAACTTCAAAAAGCGAAAAATAAAGACGCATCATTTAATGTACTACATTACCTACTGATCTATTTGAAGGCGGTGCCAAGTCAAATGAGTTTGATAGGCCATACGTCTCCAAAAGGATAAATAGGTACGTAGCGCAATAAATGCTTGTCTTTATTTTCGGTTTTTGAAGTCGGTTTATTTGCTTTTTTTATAAAATTAGTACGTTTTTATTTTATTGTAAAGAGTATAAGCATCTTTCACATAAGCTCCGTTAGAGATTATGGGCGTGAGTGTATGGATGAATGACCTCATTAGGTAGTTTATTGAAATAAAAGCCTTTATAATCATTACATTTATTAAATAAGCAGTTACAAATATAATTAACAAAATAAAGTCAAACAAAATATCAAATACGATATCACTTTACTTTTTCAATTATCCTTACTAATATTATAAAATGTGAAAGTACATAATATTATGAATATAAACAGTTTTTGTTACACTAGCTTTCCACCCGGGACTTCGTTTACGGACTAACGATGAGTTTTTAAATAATTACAGACACGATGTGAGGGAAGGAAAAACAAACAGAGGAACTTCCACATTTAGTTAAGATCGATAAAGAATTAAGGATAAGGGTTTAAAACTGTGATTATTTGTTTATTTGTTTGTTTGTTTTACCATCACTTTGTGACTGTGGAACAGATTAATTTGATTTTCTGCACCTAGATAGTAAGAGGTGTGCGCCGCGGGCGGAATGCTAATCAAATAAAATAATAACACGATGACAGCACCTGACTTGACTAGGTAAAGTAAATTAAAGTACAATGTGTATGTGTTTGTCGTGTGAATAATAATAAAACAAATGGAAATACATAATATTACACAATATGTTATTTATTTTTATTAACAGACGTATATAGAAATGGTGGAGTTATTTTGAATGATTTTTTTGTAAAAAAATAAATCTTTTTTGGTACACATGTAGGTACATGGGAGCGCATCAGGCTATACATATTGACCTTAACACCGGCTTTATCTCACTCATAATAGCGCCGGCTTTCGTTGTACAAATGTTTCATTTAAAGTAAGACATACCGCGAATAGGTCTGATAACAAAGCCGAAATCTTTATAACAATTTTGTCAACGAGACTCTTATCAAATTATGGTAAACCATATATTACTACACAGTATTAAGGCGACTACAGCAACTAAATTACGATTTTATGATGCGTAGATAAGCATGACGCACTGTATAAAATCGAAGAAAAAAAATACTACGGTAATATTCAGGACCTAAACTAGATAAGTAGTTTGCTGAAAACATGATTAGCACTTTTGGTTCGATAGGAAAAGCTCACAAAGTGACCTCTAAATACCCAATATTGTGTATCTTTATTGAAATAAAAGCCTTTATAATCAGCTGTAAAAACGATAGTAAAATGCACACAGGAACTTGAATTTGCTATCAAAATGTTCGTGATTGAACACTCTCGATAAGTAAGTAGTTAACGCATTTTTCGATTTAAGCTGTTACCTTTCCATAAATCTCATTTTTGTAACTTTCGAACTTGTTTTTACGCACGCACGCTTTCATAGTCCGTAAACTTCGTGTATCGACACTGTTCGCACTGCCGGCCCAGGCCTGTTGAGAGACGAAGATGGCACTATTCTTATGTGTGCTGCCTTTATCGGGTGCTGTAGTCGCCTTAAGTATGACATACTATTGCTGGATGGATAAAATAAAAAGTAAGATTTAAAAGTACGTACAATAGCTGGTCTCAGCAGGAAACTGAAATGAAGAAGTACGAATACTGATTTAGTTGAAAAAAAATTGCATGATAATAGTTTATTCGTCCAGCCTACAGTATGTAAATCTTAATACTTACATATAATAAAGTCGTGTTTGTTCGAACACTTATAATTCGAGAACGGTTGGACTCGAATTATATTTTCATGGTTTTTGATTTGTTATATTTTTCTCAGTCCCGAATAGCAGAACAACTATTAAAAACATTGGAAAATTGACTAAAAAATTCCCACGGGAACGAAGTCCCGGGCGAAAAGCTAGTATAACATATAGAAATATATGCGCTACGCATCATTCACCATTGTCTTGTTCATTGTCCTCATCATTTTCAGTCCTAGCCCATATTACGTCTAAGAAGGCCGCAGGAGGTCGGATGGGATTTTCTTGATGCCGAGCCCAAGCCATGTACCAAATTATGCACATAACGTGGGCACAGCATCCTAAGGTTCGTTTCCCAACCAAACAATTACGGTAGTATTCGACGATTTTACGCCTCCCTTGCAAACCGTTGTTTATTAATATGTATACGAAATAGATTCGGTTATTTTGGTGTCTTGACTGAATTTTTGCTCTGAGAAGCCAGGGTTCAGTAGTGATAATTGGATGGTCGTTAAAATCGAAATCAATGGTCCTGTCTTCATAAACTTCGATTATAAAAGCACCATTGGGCTTAATGTGCTCCCCATAGTAACTTTTTGCTTGTGCTACTTGGTATAGTCCCAAAGCTATTACTATTAATTCATCATATTCTAAAATAGCAAACTGTTCAAACCCTACGCTGCCATATATGGGTTGAAACCTAGCTCTTCGCTGATTTAAGTTATTGTCAATGACTAAGCTACTCAGTAAGTTTGGAGTGTCATATTTCAAATATATTTCATTGACAATCTCATCAACCAGGTCACTGTCTGTCAACTTTTTTCCATACGCATTTATTAATGCACAAGCTATTCTAACTTCGTCAGCAATACGAGGCACTGTGTAATTTGAACACTGCGATCGTAGCTGACGGAATTGATTCTTTAAACGACCATTTATAGTCTCCACCACCCAGCGGCATAAGGGGTTTATGTGAAAGATGCTTATACTTTAAAATAAAGTTAAATATATTAAAAGAAAATAAACCGACTTCAAAAAGCGAAAAATCAAGACTAGCATCCCATGTGCTACGTACCTACTTATCTGTTTGAAGACGCATAGCCTATCAAACTCATTACTTGGCTCAGACTTTAAAAATTTCAGTAGGTATGTAGCAAATATTAAATGATACGTCTTTGTTTTTAGCTTTTAGAAGTCGTTTTTTTTTATAAAATGTTTTTTTATTTTTCTATTTTGAGTTTAAATAATAGAAAGTACGTGAGGATAAATCTAAGTGCCTATTAAATTCGAGGGTTTGTCTCGATTTTCCTGGGATTCCATCATCAGATCCTGATGTGATGACAGTGGGTTCACCTCTAGAGTAAACTTTTTCAAACAAAAAAAGAATTTTGAAAATCGGTCCATAAATGGCGGAGAAATCAATGAACATACATAAAAAAGATACATAGTACTTCCCCCTTTTTTGAAGTCGGTTAAAAAAAGAACACAATAAAAATCCTAGGCTTTATTGTCATCAAATAGCGCGTATCTATCATCACACTCGCGATATTTTGAAAAAACTTAATTTTTAAAACAAAATCTAGATGGCAGCACATGTTTAACAAAAATTTATTATATCTCGGTTCCCGGTGATGATTCGAAAAAATGACCCTCTTTACTTTTTGATCACCTAAACATCCTCTATCGATCTGACTAGGTTTCAAACTGCGACATCACATTCGAGAAAATCGGCAGCCATCTTGGATCACAGGCCGTTTTTCTTTTCTCTCGAATCGACATCAAGGACGCTTTTCATCAGCTTGAAATCCACCCTGATTCTCGTCACATTACAACATTTATTACCAGTAAAGGCATGTATAGGTATAAAAGGCTAATGTTTGGTATATCGTGCGCACCTGAAATTTTCCAAAAAACGTTAGAGATGATACTTTTAGGATGCGAGGGAACCGTTAACTTTATTGACGACATAGTAGTCTTTGGTAAGGATGAAGAAGAGCACGATTGTCGGTTGCAACATACACTCTAGGTTCTGAAAGAAAATAACATATTTTTAAACGAAGGTAAATGCGTCTATAAAACACAAAACATCGAGTTCCTGGGCCACAAGCTATCAGCAGATGGGGTGAGACCTTTGGATAAATATCTGAAGTCCGTTCAGGATTTAAGAGTGCCGACAACCGTTGACGAACTGCAAAGTTTCCTGGGTCTGGTGAATTATGTCGGTAAATGGATCCCTAACTTAGTCACTCTCACCGAGCCCCTACGACAGTTACTACGAATGAGAGTAAGTAAAAATTCTCCAATTTCAAAATATTGGACAGATGAGCATAGCAAGTTCTTTAAAAATCTCAAAAGCAGGCTTTGTAACATCGAGACACTTGGTTACTATGACCCCGGAGACAAAACCCAAGTCGTTGCTGACGCCAGCCCCGTTGGATTGGGTGCCTTTCTAATCCAAATCGATTCTAACGGTCCTCGGATTGTTGCATTTGGTAGTAAAAGCTTAACTGACTGCGAAAAAAGGTACTGAAGGAAGCACTTGCTATAGTGTGGGCTGTCGAACATTTTCGGATCCACCTTTATGGAAAAGATTTTGAACTCGTTAGTGACCACAAGCCGTTAGAAATAATATTCGGAATAAATTCCAAGCCATGCGCAAGAATTGAAAGGTGGGTGTTAAGATTACAATCTTTTCGTTACAAAGTGATTTATCGTCCTGGTAAAATAAACATTGCCGACCCGTTGTCCAAATTATGCAAATACACTGCAGCTGAAAACTTTGGCGAGGTGAGCTACGTTCATCAATTGAAACAGTACGCTACACCGGCGGCAGTACCATTGAGAGACATAGAAAAATACTCGGCAGAAGACGAAGAAATATCCAAAGTAAGGAAAGGTATTTATGAACGCTCGTGGGATTCATCTATTAATGCTTATAAAACATTTGAAATTGAACTTTGCTTTAGCGACAATATCCTGCTTCGGGGAAACAAGATTGTGATCCCAGAGAAACTACGACTACAAGTGTTAGAAGCGGCGCATGAAGGACATCCAGGTATTGTAGCTATGAAGCATAGGCTAAGGACAAAGGTATGGTGGCCGAAAATCGATGAAGACTCCGAACAAATGGTAAGGAATTGAAGAAGCTGCACCCTTGTTTCAGTACCTAATCCACCCAACCCTATGAAGCGTCGCGATCTGCCATCCGAACCCTGGGTAGACGTTGCTATAGATCTTTTAGGTCCTTTGCCATCAAACGACTATATATTAGTTATGATTGATTATTATAGCCGATACAAAGAGATTAAGATTTTGAGGTCTATAACGTCTACAGATATAATAAAAAACCTTTAAAAATTTTTCTCAAGACTTAGTTTTCCAGTTTCAGTAACAGCGGACAACGGCAAGCAGTTCACAAGCCTAGAAATCAGATCTTACTTTAAAGAGTGCGGCATATTACTTCTTAACACCATCCCTTACTGGCCGCAAATGAACGGGAAAGTAGAACGGCAAATCAGAAGCATACTGAAAAGGCTGCGAATTAGTCAAATAGAGAAGAGAGACTGGAAGGATGATTTACATCATTATCTAAAGATGTATAACAGTACGCCCCATGCAACCACTGGTAAGACTCCGTCGGAACTGTTTTATAGAAGGCAATTTAGGGATAAAATTCCATCTGTCATAAGCATGAGCAATAAAGACCTAGATATGGAAGCTAGAGACAAGGACAAACTTTGTAAAATGAGCGGAAAAGATTACAGCGATAGGAAAAGAAGAGCGGTAGAACACAACATCGAAAAAAGTGACAAAGTCTTTGTAAAAAACCTCACTAAAGAAAATAAACTGATCCCAAATTTTTCGCCAGCTCCACATACGTTAGTGAGAGCTGATGAAACGTCTGGGGATGTTAAAGTACGCAATGATGAAACTGGGCAAGAATTTCGCAGGAATGTAATCCATCTGAAGAAACTTGGGAGATAGATAGCTTGACTTGGGAGATAGATAATTGGGAGATAGCTAAGAATGATAGAAATGAGGATGGTCTTGTTAGCTCTGCAAGCCTTAGAGAACGCGGCTTAGTTCAGGATTGAAATTGAACTTTTAAATTAGATTGCATTATATTATTTTAATACTAGCTGATGCCTGCAAATTCGTCTGCGTGTTGTATGTATTTTTATGTACAAGGGATAGGATGTAGAATACAGATATAATTATATTGGACTATATAAATAATTCTATAATGTTTCCAGCTAAAATGTATTTATTTAACTCATATACTAAATATTCTTATAGTCTATAAATAATATAATAGTAATGTAGTTCTTAAAGTAGCTAAATGATTAGTGTAGTGAGGGAGCGCTCCGGCCGCCCCGCCATGTGGAACTACCTGTACTTATACCCGTTGCATGCAGGGTAGGGGCTCAGTCGTACACCAGCTGGCACCGGAGTTAGTTCTTAGTCTAAGGAGTAGATAAAAGTGCACTCTGTAAGTAGCATACTTGGTGATTGGAAATACATATTGGAATACACGGAGAAGTGTTTGATTTCTACATTTAGTATTGAGATTGTTATTATTATTATAAGTATTTTACCTTAAATTAAAGTTATTTAATTGAAATTTTAATATTTTTTAATTACTTTCTCCTTTTACACACTTTTCAATATCATCCTCGCAACTCAAAATAATAAAATAAATTTAAACGATAGCAATTCACGTATGAAGACAATAATAAACCCAAAAGTTAAAAAGTACTTAGCACATTATAGTTTATCTTGGACTACTAGGACCAAATTACTCACTCACAATAATCCATTGTGGTTAGAGACTTAGTTTGAAAACAGTATTGTATGAACAATTAATTTTGTTTTTCCTGTAGTGACCACAGATCTAGGTAAAATAGGTCCATGTTAAGTCATACAGTAGTAGTTATTCTTTAAACATTGGCAATATTATTATATTATAATTACTATTGTGACTTTCTGAGGAAAACTCAGTTTAAAGGTCAATGTTGACCGATAGTAGAGTAGGCACACTGTTGGTCCAAATTTGTAGGTACCAACGATATTTAAAGTAAACAAGTCCCGTTATCTTTTTTACATATTATAATCGAAGTTGACCTTCGTAAATTCATTACTGGGTTTCCTGGTATTCGTTATTTTATAGTTAAATTATTTTTCCCTTATATTAAGTACAATTGGGCCCCATCTGTTCACAATTTTAATTCTAAACGTAAAAAGGTATATACTCTTATTTTTATTCGCAAATTGTTTTACACTTACATCTTAATAATGAATAATTTATTCAAAAATTAAATTCGTTATACTTATAAATATATAATATATATATATATGATTAGTGTACGCCATAATGTGTGCCAAATAGGTTCCAGTATGTATATAACGAGGCGTCAGGAGGCACAGGAGACTGATCGCCCTCGTTATCAGCACTGTTCATGATTACGGGTTGTTATAAAACAAACACAGGCTTTTAAAGTCACTTCAAGTAAGTATAATGTTAGAACATAAAGTACTTTAAAACCATAAGGTCACACACTTAACTAAACACGCGATAAGACTTAACGCAAAGTTATTTTTAGCCACGAAACGCAGTGGGTTGGATACGGGGCTGGCGCACGTCCGTACTGTGCGAGCTCTATAGTTTTTCTGCCCAAGGCCCCCCGGGAAGTAATAGAACTGTAAACATGTCATGAACTCTAAGACGCAATCCCACGGTTCGACTAAACGGAAATTCTTTCGAATAACACCTTTGTTATTGTTAAGAGTATCAAATACTCCTAATTACCCTTCGTGCCAGTCCCGTATCAAGCCCACTCAAGCACGCCGCTTGACGTTTCGAATATCAAATAAACAATAGGCAGGGTTTGCAGAACAGCTTATCATAACCATAAAAATTACTAAACACAAGTTGACACTACTCTATTGTGCCTTAGCCGACGCTCCGACACGGCCATCTTGACATCTCACACGTCCTCGTGTGAGGTACCTGCAAAGGCAAGAAATTTCGCCACAGTACAGTTGCCGTTGCTCGGTCAACCTGACCAATAAGAAACTCACTTTAGATCGAGTTCTTCATTCAAAATACAGTCAATCAAAACAAATCAAGAATTCAAAATGGACCACAGAGATTAAAAAAAACATTTACACAGAAAATCAACCTGTCGAACAGCACCATTTTCTAATCGAGAACAGTTCTGATCTCAGGACAGCCCAACCATGGCGTCCGATATTAAACAACATTCGGCGTCTGATGAGTGTTAAGACAACCTCCACACGGCGGGCGTCTGACTTCAAGACAACCTTCACTTGGCGTCTGATATTCTTCAAGACAACCTCCACTCGGCGTCTGATATACTTCAAGACAACCTCCACTCGGCGTCTGATACACTTCAAGACAACCTCCACTCGGCGTCTGATATTCCTCAAGACAGCCTTGACATGACCATTCGAAATTTCAGAAATTAGAAACTAGGTGCTGTTTGGCAGTGTAGACAACGCAAGAAAAAAATATCTTAACTATCAGATTGAATGTCATTGTCATCGATGATACTATTGCCTTCAGGCATTTTACGTAATCGGTCGTGAGCGTACTTGTAAGTACGAATTGAATTCAATGCCTTCAAAATATAACGATCGCCTTCCAGTACTTCGACGACCCTAAAGGGACCTTTATACTTCGGATCGAGCTTAGTCTGATTACGTTCTTCGTTTTGTAGAAGAACGAAATCTCCTACCGAGAAAGGCTTCAGTTTGGCTTTCGTGCTGTCAAAACGAGCTTTGTCATATTCGGAAGCCTTATCCATATTGCGCACTGCTTCAGCTCTTACCTCATCGATACCGATTTCTGGCTCTACATCGTCGGCTAGCATTATTTCCAACGGTCTTGCAACCTTACCAATGAGGAGCTCCAGTGGGCTCGCCTTGGTAACTCTGTTCTGCGTGCAGTTAAGGGCGAGCTGCACATCCGGCAGAGCATCCTGCCACGAGCGATTACTGGTTTCAGCGGCCGTCAGCATGTTTTTGAGAGTACTTATTATACGCTCGACCTGTCCGTTAGCCCGCGAGCTACCAGTGGCAATTAAGTGGAGCTTTATATTTACCGACTCGCAAAAGTCCCTGAAGTCTTTACTGGCAAAGCAGCGGCCTTGGTCAGCGATCACTCGTGTTGGCGCACCGAAGAGAAACACACAGTCTTTCAGCGCCCTGATGCTGCTAGAGGAATCAATGTGCAAGGTATGTCGAAGCAATACGTACTTTGTAAAAGCGTCAACGATGACAAAAACGTATTCCTTTTTATCATTCTTGCCACTGAGTTTCCCAGTAGCGTCGATGTGTACCGTGTGCCAAGGGATCGCTACCTTGGGAATTGGATGTAGAGACGCTTGAATTTTACCCGAGTGTGACTTTGAAATTCTGCATATGACACAACTTTCAACGAAACGTCTCACATATTTGGACATGTTTTCAAACCAATACATTTCGAAAACCTTCTCCAACGTCTTCTCCCAGCCAGAGTGCATGAGGCCTTCATGCACACTGTTGAATAGGGACCATCGTGGAGCACGAGGGATGATGGGTAGGCAACGTGTCTTACCATTGCGTTGTACTTTGCGATACAGGATACCTGATTGCATCTCGTATGACTTGGCAAGATCATCTGAGAGCCTTTTCTCGTTGAGATCAGAAATGATTTTGGAAATCTCACCATCTCTCTGTTGCTCTGCGAGAAGCCAGGTATCCGTCAGCTCAGTGAAGTGAATTTGTTTCTTTTCTACCTTCTCAAACGGAACCTTGGGTTCGGGTAACGGGTTCCTGGAGAAGAAGTCGGCATGTGGCATTAGTTTGCCACTGCGGTGAACGATATCAAAGTCAAAACTTTGTAAAAAGGCCCACCATCGATGAACACGACTCGAGAGATCTAGCTTTTTACGCGCCGCTTGAAGTGAGCTGCAGTCGGTCACGACGAGGAATTTACGCCCATGCAAGTAGTGTCTGAAGTGCTTGATTGCGTTGACAACCGCCAGTGTCTCCAACTCGTATGAGTGGTATCGTGACTCTGGGTCTGTCGTACGCCGGCTATAGTAGGCAACGGCATGAAGCTTACCATCCTTTCGCTGCATGAGGACTGCACCGTATCCAATCGCGCTCGCATCTGTGTGGAGTTCAGTGTCAAGTTCCGGTTCAAATATCAGCAAAATCGGCTCCGTGGCTAGCAACGAGATGATTTGCTGCCTGATTGTTTCGTGCTCGGGCTTCCAATTTAACTTACTACTGCCAGAAGTAAGCGCGTACAAGGGAGCCATTATTTGCGAAAACTTCGGTACGAACTGGCGAAAATACGACGCCAACCCTATAAATTGACGCAATTGCGTCACAGTCTCCGGAGGTGGCAATGTGGTGAGAGCTTCCACTTTGCGTTGATTTGGACGTACCTGACCTTGGGTGACTTCAAAGCCCAAGTACTCTACCTTCGTTTTAAGGAACTTGCACTTCTTGACGTTCAAGGAAAATCCTTTGTCGGTGAGTACCTTTAAAACTACTTTAAGTCTTTCCAGGGCTTCTTCGACACTGCTTCCAATGATCATGACGTCATCCATATAGACGACGACGTAGGTATTCACCAAATCACCCAGAGCCTTAGTTATAGCACGCTGAAAGACAGACGGCGCGTTCTTGAGGCCAAACGGCATCGCGAGATACTCGTATTGGCCGTCAGGAGTTACGAACGCCGTGCACTCAATAGATTTTTCTGCAATAGGGATCTGATGAAAACCTGACGCCATGTCTAAAACCGAAAAATACTGACCACCATGCAGTCTAGCAATTTGATCGCTTATCAGTGGTAACGGGAATCTATCAGACACAGTGTTGTCATTTAGTTCGCGATAGTCTACGCATAACCTGTGAGAATTGTCCTTCTTTTTTACGAGAAGGATCGGGCTCGCGAATGGGGAAGAACTAGGGCGTATTATATTAGCTTCTTGTAACTCGTTTATTTTATCACGAACTACTTGACGTTCCTGTGGGCTCATCCGATAAGGTCGCCGGTTCACAGTTTTGTTAGGGTCCCTCAAACGAATTTGCATCGGTTCAGTATCAGCACGGCTTGTAGGGACACGGCTAGTGAAGGAATCTTCAAAAGACTTTAAAATCTCTATCAACTGTCCTCTGTTTTCAGAAGGGACATCTGTATCTAAAGCATCTAAATCGAGTGCCCCACCAGCCTGCTGAACCTCACACGACTGTACAACATGAACGTTTACAAAGTTCAATCTGTCGGCAGACATCTGAACAACTATTCCCTGCTCTAGTACTTCACGACCTATCATGATATCGTGACGTAAGCAATAATCCGGCAAAATGTGCAAAATAATTTCTAAAGTAATGCCATCGATGTCAACGACAGTCAGAATCTGAATCGTTGAATGCACAGATGTCTGACCAATACCGGTCATCGTCACAGTCTTATTAAACCTCTTTCCAGAAAATTTTACAGCAACTGTCTCTTTAACCAACGAGCACTCAGCACCGGAATCGTAATGAAACAAAAACTGCTCACCGTTGTGATGTAAAACTCCGGTGGGTGCGTTCACAACGCACAAGTCAACGCGCTTCTCCTTGGCTGGTCCGGCACCTCCGCTGCTCCCGTCTTGGTCACGTCGCTTTGGACAGCTCGAAGCGTAGTGGCCCTGCCCCTGGCACTGGTAGCAGGTGATGGCAGGTTTCGCAGCAGCTGGCTTCTGAGTGTTGTCACTGTGAGCAGATCTGGATCGGTCTTCTATTTTCTTCATGTCACGGTGATCGCGTCGTTTTGACAGGCACGCTGTAGACTTATGTCCCGATTTCCCACTGTAGTAGCATTTTATAGGAGTAGTAGTGCTATTGGGACGGCTCTTTTTAGCTTCCGTGTTATTATCAGTAAGCATTTTCCGTTTCAGATATGAAATTGCCTTGAGCTCCTTTTGAAGCTGATTACGTGTCTTCACTTCATGCGAAAAAGACAACCGTTGTACGCGTCGATCAAATTTGGAAATGTGAGCTAAAACCAAGGCAACTGCAAACTCTTCCATCGATAAGCCTTTCGATTTTGTCATAATAGAAGTCATCAGGGTAGCGGCGTAGGCAGCAAGGCATTCATTGTCTTTAGGCTTGCTTTCGTTCAAGTGGATCAAAAAAGATGCAGTAGTTTCAGGGCAATCAAACCTGGATACGAATAACTCCTTAAAGACGCTCCATGTCATCCCAGGGAACGATATTGTAGACAACCATGTGGAAGCGTGCCCTTTCAAGGCGCGACTCAGGGCAATCATCAGCTGTGCACCTTGACGATGTGGGTCGCTGATACACAGGTCAGCAGTTACGACCCATGCTCTCGCATTTACATCTGATTTGTCCGGGTCGAATTCAGGTAACCTCAACTCGTTGTGCGATGCAGGCGTCTTCAGGGCTTGAATCAACGTGATGAAATTTTGATTCTGTTGTTTCAGAAGCATTCTCCATTTCTGGTCACTTCCATCATTCTCAGATACAAGTGGGGCATCCTTGTCCAATCCTACTTCTGAAAACGAGGCGTCAGGAGGCACAGGAGACTGATCGCCCTCGTTATCAGCACTGTTCATGATTACGGGTTGTTATAAAACAAACACAGGCTTTTAAAGTCACTTCAAGTAAGTATAATGTTAGAACATAAAGTACTTTAAAACCATAAGGTCACACACTTAACTAAACACGCGATAAGACTTAACGCAAAGTTATTTTTAGCCACGAAACGCAGTGGGTTGGATACGGGGCTGGCGCACGTCCGTACTGTGCGAGCTCTATAGTTTTTCTGCCCAAGGCCCCCCGGGAAGTAATAGAACTGTAAACATGTCATGAACTCTAAGACGCAATCCCACGGTTCGACTAAACGGAAATTCTTTCGAATAACACCTTTGTTATTGTTAAGAGTATCAAATACTCCTAATTACCCTTCGTGCCAGTCCCGTATCAAGCCCACTCAAGCACGCCGCTTGACGTTTCGAATATCAAATAAACAATAGGCAGGGTTTGCAGAACAGCTTATCATAACCATAAAAATTACTAAACACAAGTTGACACTACTCTATTGTGCCTTAGCCGACGCTCCGACATATATATATATATATATGTATATCAGCTCAAATTAGTAAGTCAATAACTTTCGAGATCAAAAACTTTCCTGTGTATGTATGGGTTTTAAGATCAGGACAAACTCGACTTGTAAATTTAATAGTTGTTTCACAAATTTCATTATCTTCAAATTGAAGGAGACGCTTGATATTGAATGATAATATTATGAAACCAGAACTGTATACAGTGTATATAAGGTCCTAATTTATTAATGACCTTCCTTCAAAGACGTTATTGTATAGGTTAATAGTATTCCAAAAAACAACATAAAATTTAATTCTCTTAAAATAAAATTTAGCAAAAAAAATAAAAAATGAATTTTCCATTTAACGATAAAGGAATGGTTCTCCATCACTTGGAGCCGGCCAATTATGAATGAAAAATACGTCAAAGCGCGCCGTCGCGCGGCATTCGGTATAAACAAAGAGAGTCAAAGCATTCGGTCGCACGGCCCGCCAACCCACGGCCCACGGCGAGTATTTCCCCCGCGCCCGCGCCGCCGCTCGCCTCCGCCGGCAAACCGCGCGAGCCGCACTACGACCCTCCGCGCCGCTCCGAGCAGTCTCGTGCGCGGCATTCGTTCGTTCCGGACAATAGCTCCTGTTACTAATCTTTACCGTGCTGTCTTACGATAGTTATAATCATGCCTTACGCGAATTCCAATCAAGAATACATGCAAATGGTTATTTTCTAAGATAAGTCCAACTACAACCTGTCGGCAGCTGCAGAACTGTACGCAGAAAGACATGGACGGCGGGTTTATCCGCGTACCTACCGTCCTTGGAGCGGTGCAGCGCCATCGTGACTGGAGGACGTTTAGGCATTCTACCCTGGACGCTGGCCGGCCGCGACTCTGCCCGTTTGGAAGAAGTGATCACCTAACATGACCCAGCGACCTAATCGACTTTTTCCATGGTCACCAGGTGGCCAGCACAAGGAATGCATCCATCGTGTTCGGCGTACCTAAGCGACATTTACGTGTGGAAGCTTCTTCGTGAGAAGGGTACCTATTTACCCGTACCACTTCACTAGAGTCCAAGAGCTGGAAGAAACTGATTTTGAACCACGCTTTAGTAGCTGCGAGTAACTTGTGAAGATGCAAAAAGAAACATGGATAATGCACTTCTGGAACGAAAAGAACCCTCATGTCGTAAGACCTTCAAGCAGTGAATCGTAAATAGGTACTGTGCTGTATGCGTCCTTAAACGCCTAATTATACTTATTAAAAGAAATAGTTTTATTGTAAGAGTATCGAATCTTTTTAGAATTAAAAGTCTCGCTTTGTCAATGAAAGATGAAAAGTAAAAGAAAAATGACAACGGGAGATGGGGATTGTCAAGAGAAAGTGAAAAAATTTGGGGATTTTTGAAAAAGAAAATAAGGAATTCGTGTTTTTTTGGGAGATGAGAGAGAAAAAAATGTTTTTTAAATAACTTGAAGTAATTGGGAAAATATTTTTTTTTTAGGTTTGGGAAGTCTGTATTCGTTATCTTTTGCAAGGTTCTACCGGGTCCCTTAATTGAGGACTCTTTCCGGTGATCTTGCGAGGATAGAGAATGCAATTAGCCAGAAAGGCCAAGTTCCGATCCGGGGGGATTAAGGGAATCTATATAAGAGTGGTAGTCTCGTTGTTTTTTTTTTATTTTTTCAGAACTACTTTTTTAATGAAGAGGGCTTGGATGGAACTATAAGTTTGGAGAAGCAAATTACCATGGTCCGAGTATAAATCAAGATATATTTGAAAGCAAAGTACTATTGGGACGGTTTTACAGCTAAGTGGACAGTTTTTTATCTAATGTTGTTAGTCAGTTTCATATTCAAAAGGCGCGGGGAAGGCATCGTTGTAAAGAAAACACTTAAATAGAATTAACAGGACAATGAAAGCAGCAGATTTAAATTTTGCTTAAAACCCTAAATTCCATTTACAATCAGAAAATCGCGAGTGACATATAAATAAATTGTGAAGTGTCAGTGAAAACAAAATCTATAAGAGGGAAGCCCTCTAATATTAAATAAAATGTTAGTGCAAATTTAAAAAGAACCAAACAGTGTTGTGATTAAGTGCTGGAAAATCTCGTTTACAAAAAGGGGAAAGTCGCGAGTAATAATTTGACTCATTTTGGTGTTAGTTACAAAAAATCATGGAGTGATAGAATTCGGGGGAGAGGGAAGCCCTTTGAGGTCTAGATGAAAGAGAGATTTATTCAACAATTATTTGGAATAAATAGTTTTGCGTGAACAGTGTTGGGGTTGTGGTACGGCATTTTGATCGTGAAGAATTGGGGTCGTGAAGAGTTGTGGTTGTGGTACGGCATTTTGATCGGGAGAGGGGAATTTAGGATATTCATCAAACCCAGACCTAGAAGAGGGACCAAGGTTTCTTGGCGAGAAGAGGACATGTTACCTCCGACGGATGTCAACTGACTCTAATTGTCATTTTGTTTGAATTCGAATAGCAATTTTGAAATGTTTATTTTTTATATTTAAATCGACACTTGAATTGGAATTATTAAATTGTCATTTGAATTTGAAATTTTAAAATTGACTTTTGAATTTGAATTGGGAATTTCATTTTGGAAAAGGTGGAAAGTATGGGGATTTCAGAAGGGACAGTAACCCAGTAACTGACTCCAGTTCATTTTTCTATTCTTTTTTTTTTAATTTTAGAATTATTTTATTAATATATTTAATTAAATAATCTATTAATAATTTTGATAAAAAATAATTTAATAGTTTAAATAGTTATACAATATTTTAACATTAAAGTGAAAATAATAATTCAAGCTGAATTAAACTGAAGTTGTCAGTTTTATTTTGAACTTGAATATGGAACAGGCCAAAGTTGACTTAAGAGATTCTCAATCAAATGTTAGGAGTAAAATTTTCTACCTGTACTGTGTGAAGGTGACCTTGATTTTGGACTCTGGTGAGTAGAACCTTCTTTAAGATCACTAGGGATTTTATTTATTTTGGGATTAAGTTATAGGGATGTTCTTTAAATTTCGGGCGGCTTCTAAATTGATTTTTTTATTTATTTATGAATTGATTTTGATAAAGCGCTATGCTTTAATTTTTATTCTTTCTTATCAGACGATTTAAGAGTTACGTACTTGCTGCTAGTTTAGGATCCGCCTGAAGGTTTTATTTTATTTCCTTCTCCCTCTGTCTACTAGGATCGTTATTTCGTGATTCGCGATGTTTGGCGAGGCCTGAGTGACTAGGTTTTCCTGAATTTCGGAGACGACGTTATATTATAGCACCTATCTCTCCTTCTAAGATTCTTCTACTGGCTCACGAATGACAATTGTGACGCTGCTATTAGTGTAGCACAATACACGAATAGCGACAAAAGACGGATGACCATCGGCGGCAAACGTCAGATTTTAGTTTGCTTTCGTAGGCTCCCTCTTGCTTTACAGTTGACCTACGGAAACCAGGAGATGCTCCTCACAGCCACTGAACAAAGTACCTCTACAGACTACACACTCTACTCTGAACCATGTAGCCGAGCAGTCTTCTCATTTGCTAAATTATCCTTGGGGTTGCGCGGTCTCGTTCACCGAGGCGCTAGGGGAGGGCTTGTCAGTAGCAGACACGTGGTCACCGCGTGCGGGGGTAGTTCAGTTCAATTGGGGAGGTTAGCTTTGTAATACCACCCCAAGGAACACTGTCCTACCCGTATACGTGATCACAGCTGACTACTTCGGTAGTCAGTCGTAGGGTCTGTAGTCTGCGGTAATACAAGGACGCGCTGCAGGCGACGGCTTCTAGGTTTCGCGGGGAGGAGGGATTGCGACCATTCGGTTTTCCTTTCTGACACTTGGCTTTATAGTTCGGAGTCTAATTCACTCACAGGAGAAATAGGGAAGCGCGATGTTTGGCCTAGTATTAGCTGAGGATTTTGTCGCTCAGAGAACATAACGATTCTAGGAGATCCCACAAGATACCCGACCCGAACAGTCTCCCCGGGTTGGTCACCTCAAGGCGACGGATCTCGTCATTTGGAGCGCCGTCGACAGGTTCCGGGGCGTGGCTGGGGGCCCTAGAACGGGGAACTCCCCAAATGATGCCCTGGGCTTATATTAATCTCTCTGTCTAGGTATTCTACTCGTTGTCCCAGCCTCCAGCTCTCATCCTACTTCGAATGGAATGATAAGAGATTATTCCTTTTGTGTCAATATGTCAAAATGTAATTTATTGGACTATGTGAAGCGCATTAAACTTTGTTTCAACCTTGATTTTGCTTTTAATTCCTTTCTAAGTCTGAAACCCGCTTTTAAATTGCTTATACCTGCGAGAATCCTAGAAGTAATTCGCAACGTAGAACCCTAGACATCACAGCCGTAAGTATAGAGTATCCACCTCTATTTAATGCAGGTGGGGATCAGTACAGTACCTACTTAGAACTGTTTTACATATAATAAGGTGAATCGTCTAGGTACCTAGTAAGTGTAGTTGTTAGGTTTCTTTAAATCCAGCACCAAAACCTAAATAATAACTTATGCCAATTTATACCTACGGGTATAACTTGCCAAGTGATAAACACGGTATAAACTGTTTCAGACCAACCTACGGGTATAACTTTTCAAGTGATAAACTGATGTGATTGATACCTAAGTGATATTAATAAATAAGTGTGAGTGAAATGTGATGACAAAAACCTACCTACCTAGATACTTTTGTAAGTACATCATCACTCCTAGTTGAGCAGGTATTACTCATTTGCGGAATTGCTTTTTTTTATTCGTACTGAAAATAAATAAACGACATAATCTTGAAAAAAATTTTTTCTTTGAAGCATAAATCATACCCATAGCACATGATACCTACCTAATTACCTACTTAGCTGATTTAAGAGTAAGTAGTTCTTTAAACTCTAGGGCCATTAAAAGTGATAGGTACCTAGTGACTCTTAATCGGCGGGTCCAGGTTCGGCCCCTGGTTTGGAAAAACAATGCAGGTACCTACTTACCTATTAATAACTCAAAAGTTGGAAATGTTGTAGGTATCACCCCGACATTTATCACTTGTGACTCTTAAACGGCTAAACCAATTTTGATAAAATGTAACTACTAACCATTTCGGTTATATCAGCTTTCAAATAAAAAAAAAACGCATCGAAATCGGTCTATTCGTTTAGGAGCTACAATGCCCAGACAGGTTCACACGTCAAACTTATAACAAGCTTATAACACTCCGTGTATGGTCTCCGCAAGTTTGACCACGTCTCGGCATATAGAAACAAACTGAATTGGCTCCCAATCAGACTCCGCAGGGATCTCCATATCCTGTCTCTTTTATTTAATACTCTAAACAATCCTTCCGCTCCAGGGTATCTTAAAGAGAAATTCTCTTTCTGTGATGGGGCGGGCGGACGGCTTCGATCTAGTCGCAGTCTGACACTTCTCATGCCCACTCACGCCACGACGACATACACCAAATCATTTTCGGTGCAGGGTGTACGGCTCTGGAATCAGCTCCCTAAACATGTTAGGGCTGCTCCTTCCCTGGCTTCATTTCAGAAGTCGGTAAAAAAAATCTGGGGTTTTCCATCGGATTGTAACGGAACAGAACATCATCTGTTCGTTAGTTCTCAAACATATGAAACTTAAACCTTAATGAAAAGAAAATAATTAAATAAGTATTTCATTACAATCAGATAAGATTAAATTATTCGTAGTAAATCTAAATCAATAATAACCTTCTTTATACAAAATAAAAATACTGAATAAAATCTCATTGGTGCTGCCATGTAACAGAGTAAGGATGCTAAATGGGACCGTATTACGTTGGTTTATAATTCATATTGCTGTGTTGAAGGGGAAGGTGGAATGTACGGAGAACAGCTGAGAAAAGAGATGCAAAACTAAAAAGATTCTATTGAAGTCACGATTTACAGTAGAGTAATTGAATGATATTGAAAGGTGAAATACCATGTAGTTTGTATACCAGATAGACGAATGGCGCGCTTTTTGGCTGTATGGACGGCTTGGGGAGGAAAAAGAAAAGGGATCGACGCCATCTTTACTCCTGGGATTTTGGTAGAATTGGTTGGGTTTTCTAATTTTATTAATTTTATTGTTTAATTTTGAGAAATATCTTGTTTTCTTTGATTATAAAAGTTGCTTATATAAACTAAAGTAAAATCTAACTATTTATTGTATGGGATAACAAAGGAAGTAATACTATCCTTATCCCAAATATATTGAGTTTGGTTTTGTTAGTAAAACTCAATGTTTCTGATGAGGAGGAAAGATTAGTTAACGCGACGTTTGTCGTGGTTGGATTTATAGGCGCCTAACGGTGTCAAATGTCTATAAATTCAATACAACGCCTTATGGCGGGACCTGGTTATGAGACGAGCAAGGGATTGATTTATAATTCTATATTATAATTCAATCTATAGTCTCCCAGTGCAGTCTTGGTTTGCATAGTGATCTCGGGGAACTGTCGAAGAAGATCCAGGCCTTAGGCACTGAGTATTGCGTGTAAATCACTACTGTTTCTGGTCTCCTATATATCTTACTTATTTATCCGCATTTTTATACATGCCCGCATTTCACACAAACCAAAGTTCTTTACGGCCGTGTGAATGCACATACACTCAGCTTTAGGGATTAGGTACACGAGGAAAGCTGCCTCAAACTTCTACAGTTTAGTCAGGAGTTTCCCATTGCACCGTGGAAAACTACATAACTCACCACATGCACACGTTTAAAGTTAAATGTGAAGTAAAATACTTCTAGCTTGTTTATTTCACAAGAAGATAGTCTAGGAATCTTATTTAGGCAAAGACTAGGCAGGTAAAATCAAGTACATAAAGATAAATAGGGTATTCTTAGGTATTTACTAAATTTAAGTGAAATCAGTCTAGGAACTTTACTGAAATAAAATATAATTAATTTGGTTAATCATTTTCTATGAAAATATCTTATGTATGTATGTATGTAAGGCGTGAGCTTATGTATGTATGTAAAATGTCTTAACAAGAGAGATCAGTGTTATGAGATAGATTGCAATATAACTTCCTTATCTATTATTTACTTAACTTAGATCTGAGTCTTCGGCTTGTGCTTGTTTCATTTATTGTATACCTGAGCTACGTGCTCACGTAGGGCCTTAACTTGAATAAGCCAAGATCTTCTTGGGTGGATGTCCTTCGAGGGATCATGGAGGCTCCACTCTTTAGATAATGGATGTTCTCTGTGGAAATGAGGAGACTCCATTTCGTCGAGTTGGTATATAATGTGTGAACCATCATTGCCAAATTGAGACTATATAATACTAGCAATATTAATTTTATGATATGACCATGTAAGGAAGACTAAATTGCATTCTATTTGCATAGGAAGGTATATAAATCCTTGAATCTGAATAATGTATGTGACTAAACTTCTTGGTGAAAAGTATAACCGAAGATTTACTAAAGTATTTTGAGAAACAGCTAAGATTACTTTTGAAGAAAGATCTGGCTTTACTATTTATGAATATAAATTAAAGATGGGAAACTTTTGGAGAAAATTCCATCTCTTCGAACCATGAGTGTAATTAAAGATAGAATACTTTTGAAGAAAATTCTATCTTGCCTACTACTATTAATAATGAGAACTATTCACCAAGTTATAATAAACATACATAATACAGATCACTGTGAAGAAAGATCTAATTATTTTATTATTCTTATTTACCTAAGGAACATTCTTCTAAGATTGTAATAAATATATTTATTTCATTTGGTTTTGTAAAATTGCTTGCTTTGATAAGAAAGTCATTGACTCAAAATAAAGTAAATTATAAGATTAGCATCTCCTTTTATGGGTATGTATATAAGTATATATGCTTAGGATTCCTGTAGTCACCAGTCTGACTCGGCTCGACTTACTGACAAAGACAGTGTAAATTTACTGAGTCAATGCAACTTGACTTCCTCTCATCTTTTGCTGTAGAATACTAAACTATCTGATTGTTATTGAAAATAGTTAAATACTCTTCCCCCCCATAAAAGGAGTACAGCGGTGGGGTGCTGTCCAGTCTTTGGTCGAGGCACACAGTTCTAACAGAAGTTAGAGGGCAAAGCCCTGGCGCGGAGGTGGAGCGCTGACCTAAGCCGCAATACATAATTATTGAGATTTAATTTACCTATTTTTCATGTTTAAAAATACTTACTTTTTAATCTTTCGATATCTGGTTGAATGTTCCTCATCTTAGTACTTAAGTTTAATATGAATACCATTCTCACTAACTCTTAAAGAACCCAGGTTACTCATAAATCACAACGTAGGTCCTCTAAACACTGGAATGATCACTTGGCCAAATCTAGATTAAATGAAATTTTAGTCACTTCTTTAAGATTAGAGTTTAAGGTTCAGTTAGTTTTAAAGTTAGGTAGGATTGTAAGGGATTTATTTATTTCAAACTGGGGGGGGGGTCGTTACAATTTGATGCGCAGTGACCAGGATTGTTAGTGAGTTTGGTTTTTATAGGTTATGTAGGTTTCATTTGATCTAGACTTCTAAAAAGTGGCGATACGCCACAATTTGTTGCCGTGAAAAAGGAAGGGTTATGAGAATGGTATTTAATTTATAAGGTTGTAAGATTAAGGATAGGGAAGGGAATAAAATAGGTAAATATTTTGAGACGATTCACTATATTAAATATGAATATTACTGCACTAAGTAAGTTGTACTACGTACTGGTGTTCACTATCACTATTATGCCCGTTTTCCGAATCGCCGACAGGTCCTTGTATAGTTTTTCTAGGATTTGTTTTTCTTTATAAGCTGGTCAGTGGTTCCTTTCGGGGTCCTATTGGTTGTAAATACTTTTGGTGAATCAAGTGATTGTGCCTGATCTTGTTGTAATTCATGAATACACGGGGTTGACACATCATTGGCACAATGAGTAGGTACAATACTTGCTGTGCAGACTGCGTTTGCTGTAAAATGGACTAATGAAGTGTTTTTTTTCAAACTAATATAAGAAACCGAAGAAATATTTCTTTGCCCAATTGGCAAAACATGACGTAAAATTAAAAAAGTATTTTAGTGTTATGACTGGTAGGAATTATTATTTTTAATTTATTCACTCAACAAATAGGCGAAGGTTGAATAATTACATACGGCCAATAGAAAAAAAAAACTGATCTTATCGAGTTATTTTTGGTAATCTTACATTAATTAATAAATATCTATTTAATTACACTTTTACTTCATAAAACAAAAAGAAACAGGAATTCAAATTTAGGAATTAATTCATGGGATTCAAACAATTCTTTTATATTTAATAATTAGTAAGGGAATGGTTTGATTCTTAATGAATTTTATATTATTTTAAAAAAATAGTGAAAGAAAAAAAAAAGAGGAAAGGACAAAGATAAAATGGAAAGTGTTAGAAGAAGTAGAAGAAAACGCAAACTTCCGGTTGTGAGTGAAACGAGAATAGACAGTGGGTCAAGAGTGGAAGATGAAGCTCCACCGAGTAAACGTCCAACTTTAACAAAACCAACCTAGGAATTGATTAACAATAAAGAAAAAAAAACTACTTTTATGTACCAATTAATGAGAAAAACAATGGGAGTATTGTCCATGAAAATAGACAAAATTAGTGAAGAAATAAAAGAAGTGAGATCATTAGCAGAACAGAAAGAAGATTCTAATTTGTTTGAAACTAATCACAACGAGGTCGGAGCAGATATTATGGAAATAAACTTGACTGAGCAGGAAAATAACAACAGAGAAAGGTTGAGGGAAAAGGAAGAAGGAGAGTTAGCTCTGGAACAATATAGAAGAGTGACATATAATGTGAGGAACATTAATCTTGAAAAACCCAAGTTTGGTGATAAATCAACATTGCATCCGGTAACCTTTTTAGAAGATTTGGATTTATATTTAAAAAAAGCATCTAAGGAAGGGAAAGAGTTAGATTTGATTCAAGAGTGTTTAGTGGAAGATGTTCGTGACTGGGCAAGGATTTACAAAAGACGTTGGAAAGGAATAGAAGATTTTAAAAGAGATTTTCTCGCTACTTACTGGGGAGAGCATGAACAAAATGAGTTAAGAAGATTCATAGTGACAGGGAATTGGGATCGACAAAAAAATGGCACAATGTTGAATCATTTTTTAAGAATCACAGGAAGAGCAGAAATGTTAAATTTTAAAATTCCAGAAAAGCAACTTGTTAGTGACATAATTAAACATTATCCAAGATATGTACAACAAACTTGGATTACTACGAAAATTGAAACGATTATAGAGACAGCTGAATTTCTCCGGAGTATGGATGTAATAAACAAACAAGAAAACACAACTTTTACACCATTTAATTCAACTAGAAATTATGATCGTAGGCGTAGAGATTTACAGCAAGGATATCAGTTATGGCAGAAACCAGACGATACGCAAAAGAAACCCGCTCCAAAGAGACCAATAATCAACTTAATTCAGGAAGAAGGAAAGCACGACTCGGAGAGACAAGAAGATTCGGTAAGCTAAGGGAGGTCGAAGAGATTGTCCCCAAATCGACCTCAACCATGGGGGACAGAGCTTTACAAATTATGAACTGTTTAGGGTGGAAGCCAGGGTATTCTTTAGGGAAAGGAGGTGTTAGTGGAATTAAAATTCCATTGAATGGAGAACATTTTGAATGTAAAGATAAAGAAGGGATAGGTTATGGAACTAAAGAACTAAAGACTCGGAATTTAAAATATCAAATAATAAAATTATTCAAATTAAAAGGAGAACAAACAATTCTAGGAAATAAATATGAGCCTGTAGTAGAGTCAGTGTTTGAGGAAAGGGAAAAGGAACAGGATGTAAACTGTAACTGTAAATCTGAAATAAAGGTTCAAATTTATGACTTAGAAGTAATAGGTTTAGTAGATACAGGTAGTGACATTACTTGCATATCAGAAGAATTTTGGAATGTATTGAAACAGAAAGATTCACAAATTCCATTTTTACCTATTAAACCATTCCAAATTAGAATAGCAGTAGGACATAAAAGTGTGGAAATACGGAATTTAATTTTATTACCGTTTAAATTAGGACAGAGTATTATAGAATCAACGGTTTTAATAGTGCCTGGATTATTTAGACCATTAATAATTGGGTTTGATTGGATGAAAATGAACAAAATTAAAATAATTTTGAATGAAAAGGGAAAAAGAATTGTGATAAAACAAGGAGTAGAGGAAGATTTTATAGAATTTCATGAAGAAGAAAGTGATAGGGTTATAGAAAATGAAACTATACATTTAATTGATGACGAAGCAAGAAATGAGATAGCGGATTTACAGGGTTTGAAAATAGGAATGGAGTTAGATGACAAAGGGAAAGAAGCTTTTAAGCAGATGTTATTGAAACATTTTGAATTGTTTAAAAACCAATTAGGAAAGGCAAATTGTTACGAGCACGAAATCAAGATGAATAATCAAATTCCTATTATAAAGAAAACATATCCCGTGCCCTATGCTTATCGAGACAAAATAGAAAGTAAACTAAGAGAGATGGAACCTCAAGGGATAATTAGTCGGAGTGCAACTCCTTATTGTAGCCCTTTAACGTGCACATTAAAAAAAAGATGGATCGGTACGAATTCTACTGGATGCAAGAGAGATAAACAAATTTATGATTGCTGAAACTGAGAAACCCCCTTTACAAATTGATGTATTAAATTCTTTTCATGGAGCAAGTTATATAAGTATAGTGGATTTAAATAACGCTTATTTTCAAATTCCCATAACAGAAAGTAGTAAGAAATATACAGGTTTTACTTTTAATGGAAAGTCATACGTATATAATGTTTTACCGCAAGGATTGAAAACTTCGGTGGGTAGTTTTAGTAGAGCAATGGATACAATTTTAGGGCATGAAGTAAGGGAATTTTGTGTAAACTATTTAGATGATCTCGCAATTATAACTACAGGAGCTTTAAAACTACATTTGGAGCATTTGGATGTAGTTTTGGAAAAACTACAAAAGGCAGGATTGACATGTAATTTAAAGAAATGTGAATTTCTCAGCAAAGAAGTAAAAATGTTGGGGTATATTATATCAGTAGACGGACTAAGGACAGATCCAGAAAAAATAAAAGCAATCCAAGAATTTCCATTACCAAAGAAAGTTAAACAATTGCGAGCCTTTTTGGGGTTATGTAATTTTTACAGAAGATTTATACCAAATTATAGTGTTATATCGCAACCATTGTGTGAAATGTTGAAAAAGGGAAAGGAATGGAAATGGGAAAATACAGAGTTGAAAGCATTTGAAATGGTAAAAACAAATTTTATAAGAACTATACCTACTGCTTCATCATCCTGATTTTAACAAAACCTTTTATTTACAAACAGATTGTTCAGGAATTGGATTGGCAGGGGTATTATATCAACTAAATGAAAAGGACGAATTACAAATTTTAGGTTTTCATAGTAAAGCCTTAAAAGGAGCTCAGTTAAATTGGACAGTAACAGAGCAAGAGTTTTATTCTGTTATTTGTTGTTTAGAAAAGTTTGAAACTTATTTTAGAGGCGCTAAAGTTATAATTCGAACGGATCACAAAGCTCTAATTTTTGTAAAGAATTGGAAATTGTACAATGCACGTGTGACAAGATGGATAAATTATCTAGAACAATTCCAATATGAAGTGCAACATATCAAAGGTAGAGAAAATCTTGTAGTGGATGTTTTGTCAAGATATCCCCCAGAATCAGATTTGTTCCAAGAAGAGAAGGTTAGACTACCAGAAATTTTATACACAGAGACAAATGTTAATAGAACATTGTTGTCTAAATTGGAAAAAATAGTAACATTGCAAAGGGAAGACCCAGAGTTAAAAGAAATTTTTGAAAGGAGAGAGAGTGAGGGTTGCGCAGATAAAATGGGAAGAATTTCAGATAAATGTATTATAAAGAATGATCTAATATATTTTAAACCTACAGATTTGTTTAAAGAGGTAATATACTTGCCAGAGAGTTTGAGGATAGAAATCATTGCACAAGTACATCTTGAAATGGGCCATCAAGGTGCATTTAAAATAATAAAATATATTAAAGACAGATTTTACTGGAAGGGAATGACGAGACAAATTAAACAAGTGATAAAAACTTGTCATAATTGCCAATTAACAAAGAATGATACAAAAAAAATTGTAGGACCTTGCCAATCTATCGTTACATCTGCAATTGGAGACTTGATTATGGTAGATTTGTATGGACCATTACCATCAGGCATTTTCGGAATGACATATATACTCGTAATCTAGGATTCATTTAGTAAATTTGTGAAATTTTATGGATTACGTAAAGCAACAGCATTATCGGTTGTGTGTAAAGTAAAGAAATTTTTTAAAATAATCAAACCAAAAGCCATTTTATCCGATAATGGATCACAATTTGCCAGTAAACAGTGGAAAGAAGCTATGACACGTGAAAACATCAAAGTATTATATACTACGGTAAGAAATCCACGACCAAATACAACAGAAAGGGTTAACAAAGAATTAGGACGAATGTTTAGAACATACTGTCAAAATAATCATAGAAGTTGGGTGAATTTACTGCCAAAATTGGAAATGTTATACAACAATACTTTTCATGAGAGCACCGGATTTACACCTTGTGAGATAATGTATGGAGTAAAAACAAGATTAACTTTTGATTCAGTTTTACCACTAAGCAGTAGGGATGCAAATTTGGAAAAAATAAGGCAAACAGCAAAGGAAAATTTACAAAAAGCAAGTGAAAAACGCATATATAAATTTAATCAAAATTATAGACTCATACAATATGAAATAGGAGATTTAGTAAAAATTAAAAGGTTGAATAAGTCGAATGCAGAACAAAAGATAATAAAAAAATTTGAACCATTGTATGAGGGACCTTTTGTTGTAGCAGCAAATCCATTTAAAAATGTGTATGTGTTAATGGAACCGGGGACCAACAGAATAAGGGGAAAGTTTAATACTATCCATTTAACTAGATACTATACTTAAATAATAAATAAGAATAAAAATAAATTTTACCCTATGGTTGAGTTGATTTGGTGGACAATATTGCTTTTATTGTAATTTTAAAATTAATGTAGGATAGGAACTCATAGTTTTGTTCATACAAAATTAGATACTATGAAACAGATAGTAAACTAATTTTAAACTGTTTCCATATTAGATTATTGTTTTTTTTTGTTTCTTTATTTTATTATACTTTTCTCTTATTAGTAAAAATATGTACCTAATAGAAGAAAATATTTCTAATAACAACGCTATTGATTTTGTGAAAAAAAAACTACTTAATAAATTGTTTTTCATAAATAAAAATTTAGGATAAGATTAGTATTGTATAGAGACAGTTGGGCGAGGGAAAGGCTCATTTATATTTGCAGAACCAAAATTAGTCAAGTAAAAAAAAAAAAAAACATAATTATATAATCGAATAACTATTTCTTCTGACTTAAACGATTAAGAGTAGGTATGCAAATATAAATGAAGGGGAGTGTTGGCGGCCTTTCATTAATAATAAAAAGGAGTATTAGAATTAGAAGGAAAAAAAAAAAGTACAGTATCTATAATTATTTATAATTATTTTGTAATTAAATTTTCAATATTCATAGCAGACATTTGGGACCTGAAAAAAATAATAAAAAAATTAAAGGGTACTAATAAATTCAAGGCGAACTTGGTAAAATTAATTGCTAATGTTGAAGATAAAATTATCATTTCTATTAGGGAAGAAAGATCTTCTAGTCTAGAGCTATCATATTGAGAATATGGTCGATCAGGAAAAAAAAATATTTATATATAGAGGGCATGTTGTTAAGTAATGAATACATACGTTCAAGGTCAATGATTCATATGAGTAGTTTTAAAGTAGTGTGTGGAATCTTAAGTAAGTATTTAATGTCATACTAGGCATGAGTACAGAGAATTGTTGAATGAAATATAAAATTGATATAAAGTCAAAACAAAGGGTATTCAGACTATCACCTGTAGAATTCAGTGAAACTTTTCAGTTACTTGTTCTGAATTTTGCAGTGAGACTGTGCAGAGTCATTATTTGATTGAGTTTAGTGATACTTTCACTATTCTAATCAACGTGGAAGCAGGATGGAGGTTCTTCATTTTTAAGAATTCTGAGTGTAATGTATAATTAGCAAATAAAATGAATCTGATATAAGAGTTTGGAGTAGATAATTGATGAGTAAAGATAATAATGATAGAGTAATTAAAATTCGAAATTTCCTAAAGAATAAGATAGATGGGGAGGGAAGAGTAGTAAATAATATATAGACAAATACCTACAGAGGTTTGTGGGAAATGGTTCACTTTAAAAAAATATTCAGTTATAGTCACACAAAGTAAGTGGATAATGTCACACTATACTTCACTGTTATTAGGTTCTATAGTAAATCTTCGAGGATAGGTAATGTTACCTCTTGTAACTTAATGATTTCTTCATAATATCCAGTTAGGTAGGAGTACGTGAAGTAGTCCCATGATTTTTCTATATAAGGTTTAGTGCTAAGTAGACAGATTCTTATATAATGCAATAAGATGTATATTTAGTTAAATGGCAAAAAAAAAGAATTATGTTTACAAGATGTGCTCTGTGACAGGGAATTTTTAATTTTAATTCGTTCATTCATCAGATAGGCAAAGAATTAGCGAACCAACCTTACAGACATTAAGTAATTGTCACTGTCAAAAATAATATTTTTATTATAATTATTAAATAATTATAAATTAATTTATAAACATATTTCTATAAGGTCCTATAAATATTCAAGTTTAATAAATTGGTTATTATAATTATCTGGTACACATAAGAGGAAATAATTTATAAATAAATAAAACAGTCGGTATCTTGCTAAATTGTACACAATTAGTGAAAAAGGTTCTATTCATTCTTTGCTGGAATCGATGGCGAGAAAATAGTCCATTTAAAAAAAAACTACCAAAGTGGGATATCAGTTAAACTTAATTCTCATGATTTGATTTATCACTTTTTCTTGAAAAATATTACAATTAAACTAAAGTAGGTATATGATATTATAGTATGAGCTTAGTAGGTTGTTCAGTGTGACATTATATATTTAAAGCAAATATAAATATATATTTGTGATAAATTTTTAGTAAATAAATAGTAAACTTATTTATAATTATTATTTAAATAATATTTGCGCATTACCCGCATTTCAATTCATATAACTCCTATATCATAAGGTTGCCTGGAGGAAATTACTGTTAAGCAATAAGGCTGCCTATTTGTATGCATAATTTCAAATTCGCTGTATAAACTAAATATGTATTATCCTATGTGTGCCATAAAGAATATTGGAATGTATTGAAAAGGATAACGCGGTAAAGTTAGAATACTTTTAATTTAAAGTTATAGGTGAATTCATGGGTGATACTAAAAATTCTTGGGACCTGAGTTAGAGTTTTTTAGTCGGGGGGTTGTACGGTTTAGTAAAGCAATTTGGGTTCGATTGCAGTTATATTTTAAATTAATAAAGAATTTTTAGGGAAAGAATAGTGTTCGGAATGATTGGGTTTTGAACCCATGACCTTAGGTTTAAATCTTCCTGTACTATGAGGTAGGCTTAGGAAATAGGTAAAGCCTTAAATAAAGATTTTGTTGGGAAAGAAGAGATTGAAATGATAGTGATCGGTTTATAATTACATAAAAGGTAAATGTAGTTCTTGCATTACATTAAATTTTAAGGTTTGTTTGTCCTTTATTCCGTTTATATTCGCATAATCAAGTAGGTAGGTAAACCGCTGATTTTCTCCATTAGGCAAATGTAGATCGATCGATAAAGTTAAGATTTTGTTTTATTATCATATTATTTATTCATTTGTTTTAAACAGTGAACCAAAATTAATGATAACGAGACATTTATTTATTAGGAGAATATACCAATTTTTATCAGATATAAAAAAAAGCAAAAAAAAAAAATCTAACAAGCAGTCAGAATGTATAAAGCAATTTAGGTAATTTTACTATTTAAAATCAAATTTTATAGTATTGCGGAGGAGTTGGTTTAGTGGTTTAAAGAGTAATTGTCTTAGGTTCAGTTTTTAAGATGGGGTTTTGTTGCGGTGGATAACAAATATTGTTCTAGGGTCTGAGTATTTGTTTTGTTTTCTGAGAGTTTGTTTTCTGGAGAACTACCTTGTGGGAAGGTTTAGTGATAGGTACTTAACTAAAAAAAAAAAGAGTTGAACATTTCTGTCTAAGTAGATTAATTAAGGTAGATAGGTAAATGTATTGTAGTAACATTTAGTCAAAACTCTTAATTAATTTAAGACGGACGACGGACGGATTGGTCGCGTGGTGGTGACGCTGCCTCTTGTGCGGCGGGTTCTGGGTTCGATCCCGGATGAGGATAATATTTGTGTAATCAAAAATAAAAACACTTGTTAGTGGCAAACTGTAGTCTCGTCTATTAAAATGGGACAAAGGCGAGAGCTTATGTATGTTAGTATGTGTTCGTGCACGGGTCATGGGTGTTTGTGTCTGTCTTGTGTGTGTCTGTCTTTGGGACCAGCGTCGCAGGGGAGGGCTTTGATGTGGACCTTTGAGTGTGTAGTTGATAGCTGAAGTTGTTGATAAATAATCAATAATTTTATTGGGGAAAAATTAACATGTAGAAATAATTTATATTGTGAACTTAATTTTAAAAACACATTATAGTCATTACCCGTGCAAAATTAAAATTGATTGTTACAGTTACGTAGAATTAATGATTGAGGGTTATTCAAAAAAAAAAAAAAAAAACGCTGAACCGATTATGGGAAATTTTAGGTTTTGAAACTTATCCAAACGGGAATTAAGTAGTAGTCTTATGTCGAAACTAAAATTATAGGAAATATTTGAATTGTTTGTATGTTTGTTTGCATTGAAACACCGGAGCTGCTGAATCGATTGGGAGTTTTCTTTCACCATTAGTATATAGATGAAGATAAGTTATAAAAACGGTAAAGTGTGAGTCAAACAAAGCAAATTATAAAAAAAAATCACATCTCAACACTCCTGTTCAATTACAGGAGTTATAAAAAACAGTCAAGTGTGAGTCGGACAACGCAAATTATTTTATAAGTTTCTCACATCTCAACGTTTAAAAAGAATTGAATGAAATTTGATAGATAGATAGACGTTGCGGTAGAATAATACATAGGCTACAAAAACGTATAAAATTTAAATTTTAAGGTAAAAAGAAGTGTTACAGTTTGAGCGAAAAAATAAATAAATAAATAAAGTGTTCATAAAAGGCATTTACATTTTGAATTTTATGGCATATGAGAGCAAAGACTTTGGAGGAAAATTTATATAGTAAAATAGAAAATATTTAAGTTAGAATTAAAATATGGCTGTTGTAAAATGCAGGTATGGGTTAAGTGTTTGGTTTTAAATGTGTACAAACTGGGGGTTGTAGTGTATTATTTAGTATTTCAATTTATTAGGCTAAATAAAATAAAAAAAATACAAAAAGAAAATAGGTATTTATTCGGAGAAGTCTACTAAGTGAAAAAGTACTATATTAATATTAATATAAGGACTTTAAATGTAACTGCGTGTTCTTATGCTGTTGAGATTTTGTATCGAGGTATTATATTTTTCAAAATAAAAATTCAGTTGACTATGTTGGATTTAGAAAAAAATGAAACGGTACTATAAGGTACAAAATTCTGCTTATCACATAGGGATTAACGATGTTGTTGCAGTGAAAATTATGTATGTTTGTATATTGTAATATAGTATTGACAGATAAGTTTAGGACTTAATAGAGATTAATATTTTCAGAGCAGATTAAATCAAAATGATTAATTTTGTTCCTTGTTTAAATCGCTAATAGGAGGGATCTCAGGTGTGAATTTATGTACTGATTAAAAGTATGTATTTAATTTTCGAAAAAAAAAGAACAAGTCATAAATGTTTATCTGTTGCGTTTTAGTTTGAATGTAGGTGTAAAAATATGGATAGCTAAAAACATAGAATATAAAAAAGAGCCAAAGAGTTGTAAAAGAAAACAGGATACTTATACTTTCGGTCAATTAAGAAGACTTGTACCGTCATATAGATTAATATGAATCTGTAGCTCTATGCTTCTACATTAGACAAATCAATTATAAGAAAATATTGTAGGTTTCCGACTGCGACTTCGTTGGGGTGTACCTAGTTAATTTGTAACTTTTCGGGATTGTGTGATAAAATAAAGCGTCCAACCTCATACGGACGGCTGCAACTCGGGTTGCCACACGCGTGCACTTTGCTGTTGTCAAAGGAGCGGTTTTGTAATGAAAATGGAGTGGCCCGATGCGCTAACCTCTGTACGTTGAATTGTAACCCCAAGCCGTTCATATAGACAGAAACATTCTTATTATAATACGTTTATGAATTGAGAATAAGATGATTGAAAAGTGGTAAATCAATAGTCATAGATCTCAGATAGTTAAGTTGGTAGTATGGCTATAAAAAAAAAAGTAATAATATAAGTATGATAAATCATGAACAGGGTGATCCTGGCAGTAGGATTAGTCAAGTTTGCTGAATACTTAATTTGTTAAACTTTCAAATTAAGGAAGGAGGAAGAGGGATTAGATATTCGTTAGGTCTTGTTCAGCAGTGGGTGAGGTGTTACCTTTTATTTAGTCGTACAAATAAATTATCTCTTTGCTCAGCAGTGGGTGATTGTTAATTGTCTATGTATGCATTACAATAACTGTTATTATAAAGGAAAATGTCAGTGCGCTTAGTAGCGGGTATTCCGTAGATAAGTACGTCATTAAATTGGTTGATAATTAATGTTAATATCTGCAGCGTTCTCAGTACAGTAAAGGGTATGCGTTGATAAATTAGTCAGTGGAATAGAGGAAATATATCTAGGTATAATTTTCTTCGTTCAGTAGTGGAAATGCGATGATAAGTCAGTAGAAAAGTTCGGTATTATGATAAGATATTTTTAAATATTTCGAACAGGGATAAAGCGATGATAAGTCAGTAAGTAGAACGATTTTTAATTAAGGTTAAACAAATTTCTACGATGGGTTTTGTTTGGGGTGAGCTTCGAAGATATCGTAGAATAAATAGACAAAGACAAAGTTTACAAATCCAATATGAGTCTTTGCCCAGCAGATGGAGTAGATTAAATCGGTTATTGTTAAGATTAGCAAGCATTCTTATTCTGCAGTGGCCTTGGTGTTTATAATTTAGGTGGTCATGTTTAACTTTTGATTGGAAATAAAATAATTTTATTTCAAATAAATATTTTGATAATAAGACCATCGTTATAGTAATTACAAAATTATAAGTGTTTTATTAATTCTTTGTTTGAGACTTCAATGGTTCTTCTTATTTTGAGAGTTCAAACTTCTTATAGTTTGAATTAACCTTGCTTGGCAGCGTGTTTTATTCATTTTACACGTAGGGCGTTTATGTATATATTAGATAGGAGTTGGATGTCCTTCGAGGGAACATGGAGGCTCCATTCCTTAAATTCTCCGTGTTCTTGTTTAATGAGTAAACCAGCATGGCTGAGTTATTAAAGGTTTAAAAATTAGATTTAATAAAGTATTACTATTTAATATAGAGGCAGCAGCATATTAGGTTACATGATGCACTTCAAAAGCGACAAGTGAACGAGATAAGGGCGGCATCAAGATCAACACATGTAACCTTAAATGTTGTTGTTTGAATTATGTATACCCAGAAGTTACTATTGTTGTCGAAAATAAAGAGGGAAAAACTGTTATATTTTACAGTTTTATATAAATGGGCAGATATTAATTTTGATTCAAGACAATTTTGCGTGGGTGAACAATTTCTAATTAAATAAAACGAAATATTAATGTACTTCCAAGTTTTAACATTCCAATTAAATATGGAACAAATTTACTATCGTTTCGTTTCAGAAACATTACACTTAACAATGACTTTTCTATATGTTTAGGTGTTAGGTTAGGTCAGCGGACATCAGTGCAAATACTGGATCATATAAAGAAGTCATACTGCACACGAAACTAACACTAGCTATGCTTACTCGTCGAGCGTCCACTTCACATGCTCCATGCAATCATTTAACTCTTTTGATAGATGTAGATATTGGGTTTTGTACTTGACTCTTGGGTGTTAAGGTTTCTTTACTGATACAGTGTTCACAGTTCTGTAAGGGTGCCCTAGTTAATCGTAGAATAACTTCATCCGAGAGATGGGGTGAGATTGAATAGTGCATTGCCATTAGGGCTGAGGGCTGCCTCACAACCAGTTCCTTCTTCCCAGAGCCTCAGCATTGCAGTGGGAAATAATAACTCCTAATTTTTAGAGTAAAAGAGCTCAATGTTTGGGTCTTCACTTGAGTTAACTGATTTATGGTTTAAAAGACACACCACATAAAATACATTTCTGAAAAAAAAAAGCGAAAGTAAATTAGTGACAAGTGGTTGGAATTAGCTTAATTCATATGTTTGTGAATAGAGTAAGAAAAATTTACTTCGGTTGGAACAATAAATTGATCACCTGCGTAAAATTTTGGAGGTTGATTGTAACGGAACAGAACATCATCTGTTCGTTAGTTCTCAAACATATGAAACTTAAACCTTAATGAAAAGAAAATAATTAAATAAGTATTTCATTACAATCAGATAAGATTAAATTATTCGTAGTAAATCTAAATCAATAATAACCTTCTTTATACAAAATAAAAATACTGAATAAAATCTCATTGGTGCTGCCATGTAACAGAGTAAGGATGCTAAATGGGACCGTATTACGTTGGTTTATAATTCATATTGCTGTGTTGAAGGGGAAGGTGGAATGTACGGAGAACATCTGAGAAAAGAGATGCAAAACTAAAAAGATTCTATTGAAGTCACGATTTACAGTAGAGTAATTGAATGATATTGAAAGGTGAAATACCATGTAGTTTGTATACCAGATAGACGAATGGCGCGCTTTTTGGCTGTATGGACGGCTTGGGGAGGAAAAAGAAAAGGGATCGACGCCATCTTTACTCCTGGGATTTTGGTAGAATTGGTTGGGTTTTCTAATTTTATTAATTTTATTGTTTAATTTTGAGAAATATCTTGTTTTCTTTGATTATAAAAGTTGCTTATATAAACTAAAGTAAAATCTAACTATTTATTGTATGGGATAACAAAGGAAGTAATACTATCCTTATCCCAAATATATTGAGTTTGGTTTTGTTAGTAAAACTCAATGTTTCTGATGAGGAGGAAAGATTAGTTAACGCGACGTTTGTCGTGGTTGGATTTATAGGCGCCTAACGGTGTCAAATGTCTATAAATTCAATACAACGCCTTATGGCGGGACCTGGTTATGAGACGAGCAAGGGATTGATTTATAATTCTATATTATAATTCAATCTATAGTCTCCCAGTGCAGTCTTGGTTTGCATAGTGATCTCGGGGAACTGTCGAAGAAGATCCAGGCCTTAGGCACTGAGTATTGCGTGTAAATCACTACTGTTTCTGGTCTCCTATATATCTTACTTATTTATCCGCATTTTTATACATGCCCGCATTTCACACAAACCAAAGTTCTTTACGGCCGTGTGAATGCACATACACTCAGCTTTAGGGATTAGGTACACGAGGAAAGCTGCCTCAAACTTCTACAGTTTAGTCAGGAGTTTCCCATTGCACCGTGGAAAACTACATAACTCACCACATGCACACGTTTAAAGTTAAATGTGAAGTAAAATACTTCTAGCTTGTTTATTTCACAAGAAGATAGTCTAGGAATCTTATTTAGGCAAAGACTAGGCAGGTAAAATCAAGTACATAAAGATAAATAGGGTATTCTTAGGTATTTACTAAATTTAAGTGAAATCAGTCTAGGAACTTTACTGAAATAAAATATAATTAATTTGGTTAATCATTTTCTATGAAAATATCTTATGTATGTATGTATGTAAGGCGTGAGCTTATGTATGTATGTAAAATGTCTTAACAAGAGAGATCAGTGTTATGAGATAGATTGCAATATAACTTCCTTATCTATTATTTACTTAACTTAGATCTGAGTCTTCGGCTTGTGCTTGTTTCATTTATTGTATACCTGAGCTACGTGCTCACGTAGGGCCTTAACTTGAATAAGCCAAGATCTTCTTGGGTGGATGTCCTTCGAGGGATCATGGAGGCTCCACTCTTTAGATAATGGATGTTCTCTGTGGAAATGAGGAGACTCCATTTCGTCGAGTTGGTATATAATGTGTGAACCATCATTGCCAAATTGAGACTATATAATACTAGCAATATTAATTTTATGATATGACCATGTAAGGAAGACTAAATTGCATTCTATTTGCATAGGAAGGTATATAAATCCTTGAATCTGAATAATGTATGTGACTAAACTTCTTGGTGAAAAGTATAACCGAAGATTTACTAAAGTATTTTGAGAAACAGCTAAGATTACTTTTGAAGAAAGATCTGGCTTTACTATTTATGAATATAAATTAAAGATGGGAAACTTTTGGAGAAAATTCCATCTCTTCGAACCATGAGTGTAATTAAAGATAGAATACTTTTGAAGAAAATTCTATCTTGCCTACTACTATTAATAATGAGAACTATTCACCAAGTTATAATAAACATACATAATACAGATCACTGTGAAGAAAGATCTAATTATTTTATTATTCTTATTTACCTAAGGAACATTCTTCTAAGATTGTAATAAATATATTTATTTCATTTGGTTTTGTAAAATTGCTTGCTTTGATAAGAAAGTCATTGACTCAAAATAAAGTAAATTATAAGATTAGCATCTCCTTTTATGGGTATGTATATAAGTATATATGCTTAGGATTCCTGTAGTCACCAGTCTGACTCGGCTCGACTTACTGACAAAGACAGTGTAAATTTACTGAGTCAATGCAACTTGACTTCCTCTCATCTTTTGCTGTAGAATACTAAACTATCTGACTGTTATTGAAAATAGTTAAATACTCTTCCCCCCCATAAAAGGAGTACAGCGGTGGGGTGCTGTCCAGTCTTTAGTCGAGGCACACAGTTCTAACAGAAGTTAGAGGGCAAAGCCCTGGCGCGGAGGTGGAGCGCTGACCTAAGCCGCAATACATAATTATTGAGATTTAATTTACCTATTTTTCATGTTTAAAAATACTTACTTTTTAATCTTTCGATATCTGGTTGAATGTTCCTCATCTTAGTACTTAACCCGTAAAATGTCCTGTAGACTACGTTAGTCTACAGGACATTTTGTGCCGCTAGTGTCCTGTAGACTGCGTTAGGCTACAGAGTTTTTGGTTGTCTTTGGTAATTTTTTCTACGTCATTATTTGCCACATTTTGACCAATGAACGATTCATATTCCAATATTAACTATTTCTGAACGAAAATTAATTTTTATAACCAATAGGAAATGAGCACAGACGTTGTAAATAAAAAAATACAAATTCGGGCCGCCGAAATTACGCCATTTGCAATTTCGCCTACAAATTAGTGTGTCGTATTGTGGAAGAAACATGTCGAGATCTTTTAAACGGTAAGTGCATATATTATGTATTATATATAGAATTACGGGGAAATAAATATAGATTTGGTTAAATGAATTTATTTTAGGCGTACTATAAAATATCACAGTAAAAAAACCTTAAAACTTTGGAAAGGTGCAAAAAATTATAGGTATGTTAGAAATCGTTCTTTTGTTTTATAGACTTCATTTGTTCAAAATGTTATGAAAACGTATTTAATTTGTTGCAAATTTATTAAGGAATTTGAATCTTTAATTAGTTTTCTCGAAAACCGAATGAGTTTTGTCAAATTTATATTTTAGTGAACTGGTAGCGTAATATGGCGGTTTGATACAGTCGTGAACAAAATGCATTTCTGTGGTTTTTGTAAAGCCGGTGTATTTTGCTTAAAAATTAAATTGTGAGGCATAATTACATAATTGTGAGTTGTTTTTTGTATATTGTGCCCTAAGGGTGAAAACGAGACCCTATTACTAAGATTCCGCTGTCCGTCCGTCTGTTACCTGGCTGCATCACATGAACCGTGGTAGTTACACTGTTTTAATTTATAAATATGTACAATAATAGTGTCCGTTTTTTAGTATCGCTAGAGCCAGAGCCGCGATGTCCCGGTCTCGGTCTCGGTCCAGATCTCGGTCACGATCTGTGACACCGAGACTGGAGGGCTCGAGAGCCCGGCGCTGCCTAATTGCAGCTACTGACGGCCCGGTGACGCAGCCTCGAGGGGACGCCCCGGAAGTTTGGAGTCTGTAAGTATTTGTATATTATTGGTTGCAGTTAAGTGTGTAATTCTGGTAATTTACATAATTAACATGATTATTTATGTATGTCTGCAGGGTTCATATTCCGGTTTTATGTTTTTTATTTGTACATAAACAAGCATTCTAAATTCCCTGTTGCGAAAGGCTGAGGACCTAATGACCAAACATTCTGAAGAATAGTAGTCAATAACATGCATAGTGTTAATGGATTTAGCTTTTTGCCCACAATCCAGCAAAACCTTCAATTCTCTTTTACTGGCTTAAAGATAATTTTAATTTGTTTTATTCGCAGACCGCAGGTCGCGAAGGCCTTCAAGGTCAACCGGACTCCAAGGGGCTCCCTTCGTGTTGGCGAGGCTGTTGGGGTCATGAAGACTCCAGGGGGTTCTATACGCCTTCTCCCCCAAAAAGAAACGCTTCAGCAGTCTATCCAGTAAGTGCGATTCTAAATCTTGTATTAACATATTAAAAAAAACTTTATTGACCAAATCTGTATTTACTATTGAAGCAAGAAGCTGGAAAATTTTCTAAGATGATGGCCGATCTGTTTAAAAAAGATTTTTCAAATTCTCAGTTCATATGTTATAATGTTTTTTACAGTGTTACAGCTGCTGAGCGGGTCCAGGCGATGGGACTGGATGTCGAAGAGGGGGAGGCGGCTGTAGAATCCAATTTAGAACATGTCAGGAAATGGTTGGATGACGTTGTGCTGCCGGAATCTCATGAGGATCCACGCCATTCATGTAGAACGCCAATTCCGTCACAGGCGAACATCGATGGCAATGGCACCGAGGCCATTAGACTGGAACAGCCTGTGGCTTCTGTGGACGCATCGGTGTCCGTCTCTGACGCAATTGATGTCCAGCCATCCACGTCAGGGTTGGCCCGAACATGCGGGCGTTCTATACAAATGGACAACGTTGGTAGTGAATTCGACTCGGACTTCGATGATGAGTTTAATTTAGACGAATTCGCTGCCAACGCTGGTGTATCGCGTGACATTCCGGACGACGAGGAGTTGGAAGAGCGTGAGCGCAACATCGTTGATAGGGTAACGAGAGCAATGGATGAGGTTGTCTGCACGATCTGTCGTTTTCCTAATATATCTATTGATTTCGACTGGCAGAGTGATTTTGATACTTTCAGGGGTGTTCCCGAAGAATTTTCGGGTCCTACACCTGGACCTATCGAAGATTACGATACGCCTTATGATGTTTTTACAAGTATTTGGAGTAAAGATATCATGGAGCATATTGTGCTGGAAACCAATAGGTATGCTAAGCAGGTGATGGAGCAGAAACGAACGGCAGGGACACTGAAAGCGTCATCTCGCCTGCACCGGTGGGTGGACACTAATGTAGACGAAATGTACGTATTTTTTTCAATTTATATTTTCATGGGATTAGACCATCGGACATCTCAGGATGAATATTGGAAAACGACCGGCTACTTACAAATGCCCAAGTTTAGGCAGCTCATGTCGTTCAATCGCTACATTTTGCTAGGCAAGTTCATTCATTTTACGGACAATTCTGATGTGAGTCAGAGTTTGCTGCAAAATGACGGGACGGTGCTGTCAGCGAAATTGGTGAAGATTGCACCAGTCATTAGACATTTAAATTCAAAATTTTCAAAATTGTATAATCTTAATCAAGATATTGCAATAGACGAGTCTTTGACCTTATATAAGGGGCGTTTGTCCTGGGTCCAGGCTATAAGGTCCAAGGCTGCGCGTTTTGGAATTAAATCATACGAATTATGTGAATCAAAGACTGGTTATTTGTGGAAGTTTGAAATCTACACGGGCAAGAATTCTGAACGCCACGAAGTCGCTCCTAGTACTGCCTTGGCGGGCAAGAGTACCCAAGTGGTACTTGATTTGTTGAAAGGCCTTGAAGGGCGAGGGCACCTTGTTACTATGGATAATTTTTATAATTGTCCATCGTTGGCAAGGTATCTGAAGAGTTTGGGGTTTGATTGTTTGGGAACATTGCGTCCAAATCGCAAACATGTGCCGGTGGATATCGCAAAGGCTCCAAAGAATGTATCGAAGGGGACCATCATCGCTCGCCATTGTGGAGACGTTTCGTGCATTGCATGGAAGGACTCTAAAATGGTGAACATGATCTCCACCTATCACACTGCGGAGACTTTTGTGGGCAGAAAGGCAGGAAGAGATCTCGTAAAGCCCGTTGCTGTACGAGATTACAACAATACCATGGGAGGTGTTGATCTCAAAGATCAAAAACTCTCCATGTATTTGTTGGAAAGAAAGAGATGTTTGAAGTGGTACATGAAAATTTTTAAAAGGTTGCTGAATGTCAGTGTGCTCAATGCCTTTATCATGTTGGTGGCATCTTTGCAACGTCGGGAAAAGTCTCTGATGACCCACCGAAACTTCCGCGAGCGGCTCGCTGAGGCTCTTGTGATGAAACATAGCCACCCCTCACCACAAGATTCTCTAGCGACCGATTCGAGGGAACAAAGGTTGCGCAGGGACATTGTTCACGTTCCAAATTTGACAACCAATGTGAATAGAGGGTACTGTCATATCTGTCTTCGGAATGATAAAAAAAAGAAAGTATCATTGAAATGCGAAAACTGCGACGAGTTTTTATGCCCGGGTGGTTGCTGGAGAGATTGGCACTCTTTTCCGCAGCTCACCGGTAGGGACGTAAAAGCTCGTCATACGCGGCGTCGTCATTGACATATAACTTTCTTCAGTTTATCATTTTGAATGTGATATAAATGAGTGTATATAAGCGAGATTTGATTGCCACGTGCCTGTGTTTGTTTTTTTGACTTAACGTTACTAACTTTCTTCTTTCAATGAACAGGACAATTGTCAACGGATGCTTCATAGTAAAACCAAATATTTACATTGAAGTATCTGGTGGTACTAAGCAGAATTCTAACACTTTCACTTGGGCTGAAGGTGTTTTTGTGTGTAATATGTATGTATGTAAAACATACCGTGTACTAGGCGGGTAATGTGTATGTATGTTAAAAGTACTCATATTGAGTACGTATTCAATATACGTTCTAAGCTGCACCATCTTTTCCATGAGTATATAAATTGCTTTGCACCTGTCGTTGAGGTCTTTTTCATGTCATGTGGATTTTCATCTGTGTGCGTAGCTGGTTCGCGTGCTGGCCGTCCGCAACCTATTATTTCATTAGGTTACGAGCAGCCCTCACGTCAATCAGCTACAAAAGCAGAAGGAAATCCACATGGCAAGAAAATGACCCTTCATACATCGCTCTGGTTAGACTATTGAGGTTGTTGTGGTACGTTCAGCCAGTTCCTGCCTCCTACCATTTCCTGACATGTTCTCACTGGTTAGAGATCTTCTACGTTTGGTTAATCATAAAATTTATTGCTTTCCGTGGTATTTTAGGTCTAGATACAAGGTTATGGTTGCCAATTAGATATTGCTTCTTAGCAATGGGGCCGCCTTTTGCACCCTAACTTTACTGTCCATTATGTAACTTTTACTCTGTATCATATTCTGTAATGTTGTTGTGCAATAAAGTATATTTGTATTGTATGGTACAACCATGGACCCAGTTTAGGCGCAGCAACTTAGGAAAGAGGAGGGGATATTTTACATTTAGTTTTAATCTAAGCATTCCAACAAGTAAAAGTAAAAAAAAAATCTGTCAAAATAGACAAATATTTTACATTTAGTTTTAATCTAAGCATTCCAACAAGTAAAAGTAAAAAAAAAAACTGTCAAAATAGACAAATGTCAATTAATCTTAACTAGTTTGCGGAGGGGCGGGCCTTGTTAACGTAGAAGATCTCTAACCTAACCATCAACATTGTACACACATACATACATACGCTCACGCCTGTAATCCCTAACGGGGTAGGCAGAGCATAAGATTCCCATGTGCATTCAAAATTTACCTTTAGAAAAATTTAAGACAGTAATGAAACAAAAACTTTGCAAAAAGGGCTATTACAAAATTTCTGATTATCTAACAGACAAGCAGCCATGGGAATGAACTGCTCAGCTCTAGAGTTATTTCAGAATTAGTCAAAATTAGAAAATAAGAAACTTTGTAATGCGATTAAAAAGAGCACCCTTAGAGTTTCTTGCCTGTTCTTCTCTGAGGAAGACTGCACCTTTGCGAATAGGCGAAGAGTCAGTAGGGTCAGTAGAACGAATGCGTATGTATGTATTTAAATCCTTTAATGTTTGTTTGTATGTATTTCATGTAATCTTGACTTGTTTTAAGTGGCATCCTGAATGTCCTATAACATAAAGATTTTTTCTATTCTATTCTATTCGGTGGTTCAAGGTGCCACGTTTGACACAAATGGTGAGGATTATTAGATGGAACATGTTGTGTAATGGTGAGAGGTGGTAAGCCTTTGCTCATGATACAGCAAGACCCTCACGTCTCATTTACTTATTTTTACAGTATGCCTGGGAGTAGGCAGCTGGCACATTCTAAGTTTTTCTTTCACTCCCAGTCCAGCGTGGAAGAATCAACATTGTATTTTTATTTTATTTATTAAAACAATATTATAACTCGAACACATTGTTTTTTATTCATGCTTCATTGTATAGTCTAGAACAAATATTAAAGATTTTTTTTACCCAAACCCAAGTTTTTTGACTTATCAAATTCCCAAAATATGCCTTTAGAAGTACAGGTACCTTTTTCTGTAGCTTTGAGTCTGTTATCTCGATATCCTAGAGCCATTTATTTTTCATATTATAGATACATACATGCACTCATACCTTTAATCCCTAACTTACGTGCAATGTCAGAAAGAAAACATTTGCAAAGCCAGAATTAGAATCTGTAAGAAAAATTATAATATCTACTCCCACTCGAAACCGAATTGAAAAAGGCAAGATTTTATTTATTATAATATGTATTTAATAAATTTAATTCAATATTTAATATTCAATTACAATACATAATTCAATTTATCTAAAAGAAATACATCAAATAAAAAAACATTACACTCCAAAAAAATAACAGTTTACACTTTTGTACCTCACACTCCGCGGGGCCACCCGCCATGATAGTTTCACAAGCGGACGGCACTCGTCTGTGTCGGCGGGATAAATAAATATTTATATTGAAGTAATTATAAGCTTTGTTATGGTTAAATCGTGTTACATTGAAGCCTAAACTGTCAAGCTTTATGTTAGTGTATGTGAAATGTGATGAGTGATGATAAATTAAGTGATATTTATGAATGAATTGTGATGGGCCGGCAAAAAAATCAACAATTAGAAAAATATAAAAACATACTGGAATGTGCAAGTAAGTGAGAGTGTTGACTAGTATTCCATAAAATGTCAAATTTATCTAGCTTTCGATACATATATAACACATTAAATATAATTATAGGTTAGTTAGGTTAAATGAGATTTTTTTTGCGGAAATCCGGTGATTTTTAATTAGTATGGTGACATAACGGTATTTTCCACTGCGGGGGCGTTGACATTAAACGGGTTAAGTTTAATATGAATACCATTCTCACTAACTCTTAAAGAACCCAGGTTACTCATAAATCACAACGTAGGTCCTCTAAACACTGGAATGATCACTTGGCCAAATCTAGATCAAATGAAATTTTAGTCACTTCTTTAAGATTAGAGTTTAAGGTTCAGTTAGTTTTAAAGTTAGGTAGGATTGTAAGGGATTTATTTATTTCAAACTGGGGGGGGGGGTCGTTACAATTTGATGCGCAGTGACCAGGATTGTTAGTGAGTTTGGTTTTTATAGGTTATGTAGGTTTCATTTGATCTAGACTTCTAAAAAGTGGCGATACGCCACAATTTGTTGCCGTGAAAAAGGAAGGGTTATGAGAATGGTATTTAATTTATAAGGTTGTAAGATTAAGGATAGGGAAGGGAATAAAATAGGTAAATATTTTGAGACGATTCACTATATTAAATATGAATATTACTGCACTAAGTAAGTTGTACTACGTACTGGTGTTCACTATCACTATTATGCCCGTTTTCCGAATCGCCGACAGGTCCTTGTATAGTTTTTCTAGGATTTGTTTTTCTTTATAAGCTGGTCAGTGGTTCCTTTCGGGGTCCTATTGGTTGTAAATACTTTTGGTGAATCAAGTGATTGTGCCTGATCTTGTTGTAATTCATGAATACACGGGGTTGACACATCATTGGCACAATGAGTAGGTACAATACTTGCTGTGCAGACTGCGTTTGCTGTAAAATGGACTAATGAAGTGTTTTTTTCAAACTAATATATGAAACCGAAGAAATATTTCTTTGCCCAATTGGCAAAACATGACGTAAAATTAAAAAAGTATTTTAGTGTTATGACTGGTAGGAATTATTATTTTTAATTTATTCACTCAACAAATAGGCGAAGGTTGAATAATTACATACGGCCAATAGAAAAAAAAAACTGATCTTATCGAGTTATTTTTGGTAATCTTACATTAATTAATAAATATCTATTTAATTACACTTTTACTTCATAAAACAAAAAGAAACAGGAATTCAAATTTAGGAATTAATTCATGGGATTCAAACAATTCTTTTATATTTAATAATTAGTAAGGGAATGGTTTGAATCTTAATGAATTTTATATTATTTTAAAAAAATAGTGAAAGAAAAAAAAAAAGAGGAAAGGACAAAGATAAAATGGAAAGTGTTAGAAGAAGTAGAAGAAAACGCAAACTTCCGGTTGTGAGTGAAACGAGAATAGACAGTGGGTCAAGAGTGGAAGATGAAGCTCCACCGAGTAAACGTCCAACTTTAACAAAACCAACCTAGGAATTGATTAACAATAAAGAAAAAAAAACTACTTGTATGTACCAATTAATGAGAAAAACAATGGGAGTATTGTCCATGAAAATAGACAAAATTAGTGAAGAAATAAAAGAAGTGAGATCATTAGCAGAACAGAAAGAAGATTCTAATTTGTTTGAAACTAATCACAACGAGGTCGGAGCAGATATTATGGAAATAAACTTGACTGAGCAGGAAAATAACAACAGAGAAAGGTTGAGGGAAAAGGAAGAAGGAGAGTTAGCTCTGGAACAATATAGAAGAGTGACATATAATGTGAGGAACATTAATCTTGAAAAACCCAAGTTTGGTGATAAATCAACATTGCATCCGGTAACCTTTTTAGAAGATTTGGATTTATATTTAAAAAAAGCATCTAAGGAAGGGAAAGAGTTAGATTTGATTCAAGAGTGTTTAGTGGAAGATGTTCGTGACTGGGCAAGGATTTACAAAAGACGTTGGAAAGGAATAGAAGATTTTAAAAGAGATTTTCTCGCTACTTACTGGGGAGAGCATGAACAAAATGAGTTAAGAAGATTCATAGTGACAGGGAATTGGGATCGACAAAAAAATGGCACAATGTTGAATCATTTTTTAAGAATCACAGGAAGAGCAGAAATGTTAAATTTTAAAATTCCAGAAAAGCAACTTGTTAGTGACATAATTAAACATTATCCAAGATATGTACAACAAACTTGGATTACTACGAAAATTGAAACGATTATAGAGACAGCTGAATTTCTCCGGAGTATGGATGTAATAAACAAACAAGAAAACACAACTTTTACACCATTTAATTCAACTAGAAATTATGATCGTAGGCGTAGAGATTTACAGCAAGGATATCAGTTATGGCAGAAACCAGACGATACGCAAAAGAAACCCGCTCCAAAGAGACCAATAATCAACTTAATTCAGGAAGAAGGAAAGCACGACTCGGAGAGACAAGAAGATTCGGTAAGCTAAGGGAGGTCGAAGAGATTGTCCCCAAATCGACCTCAACCATGGGGGACAGAGCTTTACAAATTATGAACTGTTTAGGGTGGAAGCCAGGGTATTCTTTAGGGAAAGGAGGTGTTAGTGGAATTAAAATTCCATTGAATGGAGAACATTTTGAATGTAAAGATAAAGAAGGGATAGGTTATGGAACTAAAGAACTAAAGACTCGGAATTTAAAATATCAAATAATAAAATTATTCAAATTAAAAGGAGAACAAACAATTCTAGGAAATAAATATGAGCCTGTAGTAGAGTCAGTGTTTGAGGAAAGGGAAAAGGAACAGGATGTAAACTGTAACTGTAAATCTGAAATAAAGGTTCAAATTTATGACTTAGAAGTAATAGGTTTAGTAGATACAGGTAGTGACATTACTTGCATATCAGAAGAATTTTGGAATGTATTGAAACAGAAAGATTCACAAATTCCATTTATACCTATTAAACCATTCCAAATTAGAACAGCAGTAGGACATAAAAGTGTGGAAACACGGAATTTAATTTTATTACCGTTTAAATTAGGACAGAGTATTATAGAATCAACGGTTTTAATAGTGCCTGGATTATTTAGACCATTAATAATTGGGTTTGATTGGATGAAAATGAACAAAATTAAAATAATTTTGAATGAAAAGGGAAAAAGAATTGTGATAAAACAAGGAGTAGAGGAAGATTTTATAGAATTTCATGAAGAAGAAAGTGATAGGGTTATAGAAAATGAAACTATACATTTAATTGATGACGAAGCAAGAAATGAGATAGCGGATTTACAGGGTTTGAAAATAGGAATGGAGTTAGATGACAAAGGGAAAGAAGATTTTAAGCAGATGTTATTGAAACATTTTGAATTGTTTAAAAACCAATTAGGAAAGGCAAATTGTTACGAGCACGAAATCAAGATGAATAATCAAATTCCTATTATAAAGAAAACATATCCCGTGCCCTTTGCTTATCGAGACAAAATAGAAAGTAAACTAAGAGAGATGGAACCTCAAGGGATAATTAGTCGGAGTGCAACTCCTTATTGTAGCCCTTTAACGTGCACATTAAAAAAAAGATGGATCGGTACGAATTCTACTGGATGCAAGAGAGATAAACAAATTTATGATTGCTGAAACTGAGAAACCCCCTTTACAAATTGATGTATTAAATTCTTTTCATGGAGCAAGTTATATAAGTATAGTGGATTTAAATAACGCTTATTTTCAAATTCCCATAACAGAAAGTAGTAAGAAATATACAGGTTTTACTTTTAATGGAAAGTCATACGTATATAATGTTTTACCGCAAGGATTGAAAACTTCGGTGGGTAGTTTTAGTAGAGCAATGGATACAATTTTAGGGCATGAAGTAAGGGAATTTTGTGTAAACTATTTAGATGATCTCGCAATTATAACTACAGGAGCTTTAAAACTACATTTGGAGCATTTGGATGTAGTTTTGGAAAAACTACAAAAGGCAGGATTGACATGTAATTTAAAGAAATGTGAATTTCTCAGCAAAGAAGTAAAAATGTTGGGGTATATTATATCAGTAGACGGACTAAGGACAGATCCAGAAAAAATAAAAGCAATCCAAGAATTTCCATTACCAAAGAAAGTTAAACAATTGCGAGCCTTTTTGGGGTTATGTAATTTTTACAGAAGATTTATACCAAATTATAGTGTTATATCGCAACCATTGTGTGAAATGTTGAAAAAGGGAAAGGAATGGAAATGGGAAAATACAGAGTTGAAAGCATTTGAAATGGTAAAAACAAATTTTATAAGAACTATACCTACTGCTTCATCATCCTGATTTTAACAAAACCTTTTATTTACAAACAGATTGTTCAGGAATTGGATTGGCAGGGGTATTATATCAACTAAATGAAAAGGACGAATTACAAATTTTAGGTTTTCATAGTAAAGCCTTAAAAGGAGCTCAGTTAAATTGGACAGTAACAGAGCAAGAGTTTTATTCTGTTATTTGTTGTTTAGAAAAGTTTGAAACTTATTTTAGAGGCGCTAAAGTTATAATTCGAACGGATCACAAAGCTCTAATTTTTGTAAAGAATTGGAAATTGTACAATGCACGTGTGACAAGATGGATAAATTATCTAGAACAATTCCAATATGAAGTGCAACATATCAAAGGTAGAGAAAATCTTGTAGCGGATGTTTTGTCAAGATATCCCCCAGAATCAGATTTGTTCCAAGAAGAGAAGGTTAGACTACCAGAAATTTTATACACAGAGACAAATGTTAATAGAACATTGTTGTCTAAATTGGAAAAATTAGTAACATTGCAAAGGGAAGACCCAGAGTTAAAAGAAATTTTTGAAAGGAGAGAGAGTGAGGGTTGCGCAGATAAAATGGGAAGAATTTCAGATAAATGTATTATAAAGAATGATCTAATATATTTTAAACCTACAGATTTGTTTAAAGAGGTAATATACTTGCCAGAGAGTTTGAGGATAGAAATCATTGTACAAGTACATCTTGAAATGGGCCATCAAGGTGCATTTAAAATAATAAAATATATTAAAGACAGATTTTACTGGAAGGGAATGACGAGACAAATTAAACAAGTGATAAAAACTTGTCATAATTGCCAATTAACAAAGAATGATACAAAAAAAATTGTAGGACCTTGCCAATCTATCGTTACATCTGCAATTGGAGACTTGATTATGGTAGATTTGTATGGACCATTACCATCAGGCATTTTCGGAATGACATATATACTCGTAATCTAGGATTCATTTAGTAAATTTGTGAAATTTTATGGATTACGTAAAGCAACAGCATTATCGGTTGTGTGTAAAGTAAAGAAATTTTTTAAAATAATCAAACCAAAAGCCATTTTATCCGATAATGGATCACAATTTGCCAGTAAACAGTGGAAAGAAGCTATGACACGTGAAAATATCAAAGTATTATATACTACGGTAAGAAATCCACGACCAAATACAACAGAAAGGGTTAACAAAGAATTAGGACGAATGTTTAGAACATACTGTCAAAATAATCATAGAAGTTGGGTGAATTTACTGCCAAAATTGGAAATGTTATACAACAATACTTTTCATGAGAGCACCGGATTTACACCTTGTGAGATAATGTATGGAGTAAAAACAAGATTAACTTTTGATTCAGTTTTACCACTAAGCAATAGGGATGCAAATTTGGAAAAAATAAGGCAAACAGCAAAGGAAAATTTACAAAAAGCAAGTAAAAAACGCATATATAAATTTAATCAAAATTATAGACTCATACAATATGAAATAGGAGATTTAGTAAAAATTAAAAGGTTGAATAAGTCGAATGCAGAACAAAAGATAATAAAAAAATTTGAACCATTGTATGAGGGACCTTTTGTTGTAGCAGCAAATCCATTTAAAAATGTGTATGTGTTAATGGAACCGGGGACCAACAGAATAAGGGGAAAGTTTAATACTATCCATTTAACTAGATACTATACTTAAATAATAAATAAGAATAAAAATAAATTTTACCCTATGGTTGAGTTGATTTGGTGGACAATATTGCTTTTATTGTAATTTTAAAATTAATGTAGGATAGGAACTCATAGTTTTGTTCATACAAAATTAGATACTATGAAACAGATAGTAAACTAATTTTAAACTGTTTCAATATTAGATTATTGTTTTTTTTTGTTTCTTTATTTTATTATACTTTTCTCTTATTAGTAAAAATATGTACCTAATAGAAGAAAATATTTCTAATAACAACGCTATTGATTTTGTGAAAAAAAAAACTACTTAATAAATTGTTTTTCATAAATAAAAATTTAGGATAAGATTAGTATTGTATAGAGACAGTTGGGCGAGGGAAAGGCTCATTTATATTTGCAGAACCAAAATTAGTCAAGTAAATAAAAAAAAAAAAAAACCATAATTATATAATCGAATAACTATTTCTTCTGACTTAAACGATTAAGAGTAGGTATGCAAATATAAATGAAGGGGAGTGTTGGCGGCCTTTCATTAATAATAAAAAGGAGTATTAGAATTAGAAGGAAAAAAAAAAGTACAGTATCTATAATTATTTATAATTATTTTGTAATTAAATTTTCAATATTCATAGCAGACATTTGGGACCTGAAAAAAATAATAAAAAAATTAAAGGGTACTAATAAATTCAAGGCGAACTTGGTAAAACTAATTGCTAATGTTGAAGATAAAATTATCATTTCTATTAGGGAAGAAAGATCTTCTAGTCTAGAGCTATCATATTGAGAATATGGTCGATCAGGAAAAAAAAATATATTTATATATAGAGGGCATGTTGTTAAGTAATGAATACATACGTTCAAGGTCAATGATTCATATGAGTAGTTTTAAAGTAGTGTGTGGAATCTTAAGTAAGTATTTAATGTCATACTAGGCATGAGTACAGAGAATTGTTGAATGAAATATAAAATTGATATAAAGTCAAAACAAAGGGTATTCAGACTATCACCTGTAGAATTCAGTGAAACTTTTCAGTTACTTGTTCTGAATTTTGCAGTGAGACTGTGCAGAGGCATTAGTTGATTGAGTTTAGTGATACTCTCACTATTCTAATCAACGTGGAAGCAGGATGGAGGTTCTTCATTTTTAAGAATTCTGAGTGTAATGTATAATTAGCAAATAAAATGAATCTGATATAAGAGTTTGGAGTAGATAATTGATGAGTAAAGATAATAATGATAGAGTAATTAAAATTCGAAATTTCCTAAAGAATAAGATAGATGGGGAGGGAAGAGTAGTAAATAATATATAGACACATACCTACAGAGGTTTGTGGGAAATGGTTCACTTTAAAAAAATATTCAGTTATAGTCACACAAAGTAAGTGGATAATGTCACACTATACTTCACTGTTATTAGGTTCTATAGTAAATCTTCGAGGATAGGTAATGTTACCTCTTGTAACTTAATGATTTCTTCATAATATCCAGTTAGGTAGGAGTACGTGAAGTAGTCCCATGATTTTTCTATATAAGGTTTAGTGCTAAGTAGACAGATTCTTATATAATGCAATAAGATGTATATTTAGTTAAATGGCAAAAAAAAAGAATTATGTTTACAAGATGTGCTCTGTGACAGGGAATTTTTAATTTTAATTCGTTCATTCATCAGATAGGCAAAGAATTAGCGAACCAACCTTACAGACATTAAGTAATTGTCACTGTCAAAAATAATATTTTTATTATAATTATTAAATAATTATAAATTAATTTATAAACATATTTCTATAAGGTCCTATAAATATTCAAGTTTAATAAATTGGTTATTATAATTATCTGGTACACATAAGAGGAAATAATTTATAAATAAATAAAACAGTCGGTATCTTGCTAAATTGTACACAATTAGTGAAAAAGGTTCTATTCATTCTTTGCTGGAATCGATGGCGAGAAAATAGTCCATTTAAAAAAAAACTACCAAAGTGGGATATCAGTTAAACTTAATTCTCATGATTTGATTTATCACTTTTTCTTGAAAAATATTACAATTAAACTAAAGTAGGTATATGATATTATAGTATGAGCTTAGTAGGTTGTTCAGTGTGACATTATATATTTAAAGCAAATATAAATATATATTTGTGATAAATTTTTAGTAAATAAATAGTAAACTTATTTATAATTATTATTTAAATAATATTTGCGCATTACCCGCATTTCAATTCATATAACTCCTATATCATAAGGTTGCCTGGAGGAAATTACTGTTAAGCAATAAGGCTGCCTATTTGTATGCATAATTTCAAATTCGCTGTATAAACTAAATATGTATTATCCTATGTGTGCCATAAAGAATATTGGAATGTATTGAAAAGGATAACGCGGTAAAGTTAGAATACTTTTAATTTAAAGTTATAGGTGAATTCATGGGTGATACTAAAAATTCTTGGGACCTGAGTTAGAGTTTTTTAGTCGGGGGGTTGTACGGTTTAGTAAAGCAATTTGGGTTCGATTGCAGTTATATTTTAAATTAATAAAGAATTTTTAGGGAAAGAATAGTGTTCGGAATGATTGGGTTTTGAACCCATGACCTTAGGTTTAAATCTATGACTATGAGGTAGGCTTAGGAAATAGGTAAAGCCTTAAATAAAGATTTTGTTGGGAAAGAAGAGATTGAAATGATAGTGATCGGTTTATAATTACATAAAAGGTAAATGTAGTTCTTGCATTACATTAAATTTTAAGGATTGTTTGTCCTTTATTCCGTTTATATTCGCATAATCAAGTAGGTAGGTAAACCGCTGATTTTCTCCATTAGGCAAATGTAGATCGATCGATAAAGTTAAGATTTTGTTTTATTATCATATTATTTATTCATTTGTTTTAAACAGTGAACCAAAATTAATGATAACGAGACATTTATTTATTAGGAGAATATACCAATTTTTATCAGATATAAAAAAAAGCAAAAAAAAAAAATCTAACAAGCAGTCAGAATGTATAAAGCAATTTAGGTAATTTTACTATTTAAAATCAAATTTTATAGTATTGCGGAGGAGTTGGTTTAGTGGTTTAAAGAGTAATTGTCTTAGGTTCAGTTTTTAAGATGGGGTTTTGTTGCGGTGGATAACAAATATTGTTCTAGGGTCTGAGTATTTGTTTTGTTTTCTTAGAGTTTGTTTTCTGGAGAACTACCTTGTGGGAAGGTTTAGTGATAGGTACTTAACTAAAAAAAAAAAGAGTTGAACATTTCTGTCTAAGTAGATTAATTAAGGTAGATAGGTAAATGTATTGTAGTAACATTTAGTAAAACTCTTAATCAATTTAAGACGGACGACGGACGGATTGGTCGCGTGGTGGTGACGCTGCCTCTTGTGCGGCGGGTTCTGGGTTCGATCCCGGATGAGGATAATATTTGTGTAATCAAAAATAAAAACACTTGTTAGTGGCAAACTGTAGTCTCGTCTATTAAAATGGGACAAAGGCGAGAGCTTATGTATGTTAGTATGTGTTCGTGCACGGGTCATGGGTGTTTGTGTCTGTCTTGTGTGTGTCTGTCTTTGGGACCAGCGTCGCAGGGGAGGGCTTTGATGTGGACCTTTGAGTGTGTAGTTGATAGCTGAAGTTGTTGATAAATAATCAATAATTTTATTGGGGAAAAATTAACATGTAGAAATAATTTATATTGTGAACTTAATTTTAAAAACACATTATAGTCATTACCCGTGCAAAATTAAAATTGATTGTTACAGTTACGTAGAATTAATGATTGAGGGTTATTCAAAAAAAAAAAAAAAACGCTGAACCGATTATGGGAAATTTTAGGTTTTGAAACTTATCCAAACGGGAATTAAGTAGTAGTCTTATGTCGAAACTAAAATTATAGGAAATATTTGAATTGTTTGTATGTTTGTTTGCATTGAAACACCGGAGCTGCTGAATCGATTGGGAGTTTTCTTTCACCATTAGTATATAGATGAAGATAAGTTATAAAAACGGTAAAGTGTGAGTCAAACAAAGCAAATTATAAAAAAAAATCACATCTCAACACTCCTGTTCAATTACAGGAGTTATAAAAAACAGTCAAGTGTGAGTCGGACAACGCAAATTATTTTATAAGTTTCTCACATCTCAACGTTTAAAAAGAATTGAATGAAATTTGATAGATAGATAGACGTTGCGGTAGAATAATACATAGGCTACAAAAACGTATAAAATTTAAATTTTAAGGTAAAAAGAAGTGTTACAGTTTGAGCGAAAAAATAAATAAATAAATAAAGTGTTCATAAAAGGCATTTACATTTTGAATTTTATGGCATATGAGAGCAAAGACTTTGGAGGAAAATTTATATAGTAAAATAGAAAATATTTAAGTTAGAATTAAAATATGGCTGTTGTAAAATGCAGGTATGGGTTAAGTGTTTGGTTTTAAATGTGTACAAACTGGGGGTTGTAGTGTATTATTTAGTATTTCAATTTATTAGGCTAAATAAAATAAAAAAAATACAAAAAGAAAATAGGTATTTATTCGGAGAAGTCTACTAAGTGAAAAAGTACTATATTAATATTAATATAAGGACTTTAAATGTAACTGCGTGTTCTTATGCTGTTGAGATTTTGTATCGAGGTATTATATTTTTCAAAATAAAAATTCAGTTGACTATGTTGGATTTAGAAAAAAATGAAACGGTACTATAAGGTACAAAATTCTGCTTATCACATAGGGATTAACGATGTTGTTGCAGTGAAAATTATGTATGTTTGTATATTGTAATATAGTATTGACAGATAAGTTTAGGACTTAATAGAGATTAATATTTTCAGAGCAGATTAAATCAAAATGATTAATTTTGTTCCTTGTTTAAATCGCTAATAGGAGGGATCTCAGGTGTGAATTTATGTACTGATTAAAAGTATGTATTTAATTTTCGAAAAAAAAAGAACAAGTCATAAATGTTTATCTGTTGCGTTTTAGTTTGAATGTAGGTGTAAAAATATGGATAGCTAAAAACATAGAATATAAAAAAGAGCCAAAGAGTTGTAAAAGAAAACAGGATACTTATACTTTCGGTCAATTAAGAAGACTTGTACCGTCATATAGATTAATATGAATCTGTAGCTCTATGCTTCTACATTAGACAAATCAATTATAAGAAAATATTGTAGGTTTCCGACTGCGACTTCGTTGGGGTGTACCTAGTTAATTTGTAACTTTTCGGGATTGTGTGATAAAATAAAGCGTCCAACCTCGTACGGACGGCTGCAACTCGGGTTGCCACACGCGTGCACTTTGCTGTTGTCAAAGGAGCGGTTTTGTAATGAAAATGGAGTGGCCCGATGCGCTAACCTCTGTACGTTGAATTGTAACCCCAAGCCGTTCATATAGACAGAAACATTCTTATTATAATACGTTTATGAATTGAGAATAAGATGATTGAAAAGTGGTAAATCAATAGTCATAGATCTCAGATAGTTAAGTTGGTAGTATGGCTATTAAAAAAAAAGTAATAATATAAGTATGATAAATCATGAACAGGGTGATCCTGGCAGTAGGATTAGTCAAGTTTGCTGAATACTTAATTTGTTAAACTTTCAAATTAAGGAAGGAGGAAGAGGGATTAGATATTCGTTAGGTCTTGTTCAGCAGTGGGTGAGGTGTTACCTTTTATTTAGTCGTACAAATAAATTATCTCTTTGCTCAGCAGTGGGTGATTGTTAATTGTCTATGTATGCATTACAATAACTGTTATTATAAAGGAAAATGTCAGTGCGCTTAGTAGCGGGTATTCCGTAGATAAGTACGTCATTAAATTGGTTGATAATTAATGTTAATATCTGCAGCGTTCTCAGTACAGTAAAGGGTATGCGTTGATAAATTAGTCAGTGGAATAGAGGAAATATATCTAGGTATAATTTTCTTCGTTCAGTAGTGGAAATGCGATGATAAGTCAGTAGAAAAGTTCGGTATTATGATAAGATATTTTTAAATATTTCGAACAGGGATAAAGCGATGATAAGTCAGTAAGTAGAACGATTTTTAATTAAGGTTAAACAAATTTCTACGATGGGTTTTGTTTGGGGTGAGCTTCGAAGATATCGTAGAATAAATAGACAAAGACAAAGTTTACAAATCCAATATGAGTCTTTGCCCAGCAGATGGAGTAGATTAAATCGGTTATTGTTAAGATTAGCAAGCATTCTTATTCTGCAGTGGCCTTGGTGTTTATAATTTAGGTGGTCATGTTTAACTTTTGATTGGAAATAAAATAATTTTATTTCAAATAAATATTTTGATAATAAGACCATCGTTATAGTAATTACAAAATTATAAGTGTTTTATTAATTCTTTGTTTGAGACTTCAATGGTTCTTCTTATTTTGAGAGTTCAAACTTCTTATAGTTTGAATTAACCTTGCTTGGCAGCGTGTTTTATTCATTTTACACGTAGGGCGTTTATGTATATATTAGATAGGAGTTGGATGTCCTTCGAGGGAACATGGAGGCTCCATTCCTTAAATTCTCCGTGTTCTTGTTTAATGAGTAAACCAGCATGGCTGAGTTATTAAAGGTTTAAAAATTAGATTTAATAAAGTATTACTATTTAATATAGAGGCAGCAGCATATTAGGTTACATGATGCACTTCAAAAGCGACAAGTGAACGAGATAAGGGCGGCATCAAGATCAACACATGTAACCTTAAATGTTGTTGTTTGAATTATGTATACCCAGAAGTTACTATTGTTGTCGAAAATAAAGAGGGAAAAACTGTTATATTTTACAGTTTTATATAAATGGGCAGATATTAATTTTGATTCAAGACAATTTTGCGTGGGTGAACAATTTCTAATTAAATAAAACGAAATATTAATGTACTTCCAAGTTTTAACATTCCAATTAAATATGGAACAAATTTACTATCGTTTCGTTTCAGAAACATTACACTTAACAATGACTTTTCTATATGTTTAGGTGTTAGGTTAGGTCAGCGGACATCAGTGCAAATACTGGATCATATAAAGAAGTCATACTGCACACGAAACTAACACTAGCTATGCTTACTCGTCGAGCGTCCACTTCACATGCTCCATGCAATCATTTAACTCTTTTGATAGATGTAGATATTGGGTTTTGTACTTGACTCTTGGGTGTTAAGGTTTCTTTACTGATACAGTGTTCACAGTTCTGTAAGGGTGCCCTAGTTAATCGTAGAATAACTTCATCCGAGAGATGGGGTGAGATTGAATAGTGCATTGCCATTAGGGCTGAGGGCTGCCTCACAACCAGTTCCTTCTTCCCAGAGCCTCAGCATTGCAGTGGGAAATAATAACTCCTAATTTTTAGAGTAAAAGAGCTCAATGTTTGGGTCTTCACTTGAGTTAACTGATTTATGGTTTAAAAGACACACCACATAAAATACATTTCTGAAAAAAAAAAGCGAAAGTAAATTAGTGACAAGTGGTTGGAATTAGCTTAATTCATATGTTTGTGAATAGAGTAAGAAAAATTTACTTCGGTTGGAACAATAAATTGATCACCTGCGTAAAATTTTGGAGGTTGATTGTAACGGAACAGAACATCATCTGTTCGTTAGTTCTCAAACATATGAAACTTAAACCTTAATGAAAAGAAAATAATTAAATAAGTATTTCATTACAATCAGATAAGATTAAATTATTCGTAGTAAATCTAAATCAATAATAACCTTCTTTATACAAAATAAAAATACTGAATAAAATCTCATTGGTGCTGCCATGTAACAGAGTAAGGATGCTAAATGGGACCGTATTACGTTGGTTTATAATTCATATTGCTGTGTTGAAGGGGAAGGTGGAATGTACGGAGAACAGCTGAGAAAAGAGATGCAAAACTAAAAAGATTCTATTGAAGTCACGATTTACAGTAGAGTAATTGAATGATATTGAAAGGTGAAATACCATGTAGTTTGTATACCAGATAGACGAATGGCGCGCTTTTTGGCTGTATGGACGGCTTGGGGAGGAAAAAGAAAAGGGATCGACGCCATCTTTACTCCTGGGATTTTGGTAGAATTGGTTGGGTTTTCTAATTTTATTAATTTTATTGTTTAATTTTGAGAAATATCTTGTTTTCTTTGATTATAAAAGTTGCTTATATAAACTAAAGTAAAATCTAACTATTTATTGTATGGGATAACAAAGGAAGTAATACTATCCTTATCCCAAATATATTGAGTTTGGTTTTGTTAGTAAAACTCAATGTTTCTGATGAGGAGGAAAGATTAGTTAACGCGACGTTTGTCGTGGTTGGATTTATAGGCGCCTAACGGTGTCAAATGTCTATAAATTCAATACAACGCCTTATGGCGGGACCTGGTTATGAGACGAGCAAGGGATTGATTTATAATTCTATATTATAATTCAATCTATAGTCTCCCAGTGCAGTCTTGGTTTGCATAGTGATCTCGGGGAACTGTCGAAGAAGATCCAGGCCTTAGGCACTGAGTATTGCGTGTAAATCACTACTGTTTCTGGTCTCCTATATATCTTACTTATATAGCCGCATTTTTATACATGCCCGCATTTCACACAAACCAAAGTTCTTTACGGCCGTGTGAATGCACATACACTCAGCTTTAGGGATTAGGTACACGAGGAAAGCTGCCTCAAACTTCTACAGTTTAGTCAGGAGTTTCCCATTGCACCGTGGAAAACTACATAACTCACCACATGCACACGTTTAAAGTTAAATGTGAAGTAAAATACTTCTAGCTTGTTTATTTCACAAGAAGATAGTCTAGGAATCTTATTTAGGCAAAGACTAGGCAGGTAAAATCAAGTACATAAAGATAAATAGGGTATTCTTAGGTATTTACTAAATTTAAGTGAAATCAGTCTAGGAACTTTACTGAAATAAAATATAATTAATTTGGTTAATCATTTTCTATGAAAATATCTTATGTATGTATGTATGTAAGGCGTGAGCTTATGTATGTATGTAAAATGTCTTAACAAGAGAGATCAGTGTTATGAGATAGATTGCAATATAACTTCCTTATCTATTATTTACTTAACTTAGATCTGAGTCTTCGGCTTGTGCTTGTTTCATTTATTGTATACCTGAGCTACGTGCTCACGTAGGGCCTTAACTTGAATAAGCCAAGATCTTCTTGGGTGGATGTCCTTCGAGGGATCATGGAGGCTCCACTCTTTAGATAATGGATGTTCTCTGTGGAAATGAGGAGACTCCATTTCGTCGAGTTGGTATATAATGTGTGAACCATCATTGCCAAATTGAGACTATATAATACTAGCAATATTAATTTTATGATATGACCATGTAAGGAAGACTAAATTGCATTCTATTTGCATAGGAAGGTATATAAATCCTTGAATCTGAATAATGTATGTGACTAAACTTCTTGGTGAAAAGTATAACCGAAGATTTACTAAAGTATTTTGAGAAACAGCTAAGATTACTTTTGAAGAAAGATCTGGCTTTACTATTTATGAATATAAATTAAAGATGGGAAACTTTTGGAGAAAATTCCATCTCTTCGAACCATGAGTGTAATTAAAGATAGAATACTTTTGAAGAAAATTCTATCTTGCCTACTACTATTAATAATGAGAACTATTCACCAAGTTATAATAAACATACATAATACAGATCACTGTGAAGAAAGATCTAATTATTTTATTATTCTTATTTACCTAAGGAACATTCTTCTAAGATTGTAATAAATATATTTATTTCATTTGGTTTTGTAAAATTGCTTGCTTTGATAAGAAAGTCATTGACTCAAAATAAAGTAAATTATAAGATTAGCATCTCCTTTTATGGGTATGTATATAAGTATATATGCTTAGGATTCCTGTAGTCACCAGTCTGACTCGGCTCGACTTACTGACAAAGACAGTGTAAATTTACTGAGTCAATGCAACTTGACTTCCTCTCATCTTTTGCTGTAGAATACTAAACTATCTGATTGTTATTGAAAATAGTTAAATACTCTTCCCCCCCATAAAAGGAGTACAGCGGTGGGGTGCTGTCCAGTCTTAAGTCGAGGCACACAGTTCTAACAGAAGTTAGAGGGCAAAGCCCTGGCGCGGAGGTGGAGCGCTGACCTAAGCCGCAATACATAATTATTGAGATTTAATTTACCTATTTTTCATGTTTAAAAATACTTACTTTTTAATCTTTCGATATCTGGTTGAATGTTCCTCATCTTAGTACTTAAGTTTAATATGAATACCATTCTCACTAACTCTTAAAGAACCCAGGTTACTCATAAATCACAACGTAGGTCCTCTAAACACTGGAATGATCACTTGGCCAAATCTAGATCAAATGAAATTTTAGTCACTTCTTTAAGATTAGAGTTTAAGGTTCAGTTAGTTTTAAAGTTAGGTAGGATTGTAAGGGATTTATTTATTTCAAACTGGGGGGGGGGGTCGTTACAGGCTCCTGATACCTAATGCTTTGTAACTTGTAGTTAAGTGCGTCTGAACATAGATTTGTTTATTATGTATATTATATTATGCAGTACATTTATATATATTTATTTATGTGTATATTATGACATATAATTATATTATTGTTTGTATATTGTAATTCATATGTTAATTTATTATTTTTTATATTTTTTTATGAGTTAATTAATTGGTAGTAATGCAAACGTTATTGCGTTGTAACCCGCACCACATTTGTTTCTCTCTTGCCATCTCTAAGGTAGACTGGAAGATATCCCTTCAGGGATAAGTCCGCCTTTGCACATATATGTATTTTTTGTATTAGTCTATAAGAGTTTGCAATAAAGAGTTTACATACGAGGTATAAGAGGTTACATACACTCCTTTTTTGGTCGGGGCTCAGAAAGTACCTAATTTAGCTGATTTAATTAGTTCCTTAAACTCTAGGGCCATTAAAAGTGATAGGTACCTAGTGACTCTTAATCAGCGGGTCCAGGTTCGGCCCCTGGTTTAGAAAAACAATGCAGGTAGGTACCTACTTACCTATTAATAACTCAAAAATTGCATTTGCATTATCCCCGACATTATCACTTGTAACTCTTAAACGGCTGAACCAATTTTGTAAAAATGTGCTGTTGTGATAAGAGCGGTTTTGCAATGAAAATGGAGTGACCTGATGCACTGGCCTTTGTTTTGTACCTTATGTAGCTGATAGGGTCTTTAAAAGTGATAGGCACCTAGTAACTCTTAATCGACAGGTCCAGGTTTGACTCCTGGTTGGGAAAAGCAACGTACCTACCCACTTATTAATAGCTCAAAAATTGAAAATGTTGTAGGTATCAACCCCGACTTTTATCACTTGTAACTCTTAAAGGGCTGAACCAATTATGATAAAATTTTGCTACGAACCATCTCGGTTTTGTAAGCTTTTAAACAAAAAACCTCATCGAAATAAGTCCATTCGTTTAGGAGCTATGATGCCACAGACAGACACACACGAATAGTACGAATACACATGTCAAACTTATAAAACCCCTCTTTTTTGTAGGGACTTGGAAAGTACCTAATGCAGCTGATTCAAGTACTTAGTAGTAGGGTATTATTGGGCATTCTAATTCACTTTTTTCAAAAACCAGTTCACTTCACTCCGTTTGCTCCACTTCGTTCCGCACTCCGTTTCGTGAACTGGTGTTTTAAAAAAAGTGAATTAGAAAGCCCAATAATACAATTATGAAATGAACCTATGCTAACACTTACCACATCAAACGGCAGCGAATGCGTTTCCTCCCGGCGGCCCGTTCCCATTTCCCATACAGCAGCAACAACAATAATTGTCTATTTCTATGTCTTATCACTAATTTTGCGAGAACACTTTTTGCGGAATCGTTATTTTCATAAAAACTGGAAATATTAGGTTTTAGTCACAAATTTCGCGAGATGTATGACTATAAAATTTAAAATGATAATTTTCATTAGAGAAACCAACTAAATCGTATTACACATTTACGAGATTTTCATACTTGAATGAGGGTTTCTGATCAATCAAAACTGGATCCTAACGTTAATTGTTGAGGCTTTTCAACTGACCAGAACTGGTTCCTCTCAAATCAAAACCCCATGCTTTCCTCTCAATTTTAGTTGGTTTTTCTAAGGAAAACTGAATTACGTAAATACCTTCTATGTCAGGTACTAAGCACATTTTCAAGGTTTACATAATTGAATGAGGGTCTCCCACCAGTTGAAACTGGATCCCAACTTTACATGTTTAGGCTTTTCAACTGACTAGAGCTGTTTCCTCTCAATAAAAACCTTGTGCTTTTCCCACCCTAGACAAGTACTTACGCGTAAATATTAGGTTTTAGTCACAAATTTCGCGAGATGTATGACCATAAAATTTAAAATCATAACTTTCATTAGAAATACCAACTAAATCGTATTACACATTTACGAGATTTTCATACTTGAATGAGGGTTTCTGATCAATCTAAACTGGATCCTAACGTTAATTGTTGAGGGTTTTCAACTGACCAGAACTGGTTCCTCTCAAATCAAAACCCCATGCTTTCCTCTCAATTTTAGTTGGTTTTTCTAAGGAAAACTGAATTACGTAAATACCTTCTATGTCAGGTACTAAGCACATTTTCAAGGTTTACATAATTGAATGAGGGTCTCCCACCAGTTGAAACTGGATCCCAACTTTACATGTTTAGGCTTTTCAACTGACTAGAGCTGTTTCCTCTCAATAAAAACCTTGTGCTTTTCCCACCCTAGACAAGTACTTACGCGTAAATATTAAATTACACAATCACAAATTTCGCGAGATTTCACGTAACTCCACAATCATGATTTTCTTGAAAATGCAAATCAAAAACGATATCGGCACACATTACAAAGATTTTTAATATTGAATGAGGGTTTCCGGTCAATCAAAACTGGATCCTAACATCAATTGTTGAGGCTTTTCAACCGACCAGAACTGGTTCCTCTCAAATCTAAAACCTGGTGCTTTTCCCACGCTTTTGACTGTGTTTTCAAACGAAAACGAAATGTAGAAACCGACGCGGTTGGAGTTACGAATACACAAACGCTTTGCAGCTATGCTTCCCGAATCTGATTAGTAAGCATTTGAGTTACTATTTACAATAAAGGTTGTCACACACCACATGCGAGCGATAATTTATCTTCTTCACGCTTTTGTTTCACAGATTTTCATTATTTCTGTTTATTTTCTACTAAAATTGAATTTGTGTAAACACTATAATCGTATATTAACATGTTCAATAATAGTTATTTTTAACAATTCAGTGGATTATCATTAGATAACAAACATTATTTAAAATCTCTTAATCAAATAATACCATTTATTGTCTTACGTAATATCAACAAAATAATCTCTAGATGTTTAACTACCTATTTATGATAATTGTATAAAAAATAAATGTCACTAGTATTTTAAACATTTTCAATCAAACCCCCACTAAACCTTTTTTAAATATATACTAATAAAATAATTATTTTTTTCCTAATCATGATGAATATAAAAAATATATTAAAAAATAGCTTTATCTTAGTGTATCCCAGCTTTATCTCACAATTTAGTTCCCAAGAGTCACCGAGAGTTCCACATACTCGTAAGTATTATAGCTTTACCTGTAGATTAAATTACTAAGACGTTGCAGTTAGTCTACAAACCCGCAGGTGGACAAATAAATAATAAGACTCAGTTCACATAAGTAGTGAATACAGATATTTCAAAGAGGGTAGGCAGGGAAATTTAAGACAAGAGAACATTTTATTTTTGTATGTAGTTTTATTCAACTAGTAAAAGGGTATGTTAATGGAATTTACACGTTTGAAGATAATGAAATTAGTAAAACAACCACGCATACAGATATTTTGAAAAGGGTAGGTAGAGAAATTTAAGACAAGAATACATTTTATTTTTAATTTTATTTTTAATAGTTTTATTAAACTAATAAAAGTCGAATTTACTTTTCACAAATCGAAAATATTTTTTTTCTTACGACCTTATTATAATGTATATTGTATCCTACTGTCAGCTACTGTTTACTGTTGTCATCTAATGTCCACTATTGTCAAGTATTGTCTTGTTTTCTCCGAAATGCATGATGTCAAAATAATTCTCTGAATCAAACTCATGGAAATATCTTTTTGAAATAGGTATATAAAGTTATGTATACGTAAAGGTTAAATGTAATGCAGAACGTTTTTTGTAAGTTTCATAATTGTCATTATAGGATGAACGTGCCCTAAGTCGTATTAGTCGAATGAGAACTAAGTATCAGATTCTTTTCCACGGTTCATGGGAAAGTAGTGATTTGCTGTCGCAAACTATTTCTAACAGCAGAAGTTACTTTTGCTGACTTTATTAATTTTCAGGGATAGTAAACATTACACGGTTTTATAAATTTTAAAAACCTAACATTTTGTTCTAACATAATGTTTGCATATTAATTATTTATTAAAGACATTTTTAAATACGTAAGATACCAAAATTTACTAATATCTATCTATCTATATAATACAAGAAATTTATAAAAAAAAATTGTTTTATTTTTTCACTGCAAAACATGTAACTTTTTAATTTTTAGGTTTCCCGTAAATACTTACTAGTAAATACATACTATTAAGTTTGGTACCTGTACAACCAATAAAATGTAGCAATATTATTATTTTTTTCCATGAGTTTGCGATCCCTGACAAATTTTGCTTACTACGGAGAAATTACAGGATAAATACCACAAATTAATTTCTTAAATTCATTCACTTTGTGTAAAGCTGTTCGTGCTTCCGAACCTTTCGCTCGTGCTTATCAAGTGTCGTTTAATTTCAAGAATACTGTGCTGTGGTGCTGTGCGCTAATTTCAACAAAACTTCATTTTATGCGGATCCCGTGCATCAGAATAATGTATGTAAGTTCGAATTAACTTAATTTTCAAAATACCTTCCTAATTTTATTTAAATGTTGAGTAAAGTGATTTAGTTTGATTTTCTTTTTTTAACCCTGTCATAACCGATATTTTCAATTTGTTTTTTTCTATTACAGGTCTGAATCAAACTACAAACGTACCAAACACGAGAAGGCTGAGACCGACTTCTTCGATTCAGAAGACGAGGGTGCAAGGTAAATATTTTACTCTACTTAAAGCAAATTAATGTTTTAGTTTATACGATATTTCCCTTTACCTTAATGTTTTTTTAGTTGTCTCTCTTATTTTCTAAACACCTTCATAAACCGTGATCACAAATTACTTATGTTGAAATTTTTTAAATTATAAATCGACTTTTCTAAGTTTAAAGACTAATATATATATTTTTTTTTTCTCAGTGCTAAGAAGAAAAACAAGCCAGGCCCGAAGCCCCGTGCTTCCAAAGCAGCTACCCCGTCACGCGCACCGTCCAAGTCGCAGTCAGAAGATCCGGCTAGCTGGCTGTCGGACAGCGAGGACGAGACACAAGCACGACAGAAGGCGCAGCAGACGCCGTCCATTTACTCAAAGCGCGTGGCTGATGGTACGATACGGAGAAAAGCGTTCCTTAGTGGTAGTTTAATTGCGGAGTTACGACTCTACAACTGCGCAGAAATAAAAGATCTCGAGGGATTGGATAGGTGCGAGAAAGCGTTCGTATGGCTCCGCTATCAGGGCGATCAACAAGATCCCGAGTTTTTATTATTGAAAAAGTTTATTAAGGGGGCTAAAGAAAAGTTTACTGAAGAAGGAACGTTTTACCAAGCAAAAAAGAAAAAGTAGGTAAAAGTTACACCTTGTTCGATTCGAAAATACTTACTTACTAGATTTAATTTTTTATTTTCTGGATTTAAGATTTGCGTGGTAAAGCGTTCTTTTCTTTATTTTAATTTTATGGTTAAATATTATTACGTATGCGGGTATATTCTTATTTTAGTACATTTTATTTAGTAGTGTAGGTATTTTGTGTTAGGATTAGGATATATTACTTGTGCGTTGCTTATAATAGTCTTAAGGTTTTGGTCAATAAATCAATATTTTAATCGTTTTAAGTTTATAATTTACAGTCTAATTCTGTTAGATAGGTAACTAAAACAATCTTCACCCGCTTGTTCAGACAATTCTTATAATGACACATTCAATATTTTGTTCAGTTTGCGATATTTCGATTAAAAGTAAAGTGTTCTCTGCTCACCTTAAAAGTATTTTGCATAAAGATAATAGTTCAATCAATGAAAGTGATGGCATTGACAAAATTAGTAGCGCTTTCCGTGCACGTATTGCATCATATCGTGTACGAGGTGACGAAGCGAACCAACCGCTACCACCAAATGAATTTTTGTTTAATATTCGTAGACATGTACGCAAACTCCTTACTACTCGCGTACAAACTCATACAAACTTGAAAGTCAATTTTGAATTGTTCGCTGAATTTTCTTTACCCAAAATTCAAGACAAGGTTTCGATTAAATCTTTTGCCACAGAAAATATAATTTTGCATCGAAATTTCGACTTTAAAACCTTATATTATAAAGTTATTGAAAACATTAGTAGAAAAGTGGAAGAGTTTGAAGAAAAAGATAGTGGCTGGGCCTTTATTCGAAACCTTTACCTTGAAGTGAATATGAACAAATACAATCCGATGAGAGCTTCCAGCTTTATCGATTTGCCTAAAAATATAAAGAACAAACGTGCTTGCATTAATATTAGAAACGCTGACAACTTTTGTTTCCTATGGTCGATAATGGCTGCGTTATTTCCAGTTAAGAACAACGGTCACCGTACGTCTTCGTATCCACACTTTGAAACCGTTCTTAATACGAGAAACATGTCTTTCCCTGTAGGATTCTCAGATATAAAAGTATTTGAAAAAAATAATCCAAAGATAAGTGTGAATGTTTACGGTCTCAAAAATAATAAAAATATAGTAGGTCCCTTGTACAGAAGTGAATCTCGAAAAAAACATCACATTAATCTTCTGTTTTTAGAAGACAATAATCGTTCTCATTACTGTCTTATTAAAGATTTGCCTAAATTGCTTCGTCAACAAGTAACAAATCACCATGCAAAGTTATATTTTTGTGATGATTGCATTTTATTTTTTGATACTTTAAAAAAATTTAAATCTCATACTTGTGGGCAAGTGAAAACAATTCTGCCTGAGGCAGGAAGTTTTATTCAATTCAAAAACTATGAACGAATGCAGGATATGCCCTTCGTTATCTATGCTGACTTCGAATCTCTGCTGAAGCCCGTTGAAAACAATGCTGATAACACATCTAGTTGTACAACATCTTTACAGCAACACGTGCCAGCTGCTTTTGCTTATTATATAGTTTGTTCATATGATAGTTCACTTAACAGGTATGTTACTTATCGAGGACCAGATTGTGTTGCAAAGTTTTTACATTCACTTCAATCCGATGTTACGAAAATCTATGAAATATTACAAACCCCTGTGCCAATGACATTCACGGAAGAGGATTTGATTAATCATACTAACGCTGACTTATGTTTCCTTTGCGATAAAATACTATTTGACGATAAGGTTCGAGACCATTGCCATCTTACGGGACGTTATCGCGGAGCTGCTCATTCGTATTGTAATATCCGATTTCGCTTGCCTAAACTGATCCCAGTATTTTTCCACAACTTGTCAGGATACGACTGTCACTTATTTATAAGGGAATTAGGTGAGTTAGACGGTAAATTAAAGGTAATCGCGAAAAACAAAGAAAATTACATTTCATTTACAAAATTTTTTCAAGTCTATGAGGATAGAATACCTGTTCGCTTCGTAGATTCGTTTAAGTTTTTAGGTACTAGTTTAGAAAAACTTGTGTCTAATTTGAATTCAAATGATTTTATTCATTTAAAACGCTTTTTTCCCTCAAATGTACAATTTAATTTGGTGAAACGCAAAGGGGTGTATCCTTATGAGTATATGACTAGCTGGGAACTCTTTGAGGAAGTTAACCTACCACCACGTCATTGCTTTTACAGTACATTAACTAATGACATTATTTCTGAATCGGACCATGAACACGCACGAAATGTTTGGAATCAGTTTAAAATAAGGAATCTCGGAGAATACACCGATCTATACCTCAAGTCAGATGTATTATTACTTGCGGACGTATTTGAAAACTTTCGCAAAACGTGTAAAGTTAATTACAAGCTAGATCCCGCTTTTTACTTAACAGCTCCTAGTTTGAGTTTCGATGCTATGCTTTTAAAAACCGGAGTGCAATTAGAGCTTATTAATGATTTGGAAATTATAAGATTAATTCAAAAAGGTATTCGTGGTGGGATTTGTTTATGTTCCACTAGGCATTCGAAAGCAAATAATAAATATTTGCCTGAGTACAATAGCTCACAAAAAAACAATTATCTGATTTACATCGATTGCAACAATCTATACGGGTACGCTATGTGTGCTTATCTACCATATTCCGATTTCAAATTGCTCAACGAAGAAGAAATTAATCGTATAAATTTTTGCAATATTTCTTTAGATGGTGACTATGGTTACATATTGGAGGTTGACATAGAATACCCAGAACATTTACATGACCTTCATAACGATATACCATTTTGCGCACAAAAGTTTGCACCACCAGGTTCCAAAACTCAAAAATTAATACCAAATTTGTACGACAAGTTCCACTACGTAATTCATTTCGTTCATTTGCAGACTTGTTTGAAACTCGGGTTGAAATTAGTGAAAGTGCATAAGGTGATTGAATTCAAACAAGGACCATATCTAAAAGAATATATAGACATGAATACAGAATTGCGTAAAAAAGCTAAATCTACGTTTGAGCAGGACTTTTTCAAATTATTAAATAATAGCATTTTTGGTAAAACTTTAGAGGACACAGAAAAACGAGTTGATATAAAATTAGTTAATCAGTGGACTGATACTAGGAACAAAACAAAAAAAAATATTACTGCAGAGCAACTAATCGCACGTCCTAATTTCCATAGTGTTTCAATTTTTACAGAGAATTTTGTAGCTATTCAAATGAAACCTGAAACTGTTACCTTAAATAAACCTATCTATATAGGTTTTGCGGTTCTCGAAATTTCTAAAAGTCACATGTTCGATTTCCATTACTCTGTCATGAAACCTTTTTATGGCGAAAGACTGAGATTGTGTTATACAGACACAGACAGTTTTCTTTATACTATAGATACGGAAGATTTTTATAAAGATTTGAAAAGTCATTTTTTACAATATTTCGATACTAGTAATTATGATATAAACAATTGTTACAATATACCTTTATTGAATAAAAAGGTACCAGGTCTCTTTAAAGACGAATTGGGTGGGACCGTTATTTCGGAGTTTGTGGGGTTAAGGTCAAAGCTCTATTGCATTAAAACACAACAAGACGAATTAAAAAAAGCAAAAGGTGTACAAAAGAACGTTATAAAACATGTTCATTTTTCAGATTATAGCAAAGTTTTAATGGAGAATAAGCTGATTCGTAAGAAAAATATAATTTTCAAATCACTTAAACATAAAATATTTACACAAGAACAGAATAAGATTGCATTGTCAGCAAACGACGACAAGCGCATTATTTTGAAAGACCGCATTTCAACTGTTTCTTGGGGACACTGTGATACTTTATCCTAAAAATGACAACTGTAACGAAACTTTATAATTCACCATGGCCGAGAGCTACCTGACTGATTGTGTCATTTCAATGCGAGTGTATACACACGACAACGGTATTAATATAAAATCTGGACTTTGGGTTTTAAATGATTTCATGCCTCAACTTCATATTTTCAACGAGGAAGAAAGTCTATTTTTCTCTATTAATGAGTGGAATCTAGTGTGTGAGATGTTAAATAATGGTTATTCTTTTGGCACGGTGAAATTTACAGATAAAAAGGCAGGGTTACAAACTTTAACCGTGTTAATATATAGTGATAAACGTTGTTCTTTACAATTTGGTCATCTCGTAAGCGAAGCGATTTATCATTTTATTGACTGTATTAAATTGAGAGTATTCCAACTTGAAAACGAATATGTTGAAGCAATTAATTTTGTTAAAAAGGTAGAAAGCAATTTGGATTTTAACTGTTTGTCAGCTTTTCAAAATATAAATAATTATTTAATTTGTTTCGCCAACCCCCTTTCCTTAATCGAGCTAGAAATTGTAGCTACAGCCAGTGCATATTTTATAAGGATTTTGTAACAACTAAGTATGTTAGATAGTAAGTTAAGAAATAAGTATTAGTTTTAGGTACTAAGTTTAATGTATTGATTTTATTTTTATATCAATAAATGTAGCTAAACTAAATGTTTTATTTATTTTATTTAAATACAATTACCTACCATTATTTGACTAGAAATACAAAATAATGTACCTGCATACTAGTAATTTAACATGAACGTGTTTGAACATGTTCTAACAAATTCTGACATCTACTAACAATAACAATGAGGTGTTATGTTCTCTAGTTTTAAATTACTGGTAAGTAATACTAGCACAGCAAAAACGAATCGAAACGTGAGATGAAAAATTGAACAAGTTTCAACATGTTCAAATAAATATCAGGAACAAAGGAGGTGTTATATTACATGACTCCGTTTTATCTATTGTGTTGTTCATTTACGTTTAGTTCTTCAAGCAAAGCAGTGCATAGCTTTAAACATGAGTGAAAAAGTCGATCTCACATCCTTCTTGTGCGTGTATCGAGACGATAAGACTCCACGTTTTGGAGTTAAGGTGGAGTTATCTCAATTTGAAGACGATGAGAAAATTTGCCGTACAATTTTGAAGAGCAATTACATCGTGCACGATGAAGACGATCCGGTGCTCAGACAGTTGGTGCAGCTGCTTTATCACGTGTGCAAGGAGTTGGGAGAGCGATCGGAGTTTGGACTATAAGCTGGTAAGTATATAAATATATTTTGATTTTGTGTTGTCCGTTTCGAACCTCATAGTACAAGTTAATTAAAATCTTATTTTCTCTTTTCCAGAAACTGCAGTGCTACAGGAAACAACCTCTGTTGCAGCCTCTATAGTATTAAGTTAGTTCTACTATTTGTAATTTCTTAAGTTATTAAAATTGTTTAGATTGTAAATAAATAGTATCTACTTAGGAATAATTATACTTTTTTATTGTTTCATCGTATCAAATGATAGTAAATACAATAAAATATGCATTTTGACGTTATGTAACTATTAAGAGTAGTTTTGTTAAGATGAGTTAAAATAAATAAAAGGCTATTGTTTTATAAGTACGTAATTTATTAAACTTAAAAATAAAAACTAGTTAAAAAAATTAAATTGATCTATATTATTATCTTCATACCACTTTTTAATACATAATACATTTTTTAAAGAACATTCTTTTAAATGAATTATACAATTAAATTTTGTAATATCTTTGCAGTACTTATTATGAAGACTTGCAATATTAGGACAGCCTTTACTACCTATATCGATTATGTTACAATTTTCGCATATACATTTTATCCATTTTATTTTTTCTTCTCCTTTAACAATAATATTTTTGTTTTGTAAATGAGGTTTTATCACTCTTTCAAATTCCCTAAAGTCGATGTATCCTTCACTCCAATAAATACCACGGTTCTTTTCTAACCACAACACACGTTTCTTTTCTTCTTTTGTTAATTTGACATATGGATATGGAGGTTTTATTAAAAATACTTGAGTGTGTTCTTCAGTGGCAATAGCACATTCTTTAATAATGAATTCATTTTTTAAGTTTTTAAAACCTTGTACATCCACAATTATTGCATTCATGATATCTTTTTAACTATACTGCTCAAAGGTTTGTATTCTATCAAGCAATCGTTAAAAATAAGACAATATGCAGAAGTTTGATCAGGAATTTCAGTATCACACTCTATTTCAATGCGCACGTTGACAACAGGTCCTGTTTTTATGTTATCGTTTTGCCTGGAGCAGTCAATTACAAATAGAGGTGCTATATCTTTAAATTGTTGTACCGTTAGAAGCGGTTCTACTCTTTCACGACCGTAGTACGACTGCTGAAATCTCGCATACTGTTCATATAATAATGCAATTCTGTCTCCTACAAAACTAATGTCAAGACTTTCGTACGGAAAGTATGTAGAATTTAGATACACCTTTACATCTCGTAAGTAACAGTGATCAAATCTTGACATATCAGCACTTGCATTATTTTTCCGGTTAGTTTGCAATGCTAAGACTACAAACCGTGGCTTTTCAATTTGAGAAGATGTTTTAATAGACCAAGTATGCTTTGTTGTTTTAGGTAATAAAGGATACTCATATAAATCCCAATTTCTAAAGGCTAGTTGAATTGGGCGATCTTTATCCAACAAGCGCAGTAAATTGACTTTTTCCTTATCAGACACCTTGACATGTGGAACTCGCCATACAATTTTATTCATAACAATATCACTCACTACTTCACCGGTGTTAAGTTTCAGAGCATTTAAGTTGGTGTTACTGCGTAGAAGAATAAGTTCATGCTTACAGTTTATTATTACTTTCTTATAATCTTCAGCGAATCCTAGTATGTTACTTAGCGGAATAGATGCTGAAAAGTTTCCATGGTGAATATTTTTGTTACCCTCTATATCCCACCCCCATGCTTTAGACATCCGAGACTCGCTATCGTTCATTGACAGAATGGATTTCAAAGTTGTAGTAATACCTGCATTTTTAATTTTATCAATTTCAATCCCATTCAATTCGTATCGTATATCTTGAAAAAGATACATTAACGGATTGTTAGTAAAATGTACAGTATCAAGACTCTTCTGTGTATCACCTTTAACAACTCTAACAATGCCTTCTAAATAAAGAGTGCTGGCTGATGGTAAAACATATAAATCCTGCTGATTGATTGCAATCCGAATTTCATCATTTCTGTTAAAACTAGTAACATACGGTTTGTATGAATGAAACTCGATACCTTCAATTGAGTTATCATAGTTAGGTGTGCTAGTAAGATTTAATATGTTCATTTTAGTAGACCTAGTAATTGAAGAAATTTCCTGTTTTCTTTAGTTAACTTATGCTTCGTTTTTGATGTTTTCTTTTGGATAGCACAAACCGTACTGGGGTTTCTGAGTTGCGGTGGCAAGTATTTATTATTGTAATCAATCATTTCTTCTAAATTGGATATATAGTTGAACTTCTTCACCACGCAGATTAACCAAGTTATTGTTAGCGTCTAATATCCTTATGTTAATGCAACTAATATTTTTCTGGTTCACTGGATAGTAAATAATATTTTTTGGTATTTCAACAACTCTGTAACCAGGCGGCACGTTAGGAGCAAACTCGTGAATTATATGGCTCGGTTTCCCGTTAATAAATGATCCACTCACAATATCACATTCGATTCGTACGACTGTTGTAGACAAAATGTTGACTGGTAGCTGTGATGTGTGCAATATATTCGCTTTAAGAACTTTTTTCTCAAAACCTAGCAAATTACCCAGAGCATTAGGTTTACTGAAATCAATGTCTTTCGTACAAAAGATCGATAGTTTCAAAGTATTATTATTACATAACATGTCAAAAGATGTATCCTTTACATTACTTTTTAAAAATTCCTCGATATCTTGAAGTTCGTAAGTTCCTTCGGGTATCTCTATCACTTCGTTATTACCATAATAAAACTTGTTATTGTTGCTATCAATATTGGGAAATGAATTAAATGTGCAAAAATGTAATAAAGCACACTCATATTGACCTTGTAATTCTAAAGGAGGTGAGTAAATAGTTGATAATGTCGGTTGGTTACCGGTTATTGACAATGTGAAAGACATATTGCAAATGATGGAATTAAAAAACAGTTCCAGTATTTTATAAGGTTTCTTTATTTTTCCAAAAATCTCTTAAAAACTTTAGACAAAGATGACCACAGTTTACTGTATTATACGTTTGATGTTTTGTATAATTATAAAATATATTAAAACACTTGAGATATTCTAAGAACTCGAGCGGCGGCTTCAAATCACCAAAACTATCAAAATATTCGCAATAATCATTATATTTCACATAGGCTACCCAATGGGTTCCTTCGCTAGTAGACTCGTCTAGATTAATAATACCACACTCATTCTTTTTAGGCTTTTTCGGTAATGTGTCTCTCATAAAAACACCTCTAAAAAATGGTATATCTCTAGCATTCTCTAAAATATCATAATTTGTAAGAGCTCTCCTTGGTAGCCTTTTCTTCAGTTTTTTGAATTTGTTATGTATAATCCAGCCCCTTTCTTATAAGGTTTAACATATAAACCTTTTCCTATTGACATTGATTCCATAGCTCTATTATGTCGCTCAGTTTCTCGTAAACTTTGTTGGGCTGTTTTGTAATCATTTACAGTTTTCGCAATACCAGCAGCACCTCCAGCTAAGGCTCCTAAAGCAGATAGCCCAGCAAAAATTGGGATCAAGGGAAGGATGCCTCCGGTTTTAGGTAAAGGTATAACACGAGGCAACCTGACTTTATTTTCTTTAAGTAGTTTCTTTGCAGCACCGTACGCATATTTAATTGCAGACTTATTGTTACTTGGCTTTCGTTTTTTCAGATCAGAACGTATTTTAGAAATAATAGCTTTAAAAGTTTTGGATCCAGCACCTGATTTCACTTTAGCTTTCATAGCTTTCCCTACTAACCAGGAAGCAAGCCTTTCACCTTTTCCTGCATCTTTTGATTTGAGTCTTTGCTTGCTCATCTTCAATAATTCTAAGTCAGCTTTATGACGATTGTCTAGATCTGAGTAATTAGAATAAGCAATATCGTGGTGCTTACAAGCTTCGTCTAACCCGTTGACACCTTTGTCTCCTCTTAATAATCGTTTTTTTAATTTTGTGCCCGGACCACAATAGTTATATCCAGGTAAATGTAACTCAAAAGGTAAATTATTGATTAAACTATTAATAAGTCCTTCTCCTTTCATTACTATCAAATATATGATAACATTATCTATAGTACTTCCTTTATATCAATCCAACTATTTTCAGTAGTAGGAAGGCCTAACCATTTCACGAAGAGTTTATTTTTCTTTTTTCTTAGTACTTTTTCTATTAAGTAAACATTTGGATATGCTGTCTTTTGCAGTTCTTGTTCATAAAAAGACCCTAATATAGGTTGTTTCTTAAGGTCTACAATATTATACGTTATGGGAGATGTATTATTAACACTTCCCACTTGAAATAATTCTGTGGACCAATTAGGAGTATAGCCTTTGTCAAAACAACTTTTATGTTTGCTTATTCTTACATAATCACCGGAATTAAATTTAACTTTTTTAATAACATTTTTGTTTCTTTGCATGCAATTTAAATTTTGCAAGACCAATTTTTCTTTTAATTTATTAACATCTTTGGGTTTGAATTGTGTACTGCGATGTTTGCTGTTATTGTAAGTCTTCACAACTACATTGAGAGGTTCTCCCAACCATCTGTAACTACCATGTAAATTAAAATACCTAAAAAGCCAAGACTTTATTGTTCTGATAACTCTTTCAACAATAGAAGCTTTTTTAATAGAATATGTAGAGTAATGGTTAATTTTATGGAAATCCATAATTTTTTTGAAACTTTCATTATAAAATTCTGTTCCCATATCAGTTTGTAAATTATGAGGACATCTTTTAGATGTAGAAAGCACATGTTTAAATGCAAACATTACATCTAATTTATTTTTTGTTTTAATTGGTACAGTCCACACAAATTTTGAAAAACAGTCAATAACGACTAAGATGAATTTAAATCCTTTATTGAACTGTTTCAAATTTCGGAAATCTATTAAATCTGCTTGCCATAAATCATCAATCCCTTTAAGTATAACATGTCTTCTGTCAAAATTTCTTCTTGCTGCTTTATGAATTTCATTAACGATTTTTTGTTTTTCCATTTTTTAGTTTCAAAATTTCATCTATAGCCTCTTTTGTGTAAAATTCATGTAATAACTGAGTCTTGAAGTCAAGTAGCAAACGTTTTATAGCTGTTTCAATTGATTCTTCCACTCTTTTTTCACTACACAACTTATTATAAACTGTATCAACATATTCTTTATTTACAGCATCATCAGGTGAAGAAGGATATTTTACGCCTTTCAATCGTTTCAACTGTAAATCAAAATCTCCATCTTCGGTTGTTAACATTTTTTTATTAGAAAAATTAAAGATATCTGATAATCGTAACCTTTTATGTACATTATGACCGAATTTATCCACATTCATTTTAAACGACTATTATATGCGAGAATTTCAACTTAAATGAAAAAATGTGAAGACAACACAAACTTATTATGTAATTATACCTCCCTCTTTCAACTCCTCTAAGATAGATATAATTTCATTTTCAACTCCAGTGTTACCAGCATCATGAGAAGCAATCAAAAGTTTGAGTCTTTCCACCAATTCATTAGGATCATCCCAGTATACATAATCTGTATTCTTTTTCCATTTTTTTAGCAACGATAAACCTTTGCCTTTAGTACTGCTGCCTGTACTTACAGAATAATTACGTTGTTGTTTAAATAATGGTTTTATAATAAAATTATATTTGGAACCTTTATTACTGTTAATAGGTTTTTTGGCATCATATCCTCGTCTATGTGCATTTGTGTCTAATAACATCATTTTGTAATATGACTTGTCCTCTTGTGTGACTAACGATAAGTCGGGTTGCTTTTTCATGAGCAATTCTGATAATCCAGGAGTTATTTTATATTTACGACCTGCTATTACTATAAAACTATTGTTTTCAGCAATATAAACATTAGTTGCACCCATCTTGAGTTTTCCTCGATCATTCCTAATACCATAAGGAACATCTTTAAAACGTTCAGGAGACAATGACCAGTTAGATACATTTTGAGAAGCAGTTGTATCAATAACTGATTTATACGACTCATTGCTAGTATTAAAACTTTCATAATTTTTAAAATTGTTAATTTTAAAATCCTCATCTTCCTCTTCTTCCTCCTCTCCTTCCTCTTCTTCTTCCTCCCTCTCACTTTCAGTGTTGCTATAACTTTTTTCAGAATTTTTATCATTTTCACGATCGTTATTGTTTACAAGAGGAGGCTTATTTATGATCCTTCTCTTCTGTTGAACAATTTTATTTAAAGGGTCGGAGATCGGTTTAAAAATGGTTTTTAAAGCTCTTTCATTGTCCATTTCTATGTTTCTGATTTTGCTAACTTTTTTCTTGATAGCCTCTGCTGCATCAGCGACTTTTCTTTTCAAGTTGGTTTCCATTATAAATGAGCGTGTAAGGTTTCAATGTGAACTTTATAATAATGAGACAAATTACATTTTAAATGTGTTTAAATACTATTTGTTAATCAAAAACTATAAACGTATCAAATTTTTTTCTATAGCAACCTTTATTTTTTTCAGAGTTCTTGTCTATTACCAAGTAATTGTAAGGGTCACTCCATATTTTCGAACACATGTCTCGAAATTCAGTCCATGACATGTCCGTTGTTACATGTTCATTATAGACATGTTTCATATTTGTTTCATCCTGTTTAAATAGTATAATTAAATTTGCATTGTCTCTTATAAGTTGTTTCGGCACCTTACTGTAGGTTTGATTTAGATAAAAACAATCAACATTTCGATGTCTTCCCATTGCAAAGAAGTCTCTAATATTATTTTGATTTTCACAAGCCACATCATCAAATATTATGATGGAATCTGGTTTTGCTTTCCGGAGACTAATGACGTGTTCATTTTCTCCATATTTTGCAAATGTAACGTCTGGTACCTGATATAAGACATTTTCCAAAAAAACGTACTTAGATTGATGGAGAGTTTTAGCGTATAGGTAAACGTTTCTGTATCGCAATCCGTTTCTATGTAAAAGAAGTCCTACCATCAGATTAGTCTTTCCACAGTTGGATGGACCACAAATTATACAACGAATAGTATTTGGTAAGAGTTTCCCGTGACGGTATGTATGGGTTTTAAGATCAGGACAAATTTTCTCGACTTGTAAATTTAATGGTTGTTTCACAAATTTCATTATCTTCAAATTGAAGGAGACGCTTGATATTGAATGAGAATATTATGAAACCACAACTGTATATATATATAGACACACATTGTGAAAGATCCCACCCCATATATTTTTATCCGTAATTACTGCGTAGAACCTTTGTACTGCTGTATAGAACCGTGTTTGCTATCATTTGATGAGGTAAATGTTGACAAATTAAGTTCACTTCATAATTGTATTATTGGGCTTTCTAATTAACTTTTTTTAAAACACCAGTTCACGAAACGGAGTGCGGAACGAAGTGGAGCAAACGGAGTGAAGTGAACTGGTTTTTGAAAAAAGTGAATTAGAATGCCCAATAATACCCTACTCTTAGTTCTTTAAATTCTAGGGTCTTTAAAAGGGATAGGTACTGTGCTGTATGCGTCCTTAAACGCCTAATTATACTTATTAAAAGAAATAGTTTTAATGTAAGAGTATCGAATCTTTTTAGAATTAAATGACTCGCTTTGTCTTTGAAAGAAAAAGTAAAAGAAAAATGACAACGGAGAATGTGGATTGTCAGAAAAAAAGTGAAAGTAAGTGGGTTTGTTTTTTGAAAAAAATAGAAAAATCGTGATGAGTTTTAAAATAACTTGAAGTAATTGGGGAAATAGATATTTTTTTTTAGGTTTAGCAAATTGATAATAGTATTCGTTATCTTTTGCAAGGTTCTACCGGGTCCCTTAATTGAGGACCTTTGAGTATTTAACCAGACAGGAGTGGATATAGCGGCTCGCGCCTAAGCAAAAAAGTCTGCCAATAGATGCGGGGGACGAGGTAACACACACTAAATAATTGTTGCCTACAAGCGCATTTCTTTGATCACGTCGCTACACACGCTCACTCTTGCAATAGTCAAAATTTACGAACACTAGCTTACACTGTACGCAAACAATAACAATCGCACACATAACCGTCTATAAAATACGTAAACAACAGTCCAGTATAGATAGACTCTTGTTTTATAGTAAGCTGTATCAAAACAAAGGCCAAGTTATTCTGGTTTTATTTAAATGGAACAGTGCATGACACTATCGATATTCATACTATCGATGAATTTGAATAATCAAAGATAATCCTTGGCTAATCAATCTATTATCTATACTGTTTTACATTGATAAATTGTTGTTTTTAGAATGTAAACTATTTTGAGAATTACATGATTGAATTGGGAATTCCTGTAATGATACAAATACAAATATACTTTATTGCACACCAACATTACAGAACATGAGACAGAGTAAAAGTTACATTATGAACAGTAATAAAGTTAGGGTACAAAAGGCGGCCCCATTGCTAAGAAGCAATATCTTATCGGCAACCTTTGGGTATGGAGAAGATGAAATTACACCATATAAGTGTGGGTGCAAAAATACATACATAAATATACTTACATAAACTACATTACACACATACAATATACCTAATACAAATAAATACATATAATATATATACTATACATAACATACACTTTACGGAAATACACAATAGAAAAGTAATAACATTCTACAGAAAGGAAAAATAATAATAACAAAAAACACATAAGGAATACTATATAGAGACAACCCAGCCGACTATCACTCGACGACAAGGAACTAATAATTGCAAACCAGTTCAAAGTGCCTCCTCAGCAAATTTATGTATGATAAATAAATTAAATTAAATTATGAACTAGGTTTTTTTTACTTTTTATTTTATAATCAGTAGTTTTATCTATTTTTACATTACAAAAAGTTATTTAAAAAAATTCAACCGACTCTAAACTTAATTGAAAGGAAGAAATAACAATGTCTTGTACAAACCATTTAGTTTTGAGGTCGAAGCCAGCTCTTATTTCGCTTTTCAGTTTTATCTGGCATCGACCTCAAAACAAAATTGTTTTCGTACATAACAACATGACATCGTTATTTCTTCCTTTTCTGTTAAGTTTGAAGTCGGTTTAATTTTTTGAAATTACTTTTGTCGTACGAAGGCTCGTGCCCCTCGATTGGGACATGTATGGGCTAATGAGTACTTTTATTTCTTCTGCTAAACTGATTTGATGAAACTCACACTATACAACATTACGAGTACCTATACAGGTCGAATTGATAAGCTCCTTTTTTGTTAAGTCGGTTAAATATTATGCGAGTGTCATCCATCGATGTTATAAATTTGACATTGAAAGGTAAGGGTAAAATATAAATGTAATTGCACATGGTATAATAGTTTATTGCTAAAAAAACATTTATTTAGTTTATTGCTAAATAATTTTAATGTTGGCACTGCATTCGGATTAAATTTTCTTTTATTCTTAGACTGTTCTTTTGAAATAATACATGAAGATTCAAAATGGTCGGAACAAACTGTACTAAGACGTTGAGGTTCCCACATGTTATGATTTTCACAAGCTTCGACCCACGCAGCCCGAATACCCGGTTCTGTTGGAAATCTGTAAAAGTGTACAGTTAGTACTAATATACGTCAAAGTACCGAAATATCGATATCAATTCTATGTTTGTGCCACCCCATCACTAATTTCACCCGGTGTGACCAACAACAATAACTTAAAATTAATACAGTAGAATATACTTAGATATTTAAATTAAAGTTAACTGATTATTATTTATTTTTAAGTAAGTTATTGTATAGAATTTTATAATTTCCTAGACTTAAATATTTATTACGGACAGTATAGACAGATAGATGCTTGGTAGTTATGACGGTTAATTTTAGAAGGTACTAGAATGTAAAAAATCGGTAATTTGTATACTAAAAGAATAGTAAAATAGAACTACCTATATTATTGTACAGCTAAAATAACGATTTGACTATTTGATGCTTGGACATTTTGACAGTTCCTTCGATTATAAGAATATTAAATAGGGTTTTAATGTAAAAAGCGATCAAAATTGTGATGTATGTGATGTATGTATTGTGTATAGTGTATAGTGTGATGTATTGTTATATACTTAGCTGAATGAATGTCGTATTATTAAAATTATAAACTTATTAATATTAATCTCACGGGTTAGTACACACTTTTAAAAGTCCAAGTAAGAACTTATACGGTTACATGGCAACACTTACTTATTGGAAATATTTTTCGGATTTTTGATAATTTTGCACGTTATTTGGTAATATTTAGATAAAATAATACTTACAAATGGTAAGAAGTACCATCCTTCTGCAGACTTGATGTCTCTGCCCTTTTTTTGCATCGAAAAACACTACAAGTAAGCATTTTCTTTGGAGCTCGTGCCACGCGCAATACTACTCGGCAAATGGCAAAGTCCGCGCGGCAACTAGTTTTATATAACGTATACGACCGCCGGTCGTGTGTCCTTGAAAGCACTTGGCAGAGGGGTACGCGCGTAATATCCACTCCTGTCTGGTTAAATACTCAAAGTTGAGGACGCTATCCGGGGATCTTGCGAGGATAGAGAATGCAATTAGCTAGAAAGGCCAACTTCCGATTCGGGAATTAAGGGAATATATAAGGGTGGTAGTCTTGCTGGTGTTCTTTATTTTCCAGCGTTACCTTCCTAATGACAGACGATTTGACGGAATTATAAGTTTGCAGGAGCAAATTAACAAGGACCAAACATAAGACAAGATATAGTTGAAAGGAAAATACTACTGGGATGGTTTTACAGCTAAGTGGATAGTTTTATTTAATGTTGTTGGTTAGTTTCATATTTAAAAGCGCAGGAAAGGCATCGGTATAAAGAAAACCCTTAAATAGAACTGCCGTCTTGGTCGAATGGTAGTGGCGTTGCATCTTGGTCGGCGGGTCCTGTGTTCGATCCCCAGTCGGGGCGAACATTTGTTCTCGGGTCATGGGTGTTTGTGTCTGTCTTTGTGTTTGTTCCGGGGAACCCACGATACGGGGGAGAGCCTTAGTGTGGGCCTTTGAGTGTGTAATTTTATTAGCTTTATTAACAGGACAATGAAAGCAGCAGATTTAAATTTTGCTTAAAACCCTAAATTTCATTTACAATTAGAAAATCGCGAGTGACATATAAATAAATTTTGAAGTGTCAGTGAAAACAAAATCTATAAGAGGGAGGCCCATTTTATTAATATATTTAATTAAATAATCTATTAATAATTTTGATGAAAATAATTTAAATAGTTATACAATATTTTAACATTAAAGTGAATAGAATAATTCAAACTGAAATAAACTGAAGTTGTCAGTTTATTTTGAACTTGAATATGGAACAGGCCAAAGTTGACTTAAGAGATTCTCAATCAGATTTTAGGAGTAAATTTTCTACCTGCACAGAGTGAAGTTGTGTTCTTGATTTTGGACTCTGGTGAGTAGAACCTACTTTAAGATCACTAGGGATTTTATTTATTTAGGGATTAAGTTATAGGGATGTTCTTTAAATTTCGGGCGGATTCTAAATTGAATTTTTTTATATTTATTTATGACTTGATTTTGGTAAAACGTTATGCCTTCATTTTATTCTTTCTTATTAAACGATTTAAGAACTACGGACTTGCTGCTAGTTTAGGATCCGCCTAGAGGTTTTATTTTATTTCCTTCTCCCTCTGTCTACTAGGATCGTTATTTCGTGATTCGCGATGTTCGGCGAGGCCTGAGTGACTAGGTTTTCCTGAATTTCCGAAACGACATTATTATTATAGCACCTATCTCTCCTTCTACGATTCTTCTACTGGCTCACGAAGGGCAATTGTGACGCTGCTATTAGTGTAGCACAATACACGAGTAGCGACAAAAGACGGATGACCATCGGCGGCAAACGTCAGATTTTAGTTTGCTTTCGTAGGCTCCCTCTTGCTTTACAGTTGACCTATGGAAACCAGGAGATGCCCCTCACAACCACTGAACAAAGTACCTCTACAGACTATACAATACATCCTACTCAGAACCATGTAGCTGAGCAGTCTTCTCATTTGCTAAATTATCCTTGGGGTTTCGCAATCTCGTTCACCGAGGCGCTAGGGGAGGGCTTGTCAGTAGCAGACACGTGGTCACCGCGTGCGGGGGTTGTTCAGTCCAATTGAGGGGGGTAGCTTTATAATACCACCCCAAAGAATACTGTCCTACCCGTATACGTGATCACAGCTGACTACTTCGGTAGTCAGTCGTAGGGTCTGTAGTCTGCGGTAATACAAGGACGCGCTGCAGGCGACGGCTCCTAGGTTTCGCGGGGAGGAGAGATTGCGACTATTCGGTTTTCCTTTCTGACACTTGGCTTTATAGTTCGGAGTCTAATCCACTCACAGGGGAAATAGGGAAGCGCGATGTTTGGCCTAGTATTAGTTGAGGATTTGTCGCTCAGAGAACATAACGATTCTAGGAGTTCCTATAAGATGCCCGACTCGAACAGTCTCCCCGGGTTGGTCACCCCAAGGCGACGGATCTCGTCATTTGGAGCGCCGTCGACAGGTTCCGGGGCGTGGCTGGGGGCCCCAGAACGGGGAACTCCCAAATGATGCCCTGGGTTTATATTAATCTCTCTGTCTAGGTATTCTACTCGTTGTCCCAGCCTTCGGCTTTCATCCTGCTTCGATTGGAATAATCAAGAGATTAATCCTTTTGTGTCAATATGTCAAAATGTAATTTATTGGACTATGTGAAGCACATTAAACTTTGTTTTAATCTTGATTTTGCTTTTAATTCCTCTCTAAGTCTGAAACCCACTTTTAAATTGCTTGTACCTGCGAGAATCCTAAAAGTAATTCACAACGTAGGACTCTAGACATCACAGCCGTAAGTATAGAGTATCCACCTCTATTTAATGCAGGTGGGGATCAGTACAGTACCTAGTGACTCTCAATCGACGGGTCCAGGTTACTCCATTTTCATTGCAAAACTGCTCTTATGGCAACAGTACAGAGTGCACGCGTGTGATAGGTAACCTGACGAGCGGCCCTCCATACCTACCTACCTAATAAAAACTCATTTATTGTTTACTTATAACTCTTAAACGGAGGAGCTACGATGCCACAGATACACAGTAGGTACACACGTCAAACTTATAACACACTTTTTTGTCGGGACTTAGAAAGTAGTACCTAATGTGGCTAATTTAAGTAGTTCTTTTGACTCCAGGGTCATTTAAAGTAATAGGTACTTAGTGACTCTTAATCGACGGGTCCAGGTTCAACTCCTGGTTGGGAAAATACGATATCTACCTGATATGTGTGAAGTATGGTTGTATTTTGTAATTATTACTAGTAAACTACTGCTACTTCTAGTCTATCTTCTGCTTGGTAAAAAATCTTGAGTGGTTGGTTGAGGTCCGCGCACCACCTCGCCCCTAGCCCCGCCGCCTGCGCCGCGCCGCTCCGTGCCGCGCAACGCACACTGACGACGGCCGGCGGCCTGTGCGTTCCGCACACTCCGCTCGCCGCAGCCGCCTGCAGTCGTCTGCTTGCAATAGTTGCAATCGAACGTTCCGGTCTTTCTTTTACCTCGGTAAGCGCCGGCGCCGTCGCCATCGAGACTGGAGGAAATCCAGGCCTCCTGCCCTGGACACTGGCCGGCCGCAATTCTGCCCGCTTGGAAGAGGAGATAATCAATTGTTTTCGTCACCCGATGGCCACCACAAAGGAAGCATCAGCGACGTGTATGTGTGGAAGCTTCTTTGTGACCTTCACCCGTAACACTTCCCTAGGGTGCAGGTGTTAGATGACACTGATTTTCAACCGCGCAACAGCTTCTCCAAGTGGCTGAGTGAAGACGCAATACTTAAGAAACATGGATAATGTAGAGGTACTTCTGGAACGAAGAAAATCCTCATGTCGTAAGACCTTTAAGCAGTGGATCGTAAATAAGTACCTACTTAGATTTGCCTTACATAAAGTGAATCGTCTAGTAGGTAGGTACCTAAGTGTAATTGTTATCTTTTAATCCAGCACGAAAACTTAAATAATAGGTAGGTAGGTAACTTGTCGGTAAATTCCTAAGTGATAAACTGTTAAAAGTGAAGGTAACATGACATTACAGTCCAAAATCTGGTGAAGTGTTATGGATGTGATTGGTGAATTAGAATCGCCTCGACGATTTACATTGTTAAAATTGTTTGTTGTTGTAAGTAGTACCTAGTCATAGTCAAGCATTTTTCGGTTTGGTAAATTGTTTTTTTTTAAGTACCTACCTATTCGCGTTAAAAATAAATAACTTGTTCTACAACACAATGATGCCACTACAGGACGGGATAGGTAAACTCAAAAAGCATATCATAATACTGGACAGTTAAATTATGATTTCCCCCCTTTTGCGAAAATAAAAAGAACAGTAGGTAAGGTAGGTACCTACAAAGTTTAAACTACTCATGTGGTGCAAAGTGTCAACCTTCATGTGTATTTGAGTGTGCCTAACCACGTACTCTTAACTGTACCTAACCAGGTACCCTGTGGTAGGTAGTAACGTCAAGTCAGCTAGGTATTTGGTTGTTTACATTCTAGTAACCTAATCGACACGGTTCCGAATTCGACTCCTGGTTGTAAATTACATAGAAGGTAGGTACCTACCTATTAAAAAGCATAATGTTTCTTTCGTTTCTGATCTGGGTGTATTTACGTCTCTGTCTGTATGTGCCTAATGTAAGACGAACATCAATCCAAAGGAAACACCAGTCCTCTTTAAACGTATATTTCCTCTTCATGGTAATGCACAGTTTAATTATATTTTAGATCTCACTATTTTAACGGACACTTCCGTAAACTACACTTTCTAAGGACACGACTACTCTCCTCAACTTCCAGGCAACGAATGTCCTCGTCAGCCAAACTCCCCTTCCGTTTTTGAATTTTGCATGAAGTTAGCCACTAAACTTTGCTACTGTTTTTTCTGTCAGTAGTTGTACCGGAAAAAGTCATTCACCGAACTATTTATTTTAAGTTAAACATTTAAAAATATTTTAAAAAGTGCAAAAATTGCTAAAATATGTAACGAAACCTTACACTCGACCATCCTGATAACGTGTATAACCTCATACACGCACCGTTGTAAACCTTACACTTGGCTGATTAGGACATCCCTGTACTTTAGCTAATAATGATTTTCTAGCCCTAACCAGTAGTAACTAATATTTTGAATTGTCCAAGTACATATCAAAAGTATTTACATATATTTGATGTTAGTTACGTTTTCTACTTACGTAATAATATAAAAAAAAACAACGGATTGCACTCCGGGAGTGCCGGCAGAAGTGAAAACTAGAACATTGACGTTGTGCATTAATATGGAAATAAAACAAAATACACAAGAGAATCAGTTATTCTCTCAGGATTCGAACCCTCGACCTGTTGCTTACAATCTGGAAATTTTTCCACTCGACCAAACTATCTACTTTCAATTCAGTAAAGTAGTCTATTGCACTATGTGCGAATAATCATTGACATCTGTCACAGAGATAATTTTGCCATAGGGCTGCCATCTGTCCGGGTTTTTACCCATAATTCAAAGTGCACAACGCCGCTAAAGAAGTTTTCACTGCAAAAACAGTCCAACAATAAATAGCAATGAATAAAAATAGCAATCTAATAATACAAACTCAACTTATCTTAACGCAGAATGTTGTATAGACGAACAAAATTTTACAATTCAATAGCTTAGATAAATTACCGCTACTTAACTAAGTGCAACATCTAATCCAACCAAAAATTTAAATCAATTTACAAAACAAATACTGACATATCCAACCATAATTATGATTAGGTGACCAGCTGTTAAATAATTTTGTTTGTGAATATACAAAGTAAGAAAGAGCTCTATTCTCTATTCAAAGAGCTCTATTCTCATTTAAGAACGGGTCCGCGGCCGGACTGGATGGTCTGTCGCCACAGCATCTCAAAGATTTGGTCAGTTGCTCACTAGGCGATGTCGGCAAGAATCTGCTCGAGAGTATAGTTTCGTTGGTCAATTTGATGTTGGCAGGGAAGGTTCATGATGAAGTTACAGAAATTGTTTATGGAGCTAATTTAATTGCACTCAAGAAAAAGGACGGTGGGATTCGACCAATCGCAGTTGGAAGTACTTTCCGCCGTTTGGTAGCAAAGATCTGTTGCAAACATATTGCACCTGAACTTTCGCTTAAATTCCAACCTAAACAGTTGGGGTTTGGAATAAAGGGAGGATGCGAGGCGGCCGTTCATGCCACTAGAACTTTTTTAGGGCGGGGTGCCGGAGAGGTGCTGATCAAGGTGGATGTCAAGAATGCATTTAACTGTATCGATAGAGGCGCCTTACTGAGAGCCGTGAAAGAACAAGTTCCTGCCATTTATCCATTCCTGTGGCAGTGCTACGCAACACCGAAAAATTTAGTATTCAAAGATCATTTGCTAATCTCTTCCACAGGCTGCCAGCAGGGTGATCCTCTCGGCCCCGCAATCTTCAGTTTGGCGATTCATCCAATAATAACCACTTTGTGTTTAGCCCTTAATTTATGGTATTTGGATGACGGAACATTGGGCGGCGACGCTTTGTCTGTTGCCTCAGATCTGCGAACTCTTGGAGAAGCTTTTGCTTCTGTGGGGCTCCAGCTGAATTTCAACAAATGTGAGCTATTTTTACAGCCTTCATTAAGCCCCGCGAGAAGAAACGAGATAGTCGAGGAGTTCAACATCTTAGCGCCTGGTATAAGGACAGTATCGAGTGAGTCACTGCGGTTGTTGGGTGCCCCGATTTTTAACGAATCGTTCCCGTCCTTCATAGAGGAACATATACAGATTTTTCGCTCGTCCTCAGAGCGACTACTTAAAATACACGCTCACATGGCGCTTCACATTATCAGGTTTTGCCTTTTTATACCCAAATCCACATATGTTCTACGCTGTACACAGCTTTGGCAGAACGAGGCGCTGCTCGAAAATTTAGACGGTTTGGTTCGAGAAACTCTAGCGTTGGTTCTGAATTGTCAGTTGGATGAGGCAGCGTGGTCTCAGGCGTCACTTCCAATACGGTTTGGGGGGCTGGGTATCAGGAGGGCCTCTGCAGTTTCTTTGCCTGCTTTTTTATCCTCGGCTCACGCTGCTGGTCTCTTATGCGGAAATATCCTCAACCCATCATTGGGTACCGTTGAGATCGCAGGGTTAGCGGAGGCAAGGGAAGTTTGGCGGAAGATTTGCCATGAGGAACTGCCTGGTACCCCGCACTCTCAGAGGCAGTGGGATGAGCCGCTATGCAAAACTGCTCTACAGAGTCTAGTAGCTAATTGTGCAAACCCGACAGATCGAGCGAGGCTGCTAGCGGTGTCGGAGAGGGAGTCGGGGCTGTGGTTGCATGCTCTGCCATCTGCTAATCTGGGCACCCTCCTCGACAATCGTTCATTGTCGCTTATTGTGGGGTTGCGCCTGGGACTAAAAATCAATGCGCCTCACCAATGCGTTTGCGGGGCGGCGGTGAGTGAGTTGGGATACCACGGTCTTTCGTGCCAGAAGAGCGCCGTTAGGTGGTCACGGCATGCGAGCATTAACGATTTATTTCGTAGAGCGCTCGTTTCCGCCGGCGTTCCTTCGGTACCAGAGCCATTAGGCATATTCCGCACAGATGGAAAAAGGCCGGACGGAATGACGTTAATACCTTGGAAAGTGGGGAAGTGTCTGGTCTGGGATGCTACTTGTGCGGATACCCTGGCTCCATGTCACTTACCGTCGACAACCCAGCGAGCGGGAGCAGCGGCTGCGGCAGCAGAGGGACTGAAGCGCCGGAAGTATTCCGAACTGTTAAATAATTATGTTTTCGTGCCGTTCGCTGTGGAGACGCTGGGTCCGTGGGGTTCGGACGCAAAATTGTTTATGGCGGAGTTGTCGATGCGTCTCCGTGAGGCATCAGGGGACCCACGGGCTGGTAGCTTCTGTGCGCAAAAAGTTAGTATGGCCATTCAACGAGGGAATGTTGCCAGTCTGTTGGGTACTGTGCCTCGGGGGGACGCATTGGATGACCTATTTTATTTATAAGTAGTAATTTATTTTATTTTATAATTTTTATTAATTGTAAGTACATTGTGTTCTAAATGTCAATATACAAAAATAAAATAAATATATGTCTGTATAAGTATATATATAAAAAAAAAAGAAGTAAGAAAAAGTATATATTTTTGGAATTAAATTACAAAAGATCATAAACTACTTGATATTCAAATAGGTACACTTATAGCTATTTATTTATCAAAACATCTATCCATTTCCTTCAATTTCAATTTCTTTATTGCAAGTCACAAAAAATTCTTAAAAGATCTTACAACACAATAACAATAAGTCTGATGTGACGCCCCGTGGGGGCACAGCAATTTAAGGAGAAGAGCGACTAGCTATGTTAAGTTTGAAATAATATTTATACAATTCAATTTAATGTAAATTATTAACATTTCAAGTATTTATTTATTATAATTAACATTTTCAAATAACACATTATTGTTATCAAAAGAAAGAGCAGAAGTACTTTAGTGGTTAAGTTATTAAGTGTTTATCCAAGTATTTATCTTCGAAAAACTCGTTCAAATTGTAATAAGCTTTAGCTACAAGATAAGATTTTAAATGATTGTTAAATAATTGTATTTTATCTATTTTTTGATGTAATTTGGAATGTGGTTGTAAATTTTAATTAACATTATGTGAGGTCCTGATGTAACTATGTTCAATTTGGAAAAAGGTACTTTTAATTTATTTTCATATCTATTGTTCCGTTTTAAACCGATTATTTGTGAGTATCCGATTAACTATTCGGATATCTAACCGATTTATCCATCAAGTTATCCACCCGATATATATCCAAATTATCCATCCATTTGTCCATTAAATTATCCATCCAAGTAACTATCCAATTAACCATCTAATTAACTATCCGATTAACCATCCGATTAACCATCTGGTTAACCATCTGATTAACCATCCAATTAACCATCCGATTAACCATCCAGTTATCCATCCAATTATCCATCAAATTATCCATCAAATTATCCATCAAATTATCCATCAAATTATCTATCAAATTATCCATCCAATCCGTTATATCTGTGTATTTGTCCCAGGCCAGACGGTAGCCTTATCCTTTCGACATCCGCCAATGACCTGAAACAAATACATAAGTGGACTAAGCATCATATTCCAACTTTAAACAAAATAATATAATAAACACAAGTATAAATCAACTAGAGTAAAAATTCCTCACTTATAATAGGCAACTTCTTCATCTACAGTATCGACTTCGTCCGCATTATCATTGACCTCTAGTGCCGCTATATGTATCCACGACTGCATTCTCTCAGTGGCAACTATGGTCGTACGTTTATTTTTCATCCCTTTAAATCCAGATGTAGGAGCAACCTTGTACCAATTGTTACCTATAACTTTTACTACACGATACGGACCTTTTTATGCGGGAGTCAGAAAAACGGTTAGCATAGCGATGGCAAAAGCATAGATATACTTTTCTAGCATTAGGCACAAATGAATAAATAAAACAATTAAATTAACAAAAATGCCAGTCCGCCTGCTGTTCCATTGTTGCAATACCCGACAGGGTTTATATGTAAAGAAGGGTCATGCTGGTTATACAGGGATAGTCTATCAACGGCACACAAGGCCTTCCTAAGGCGGCACACAAGGCCAACCCAATGCGGCACACAAGGCCTTCCTAAAGCGGCACACAAGGCCAACCCAATACAGCACATATTCTAGGCTAATGAATCAGAGGAAGCTAACTGGTACAAATTAAATTTAGTTACTTTAAATTTATGAACCTAAATGAAATATATATATTTGAGAGTAAGGGTTGTCAAGTCGTTTAATCTATGTATATAACGTGTAAAGCAACAATAGTGAGGGAAACAACTCAACGTAAGTGGAATATAGATTTTACTGGATTTTGCGTTTCAGAGTCGGTCACAGCGTTGAAGAAGTTCTAACAGTCTGGCTGATCTCTAAAGTCCTATGTATATCCTTCAGTTTCTTAGCCCGAGGAAATACGAAGTTTTCCTGAAGCTTACGCGGTTTAGAGCATGGAGTTACTGTTACAGAAAAGGAAACATTTTTGACCGTGTATACTACTACAACATACTGATCATTCGGTTTCTTTACAATCTTCGTATCTAACCTTAAGCTGCCAGAAAAAGGGGTTTCGGTCGCTGCTCTAACGCTTGTCATACCGAAAAGCTTACTGTGTCCCACCATCATAATTCGATTCAACCTTTCGTCACCCTTGCCGATACATTTTTATTTTAATTTTTGACGGGAGTGTTATTCTTATTACTTTTTGACATCCATTGTAATTATGAAATCGATAATGTAGGAATAAACGATCTATTCTAATAATGAGCCTGGCATTTTGACACCGATATACAAAAACTGCAACTTGGTTTTCCGATCAGCATTGGCTTTTCGAGCAACGTTTTGGGACATACACGAAACCTTTGCACCAGCACCGTCAATCGACAGACACAAATCTGATCCAAGTGACCGTACAAGGTTATAACCACTACCTTTCATCATTAGAGGAACACTGTCGTGTTAAACACCCAGTTTCGCGAAACTTGTTTGTTTAATCAATGTTATTTCCCTACGTTAATCTATAAATTCTTCTCCAGGATTGTGCCGTCTATGTTCACTATATTTCATTTGGACTAGAACTTGAAATGCACATAGTTTTGCAGCCATGGGAATAAACTACTTAGCTCTAGAGTTATTTCAGATTTAGTCAAAATTTGAAAATGAGGCTTGTAATGAGATTTACAAGAGCGCTCTTGCCTATTCTTCTCTAGGAAAGATGACCTTAGGAGTAGAGTCAGTAAAACGAATAAGTATGAATGTATTTAAATCTTTTATTGTAACTTGACCTATTTTAGGTAACATCCTGAATGTTCCATCGTCGACCTCATCTATGATCGTGGTCAAGATTGTGGTCAAGAGTTAACCCGTCTCATATTTATAAAGGAAAATCCATGAAATAAATCTATTTCGACCTTGAATTTTGGCGATTGTGGAAACCTTCGTCGATTCAGATGCCTTAAACTCGACAGGTTTCGGTAGTATGTTCTTTCTTCTGACATTGGGTACACTTGACTAGAGGTTTGGGACAGTTGGAATATAGCCAGCTTCTTTGCAGTTATAACTATATAAGCCTGGTTCTTCTGTCTATTGTTGGACCTACATTCAGAAGTGGCTCCAGATTTGTGCTTTAAATTAGGCTTCTGCGTAAGTAAAAATTCAAAAGTTGATCTGGTTTAACGCATCGTAAATCTAGTGTGCTTAACCTAACTTTTTTTCGATCGCCGATACTGTGGATGATGCGTGCCTACCCGTTATTTTACACTGATTTAAAAGAGCAAATTTCTAACAAAAGTTAAATAAATAAACGCTACACACTCAGGGCCCACATCAAGGTTTTCCCTTGTGTCGTGGGTCTCTCTGAATATACATAAAAACAAACAAACACCCATGACCCGAGAACATCATTTTCTTTTTACACGAATATTTGCCCCGACTGGGAATCGAACCCAGGACCCGTCGATCAATTTAAACTCTCATACCAAGTCTTAGCGAGTCCCGTTAATTTTTGCATGGTAAATGGACGGTCGTCTTCTCATCCCAGCCATAAACCGATGCACATTTATTGATCGAATTTGACGGCTAAGATGGTAGCAAATCTTTTATAGACTTTGCAATTTGTAACAAGTCATTAGTTGAAAAATGAAGGGCTACATGACCTTTTATCCTGGTGTACGGCGCTCGCAGAGTCCCACGCGTTGCGTCCCTCCAGCCTAGCGCCATCGCTGCTTAGACCACGCTGCTCGCTCCGCCGACCACGCCGCTCGCTCCGCTGTCCACGCTGCTCGCTCCGTTGACCACGCTGCTCGCTCCGTTGACCAAGCTGCTCGCTCCGTTGACCACGCCTCTCGCTCCGTCAACCACGCTGCTCGCTACGTCGACCACGCCGCTCGCTCCGCTAACCACGCCGCTCGCTCCGCTTACCACGCCGCCCGCTCCGCTGCCTCCGATGCCCGCCATCTCGCGCTCTCTCCAGACCCCGTTCCAGCCGGCGTACCCGCTCCCGCAGGCAGCGGCTGTGACCGCGGCCGCGGACGCTCCCTTGGCTGCGAGCACCCAAAGTGCGGCAGGAGCCGCGCGTACTCCCTGCTGCCTGCCACGTTCTTAAACTCACAAAAAAAAAAAAAAACGCCTACCTCCATTCTAACTGCTTATAAAATTACATTTACGTTACGAATGTATTCAATGTAGAACAAAAAAAAACAAAATTCAAACTAAAGAAAATAAAGTCGGTTTACTGACGATAGTTGAACGTGACAACGTCTTAAGAAAATACTGATGGAATAGTAGCATTTTTCAAAAGAAAATTTTAATTTAATTTGTTTAATAGATTTGTATGTATATAGAGAAGGAGGTAATTGGAAATCACAATGAAATTGATCAAGTTAGATTTATTAGTAAATGTAAATGTACTATAGTATAGCAGCTGTCCACGCAGACACATCGCTCACTCAAGTAGGAGAGAGACGAACGCTGCCGAACGCAAAGGCCGATTGCGCTTCTTTGTCGCTCGTTCCGCGCTCTCGCTTGCACTTCAAGCCTTACATGGAACGCCTCAGAGCGAGGTAACGCCGCATGAGTCATGTTTTTTCGTGCGTGCAGCCGGCTCTATCGAATTATAAGACGTTGTCACGTCAAAAAAATCAAAATATATAAGGAATTCAAAAAAGTAGTCATATCTTCAAAACGGCTACTCCTAGCGCAAAAATAATCAAATTTCGAACCCCCTTTAAGAAACCCCTACACAGAGTTCGAGTAATCAGGTGCCACCATATTTGATTCCGTCGGTTACAGTTTTGTTCTCGATCATAGATTGAATGTAGGTAGAGAGAAAAATTCAAAGCACTCACAATTATTATGTGTATAAATAAATTCCCAGGTACCGAGTCGGTATCTTACGACATCGATGACGTCATTCTATGTAAAAGAAGGACTATTCTACCAATTGCACATAATAGCTGTAAAAATTAGCTGTGCCAAAATATATAATTTTAAAAATAACTAAAAATAGTTAACCATGTACCTTCATAACGATTCCCTTTTATGATAGATTGGTTATTGCCGTTGTATCTAATTAATCATGAAATATCTACATCAAAAGGGTTTCCTTTAAAACAATTAAGGCGTGTTACTTACGCGTTTATGCGTTGTCCATCCCCGCTTCTGAGGTGTAAGACGAACATCAATCCAAAGGAAACACCAGTCCTCTTTAAACGTATATTTCCTCTTCATGGTAATGTACAGTTTAATTATATTTTAGATCTCACTATTTTAACGGACACTTCCGTAAACTACACTTTCTAAGGACACGACTACTCTCCTCAACTGCCAGGCAACGAATGTCCTCGTCAGCCAAACTCCCCTTCCGTTTTTGAATTTTGCATGAAGTTAGCCACTAAACTTTGCTACTGTTTTTTTCTGTCAGTAGTTGTACCGGAAAAAGTCATTCACCGAACTATTTATTTTAAGTTAAACATTTAAAAATATTTTAAAAAGTGCAAAAATTGCTAAAATATGTAACGAAACCTTACACTTAGTAGGCATCAAGGAATCCGTTAAGTTTGTGGCTTACTGATGAATAAAAAAAGATAGATCAGCTGTAGGTACTACAGTTATGAATTAATGATAGGTAACAGCTAGACCACCGCACCCCACCTTGATGTAAGTAGGTAAGTGATGTAACAATTTAAGGAGTCGATCATCTGCCTACGACACCCGAGGAGGGGTGGCGCGCGGTGCGGCGCGGCGCGGGAAGCGTGTGCGCACGACCGACGCGCGAGGCCAAGGCCACTCCCCTCTCGCCGCTTTACTACTGCCATTCATTATTATTTACGTTTGAATTGATTGGTTCACATAGTAGTAAAAAATATCATAACAAAATTTTTTTAAACCTTTTTAAATTTATTTTTTTGCTTTTGTTTTTTGACTTAAATGACATATTTTGACCTACACAATAACGTGTTAAAAGGAAAGTGATTAATAAAAATAGGAAAGGCACTAATAAATTAGGACCTTATATATAAGGTCCTAATTTATTAATCACTTTCCTTTTAACACGTTATTGTGTAGGTCAAAATATATCATTTGAGTCAAAAAACAAAAGCATAATATTAAATTGAAAAGGTCTTGAAAAATGTTGTTATGATATTTTTTCATTAGAATGTTGATTAAACCCATCCATTCAAATGTAAATAATAATGGCAGTAGTAGAGCGGGCGAGCGGGGAGTGGACGGCTATAATCGAAAGAGAACCATACCTTAACTTTAAATGGAAAATTCATTTTTTATTTTTTTTACAAAATTTAATTTTCAGATAATTAATTTTTATGTTGTTTTTTGGAATATATATATATATACATATATATATACAATATATATAGACATACATTGTGAAAGATCCCACCCCATATATTTTTATCCGTAATTACTGCGTAGAACCTTTGAACTGCTGTATGGAACCGTGTTTGCTATCATTTGATGAGGTAAATGTTGACAAATTAATTTCACTTCATAATTGTATTATTGGGCTTTCTAATTCATTTTTTTAAAAACACCAGTTCACGAAACGGAGTGCGGAACGAAGTGGAGCCTAATATATCTCACTAGTTTGGTTTGTTATTTGAATGCCTGTGAAATGCCATAATATTAATTGATCATTTTCCGGTTGCTGGCAGGTTGTGTAAATGTTTTTTTTTTATATTTGTTTTTATTTTTAGCGTAAGTAAGTAGTTTAGTTTATTTCATTTTTATTTTATTTTATTTTTATTATTTGTTTATATATATGTCGGATCAGGGGCCGATTTTGTTAGTTTTCCATAATTATAGGTTTTATGGAATTCTACAAGACGTGTGACAGCTCCTCAGTACGCGCACGCGTCTAACCAAAGCTCCTCCTTAATTTCCACTGAAGCTTTTAACTATACCACCCCGCGCCGTCGCGTCGCACCGAGACTCTGCCGAAGCAACAAGTATCTGTAGCTACACGTATTACTTGCGTTTTGTAGCGCCCATAAGATAACTGTTCCGACACGGCTATCCTGCGAGACACACGACCATGTGTGTTCATCCTGTAAGACAAAAACAAAATAGGAAACTATTATCCGATCGGCCAACTCTGACTCTAATCAGTTTTTTAAATAGTCATTTTCCAGAGAAATTAGATAATATTGTACATAGTTACATTACAAAACACATTATGCAGTATGAACTAAAGACAACCACTTCAAATACTCGGTGTATCACAACTTTTCAAATAACATTATTCTCATTTTCTTTAAGAAAGCTTTGACACAGTATTAATATACATCACATTCAAATTAAATACAACGACATAGCTAATAGCTCTGCATTCAACTTAACCGGCACACCTGGCCCAGAAAATTCCTGTTTCCACAGACGGTTTCTACGGAACCACGCGCATTCCCACCTGGAATCGCGACACAGACGGTTTCCACGAAACCACGCGCATTTCCAACTGGAAACGCGACACAGACGGTTTCCGCAAAACCACGCCAAGGCATCCGCATTACCGCCTACTCAAAAACTATGGACTACTATTGGCAGACACCATTGGCAGGGCACCATTGGCAAGCTATTCAGCCACTTGGGACCCTGATTGTCCCTCACCATCTGAACTCTGTTCTAGACTAGACTCGTCAAAGTTTCTCTCATTACTTGGCATCATTCTAAGTTTATCATGGGCATACTTGTAAGTGCATCTCGAATTCAAAGCCTACTATCGATCTCCATCTAAAATCTCAATTTTTTTAAAAGGACCTCAAAATTTAGGATCCAACTTTGATTTCGTTCCTCATTTTCAATACAAAAAAAATCACCTACAGAGAATTTATTCAGCCTTGCCTTATTTCTATCAAACATCTGCTTATTATAAATAGCCGCTTTTTCAATATTACGCTCAGCCTTATTCCGGATAGCTTGTAAATCAACTTCACTTCCTTCGTCATCGCAAGTCATTAAAGTCAACGGTCAGGCTACCTTACCGATTAACAACTCAAGTGGACTAGCTCCTGTAGTTCGGTTATGCGTGCAGTTTATTGCCAGCTGTATGTCGCTTAAGGCATCTTGCCACGATTTGTCCTCATATGTCTCCACTGCAGTAAGTATAAGTTTTTTCTTCGTGGGTAGGCGTAGCAATAATACGCGTTTTTTGTCGCAGGATCTTTTTTAATAAAACTAAAATACTTACCAAGTCAATTTAACTCATGAAATTAGTTTAAAACACAGTTTAGCCCGTAAACACTCGCTACACATCAAATCACAGCATCTTGTGCACTTTGAGAGTCACTAAAATCACTATCTTCAAAATGGATGCATCAGGCAAGCTAGCACTACAAAGTGACGACATTGCCAAACTGTTCCTGCATATGAGTGACTTCGAGGAGAGACTCCGAGAGGCTACTTCTTCACCAACAGCACCAGAGCACCCTGATCTTCCAGTTTTGGCTCAAGACTTTGCGCAATTCAAGACCTTTGTATGCCAGGTACTGTCCAAACTCAAGGCCCAGACAGACTTGCTGTCCCTCGGCCTTGACCGTCATGAGACTTTCCTGCACCGGAAAGTTCTTCTTGTCCACGGCATAGCTGAAAAAGAAAATGAAAAGTTGCACGGGGTGATAACACAACTATTAACCGACCAAATGCAGTTGACCGAACTTACATCAAATGATCTTCAAGTTTGTCATCGTCTAGGGACCTCTTCTACTAAGTCTCGCGCGGTTCTTGTCCGTTTTCGAGATATCGAGCATAAGCGCCTTGTCTGGGACTCGAAAGCACGGCTCAAAAACTCAGGTATTTCCATCTCTGAGTTTTTGACCAAGTCTCGTCATCAGGTGTTCGTCGACGCTCGCAAGCTTTATGGAATGCAGAACTGCTGGACATCAGAGGGCAAGGTAGTGATTTTGCTACCGGACAAATCCCGTCGTAAGATCGAGACGTATGGCGAACTGCAGGATCTCCAAAAACGGTATCCAGCCCGCAAAGATACTGAGCCTGTTGTCAACAAATCGTCGACCCCACAAACTACGGCGGCAGCGGGAAGGAAACCCATCAGAAAACCTGTCACTGCTTCGCAGCTGACCGGTTCCCGTACGAGGAAAAACACCGCAAAATAACTGTCTCCATTCGTATTTCATTATGGCCAGAGTTACTTCTTAACTTAGTCACTTAATAGTCTCTTTTGAGTTAAGGTACATGCATTTTTTCTATTTTTTTATTTCCGTTTTCATTTTAATATTTTGTGTTACCCTTGGTTTGTAGGTTATTTTTCATTTGACGTTTTGTTTAATTTTTATTTATAGCAATGAACTCTAAGCCATACAGCCAAATTATTAGTGATGTAAAAGTATCTTTTCTTTATTTTTCTTTTCTAAATAGTTTATCCTGTCTGTTTACCTTGTAGTAGGTGACTGATTTGAATTCTATTTATTTTGTAGCCTAGTTTATGTTTTCATGTAATGGTTGTGTTAGTTGATATTTCTTTCATCACACTTAAGCGGGTGTTGATATGGCTAAGGTGTGTTGAGTGATTAATAGTTATTCTTATTACTTTTTATTTTATTTTAAATATTATATATAATTTTTAAAGTTCTTTTATATAAAATATATACTTATTAATATTTATTATAATTAATTTTTATTTTAGTTAGTTAATGGATATTGCACTTGATAATATTATTATAGACGATGAATATTTCTCTTGCTCTTCCTCTTCCGACAGTTTCACCAGTGCTGGCAGCAGCAGTTCTACTTTCTTGTCAGTACATGATCAGTTAGATTTTGTATTCTCCCCGTTTTCTTATAACTGCAATGTCGTGCATATAAATGCACAGAGTGTTCCGTTTCATTACTCCGACCTTCTGGCGTCATTTAGTAACACTCGTGTTGATGCGATCCTAATTTCCGAAAGCTTCCTTAAACCTTCTCTCCCTTCCACCCAATTTCCTCTTCCTGGTTTCAAACTTATTCGCAATGATCGTACGGGCAAGGGAGGCGGAGGCGTGGCTATTTATCTCCGTGCTGATATTGTGCATAATGTTATCAGTGTGTCCCCTAGTCTGTATTCCATGTCAGCAGAGCATCTTTTTATTGAGATCACCCTTCACCATCAAAAGATCTTAATTGGTGTTTTCTATAGTCCGTCCCTCCGTATTGACTATTTCAACTCGCTAGAGAATTTATTGTATACACTCAGTCCTAACTATGATCATACGCTGTTGTTGGGTGATTTCAATACTTGTTTGCTCAAAAACGACTCTCGTTCACACAAGCTTAAGTCTCTCTTGTCTTCAGTCAACCTTCACATTTTGCCTTTGTCCGCTACGCATCACGCTCCCAACTATGATCCTTCTCTTCTTGATCTTTTAGTAACTTCTTCTCCTGACCATGTCGCTGCGCATGGCCAATTTCCTGCAAACTTTTCTTATCATGACTTAATCTACCTATCTTACAAAATTCGTCCTCCCCGGCGTAAGTCTAAATTCCTCAATTTGCGCAGTTTTAAGGGTATTGATTTGGAGGCTCTGAGGAGAGATGCAGCAAACATCGACTGGTCTCCTGTTATGGATGCAGGACAAATTGATACAAAAGTTGAACTCTTTGGTGAGACTATACTTAAACTTTTCGACGTGCATGCACCAATTAAAAAAGTGAAAGTCAGACATGCTCCAGCACCCTGGCTTTCACCTACTATTACCAACTTGATGGCTAGACGTGATAGGGCTAAAAGACGGTATAGGAAGTGCCCAACGGATGATAATTTGGCCCGCTACAAGTATCTTAGGAATCGTTGTAGTCGTCTGTGTAGAGATGCCAAAAGACGTCACATTCATAAGTCGATAGACTCATGTGAACCAGCGCAAGTCTGGAAATTTCTGAGATCACTTGGTATCGGCAAATCCTCAGTCCCTTGTGATGGGGCTATTGATTTAAATGCTCTGAATAGGCACTTTTCTCTCCCTCCTGTAGTGCTTGATGACTGCATGAGGGCGAGAACTGTTGCTAGTCTTCAGAGCCAACCTTTACCAACGTGCTCATCCTTCTATTTCAAAACAGTAGGCGAAGTGGATGTTAGGAAACACATAATTTCTATTTCTTCGACTGCTGTGGGCAATGATCAGGTTTGTTCCCGAATGATATCCCTTATCCTTCCCGAACTATTGTCAGTATTGACTCACATTTTCAACTTCTCCCTGTCAAGTAGTTCATTCCCTGAGGCATGGAAACGTGCCTTCATCATCCCTCTCCCTAAAACTCCTAATCCATCATCACTATCACACTTTAGACCTATTTCTATTTTACCTTTCCTTTCCAAAGTCCTCGAACACATTGTCCACAAGCAGCTCACTGACTTTATTTCTTCTAACAATCTTCTTTCCCCTCTCCAATCTGGATTCCGCACTGGTCACAGCACTGTAACGGCTCTTCTGAAAGTCACAGATGACTTTCGACTTGCTATGGAAAATAAATCTCTGACTGTCCTTACCCTGCTTGATTTCAGTTGCGCGTTTAATTCAGTAGACTTTGATGTTCTCCTTGCAGTTCTTCGTTCTCTTAATATGTCCTCTTCCGCCATTGTCTGGTTTAACTCTTATCTTCGTGGTCGCTCGCAGCGGGTTCGCTCTGACGAGGCTTACTCAGACTGGTGTGACCTTGTTGCGGGTGTCCCACAGGGTGGCGTACTTTCCCCTTTACTCTTCTCTGTTTTTATTAACACAGTCACCTCAGTGATTTCCTCGAGCTTCCATCTCTATGCAGACGACTTACAACTTTACCGTCACTTCAATCTCGCTGATGTCGATACGGCTATCACAGAGCTTAATGCGGATTTACAACGCATATGCGATTGGGCGGTGTCCTTTGGGCTACTGATCAATCCCAAAAAATCTGTGGCAATGATCATCGGCAGCAGTTATATGTGTAAGCAATTGGATAACAATAATTTACCATCTATCATTTACAACGGTACCCCCATTACTTACACCAACACAGCAAAAAATCTGGGCATTACTTTGGACTCAAACTTATCGTGGACAGCACAAGTAAATGACTTAAGCCGTAGAATCCATTATTCGTTTCACTCCCTCAAGCGCCTCCAAAACTTCTTACCCTTAACTACTAAGATCACGTTGGCACAAACTCTACTTCTTCCCGTCTTAGACTACGCCGACTCTTGTTACCTTGACGTCACTGAGGAGCTTTTGAATAAACTTGAGCGGCTTCAAAATCTCTGTATCCGATTTATTTTTGGTCTACGAAAGTATGACCATGTCTCTGAATTTCGAAAGCAGCTCAAGTAGCTCCCAATCCGCCTTTGACGGAACACTCATATATTGTCTTCCCTTTTTAACGTTCTTTTTAACCCCCGTGCCCCTAGCTATCTTCGGGAACGTTTCAACTTTTCTCGTCCTCAGGACTTACCCTGTCGCTCCCACATTAAATCCCTTCTCTCTATACCCTCACATCACACTGACTTCTTCTCTTATTCCTTTTGTGTACATGCTGCAAGACTGTGGAATTCTCTGCCACATACTGTCCGAGACAGCCCTTCGCTGGCTGTATTTAAGCGTAGAGTTAAAGAGCACTACCTTTCCCTGCAATAGGCTATTTATTTATTTATGTATATATATATATATATATATATAGTAATATTTATGTATGTTTGTTATTTGATATATTTATTTATTATTTTTGTAGTATAAGTTTAATTATAGTATACTTTATGTAGGTATATTACGTATTTTGCACGCTCTATCTGCCTTTCCGATCAACTTTCCGTGGCTCGGGTTTGCTGGAAGAAATTTCTTTTTAGAGATAAGCTAACCTTTTGTGTCGTATTTCTATGTGTGATTTTATATATTATATTTGTCATGTGTGCAAAGAACTGTAAATAAATAAATAAGTATAGATTTTAAAACACTCATAACACGTTCAACTTGTCCATTTGCACGTGGGGAACCGGTAGCTATTATATGCAAGTTGATGTTTGAGCTTTCACATTTTTCACATAACGTGATATTCCCTCGAACCAGTAGTGGTCATAAACCTTCTCTAAAGTCTTATGGATAATAGAATTGCGAATATTATTAATAACTGACCACTTTAGACTCAGCAATACTATGGGTAAACATTTAGTGCGACCATTTCTTTGTATTTTTCGGTAAAGAATACCCGATCTTAATTCATAACTACACACATCAACGCGGTCTAGGGATATTGCACGATTTTTCATACAAAAGAGGTCTGTTTGAGAAGCTATAAAAGCATACTCGACATACATGGAGGGCTATAATTTTCAGACGAGCAAGTGCTAAACCTGAATTTTCAATTCAAGTCAATAAATTTAGTTTTACTTTAAATTTGTGAAAACGTGACAAAAATGAATAAAAAAATTGAGTAAATTTGACCATTTTCATACAAAAAGCAGGTAAAAAGTACATTTTCGTTTTCGTTTCCGTCACGTTTTCACAAATTTCTAGTAAAACAAATTTTATTGACTAGAATTGAAAATTCAGGTTTAGCACTTGCTCGTCTGAAAATTATAGCTCTCCATGTATCTCAAGTATGCTTTTGTAGCTTCTCAAACAGGCCTCTTTTGTATGAAAAATCGTGCAATATCCCTAGACCGCGTTGATGTGTATATTTGCAACATCGTTATCCATCTGACAGTTATTTAATTTTAACAATTAAGTCTGTAATCTCTTTATCGCATTGTTGTTCGGCCTGCAGCCAATTCGAAGAAAGCTCCGTTAGATCAATGCGCTTTTGTTTTTTTTTAGATCATCAAGTTTCCTCCACACTATAAACAATTTGGGCGCATCATTAACCACGATTCACGAAACACAATTTCAAATACAAAGTCAATTCATTCTCGTTAAGCTCACAAGTCACATTAGTATCCGCTCGGCCAACTCTGACTCTAATCAGTTTTTTAAATAGTCATTTTCCAGAGCAATTAGATCATATTGTACATAGTTACATTACAAAACACATTATGCAGTATGAACTAAAGACAACCACTTCAAATACTGGGTGTATCACAACTTTTCAAATAACATTATTCTCATTTTCTTTAAGAAAGCTTTGACACAGTGTTAATATCCATCACATTCAAATTAAATCCAATGACGTAGCTAAAAGCTCTGCATTCAACTTAACCGGCACACCTGGCCCAGGAAATTCCTGTTTCCACAGACGGTTTCTACGGAACCACGCGCATTCCCACCTGGAATCGTGACACAGACGGTTTCCACGAAACCACGCGCATTTCCAACTGGAAACGCGACACAGACGGTTTCCGCAAAACCACGCCAAGGCATCCGCATTACCGCCTACTCACGAACTATAGACTACCATTGGCAGACTTACGACAACTGATTGCAAGCTATTCAGCCACTTGGGACCCTGATTGTCCCTCGCCATCTGAACTCTGTTCTAGACTAGACTCGTCAAAGTTTCCCTTATTACTTGGCATCATTCTAAGTTTATCATAGGCATACTTGTAAATGCGTCTCGAATTCAAAGCCTACTATCGATCTCCATCTAAAATCTCAATTATTTTAAAAGCAACTCAAAATTTAGGATCCAACTTTGTTTGATTTCGTTCCTCATTTTCAATTAAAACAAAATCACCTACAGATAATTTAGTCAGCCTAGCCTTATTTCTATCAAACATCTGCTTATTATAAACTAGCTGATGCCCGCAACTTCGTCTGCGTGTTGTATGTATTTTTATAGACCGAGTTTGTACTTTCAAATTCAAATTCAAATATATTTGAAACACAACTACAGATACATGAATTGCCGTTTTTCTATTAAAGCAACTATTTCGTTCATATTTTCGTTATATGAACGAATAGCAACTATTTCGTTCGTATAAGGAAAAGCAATTTCTAAAAATATTTTTTATTTGAAAACTTGGCTAACTAAGTATGTCATATAAGGTTGATACTTAATACATTACTTTGGATCTAAAAACAAAGCTCAAACATAGTTGTTTCCTCTATCGGTTATATTTTCTATACCATTGTTACTGCTTTTGATAGATTAAGGTCCGTATTATAGAACGCGACTCAAACTCTGATCTATACTTAAGTAGCAGTCGTTTTTGTTATTTTGATACTGAGAGAGATAGACAATCAACACTTAACACTTGAGTCTCCTTTAGTGGTGCCTCTAAAACATCTTTAAAAAGTTTTATGTTGTCTTAACAATCCCACAAAAAGTGGTTAATTAATATTGTATTTCGCGTTTCTGTGAAAAACGTAAGGATTTTGTACTTATATAAAAAATCAATTTTGATAAAAAAAAAATATGTGGAGTAAAAAATTTACGAAAATTGTATGTTGAAAGACCTATTACTTAGGATAAATACTAATAAATGCTAATAAATACGGACTTAGTTTTGATTTTCAGAGGAATAGAAGTTTCTAAAACAGGTCACCTATGTCAGTATCTAAGACAACCCCCGTGCATTTGAGATTTCAGCTAGCACGCTGCTTTCATTTTGCTTTGCGATAATTGTGTAAAAATGATTCAAAAAAAATTAAATTTAAGATAGAAATGACTAAGCTTTTCCCTTCAATGGACATTTGTAGAAATAAGCAAAGGTGTCAGTACTTGATCCAAACTAAGAAACTTATTAGAATAGTAATATTATAATATTTATCCATGGCTTATATACGCAATACTACGCTTGATGTAAACTAAAATCAAAAATCGTTTAGAGAGAGATACTTGGTCCTAGCAAAAATCAATAAATTGCACTTATTTCATGTCAGAACATCAAAGCCATAGATCAAACCTATAGACCATATTCCGTTTTAATGAAACAAATGTCAATTGTCAGTTTCTATTGAGTTTCCCGCCTTTAAAAATAAGAAATGCATTGAAAACACCGGCTGTACGGCCATAGATTCCTTTGCTTAAAAATAAAAAATAAGCCGTTTATTGTTTTCAAAAAGTGATATCCTTGAATAATGTCATTTAGTTTCTCCGACAGGGCCGAATTAAGATTTGAAGACTAAATACTTAATCAACTTCGTTCTTATTAACACTGTATTAAGTATTTAGTTTTGGTTCGTTAAAAAAGTGCAGAATAACCGAACTATAAATGGGGAAGCTGACAAAAGTTTCGATATTTTAGATATTATACGCCTATAATCCTCGTTGGGGTAACATAAGTCACCTAACTTTACATGTCATGAAAATTTCAAAAATGGCATATAGTATATGAGTATATAATACGTTGTATAAATTTTGCAATGCACGGACGGCCCCAACTCAGGTTACCACACGCGTGCACTCTGTGCTGTTGTGATAAGAGCGGTTTTGCAATGAAAATGGAGTAACCTGATGCGCTGGCCTCTGTACCAACAATGCAATGTATTTGGTTGGCAGCTGGCACATTCCAAATTTTTTGTTCAGTGCCAGTTCAGCACAAAAGTTTTTGTTTTATTTTTGGATATTTGTGGGTCAGTTACAATAATTTTAATTTCTTCCGACTCACTTATATTCGAAGAAAGCTCTTAAAAATAACATCTATCTAATTATAGAGCAGCACCCTCAGTTTTTCTTTATAAAGTACTTTTTTAAAGGTGAATTTATGAAATTTGAAAAAGATTATTATTACCTACAAAGAAAACTCAATAAGTAACATCATGGCAGAATACCAGCGCTGCAGTCTGGTACTGCAGCAATATGCTGAGTCAGCGCCAATTTGATTGGCATGATACAGATAACACGGTGTAAAATAGTTTTATGAAATTATTTGTTTCTATTTCTTACTCTGTTTACTTCATTGTTTGCTTGCTGATTCATGTTTACTTGTATGTTTGTTGTTTGTCTATTACTGTGTTGTGCTGTTTTATGTCAATTGAATAAAGTGTCAATCTATCTATCTATCATAAAATCAATTAATTAGCACTTCACACTGTAACTTTCTGCACTAAAGTTTCCCTCGTATGGTTTGTTTGCCCAAACCGGAAATCGAACCCAGAAACCGTCGATTCACAGGCTGTGTAACTCTACCACTCAACCAATCTTCTCGACAAAAAATTAAGAATGGATCTATTACCTATACAAAATATCTCATAAATCTTAATCCGGTCCTTTTATCAAACTACGTACTCATAGACATGAAAAAATAAGTTAAATATCAACACTGTCTAGGGATATTGCTTAATTTTTCATACAAAAAGGTCTGTTTGAGAAGCTATAAAAGCATACTCGAGACAAATGGAGGAACATAATTTTAAGATGAGTGTTAAACCTGAATTTTCAATTCCCGTCAATGAATTTTGTTTAAATTGATTTTTTTTAAACGTGACGTAAACGAAAACAAAAATGCACTTTTTTCTGCTTTTCGTATGAAAATGGTGGAATTAGCGCAATTTTTTTTTCATTTTAGTCACGTTTTCACAAATTTCAAATTTCAAGAAAAATTAAATTCATTGATAAAAATTGAAAATTCATGTTTGGCACTTGATCATCTGAAAATTATATCACTCCGTGTATCTCCAGTATGGTATTATAGCTTCTCAAACAGACCTCTTTTGTATGAAAAATCATGCAATAGGTATCCCTAGACAGTGTTGATGTGTATATTTTTCTATGTTTGGCGTAAATAATAGAAATAACTTGAGAAACATTGTAAGTGCCTATTCCATTCAAGGGTTGCCCTTGATTTTCATGGGATCCCATCAGATCCTGAATTGGTGACAATAGGACCACTTCTGGAGTATACTCTTTCAAACAAAAAAAGAATTTTGAAAATCGGTCCACAAATGGCGGAGAAATCGGTGAACATACATAAAATAAAGATATACAATGGTTTAAGATTTCGTAGTTTTCCTTTCATTTAATTTACCAAGTTTGTTAGAAAGATTTCATCCTTTTAATTGACCCTAAAGATCGACGCAATAAAAGTACAGGGTATTCTTACAGATTTTAGTCGGTTCGATTCCCGGTTGTGGCAAGCGAATTTTCGAAAATTCTTGAATGCAGTTTTCTTTCTTTTCAAAAATAAAGGAATGTTTTCTTTGAGTACAATTTTCTATCTAAAGTATTAAGAGTACTTTCCCTTCAGGTGGCATTACAAAATTCCACCCTGTATACAGTCGAACATAAAACCTCCTCCTTTTTGGAAGTCGGTTAAAAAGTAATTCAAGTGATACAGTGTATCCGCTCCGATCCAGCGGCAGTGTTTCTTGCCGTCATAGTTCTTCGTAAACAAAACACTATCGGCTTACGGAGAATGAGAGAAGTAAAGAAATATAAATTGAAGACATAGCTAAGAAATACATATATTGAAGACCTGGCTGTATGGATGCAGATTCCTTTGCCTTTCTCGAAAGAGATAAATTTAAAAAACAACATGTCCATGCTTTTAGCCATGTTTAAGTCAAAAATACGTTGATCTCTATGGTATGAGTAAAATGTACTGAAAAACACCTAGCTTTGAATTTTTTCAGGAGTTTTTGTTGTTGGTTTTATATTTACTGGCTAAATTTCGAGATTTTATATAGCCTAAATGTTGACCGGGGATATAAGGTACCACCATGCAAAATTTCATTTAAATCGGTCCAACAGTTACGAAGATTAGCCCGTGCAAACAGACAAACAGACAAACAGACAAACAGACAAACAGACAAACAGACAAACAGAGAAACAAAAAAATCTAAAAAAATCGGGATTTGTTTTATTTCTCTTCTTACATCCCCCTGACTCGGTTTTTAGCATTTTTTTTCTATGTACAGAAATTCGACCTCTACAGTTTTATTATATTATAGAAGAATAGCCGCTTTTTCAATATTACGCTCAGCTTTATTCCGGATAGATTGTAAATCAACTTCACTTCCTTCGTCATCGCAAGTCATTAAAGTCAACGGTCTGGCTACCTTACCGATTAACAACTCAAGTGGACTAGCTCCTGTAGTTCGGTTATGCGTGCAGTTTATTGCCAGCTGTATGTTGCTTAAGGCATCTTGCCACGATTTGTCTTCAGATGTCTCCACTGCAGTAAGTATAGATTTTAAAACACTCATAACACGTTCAACTTGTCCATTTGCACGTGGGGAACCGGTAGCTATTAGATGCAAGTTGATGTTTGAGCTTTCACAAAAGTTTTTAAACTCCGTACTGGCAAAACAACGGCCTTGATTTGCTATTATCCTTGAAGGAGTACCAAACAATGCTATACTCTCTGTAACAGCCCTAATACTATTATTAGTATCGATGTGAGTAGAGTGCTTTAATAACACGTACTTAGTAAATGCGTCAATCAAAACAAATACGTATTCTTTTGAATCTTTCTTGCCACTAAGTTTACCGGTAACTACATGAATTGTTGAACATGAATTGGATACTTTAGGTATTGGATGTAATTGAGCCTGTATTTTTCCGGAATGAGATTGGGCAACTTTGCAAGTCACACAGTTTTCTACAAAATTTTTCACATAAGATGATATTCCCTCGAACCAGAAGTGGTCATAAACCTTCTCTAAAGTCTTATCGTAACCGAGATGGATAATACAATTGTGAATATTATTAATAACTGACCACCTTAGACCCCGCGGTACTATGGGTAAACATTTGGTGCGACCATTTCTTTGTATTTTTCGGTAAAGAATACCCGATCTTAATTCATAACTATTTGCAACATCGTTATCCATTTGACAGTTATTTAATTTTAACAATTAAGTCTGTAATCTCTTTATCGCATTTTTGCTCGAACTGCAGCCAATTCGAAGAAAGCTCCGTTAGATCAATGCGCTTTTGTTTTTGTTTTAGATCATCAAGTTTCCTCCATACTATAAACAATTTGGGCGCATCATTAACCACGATTCACGAAACACAATTTCAAATATAAAGTCAATTCATTCTCCTTAAGTTCACAAGTCACATTAGTCTACCAGTCACATCAACCTTCAATTTTCCAATCCATCGGATATTCTCAGGTTCGATGACCACACCACAGTCCATCAGTTCCTCAAGTAATCAGACCATCGCCAGTTACATGAACTCGAATCTCCAGTACATCAGTACCATCAGTCTATCTGTTGCCACACCTGGCCAACACAACTCAATCGAGTCAGTCACGTCTATTTCATTTAATTTCATTTCAAAGTGAGGCGTGATATCGTTACACTTTCATTACCTATACTCAGTAGGTGTCTACAGGTTATTATTATTTTAAATTAGTATTTTAACTGAAACCGGATGATCAGTAGCATTCTAACAAATCATCTCTATTCATATTACTATTTCTGATTTCCTTATCAGACCTTTATTAGTGAAAACTTTACGAGTACATCTTTGGTTTCTTATTAGAACGTAGTTCAGTTAAATTCTTAACTTCCAACGTAACTTCAAAACAAAGCCCAAGTAAAGCTATTAAATATACTTAGTCTCATTCTTTCTTAGGCCTACTTCCATAATTTCTTCGTTTTATTTAAACTAGTAAATCGTAAACACTCTTCTCAATTAATTTAGATAGCGAAATTAACATTTTTCCTTTTACGAATTCTTCAAATAGAAATTACCTTCAAAGTCAACTATTTTAAGTTCACCATAATTCAAACCAATTACTGAACTTTAAGGATTTTCTTAAAGTCATAATTCTTTAAGTTAACTGCATGCTGCGGTAGGCAACTCAAATTGTAAACTTACCATAAATAAAAACACAGTTCGACAGGTCAATTAGTCAAAACCCTTTTTTTTTTTAAAAAAACCCGTGTTGACAACTGAAGTGTTTCCGTTTGTTGAGCCAAGCACTTGGCTTCCACGATTTCAAAATGCATCCCTAGAAGTTAGGGAGCAATACTTTTTTTTAAACTGGCTGTTTACGCCGTTCTTTAAAGAACGTCTCTTTTCTATTTTTATTAATTAATTTATTTCAATAATGAAACGAACGGTCTTCATATGTCCATCATCCCTGTCCCTTTTTCTCGTATGAGGCAAAAGAAGATAGAAGACAATGAAGACATCAAGGCTCCAGCCAATCAGTGCGCAGCTGTCACTCTCTTCTGCAAGTTCGTCGCCGTGCGAAGCGCAATCGCAGGACGCTGTTATTTTCCTAATTTAAAAATTATAAACTAACTCGCGAGTGTGTGGAATAAATATTACAAAATTAAAGTGCAGTGTTACGTTACGGTGCTGAGAAAACTTCTATCAACAAAAATACATCATTTTATGGAAGAAAACTTATGGAGTGCTGAACCCCAACTGAGCATCGAAGAAACCATCAGGTTAGCCTCTATTACTCTCTTTTCCAGTTTTCTGACCATAATTGCTGGTCCTTCGACACTAGATCCCTTATTTCTCGTTTCATTATTCGTTTTCCACACCTTCCATTCCACACCGCGAAATCACGCCGCCATTACGGCGCCCTGTTTGGCCATACAAACGTGGCCGGCTAAGCGCTTCACATTCCATACATCGTTCATAAAAACGCTCGCATTTCTTAAAATACGCATTAAATTAATATTTACGGATTATTCCGTCGCATATTTTCTTACTAAACCTCACGCTTTAAATAGCTCCCACGCATAATCTCAAAAAACAATTTGGCAATTTATTGCTTTGTTCCCCAACGCTCGCCGCCTTAGGCATATTAAGCAATCTATATTATTTGCTATTTAAGTGCATCTTGCAACATGACTACTTCCGAACAAAAACTGCAGTTTAAAATTATAACGCTTAGTGCTAAACAACAAAATTTGTTTAGTTTACTTCAAACTATGTATGATTTGAGTACCGAAGTATCTGAAAACGATGAAAAGAAAAACTTATTTCTTATTCGTATTAAATCAATTGAGCATGTGAGAAAAGAATTCATTGAAGTCACAGAACAAGTCAACTTGGCCAATCTAGAATTCAATTCTAAATATGTTGCTGATTTTAAGTCGTTGCTTTCATTTGATGAGCTTTATTGCCATGTCAAATCGGTTGAGTCTACTTTACTAACAATGACCAGTAAGTCCACATCGCTTAAAAATAACAATAATAAAATTTTAAATAAAAAATTGCCAGCTTTGGAGTTGATGTCCTTTGATGGGTCTCCTAATAAATGGGTTTTATTTTATGAAAACTTTACTGCTTTGATACACAATAATCCCAATTTGTCTGATGCTGAGAAGGTTCAGTACCTCATCGGTAAGCTTTCTGGCAAGGCATTGTCAGTCTGCGCAGGCATCCCGCCAATCGCTTCTAATTATCAAATTTTGTGGAAGGCTTTAGAGGACAGGTATCAAGATAATCGTACACTGGCTACTATGTATTTAGACCAGATGTTAAGTTTTAAACCTATTCAATCGCCCTCTCAAACTTCATTAGATTCTTTTATTGAACGCTATTGTGCAACTCATTCTGCTCTCAAACAGTCAAAAATTCCTGATTTAGCTGACTTCTTTAAGAAAGCTGATATTCCCTTAAAAATTTGTGAAAACGTGACGGAAACGAAAACGAAAATGTACTTTTTACCTGCTTTTTGTATGAAAATGGTCAAATTTACTCAATTTTTTTATTCATTTTTGTCACGTTTTCACAAATTTAAAGTAAAACTAAATTTATTGACTTGAATTGAAAATTCAGGTTTAGCACTTGCTCGTCTGAAAATTATAGCCCTCCATGTATGTCGAGTATGCTTTTATAGCTTCTCAAACAGACCTCTTTTGTATGAAAAATCGTGCAATATCCCTAGACCGCGTTGATGTGTGTAGTTATGAATTAAGATCGGGTATTCTTTACCGAAAAATACAAAGAAATGGTCGCACTAAATGTTTACCCATAGTATTGCTGAGTCTAAAGTGGTCAGTTATTAATAATATTCGCAATTCTATTATCCATAAGACTTTAGAGAAGGTTTATGACCACTACTGGTTCGAGGGAATATCACGTTATGTGAAAAATGTGAAAGCTCAAACATCAACTTGCATATAATAGCTACCGGTTCCCCACGTGCAAATGGACAAGTTGAACGTGTTATGAGTGTTTTAAAATCTATACTTATTTATTTATTTACAGTTCTTTGCACACATGACAAATATAATATATAAAATCACACATAGAAATACGACACAAAAGGTTAGCTTATCTCTAAAAAGAAATTTCTTCCAGCAAACCCGAGCCACGGAAAGTTGATCGGAAAGGCAGATAGAGCGTGCAAAATACGTAATATACCTACATAAAGTATACTATAATTAAACTTATACTACAAAAATAATAAATAAATATATCAAATAACAAACATACATAAATATTACTATATATATATATATATATATACATAAATAAATAAATAGCCTATTGCAGGGAAAGGTAGTGCTCTTTAACTCTACGCTTAAATACAGCCAGCGAAGGGCTGTCTCGGACAGTATGTGGCAGAGAATTCCACAGTCTTGCAGCATGTACACAAAAGGAATAAGAGAAGAAGTCAGTGTGATGTGAGGGTATAGAGCAGGGGTCGGCAAGTAGTTTTAGGTAGGGTCCGGATAATGCTCGAAAATTTTTAAAAGGTCCAGAAAAAAAAACAACTGATAATAATTAAGTATAGCTATTTATTACCTAAAACTAGTGAAAAAATTGCGGCGGCGCGATGTTTTTGGTCGATGCATTGCAACTATAAAACCGCATCAGTTGTTGGCATTTGTAAAACAGATTAATTAGATTAGGTAGGTAAAAAGTTAGATTGGTTCAAAAATATTACGTATTTATTTATACTTGACATACCTACAATACCTACATTACAATATTTGGCGGTCCGAGGTTCAACCTTTCGCGGTCCGCAAACGGACCGCGGTCCGCCTGTTGCTGACCGTTGCTATAAAACATAAGTTGGCCCTTCAAGTTTGCGAGAAATGGTAGACCAAGTGCCAAACATTGTTGGGATTAATAAGAATATATTTACTAATATTAGATCTTTGGTACTACAGAGCTGCAATTTGGCATGTTCATACATATTAATTGCGCCGACAAATAGAAAAAATAAAATTTTGTAAAAAAAAATTTTTCGGGTGTTTCCCATACATGTGAAAGGGCGATGGTTTTTTTTTCTCGCCGATATCATCGAGTGGGATGTCATAGGACAGTTTTTTAAAAGATAGAAGGGTTTACTACGAAAGTTTTTCGATTTAGTAGTCCGTTTGCGAAAAATTAATTTTTAAAATGAAAAAAAATGTTAAATATTTCACGAGCATTTAGCATTTACGACGAAGTTCAGCCTGATCCAAAACAACTGCCATACAAAGTTCCACGCTAAAAGTGAGGCAAGGTCGAAAGCCAAGCTGTAAAATATTGACATTTCATGTGTCGTTATAGGTTTTTGGGGGTGTTAATTCCGAAAATGACATCAAAATTATACACCATCGCCACGCGACCTGCTCGTTAGCACCAGCTCGAAATTATTCCTAACAATACTTTTGTTGCTAAAAAAATATTTAAAAAAATTTAAATCAAAAAAAATTCGCGCTCGCTTCGCTCGCGGATTAAATACTTCCATTCTGTTGTATTTAGCCCAAAACCAAAGTTAGTGTCCTACCAGCTAAACGGTTGTTTCTAAAAATGTAAAAAAATTATCGTTGGTAGAATATATAACAAAATTAAAAGAAAAACTATCACACATAAGTTGGCCTTTCAAGTTTGCGAGTGATAGTCGACCAAGTGCCAAAAGTTTTTGAAATTAATAAGAATATGTTTACAAGGTATTAATATGTTTACATATTGACATTTTAGGTGTCGTTTAATAGGTTTTTGGTGATGTTAATTACGAAAATGACATAAAAAGTATTTTATCAGCAGGTCTATATTATTTCTAATATTTTTTTTTTTAAATTTTTTCGCTCGCTTCGCTCGCGAATTATATAATTTCATTAGGTTGTATTTACATCAAAACTAAAGTTATTTCTGAAACTACAAACTCTTTAATACATTTGTTTTTTAAACTATACTATTTGGAGATTTTAACATCGCCTATGACTAGTGATGAACGATACTTAGTCTTTTTAAGGCTTTTAACAAAGACTCGCCTTATTTTTGGTGCCTCACGACTGATTCAGTCTTTTAGTTCCCAACCTTTAGTCATAAGGCTAGCTTTTTTAGTTGAAGTCTTTTAACGTAAAAAACTGAGCTGTTACTTAAACAGCTTAAAGGATTTAAAAGACTGGCGACTCATTATCTGGGAAGTCGACAGTCGTAAGGTATGTGTTGATAGAATGTAAATATCTCATTTTATCTCCTTGTCAAATGTTATCAAAATGTTTTTAGTGGTTTAGGCGTTAATTATTCCTTTTGGTTGATAGGTTACAGAAGAAATATTGAATATCACACACAAACTGCGGTGCGATCCCTTTAACATAAAAGAACTTGAGTCGTTTAAGTCTTTTAAAATTAGCTGGAGTTGGTTAAGTCTTTTAGTATTTTGAAAACAACTCGAGTCGTTTCAGTTTTTAATATTTTAATAAACTACTAAGTCTTATTAATAAAAACTCGAACTTTCAGTCTTAATTTTAGAGTCAAGTCCTGTAAGATGGAGGCGAGTCTTTTTAATAAGCCTTAAAAGACAGTCTCTTTCATCTCTAACTATGACTAACGATAGTACACCCGTTTTAAATGAATACGTAATGTAAACAATTTTTATACAACCATTTGTATCCACGCGAGGTGGTTATTAAACAGATGATTTATTTTTCCTTGTGGCGCTGGAATCTATATTTCTCCTTTAGTTACCTTCTTTCTTTGTGACCTCGTTTTTATTAGACATTATTAGCAATTCAACCGTCCATATGCTAGTAGAATTAAGAAGCCAGCTGCATATTTGAACCATGCTGCTACGGAACCCTACAATGCGCGTGTCCCGACACGCTCTTGGCCGGTTTTTTAATGAAGCAACTATTTCGTTCATATTTTTGTTATATGAACGAATAACAACTATTTCGTTCATATAAGGAAAAGCAATTTCTAAAAATATTTTTTATTTGAAAACTTGGCTAACTATATCATATAAGGTTGATACTTAATACATTACTTTGGATCTGAAAACAAAGGTCAAACATAGTTGTTTCCTCAATCGCTTATATTTTCTATACCATTGTTACTGCTTTTGATAGGTTAAGGTCCGTATTATAGAACGCGACTCAGACTCTGATCTATACTTAAGTAGCAGTCGTTTTTTTTTTGATACTGAGAGATATAGACAATCAACACTTAACATGAGTCAGTGGTGCCTCTAAAACATCTTGTTGTCTTAACAATCCCACAAAAAGTGGTTAATTAATATTGTATTTCGCGTTTCTGTGAAAAACGTAAGGATTTTGTACTTATAAGAAATCAATTTTGTTAAAATAAAAATATGTGGAGTAAAAAATTTACGAAAATTGTATGTTGAAAGACTTTTTACTTAGGTAAGTACAATAAATGGCACACGAATTCCTTAGTGCTAATTACGGACTTATTTTTGATTTTCAGTGGAATAGAAGTTTCTGAAACAGGTCACCTATGTCAGTATCTAAGACAACCCCCGTGCATTTGAGATTTCAGCTAGCACGCTGCTTTTATTGTGCTTTGCGATAATTGTGTAAAAATGATTCAATAAAAAATTAAATTTAAGATAGAAATGACTAAGCTTTTCCCTTCAATGGACATTTGTAGAAATAAGCAAAGGTGTCAGTGCTTAATCCAAACTAAGAAACTTATTAGAATAGTAATATTATAATATTTATCCATGGCTTATATACGCAATGCTACGCTTGATGTAAACTAAAATCAAAAAATCAATAAATAGATAAATAGCCCTTATTTCATGTCAGAACATCAAAGCCATAGATCAAACCTATATAGACCATATTCATAGTGGTTTTAATAAAACAAATGTCAATTGTCAGTTTCTATTGAGCTTCCCGCCTTTAAAAATAAGAAATGCATTGAAAACACCGGCTGTACGGCCATAGATTCCTTTGCTTAAAAATAAAAATAAGCCATTTTATTGTTTTCAAAAAGTGCTATCCTGAAGATTGAATAATGTCATTTAGTTAGGGCCGAATTAAGATTTGAAGACTAAATACTTAATCAACTTCGTTCTTATTAACACTATATTAAGTATTTAGTTTTGGCTCGTGAAAAAAGTGCTGAATAGCCGAACTATTAATGGGGAAGCTGACAAAAGTTTCGATATTTTAGATATTATACGCCTATAATCCTCGTTGGAGTAACATAAGTCACATAACTTTACATGTCATGAAAATTTAAAAAATGGCATATTGTTTATGAGTATATAATACGTTGTCTAAATTTTGCAATGCACGGACGGCCCCAACTCAGGTTACCACACGCGTGCACTCTGTGCTGTTGTGATAAGAGCGGTTTTGCAATGAAAATGGAGTAACCTGATGCGCTGGCCTCTGTACCAACAATGCAATGTATTTGGTTGGCAGCTGGCACATTCCAAATTTTTTTGTTCAGTGCCAGTTCAGCACAGAAGTTTTTGTTTTATTTTTGGATATTTGTGGGTCAGTTACAATAATTTTAATTTCTTCCGACTCACTTATATTCGACGATAGCTCTTAAAAATAACATCTATCTAATTATAGAGCAGCACCCTCAGATTTTCTTTATAAAGTACTTTTTTAAAGATGAATTTATGAAGTTAGAAAAAGGTTATTACTACCTAAAAAGAAAACTCAATAAGTAGCATCATGGCAGAATACCAGCGCTGCAGTCTGGTACTGCAGCAATATGCTGAGTCAGCGCCAGTTTGATTGGCATGATACAGATAACACGGTGTAAAATAGTTTTATAAAATTATTTGTTTCTGTTTCTTACTCGGTTTACTTCATTGTTTGCTTGCTGATTCATGTTTACTTGTATGTTTGTTATTTGTCTGTTACTGTGTTGTGCTGTTTTATGTCAATTGAATAAGTGTCAATCTATCTATCTATCTATTATAAAATCAATTAATTAGCACTTCACACTGTAACTTTCTGCACTAAAGTTTCCCTCGTATGGTTTGTTTGCCCAAACCGGAAATCGAACCCAGAAACCGTCGATTTACAGGCTGTGTAACTCTACTACTCAACCAAACTTCCGACAAAAAATTAAGAAAGGATCTATTATACAAAATATCTCATAAATCTCAATCCGGTCCTTTTATCAAATGCTACGTACTCATAGACATAGAAAAAATAAGTTAAATATCAACACTGTCAAGGGATATTGCTTAATTTTTCAAACAAAAAGGTGTGTTTGAGAAGCTATAAAAGCATACTCGAGACACATGGAGGGATATAATTTTAAGATGAGCAAGTGTTAAACCTGAATTTTCAATTCTCGTCAATGAATTTTGTTTAAATTGTTTTTTTTTTTAAACGTGACGTAAACGAAAACAAAAATGCACTTTTTTCTGATTTTTGGATGAAAATGGTGGAATTAGCGCAATTTTTTTTTCATTTTAGTCACGTTTTCACAAATTTCAAGAAAAATTTAATTCGTTGATAAAAATTAAAAAATTCATGTTTAGCACTTGCTCATATGAAAATTATATCACTCCGTGTATCTCGGGTATGGTATTATAGCTTCTGAAACAGACCTCTTTTGTATGAAAAATCATGCAATATTGATGTGTATATTTTTCTATGTTTGGCGTAAATAATAGAAAGAACTTGAGAAACATTGTAAGTGCCTATTCCATTCAAGGGTTGCCCTTGATTTTGATGGGATTCCATCAGATCCTGACTTGGTGACAATAAGACCACTTCTGGAGTATACTCTTTCGAACAAAAAAAAAGAATTTTGAAAATCGGTCCAAATGGCGGAGAAATCGGTGAACATACATAAAATAAAGATATACAATGGTTTAAGATTTCGTAGTTTTCCTTTCATTTAATTTACAAAGTTTGTTAGAAAGATTTCATCCTTATAATTGACCCTAACGATCAACGCAATAAAAGTACAGGATATTCTAACAGATTTTAGTCGGTTCGATTCCCGGTTGTGGCAAGCGAATTTTCGAAAATTCTTGAATGCAGTTTTCTTTCTTTTCAAAAATAAAGGAATGTTTTCTCTGAGTACAATTTTCTATCTACTGTATTAAGAGTACTTTCCCTTCAGGTGGCATTACAAAATTCCACCCTGTATACAGTCGAACATAAAACCTCCTCCTTTTTGGAAGTCGGTTAAAAAATAATTTAAGTGATACAGTGTATCCGCTCCGATCCAGCGGCAGTGCTTCTCGCCGCCATAGTTCTTCGTAAACAAAACACTATCGGCTTACGGAGAATGAGAGAAGTAAAGAAATATAAATTGAAGACATAGCTAAGAAATACATATATTGAAGACCTGGCTGTATGGATGCAGATTCCTTTGCCTTTCTCGAAAGAGATAAATTTAAAAAACAACATGTCCTTGCTTTTAGCCCATGTATATGTCAAAAATACGTTGATCTCTATGGTATGAGTAAAATGTTCTGAAAAACACCTAGCTTTGAATTTTTTCAGGGGTTTTTGTTTTTGGTTTTATATTTACTGGCTAAATTTCGAGATTTTATGTAGCCTAAATGTTGATCGGGGATATAAGGTACCCCTATGCAAAACTTCATTTAAATCGGTCCAACAGTTACGGAGATTAGCCCGTGCAAACAGACAAACAGAGAAACAAAAAAATCAAAAAAAATCGGGATTTATTTTATTTCTCTTCTTACATCCCCCTGACTCGGTTTTTAGCATTTTTTTTCTATGTACAGAAATTCGACCTCTACAGTTTTATTATATGTAAAGATAGAAGATATAGATATCAAGATGCTGGTACTACGCCGCGAGTTTCAAGCCCTTACTTTTACGGAGTGCTACATACCAGGCGCAGAAATTTCAGTGGAAGGACCATGGAAAGGGGAGAGTGACATGGTTTACGTCCCCTCTCAATGGTATTTTGTTTACAGCGGAGTCCGCATGGGAAAAACTCTATTTTTTACAATTAAGGAGGGGAGGAGGGTTTATGTTGGCCCTCATACTCAGTGGTCCTCCGCCTCTGAGGCCATAGTTTGGGCACTCCAATAGAATATGCATGTGAGGAAAAGGTCTATGCAATTTAGTGCACTCTTATGTTATAACATATTGGCATACAATAATAAGGGCATTATGGGAATGCAAGTAAAGGTGCAATATATAAGGAAATGCACATACATCTAAATGTTATCCAAGTTTCACTAATACTCTTTTTTCAGATTTTTTGTTATTGTGTTCTGATTTGTTTTCCTTTTTTTTCATGTCATATTGACTTCGAACAACGACGTTAAAGACACCCGTAGTTCCGATGATAGGCGCGAGTGTTAAAGTGCGGTTTTGAATATTTTTAAAGTTCGCGTCTTTGACTTGGGTCAGGGTCCACCAACATCTGGTGACCTTTGGCTTCATGTTCATAAAGGCAGTACCCGAGTGTGCAGCGTCGAGCTAACACTTGTTTACTCCTTTTAGTTTTTAGTTAGGGACAGGTGCGGGTTTGATAGGAGCTATATTATTTGGTCATATTTCCCAATCACCCGAACAAAGAAGATCTTTATTCTGATGGAAGAAAGAAGACTGACTCGACCACCTGATCCAATGCAGCCCAGAGAGATGCTACTTCAAGCCCACCTCGATGGAATGAAAACTTAGGGCCATCGTATAGGAAGTTAGGTAGGCCTGTTGGAAAAATTTTCGACCGATCGAAAAATTTTTCAATGGGGGGAGGCAGTTGTGGTATGCAGACCTTCATGGAGGATCGGGCATAACGCAACTTCTGTTTCATTCGGTCATTTTGAAGAAGATAATTCGAATATCACTTTAAAAGGTTTGAAATGGTATTCGATGTCAACATTCGAAATGATTGAAGATCTGGTCTTAAGCCATTCATTGTAGAGAGCTCGCGGAATAAGTTCTTGTATATGTTCATAGGCGTGCAAATAGAACTTTTCCTAAGCGTTGTTTAATTATTTTAACCGTGTATACGTTGTAATAAAAAATAAGTGCAACAATAGTGCCAGTATTTGTTTATAATTATAGTACCTGTCAGAAGAGCTACGACTTTCACTATTTGCCCCCAGAACAGGTACTACAATACCTTCTAATTCCACCCATAACTTTCCCAACTGTGGTCTCTCATTGATTGATCTTACGATGGTGTCGTCACTGGAGCATGTAGAATCCCACGGGCAATCTGCGGCGGACTGTTTCTCTTATCATGATTTAATCTACATATCATATAAAATCCGCCCGCTTAAGCTTAAACCCAAAATTGTTCTGCAGCGTAATTTCAATGCCATGGATCTCGAACTTCTTAGGTGTGACGCCAGGAAAGTTCCCTGGAACACAGTGTATGAGGCGGAGACTGTTGACGTTAAAGTAAATATTTTCAATTCTCTCCTTACTGATCTTTACGATCAACATGCTCCCGTTCGCGCTATTTGTTTAAAACATTTACCAGCTTCTTGGCTCACTTGGGAACTTCGAGATCTCATGGCCAAGAAGGATGCGGGAAAAATTCGGTACAAACTTCAGGCTAGCGTTTTCAACCGGGACAGGTACAGAAGTTTAAGAAACCGTTGCATCACTGCATACAGAGACGCCCAACACCCAAAACGCCCAAAACGTTGACTCAGCTACGATCTGACGGTTTCTTAGGTCGCTTGGCATCGGAAATCTCGGCAGGATGCAAGTGAGGTGACTGATATGTATGCCTTAAACAAGCAATTTGCGTCAGGCACTACTGGCTTTGACTCGGCTACTAAATCTTCTACTCTAGCGCGTTTGGCTTCTTTGGACGCCCTGGCCCATGATCCTCTAACTTTCTTGCCTGTCTCTGTCGATTCCGTGCGGAAGATAATCATTTGTATACAATAATTCGTACTTAAAAATTATGGTCAAAAATTTCGGCCATATACCTAATCAGCCTCTATTAAAATTAGTCATATTAATAAAATATTACAAAAGTAGGCCAAAAAAACATTTCTTTATTAAAAAAAAACGCTTTTATAATCTCGTTTTAATTATTTTCTAATTTTTATGGTAATAAAAAACATAAACATATTCAACACACATCTAGTCAACAAAAGATACCTTTTATAATTTAGCAATAGTTATTTTCATATCCATTTACTTACTATGATTCTTAACCTAATAAAATACTCAAACATTTTTTAATAATTGAAGTCTAAAATCATAATTTCCCAGTCATATCACGATATTATTTGTTCTGCTATAAAGCTCTCTTCCTGAAATTGTGATCTTAGGAAAGAAAAAGCATCTAGGCTTTTATCGGAGAGCGAGCGTCTTAATTGATTGCATAAATATGTGACCAAAGAAAACATCCTCATCCAACGTAACGGAATACTTTTTGTTGTTATTTTCATGTCTCTAATTTTTTTATTCAAGTTATTTTTCATTACTTCTTTCTGATTAAATTCTAAAACGGGTATAAATTCGCGCATATATATTTATTTACCTATTCCCGACGTTTTAACGCGGTTGCACGCGCTGTGGTCACGGGTAGACGGCGGTGGTTCTGTCTGATTTATATTTATATTGGTAATTGTTGAAGGTGAATTTGGTGAATATCCAGGTTTCTTAAAAAGTTGCCTCAGATCCTCCGATGTACAAAATTTGCATAATGGCAGACCATCTAAGGGTGCTAATCTGTTGTGTCAGTGAAGTAGTTAATGTTGAAGCTGTACTTGCAGTCTTGGAAGATGCACAGCTCGCATATGAGTATAAAGTTCACTCGTCGATCCGCCATGAGTTATAATTATTTTTTAACAAAGATTGCATTTTGATATCTGTCGATCTGCAGAAGCTGTAAAATTATGGCAAACAGCGGTCTGAGGTCGTTTTTTTTTAAACTTATTTTAAACGGATTTTTGAGTACATACTCGTATTAATTAGAAATTAAATAAGTAGCAAAATCTAAATTTAGCGTAAAATTTATAAAAAATATTAGATCTCATAAGTCATAACTTACATTTTTATGTCATATCGTATCCATCCAGTTCTAAAGCACGTACAACACAAAGTCACAGATCAGAGCCAGCCAAAACACTGCTCTCATAACGCGTGCAATTCAACTGCTCACTGTTTGATGACTCGTAACTGCTTCGCCTTGCACCTGAGGTGGAGCGTGTTAGGAATTTTCCCTCCGCTACCGGGTGCCGTGGCGCCTTATAAAATTGGCAAGGACTCTTAAAATGACTTAATTTTATTGTAATTACAGCTAAGTCGTTAAAAATTTAAAATATTATATCTATTTGAAAATTTCGAAATAATATGAATGTGTGTTTGTGCGGCAGTGATTGTCTATTGCAATGAGTTTTGTACTAAAAATAAAACAAAATCACTAATACCGGGATCCCGGTATTAGACATTTCAATACCGGTGTTGAAAATGTCTAAAACAGTCCGGGATCCCGGTATTAGCCAATACCGGGATCCCGGTATTGGAAGCCCTAACTTTGTGTATGTGTGTCAAAATATTTAATAAACTGCCAAACTATTTAAAAAATTTACAATCAAGGAATTCAAGGCAAAAATTGTTTAAGTGGCTTCAAAATTATAATTTCTATAGTGTTACCGAATATTTACAAAAAAAACATTAAAAATGAGAATAATATTATAATTGATAACATTTAATTGACACAAATAATTGTCATTAAGTATGATTGTATAAAACATTTTGAATTTATTGACATTTAGAGTTTTATGACATTTTATTTTAATTTCATAAATTTTTATTCTTTTTATTAATTTTATGAAATATTGAGCAATGTTTTCGTACACCATTTCTCAATGGTAAAATGTGTTGGACGATGTTTATTACTTTAAAATCAATCAATTGTAACCACATTTGCACGAATAAATGATTCTATTCTATTCTAGGGGTTTTTTAACTCCCTACTTGAAGGTAACTTGAATTTTAGGTTGCCTGAGCGCTTGAAAAGAAAAATAGGTACAGTAAAATTAAAGTACTCTTTGTTATATTTTACCCAGTAGCGAGTACTGCTGGGTTAGTTTTATCAAATGGTTTTCTACATTGAGAACGTCTGTAACTAAAGTTTCTTTGCGACTTATTGATGTCTGAATTAATTCTGAAAATTCTTTTAACATCTTGATTTTGTCTATAAAAATACAGTCAAGTAAAGTATAAAATTTTTCTTCAAAAATATCACACATTTAGAAGCCTTTTTTTAATTTTAACCTAGTTCAACCCTCGGCATACCAGGTGAAAATTTGTAACATGCCATACAAGGTGGGGTCTGACATACCCTAACAAAATGGTCGCTGTAATCAGATAGGAATAGGGGTACTTAATTATTATTGCATATTTTTGAAATTGAACATAACCTGAGTAGCACTATATAAAAAAAAATGAAATAGATTAAATGGTTTGTTGAAAAAGGGTAGCAAAAATGCCATCTTCTGACTACTAATTTAGACTTGAGATCACCCTAAGAATTGATAATTACCAATGTTTGTAATTAAACTGACTAAATTTAAAAAAAATTAACAACGATGATACATCTTTAAATTTTTACTTCAATCTCGAGGTAGGAGTTCTTTAGTTCGCCATAATTGCATTTTGTAAATGCTCAAATAACAACAATTCTAAACAAAAACACATCTAGAGCCCTAAAAAACGCACGCACCACTAAACTAATGGTACTTGCCAGTGTAAGAACGTCGCAACTCCAGCTACTGAGAGCTTCAGATTCCGCGCACGAAAATTTTTGAAAATATATCGATTTTTCACCGCCTGGGGCTTATTAGACCCCACCTGGTATGCGGAGGGTTAATAAGGTTAAGCAAATTTTGTTTTTCCTTTATTTATGTTTTCCATGTAACAGGTCATTTTTTCAAAATTTTATAGCCACATTAGTTTTGTATAAGCAAATTGTCATTTATGTTACTTGGACTATTCTCTTCTATTTATTCCTGTGTAGACGAAGTAACACAGCTTTTTACTTAAAACCACCTCAACCTGTGATTGGGAGACCTATTTTACCAACAACACGTTATTGTGACGTTATGTGGTTCAAATAAATAGGTAAAGAAATCGACTATACAAGAAAATCAGTAATTGTATTCATTGCAAATAAACAGCAAAATATCCAGCGACTTAATTGAGTATATTATTTTACCACAGCCAGAACTATTAACAAAACAGTAAAACCATAATCCAAAAAATTTTGATGCTCACCAAATTTCATATTTTTTTATTGCAGAATGTAAGTAAAGCTTTGCTTATTTCCTTTTTTTTTAACAGCCCCAGGTTGAGTTTTAAAGGATCATTTAAAAAATAAAATTAATTGTAAACATATATCAACCGCTCCAAGAGTTAAAAAAAATATGACAAGGGCTTATTTAAGGAGTTGTCAACCACTCCAAGAGATAACAAAAAGAAATAATTAAAAAAAAGTGCCAAACGAAGCCAAATGTTGAAGTCGAAGAAAGAAAAAAAGGAAAAGTAAAGTGTAAAGAGGAGTTTTTACATAAGAAGTTAGTATTTACAGAACTAGCATTTCATACTTTGATGTCCTTAATGTGCCATTTACATAGGGAACCATTAGGATCAAGACATAAACAAGAGGCAAAAGCTTACGTGTGTCTTTGCACATAATGTATCTAGGCGCTAATTTTGCGCTGAAATAGGTACCAGCGTTACTTTGAACATAATTCTTGCACCAAACGGTATTGCCAATAGAATATTCTTTGAAGGAATGACGAAAGTCATAGCGTAGTGAGTTCATCTGGCGAGAAATATGTAGAGCTGTTTCCACCTTGTCAAATAGTGCGGACAAGAGTCCAAGATTATGGGCATAAAGGTCACGTGGCAAGAAGGTTAATTCATCAATGTTAAAGTCATGAGTATAAAGTGACCCACAAGTGATGATCTCGCAACCAAAAGTTAGGAAGGCAGGAGAAAAACCCGTAACGACATTTACAGCATTATTCATTGCAGCTTGGATTTTAGCCAAGTGCAAGTCCCAGGATCTATGATCTTCATTGACTAGGGAAGCTAGTGCCGTGACAATCGTACGATTATATCTTTCAGTAGGATTGACCTGTGGACAGTAGTAAGGAGTAAGACTTTGATAGGGGATCTTATATTTATTAAGTAAGTTACGGAATTCATTAGACTGAAATTGTACACCATTATCAGTAAGAATGTATTGAGGAACACCATGAACGAAAAATAATAAATTCTCTAGTCTTTCAATCACATTAGAAGTGGTAGCGCGTTTAAGTGCAAAGATAAGAGTGTATTTTGTAAATAAGCAATTGACAACCAAAATATACTGATTGCGTGCTCTAGTCATAGGGAATGGTCCCATCAAGTCTAGAAAGATAGTCTGGAAGGGCCTTGAACAGACTTTAGGTTTTCCCATAGGACCGTAAGGTGAGTGATTTGAGTGTTTAAAAGCTAAACACACATTACATAAAGATATGAGCTTGGCTATTTGCTTGAACATACCAGGCCAATAGTAGGTTAAACACAGTTTTTTGTAGGTTTTAAAGATACCAAGATGTGGATTAGAAGGACGACCATGAGCTTTCTTGATAATAGATTGCCTTTAAGAGGGAAGAGAGACTTCCTTCCAAATAAAGTCATTATTTAGAGAGTAAGGAGAGTGAATACAACGGTAAAGTTTACCGTCTTTGAGGGTTTAGTTAGGAAACAATCAGGATTGTTCTGACAACCTAAAAGTAACCTGCTGTAACGTTCTACTTCAGAAGAAATTGAAATAGGGTTGCTCGTTACTGGACAAGCCTGAATGTCTAGAGGAGAAGTAGAGTTCATGTCTGGAGGTTTAGAGCGAAAAAAAAGGTCAGGAACTAAATTATCCTTACATTTCTTGTGTTTAAGAATAAAATTGAAGGTTGGTAAACCATTTTAGGACAGCGTGGTCAGAGTAGACTGTAAACTGTTTACCAAAGTCTAAGTAACAACGCCAGTGTTCAAGAGCCGTGATAACTGCTAATGTCTCACGTTCCGTCGTAGAATAGTTCATTTCGTGTTTATTCAAAGACTTGCTCATATAAGCAATAACAACTTCTTTACCGTTTCGGATTTGAGTAAACAATACCGGTGCTAACCAATACCGAAGTTAGAAGCATCGTAATGAACAGCAAAAGGAAGGTCAAAATCAGGGCAGGCTAGAACTGGGGTAGTTACAAAACATTCTCTAAGTTTAAGGAAAGCAGCGTCTGTTTCAGCATCCCAGACGAACTTAGGAGCGTTCTTAGCTGAAGAAGTAAGTTTATTAATAGGGGCAGAGATAGTACTAAAGTTAGGAATGAAGCGTCGAAACCAGCTACAAGTTTCTAGAAATTTCCTTACTTCCTTACGAGATGTTGGAACAGAATAGTCTAGAATAGCGTTAATGTTAGAGGGATCAGCTCGTAAACCATTAGTATCAACGATGTAACCTAGACATGTAGCTACGGACTAGAATATAGCTACGGTCTCCCCCGCCTGTCGTAAAAGGCGACTAAAGGGGGGCGTAACGGGGGCGCACACAACATCCTTCGTGCCCCAAATGCCAACCTGACCAACGGACGAGGCTCTGGCGACCGAACCGATGGCGGTATATCCATCTAGTACTGGGGTAAATTCACCTGGCCAACGACAGGCAGCAGTGTCGTTGGTGCGACACCCAGTACCTGCGTTCACCAACCCGCTTGCCTAGCGTGGTGAGTATGGGCAATATCCCCCCAATGGCAGCACACCAATATTCACGGCCCCTAGTTCCCGGCCGCCCTGCTATTCCAGGCCACGGCAGCGGCCTTGGTTACGGCAGAGTAGGGGGTGCTAAGAATCTCCGGGTTACGGACGGCTGCCAAAAACTGACCCTGGCGACGTATAACGGACGCAGTCTACGACTGGACGAAAGCTTGGCGATCCTTGAAGCGGAACTAGAAAAGATAAAATGGCACGTGGTTGGGCTATCTGAAGTCCGAAGAGAGGGGGAGGATACGATAACCCTAGACTCAGGCCATTTGTTCTACTTCAAGGAAGGAGACCAGATATCCCAAGGTGGCATAGGTTTTCTTGTCAATAAAGCTCTCCATGACAACGTGGTGGAGTTATCCTGTATATCGACCCGGGTAGCGTACCTTGTACTGAAACTGACTGAAAGATACTCTCTTAAGGTCGTACAGGTATATGCGCCGACGTCGAACAGCTCGGATAATATGGTCGAGGCCCTATATGAAGACATTACCAAGGCCATACACACAACCACCAAGACCCAATTCACCGTTGTCATGGGGGACTTTAATGCTAAAGTAGGGAAACAAAGGCGAGACGATTTGCATGTTGGGCCACATGGATATGGATGCAGAAACCATAGGGGACAGATGCTAGTAAATTTCCTCGAAGCAGAGGGGCTCTTTTGTATGAACTCGTTCTACGAGAAAAAACCCCAAAGGAAATGGACCTGGCGAAGCCCCGATGGCAAGACGAAGAACGAGATCGATTTCATCCTGACGGATAAAAAGCACATATTTAGGGATGTCTCCGTGATCAACAGGTTCAATACCGGAAGTGATCACCGCATGGTTAGAGGCACCCTAAATATCGATTTTAAGCTGGAAAGAAACCGAATGATGAGATCTGTTCTTCGTCCGACACTGCTCCAAGTCGAGAAAGGCTTAGATGCCTTTCAGCTAGAGCTGAAAAATCGTTTTTCCCTACTCGAAACCACAGGCAATATTGACAGGGACCTCGAAAGCGTGGCACGTACAATAAGCGAAGTGGGAGCCAGGCATTTTAAGGGAAAGCGAGCAAGCCGGAAGTCCAAACTTTCAAGCGAGACTTTGGAACTGATGAGAGTACGACGAGAAACGCCGGAGGATGTTTTGTCAGATCCCCAGGCACTCCATAGAAAAATCCGGAAATTGGTGAGACGTGACCTCCGAAGCTCTAATACTCGCCTCATACAGGAGGCGATTGAGCAGAACCGGGGGTCAAAAGTCTTTTCCAAGAACCTGGGAAGGAGTCATCTGACAAAGCTAAAGACCTCGGACGGCAAAATCGTCACATCAGCTCCGGAGATCCCAGCTGAAATCGAGGACTTCTACGGCAAATTATATGCTTCGCGAAACCCGAAGCCTCCACCCGACGCCAACGATCCACGTGCCATGCTTACACGCCACTTCACCGACGATCTCCCAGATATAGACGAAGACGAAATTGCGGCGGCTCTCCGACAGCTTAGCAATGGGAAGGCTCCCGGCGAAGACGGAGTAACCTCAGAGCTCCTGAAGGCAGGAGGAAGACCGGTAGTCAAGGAGCTCAAAAGGCTTTTCAACTCCGTAATAACCAGTGGGACTACCCCGGAAGCGTGGAGCAGGGGCGTGGTAGCGTTGTTTTTCAAGAAAGGGGACAAAACTCTCTTGAAAAACTATAGACCGATTACGCTCCTGAGCCATGCCTATAAGCTGTTTTCGAGAGTCGTCACCAATCGTCTGGCCGCTAGATTTGACGCCTTCCAGCCACCGGAACAAGCAGGGTTTCGCAAAGGCTTTAGTACCGTAGACCATATCCACACAGTAAGGCAGGTTATGCAGAAGTGCGAAGAGTATAACCAGCCACTGTGTCTAGCTTTTGTGGACTACGAGAAAGCCTTCGACTCAGTCGAGACCTGGGCAGTTCTGGAGTCCTTGCAGCGTTGCCAAGTCGATTGGCGATACGTGGAGGTGCTGAGAAGCCTATATAATATGGCAACGATGACAGTCCAAGTACAAAACCACCGTACAAGACCAATCCAATTGCTCAGAGGTGTTAGACAGGGGGATGTCATATCCCCGAAACTGTTTAACAATGCTCTAGAGGACGTCTTTAAGACGCTAGATTGGAATGGACTGGGCATCAATGTCAACGGCAAATTTCTATCGCACCTCCGCTTCGCTGACGACATAATAATCTTGGCAGAAACACCACAAGTCCTGCAAGAAATGCTGCACAGCCTTAACGCTGCCTCGAGACGTGTCGGCCTTGGGATGAACTTGGACAAGACCAAGGTCATGTTCAATGATAATGTCGTGTCCAGGCCGATCTCTGTTGACGGTGTTACGCTCGATGTTGTTCAGGAATACATATACCTCGGGCAAGCGTTGCAGTTAGGTAGAGACAACTTCGAGCGGGAAATCACCAGAAGAGTGCAGCTTGGCTGGGCAGCATTTGGGAAGCTGCGTCATATCTTTTCGTCGCCACTCCCACAGTGTCTAAAGACCAAGGTCTTTAATCAATGCGTCCTACCAGTCATGACCTACGGAGCCGAAACGTGGAACATGACAGTGAGGTTGGCCCACCGATTGCACGTCGCTCAGCGAGCAATGGAGCGCTCCATGCTCGGGATCTCGCTAAGGGATAGAATCCGAAACGAGGTCATCCGACAGAAAACCAGAGTGATGGATATTATCCAAAAGTGTAGCAAGCTGAAGTGGCAGTGGGCTGGCCATGTCTGTCGCAGAACCGACGAGCGTTGGAGTAGACAGGTTCTCGAATGGAGACCACGTCTTGGCAAACGTAGTGTAGGACGCCCCCCAGCCAGATGGTCAGATGACCTAAAGAAGATAGCGGGTAGTGGCTGGATGAAAACAGCGGAGGATCGTGCAAAGTGGCGCACCTTGGGGGAGGCCTATGTTCAGCAGTGGACTACAATAGGCTGATATGATGATGATGATGTAACCTAGATATTTAAGCTCGCTTCTAAAGAATTTGCTCTTTCCAAAGTTGATGGTTAGTTTAGCCATCGAAAGTTTCTCAACTACTCTCAGTAGAAGGGAGATATGTTCCTTAAAGGTCTCGTTTATGACAGCAATGTTATCTAAATAACAGAATATTTTGTTTTCGAACTCTGGAGGGAACAATCTGTCCATCAATCGTTGCTGAGTAGCTGGAGCGTTAGTAAGTCCGAAGGGCATAACAACGAATCTATACATTCCTCTACCGGGTACATAGAAAGCAGATTTATAGCTATCAGCTGGATCCAAAGGGATTTCCTAGAAGGCTTTAGCAATGTCAATGCTAGAAAGGTATTTAGCATTCTTAAGGTTGTCCAAAATTTCATTTATGAAAGGAAGGCTGTAGGCATCACGACGGGTAATAGCTTTGAGTATTCTGCTATCGAAACAGAAACGCCATTCACCGTTAGACTTAGGCGTGATAAGGACAGGAGTCCTTATCAAGTCATTTTTCAATGACTTTCCAGGCTAACATCTTGTCAACCTCATCGATCAAGGCTTTCTGTTTCTCAGGAGAGAGTATATAGCATTTCTGCTTGATCGGAAGAGCATCTCCGGTATCAATCCTGTGAGTAATAAGACCAGTGCGACCAAGTTCACCCTTGCTTTCAAATGAGATATCCTTAAAGCGTTGGATAATACTGTCTGCAATAACCTTTTGAGAATCACTAAGATTAACAATGGTAAGACCTTATCAGTCTAACCCTTATTAAGAGAACATGAGTTAAATTTGTTAGTTAAAAGTAATAAATATATTGGCTTTAGATTAAATTTATTCCAAAAGTTAATGCCTAAGATAAAGGATGGAAACATTTCAGTGAATACGTAGGCTCTAATGATATGGCAGTGATCATTAAAAGTTATAGGAAGATCGAAGTAACCAAGAGATTTTACTTCATGACAATTTGCCGTAGCAACAATAATAAGGTTTGACTTGAACAACTCAAAACCTAGTTTTAAAATTTCAAGATGAGAATTATTGTCTAAGATGGTGATAGAGCTGCTGCTGTCGAGAAGCGCAGAAAATAAGTTGTGATCAATTTCGTTCTTGTAGAAAACTGAAGATATTATATAGCAACCTAAGAAGGTTTTAATCGTCAATAACCATTTACCCCAGTCAGCTTTATCAAATAGTTTAGGATTCACGTTAGAATTTAGTTTTTTGAGTTAGAATTATAGGTAGGGTTACATATAGGGCAATTAGGGAAAATTACACCTTTTAGACCGCATTTGAAACAAATGGGTATCCTAGGTTGTTTGCAAGCTTTTAGAGAGTGATCATTAGTTCGACAACGAGGACAATGTTGATAAAATGCAGAAGGTACGTAAGTAGCGTTAGTTGATAATGTAGAATCCAAGATAGGAGTACGTGAGGTAACCTCAGAAGGTTAAATATTAGTAGACAAGCTAGGAGATTGTGAAGAAGTAGCATTTACCGCTTTCCTATTTTGAAAATTAGGTTTAAAAGATGAGAAATTAGTTTTAAAAGAAGAAGGATTAGTGTTAAAAGAAGAGGGATTAGCATTAAAAAAGTTAGATAGTTTAGAAGAAACTGGAGGTCTATAGTTAAACTCTGAGACCAGAGGGTTATTATCAGACTTTGGTTCTTTAAAATTCCGATCCTTATCAATAAATTCCTCGTATTTCCGGCAAGTAAAGATAAGATAATCGATAGAATTTACGTTAACCAAGGCTAAATAGATAGAATAGCAGGGAAGTATGTTACGTTTAAGAATGTCTTGTTGTTCTGTCTCAGATATTTTCTTAGTCAGTCTTGAAAACATTCCATTCATCAACGAAATGTAAATAATAATATTCTCATTAGAGCCTTGAGTGCGATTTCGAATTGCAGTTAGAATTCTATTGTCGCAATCGTATTCGCTAAAGTCCTGAACTAAAGAGTTTGTAAAGTCGGACCAAGTCAAAGCTGGATTCCTAGTAAGCTAAAAAACGGAGCCAATGGAGAGCGTTACTAGAAAGTAATTCCGAAGCATGTTTAATTAATGACTCTTTAGGAATACCCCGAGAAGTTTTAAACTTCTCCAATATTAACAAAAAAGACTTAGGGCAAGAATCACCAGAATAGGAAAATTTCCTCAATTCGCCTAAAGATTTAGTGTAAGAATGCAAATTAGAATGGGAATATCCTTTGAAGGCTGGTTCCTAGGTGAGGGAACGCAGTCATCTGTTGAGAGTTCCTGAAGAGAGGGGTGAAATTCCTCCTCTTTTGAAATAAAGTTTTTTAATTGGGTTTCTAGCGCTTTAAATCGCTGGCGAAGAGAATAAAGTCTCCCAAGGCAAGTGTGTCATCGTCACAACTGTCGATGTCGATACGTTGAAACCTATAGAAAATATGATTTATATAAGTTTGGATCTTTGGAACGAATTGCTCTTTACCTAGATCCAACTTGAGTTCAGCGTATTTAAGCGAGTGATCTAATTGATCAAGATCAATAGCGATGGGTAGTAGAGAACATTCAATCTCTTCAGAAAAAAATATGAGAAAGTTGTATCAATTGTTGATGGAGACGCGGCACAGTAGGAGCCAGTTTTTCATTACGGATTTTAACCTCGTATTCGGCTTCCGCTTTATTTAATAGAGTGCAATCAATACGACGTGCCATATTGCAGATTTACAAAGAAAATTAGAATAAAATAAAATAAGTTTAAGTAATAGTATAGTAGAATAAGTCCGAAAAGTAGAAAAACAGTCATTAGTTAAAGAACAGTCGTTAAAATTGAAGAACAGTCAGTAAAATTAAAGAATAGTCGGTAGAATTAAGATAACATAAGTTAAAGTTAGGAGAAAAAAACCGGCCAAGTGCGAGTCGGACTCGCGCACCGAGGGTTCCGTACAAACCTGCAAGGTTTACAAAGTTCGTTCATTACGACAATCGAGTCATAACTATGGTATTTTTATTGCAAAATGAAATTCATAACATTACAATGGGGAAAGATGGAGGAGCATAAATTTAAGACAAAGATCTCTTTATCGTTTAAGTAATCCTTTATTTTATATTAACACATATCATTTATCTATAATATAACTGAAACACTTATACTTAAGTTTATATTTATTAAAAAATATATATTTTGTAATGTAACTAAAAATTTAAGGTTTTCGGAATTTTTCCTTTATGTGTGCTATAAAACGTTGCTTCATGCCAAATTTCAAGATTCTAGGTCGACTGGAAGTACCCTTTAGGTTTTGATTCCCTTGCGAGTACTTGCGAGTTTCAAAATATGCAGCTTAAATTGCTGTTTCTTTTGATTGCGTTGACATAGAAGTTTGATTTTGTTACAGCTTAAAGGTATTATAGACCTGAGTATTTGGTATGAATTTCAATTTAATACCTCTACGCGTTTATGAGGAAATGGGTAGTAAGTTTAAAATTATTAAAAAAAAATATATTATGTGATGTAACTAAAAATTTATGGTTTTCGTAATTTTTCCTTTATCTATGCTATAAGACGTTGCTTCGTACCAAATTTCAAGATTCTGAGTTTACGGGAAGCAGCCTGTAGGTATTGATTCCCTTGCAAGTGTCGAAAATTTGCGGCATAAACGGCTGTATCTTTTGATTGCGTTGGCTTAGAAGTTTGATTTTTTCACAGCTTCAAGGGACAGTAGACTTGAGTAATTGATATAAATTTCAGCTTCATACCTCCACGCGTTCCTGAGAAAAAGGGTCTTGACAGACGGACGGACGGACGGACAGACGGACAACAAAGTGATCCTATAAGGGTTCCGTTTTTTCCTTTTGAGGTACGGAACCCTAAAAATAACATTTGATAAAAATAATGGCACAGTTTAAGTTTGTTATTATTTAACAGGTTGTGTTTTTTACATCACGTATAAATTATTTTAAGGTAAATTGTTAAAGATGATTTACAATTGAAATATTTTTTAATTTAAAAGGTTTGTATTTTTTTTTAAATATCAAGTTACTTTATTTAAAGTAGGTGTTTTTTTTAAAAATCAAATTGTTAAAAATTATTAACAATTTAAAAATTTAAAAAATTGTTAGACATGAACATTAAAACTAAGTTAAAATAAGCACTAAAATCTAAGTTTATAAATCTTATATATTAAACTAAGTATTACAATATTAAACGAAGAATTACAAGTCTAGAGCCAATAGTGTAGTTAGGGTAACTCACTTAGGTACGAGAATGTCTCTTTAACCAAAATGTTAGTTTTTTGCACAATGTCCTTTATACCAAAAAGACACCTTTTCTCACAATGTCCTTAAACAAAATGAAAAAAGTTGTGTAAGGTAAAATATGTGTAGGTAGAGAACAAGAGTAGATAAATAATAGATAGAATAATTAGAATAATGTGTAGTAGAATTAGTGTTATAGTGTTAGTAGTAAGTACTTAGTAAGTAAGTAAGTAGTAGGTACTGTAGAGGTTCTATTACCTCTACGTTTATCATCTCCTTGTAAGGCCTTTAGCCGATGGTTCCTACTTTAAATGATTGGGGTCATTTCGCGCCTTTTATAAATAACTGACGTAGTCCCTTCCGCGGCTTTGGCCGTGAAGGTCAGGTTTTCCTTCTAATAAATGAAGTCAACCATATAATTGTGTTTCGTGTTTGTCGAACCGGTCACCAGCTCCCTCAGAGCTACGCCACATGGTGGATGCTGCGGTCTTAAAAATCCAGGAACGCGGAAGTCGCGAGTGTTAAGAACAAATTAATGGTCATTTTTGTGTTGCAGTGTAGTTGCAGCCTCTGACCGAATTATTTTATACTAAACCGATGCGATTTCGTGCAATTTGAAGGACGAAGTGAGAAGGAAGCGATGTTATAAAGAAGATTTTGTTATTGGATGCGATGAAAAGGAATAATACTAACGTGATCGATTTAAATAATTATAATTTCGAGTAAATAATGCGAATAATGAATATGCGCCGTTGTGACAGTGATACTTTTCTTCAGAAAATGATGAAAATATATTCCTGTTTTCTAATGAAGAATTTGTATAAGAACGAAGCAAGGAGGAAGAGAAGAATAGAATAGAATATATGTGTGATGAGAATAAGAGTTCATAAAAGACGATTATCTTGTAGTTAGTGAAGTAATATGGTTTCGTAGATAGTACTGTAGATAGTGATCAAATAGTGATATTATCTGAGTTATCCCCTTAGTGATTGTTATAAATGGTGAAAGAATGTGGTTATTTTATGGAAGTTTCTATGATATTACCTAGTAGCATACTATTTTTTAGCGGTAGGATGTGTTAATTTGTGTTTTTCTTTTCAGTTATTAACAGAAAATTCATTTTCAATTTTTATAAATTTTCAATTCATTTTTTTCTATTATTTGGTTACTATGACAATTTTATTTTGAATTTGAATTTGATGTTTTCTATAATTCAATATGACAGTTGCCAAAAGCTAAAGTTTTCACAATGACTTTTGTTGACATTGTTGTCTTACAATGTTTACAAACATGATTGTTTATACTAATACTTTTTTTATGATTTTCATGTATGTTGGAGAGAAAAAATACTTTCAAAATAAGTATACAATGAAGACAACGTCGATATAATGAAACAAATATGAACTTTGAAGTGTCGTGAATTATAAAAATATTGTGAATTAGCGTAGGGAGTGAACGCGACATGGAATTGTTCCATCTGTGATCTGCAAACCCATATAAGTCCGTAGGACCTTGGGGTGTCTGCATAAGACATAAAGGACGAGGAGGGAGGACTTCCGTTCGCGCTCATACTCATTAGCTTTCGCGTAAATATCTTTATCCCGTTATAGGTCCAGATTTACATAACTTTTTCAAAACTTTATATAAATGTGCTTCTTGGTTAAAGTTTAGGCGAGCTGTCGCATAGTTTTTTGTTGCGGTTTTTGTATGCGGGAGTTAGAAAGTATATGTCCTTTACTTTCCGAAATTTAGATGATGTTTCCTTCTAACTAGTTCTTAGTAATGACCTGCTCGGATCCTCAGATTGTCTGTCGTCCGCCACAGGTAGGCTAGGAGGCCAGAGCAACGGAAGGATATTGAAATTTTCTCGCCTGCGACAAAATTTATCCTCACCGGGGGGGATGTAGAGGTTCTATTACCTCTACGTTTACCATCTCCTTGTAAGGCCTTTAGCCGATGGTTCCTACTTTAAATGATTGGGGTCATTTCGCGCCTTTTATAAATAACTGACGTAGTCCCTTCCGCGGCTTTGGCCGTGAAGGTCAGGTTTTCCTTCTAATAAATGAAGTCAACCATATAATTGTGTTTCCTGTTTGTCGAACCGGTCACCAGCTCCCTCAGAGCTACGCCACAGTACTTAGTAAGTAGTAAGTATAAGTAAGTAGTGTTAAGAGCAAATCGATCAACGACACAATTGGTACAACACTAACAGTCCACGCGGTGTGGCGCAACACTACACGGCACTTTTGACAGATCGTTTTCGCGCGTAGATCTGTGTGTATTTGTTCTCGCATTCTAATTTGTAAAATATCGAATTAAAAGGACTGTTTAATAAGTAAAAGGTGTTTTAGTTTAACAAATTCAGAAGTGAAATGAACCTGTAAATACAATAGTCAACAAAGAACTTTGATAAAAGAAGAAAATTTCAATGTTAAACTGAATGTTAAACTTCAACAAAAAGGGTGTCGGAAAAAGGGCAGCCCGCTTCCCCATTTTTAGTTTTGTCTTTCAGTTTTCAAGGTTATCGATTCATTGAAAACGCAATTAAGAAATGCAATTTAAACTTGAGAAAAGGCATGGCCAAGACAGCATGAGTGATGTTTCGCATCTGCAATCACACAAACTTATGATTGCACACTAAATCAGGACGGTACAGCTGGATAAGTATAACATAATAATAATAATAATAATAATTTCTTTATTTGCATAAAACATGGTAGTTATAAAAGATCTTAAAAATAACTTAAAGTACTGTGACATGTTTTGCCAACCTTTAAAATTAGCATGCAAAAACATAAGTTTAATTTACAGTCATCTGGCTACTATTATAATATAAGAAAAAAAAAAGTAAGTCAGTATTAAAAAAAAAATTGATTAAACATTTGTAAATCAGTAATAAAATAACTGTATAAATTTGATGTCAAAAATATTGAATTTGGTAAAACCATGTCAGAATTAAGATAAAATTAGAATGTAATAAAATAACTGGATAAATTGGATAAATGTCAAAAAACTATAACTGGGTAATGTCAAAAAAATAGTGAATTTGTTAAAAACATGTCAGAAATTAAGATAGATAATGTCAATACATGCACCCATAGAATTGAATAAATGATTAAAGATTAAAATAAAATGTCAACACATATCAATGTTACAATTTAGGTAAGTACATCATATGAGACGAGAGTCAAAAAATTCCTTTAGGGTGTAAAAACATTCAACACACAACACTTCTAACAGTTCTCTTTTGAATTTTAGGTATAATGTGCAAATACCTAACATTGTGTTTTGGTAAGAATATTCAGTTATTTACTGTCACTCAGTACATTTAATTTTATGTAAGTGCCACACACATAATATTCTAGTAGTAAATGATAATGTTTTGTTAGTTCTGCGAAGATTAGGAAGTGACAAGATTGAGTTACTCGGTGAACTCACTGAGGTTACTTACCTATGATGTTATTTTATTCTGATATCCACAAAGGATAAAACCATAACTTCATATGTGAAAGTGTGTATGCTGTCAACATGTTATAACAGTAGAGGATCAATTTAAATTGTTATCAGCATAACAATCAGTTGAATTTCACCTATAAAGACTTATTGGGGTTGAATAAATAAATTATTTCATTAAGTATTCAATATGAACCCTATCACTATCACTAAACAAGGATGTTGTGAATGTTTCAATAGCTTACTTGAGACATTCTGAAGGAATAATATCTAATAGAGAGAGGTACAAACTATGGCAAAATCAGGTATGCAAGTTTGTTCTAATTTCACCTTTATTGCAAACTAGCTGATGCCCGCAACTTCGTCTGCGTGTTGTATGTATTTTTATAGACCGAGTTTGTACTTTGACATAACTACAGATACATGAATTGCCGTTTTTAGGGTTCCGTAGTAATCTACGAACCCTTATAGTTTCGCCATGTCCGTCTGTCCGTCTGTCCGCGGGTTTTCTAAGAAACCCTTGGTACTATAGAACTGAAATTTGGCATGGTTATACATATTAATCACGCCGACAAAACTGTAGAGTAAAACCTTAGAAAAAAAAATTTTTTCGGGTGTCTCCCATAGACGTGAAAGGGCGATGATTTTTTTTTTCTCGCCAATATCATCGAGTGGGGTGTCATAGAATAGCTTTTTAAAAGATAGAAGGGTTTTACAAAGAACGTTTTTCGATTTAGCACTCTGTTTGCGAATCATAAATTTTTAAAGTGAAAATTTTTGTCAAACACAAGTGTCCCCCCCCTCTACCAGCTAAACGATTGTTTCTAAAAATGTGAAAAAATTCACAGAGGTAGCATATACATCAAATTTAAAAGGAAAATTATAAAACATAAGTTGGCCCTTCAAGTTTGCGAGAAATGGTAGACCAAGTGCCAAACATTGTTGGGATTAATAAGAATATATTTACTAACTAGCTGATGCCCGCAACTTCGTCTGCGTGTTGTATGTATTTTTATATAGACCGAGTTTGTACTTTCAAATTCAAATTCAAATATATTTGAAACACAACTACAGATACATGAATTGCCGTTTTTTATTAAAGCAACTATTTCGTTCATATTTTCGTTATATGAACGAATAGCAACTATTTCGTTCGTATAAGGAAAAGCAATTTCTAAAAATATTTTTTATTTGAAAACTTGGCTAACTATGTCATATAAGGTTGATACTTAATACATTACTTTGGATCTAAAAACAAAGCTCAAACATAGTTGTTTCCTCTATCGGTTATATTTTCTATACCATTGTTACTGCTTTTGATAGATTAAGGTCCGTATTATAGAACGCGACTCAGACTCTGATCTATACTTAAGTAGCAGTCGTTTTTGTTATTTTGATACTGAGAGAGATAGACAATCAACACTTAACACTTGAGTCTCCTTTAGTGGTGCCTCTAAAACATCTTTAAAATTTTTTATGTTGTCTTAACAATCCCACAAAAAGTGGTTAATTAATATTGTATTTCGCGTTTCTGTGAAAAACGTAAGGATTTTGTACTTATATAAAAAAACAATTTTGATAAAATAAAAATATGTGGAGTAAAAATTTACGAAAATTTTATGTTGAAAGACCTATTACTTAGGTAAGTAGGTACAATAAATGGCACACGAATTCCTAAGTGCTAAATACGGACTTAGTTTTGATTTTCAGAGGAATAGAAGTTTCTAAAACAGGTCACCTATGTCAGTATCTAAGACAACCCCCGTGCATTTGAGATTTCAGCTAGCACGCTGCTTTTATTGTGCTTTGCGATAATTGTGTAAAAATGATTCAATAAAAACATAAATTTAAGATAGAAATGACTAAGCTTTTCCCTTCAATGGACATTTGTAGAAATAAGCAAAGGTGTCAGTGCTTGATCCAAACTAAGAAACTTATTAGAATAGTAATATTATAATATTTATCCAGGGCTTATATACGCAATACTACGCTTGATGTAAACTAAAATAAAAAATCAATAAATAGCCCTTATTTCATGTCAGAACATCAAAGCCATAGATCAAACCTATAGACCATATTCCGTTTTAATGAAACAAATGTCAATTGTCAGTTTCTATTGAGTTTCCCGCCTTTAAAAATAAGAAATGCATTGAAAACACCGGCTGTACGACCATAGATTCCTTTGCTTAAAAATAAAAAATAAGCCGTTTATTGTTTTCAAAAAGTGATATCCTTGAATAATGTCATTTAGTTTCTCCGACAGGGCCGAATTAAGATTTTAAGACTAAATACTTAATCAATATGCTGTATGCAATATGCTGAGTCAGCGCCAATTTGATTGGCATGATACAGATAACACGGTGTAAAATAGTTTTATGAAATTATTTGTTTCTGTTTCTTACTCTGTTTACTTCATTGTTTGCTTGCTGATTCATGTTTACTTGTATGTTTGTTGTTTGTCTATTACTGTGTTGAGCTATTTTATGTCAATTGAATAAAGTGTCAATCTATCTATCTATCATAAAATCAATTACTTAGCACTTCACACTGTAACTTTCTGGACTAAAGTTTCCCTCGTATCGTTTGTTTGCCCAAACCGGAAATCGAACCCAGAAACCGTCGATTCACAGGCTGTGTAACTCTACCACTCAACCAAACTTCTCGACAAAAAATTAAGAAAGGATCTATTATACAAAATATCTCATAAATCTCAATCCGGTCCTTTTATCAAATGCTACGTACTCATAGACATAGAAAAAATAAGTTAAATATCAACAGTCTCCCTAGACAGACCTTCAGGACAGGTCTGTTTGACCTACAAAAAGGTCAAACAGACCTTTTTGTATGAAAAATTAAGCAATATCTCTATATTGCTCTCTATATTGCAATATCTCTATATAAGTATATTGCTTAATTTTTCATACAAAAAGGTCTGTTTGAGAAGCTATAAAAGCATACTCGAGACACATGGAGGGATATAATGTTAAGATGAGTGTTAAACCTGAATTTTCAATTCCCGTCAATGAATTTTGTTTAAATTAATTTTTTTTTAAACGTGACGTAAACGAAAACAAAAATGCACTTTTTTCTGCTTTTTGTATGAAAATGGTGGAATTAGCGCAATTTTTTTTTCATTTTAGTCACGTTTTCACAAATTTCAAGAAAAATTAAATTCATTGATAAAAATTGAAAATTCATGTTTGGCACTTGCTCATCTGAAAATTATGTCACTCCGTGTATCTCCAGTATGGTATTATAGCTTCTCAAACAGACCTCTTTTGTATGAAAAATCATGCAATATCCCTAGACAGTGTTGATGTGTATATTTTTCTTCTATGTTTGGCGTAAATAATAGAAAGAACTTGAGAAACATTGTATTTGCCTATTCCATTCAAGGGTTGCCCTTGATTTTGATGGGATTCCATCAGATCCTGAATTGGTGACAATAGGACCACTTCTAGAGTATACTCTTTCAAACAAAAAAAGAATTTTGAAAATCGGTCCAAAAATGGCGCAGAAATCGGTGAACATACATAAAATAAAGATATACAATGGTTTAAGATTTCGTAGTTTTCCTTTCATTTAATTTACCAAGTTTGTTAGAAAGATTTCATCCTTTTAATTGACCCTAAAGATCGACGCAATAAAAGTACAGGGTATTCTTACAGATTTTAGTCGGTTCGATTCCCGGTTGCGGCAAGCGAATTTTCAAAAATTCTTGAATGCAGTTTTCTTTATTTTCAAAAATAAAGGAATGTTTTCTTTGAGTACAATTTTCTATCTACAGTATTAAGAGTACTTTCCCTTCAGGTGGCATTACAAAATTCCACCCTGTATACAGTCGAACATAAAACCTCCTCCTTTTTGGAAGTCGGTTAAAAAGTAATTCAAGTGATACAGTGTATCCGCTCCGATCCAGCGGCAGTGTTTCTCGCCGTCATAGTTCTTCGTAAACAAAACACTATCGGCTTACGGAGAATGAGAGAAGTAAAGAAATATAAATTGAAGACATAGCTAAGAAATACATATATTGAAGACCTGGCTGTATGGATGCAGATTCCTTTGCCTTTCTCGAAAGAGATAAATTTAAAAAACAACATGTCCATGCTTTTAGCCCATATATATGTCAAAAATACGTTGATCTCTATGGTATGAGTAAAATGTACTGAAAAACACCTAGCTTTGAATTTTTTCAGGGGTTTTTGTTGTTGGTTATATATTTACTGGCTAAATTTCGAGATTTTATGTAGCCTAAATGTTGACCGGGGATATAAGGTACCACCATGCAAAATTTCATTTAAATCGGTCCAACAGTTACGAAGATTAGCCCGTGCAAACAGACAAACAGACAAACAGACAAACAGACAAACAGAGAAACAAAAAAATCTAAAAAAATCGGGATTTGTTTTATTTCTCTTCTTACATCCCCCTGACTCGGTTTTTAGCATTTTTTTTCTATGTACAGAAATTCGACCTCTACAGTTTTATTATATTATAGATATTAGATCTTTGGTACTACAGAGCTGCAATTTGGCATGTTCATACATATTGATTGCGCCGACAAATAGAAAAAATAAAATTAAGTAAAAAAAAATTTTTCGGGTGTTTCCCATACATGTGAAAGGGCGATGGTTTTTTTTTCTCGCCGATATCATCGAGTGGGATGTCATGGATAGTTTTTTAAAAGATAGAAGGGGTTTACTACGAACGTTTTTCGATTCAGCAGTCTGTTTGCGAAAAATTAATTTTAAAATGAAAAAAAATGTTAAATATTTCACGAGCATTTAGCATTTACGACGAAGTTCAGCCTAATCCAAAACAACTGCCATACAAAGTTCCACGCTAAAAGTGAGGCAAGGTCGAAAGCCAAGCTGTAACATTGACATTTCATGTGTCGTTATAGGTTTTTGGGGGTGTTAATTCCGAAAATGACATCAAAATTATACACAATCGCCACGCGACCTGCTCGTTAGCACCAGCTCGAAATTATTCCTAACAATACTTTTGTTGCTAAAAAAATTAAATAAAAAATTTAAATAAAAAAAAATTCGCGCTCGCTTCGCTCGCGGATTAAATACTTCCATTCTGTTGTATTTAGCCCAAAACCAATGTTAGTGTCCTACCAGCTAAACGGTTGTTTCTAAAAATGTGAAAAATTTATCGTTGGTAGAATATATAACAAAATTAAAAGAAAAACTATCACACATAAGTTGGCCTTTCAAGTTTGCGAGTGATAGTCGACCAAGTGCCAAAAGTTTTTGGAATTAATAAAAATATGTTTACAAGGTATTAATATGTTTACATATTGACATTTTAGGTGTCGTTTAATAGGTTTTTGGTGATGTTAATTACGAAAATGACATAAAAAGTATTTTATCAGCAGGTCTATATTATTTCTAATAATATTAAAAAAAAAAAAATTTTTTCGCTCGCTTCGCTCGTGAATTATATAATTTCATAAGGTTGTATTTACACCAAAACTAAAGTTATTTCTGAAACTACAAACTCTTTAATACATTTGTTTTTTAAACTATACTATTTGGAGATTTTAACATCGACTATGACTAGTGATGAACGATACTTAGTCTTTTAAGGCTTTTAACAAAGACTCGCCTTATTTTTGACGCCTCACGACTGATTCAGTCTTTTAGTTCCCAACCTTTAGTCATAAGACTAGCTTTTTTAGTTGAAGTCTTTTAACGTAAAAAACTGAGCTGTTACTTAAACAGCTTAAAGGATTTAAAAGACTGGCGACTCATTATCTGGGAAGTCGACAGTCGTAAGGTATGTGTTGATAGAATGTAAATATCTCATTTTATCTCCTTGTCAAATGTTATCAAAATGTATTTAGTGGTTTAGGCGTTAATTATTCCTTTTGGTTAATAGGTTACAGAAGAAATATTGAATATCACACACAAACTGCGGTGCGATCCCTTTAACATAAAAGAACTTGAGTCGTTTAAGATTTTTAAAATTAGCTGGAGTTGGTTAAGTCTTTTAGTATTTTGAAAACAACTCGAGTCGTTTCAGTTTTTAATCTTTTAATAAACTACTAAGTCTTATTAATAAAAACTCGAACTTTCAGTCTTAATTTTAGAGTCAAGTCCTGTAAGATGGAGGCGAGTCTTTTTAATAAGCCTTGAAAGACAGTCTCTTTCATCTCTAACTATGACTAACGATAGTACACCCGTTTTAAATGAATACGTAATGTAAACAATTTTTATACAACCATTTGCATCCACGCGAGGTGGTTATTAAACAGATGATTTATTTTTCCTTGTGGCGCTGGAATCTATATTACTCCTTTAGTTACCTTCTTTCTTTGTGACCTCGTTTTTATTAGACATTATTAGCAATTCAACCGTCCATATGCTCGTAGAATTAAGAAGCCAGCTGCATATTTGAACCATGCTGCTACGGAACCCTACAATGCGCGTGTCCCGACACGCTCTTAGCCGGTTTTTATTTATTGAAGCAACTATTTCGTTCATATTTTCGTATATGAACGAATAGCAACTATTTCGTTCAAATAAGTAAAAGCAATTTCAAAAAATATTTTTTATTTGAAAACTTGGCTAACTTAGTCATATAAGGTTGATACTTAATACATTACTTTGGATCTGAAAACAAAGGTCAAACATAGTTGTTTCCTCTATCGCTTATATTTTCTATACCATTGTTACTGCTTTTGATAGATTAAGGTCCGTATTATAGAACGCGACTCAGACTCTGATCTATACTTAAGTAGGTAGCAGTCGTTTTTGTTTTTTTGATACTGAGAGAGATAGACAATCAACACTTAACATGAGTCAGTGGTGCCTCTAAAACATCTTGTTGTCTTAACAATCCCACAAAAAGTGATTAATTAATATTGTATTTCGCGTTTCTGTGAAAAACGTAATGATTTTTTACTTATATAAAAAATCAATTTTGATAAAATCAAAATATGTGGAGTAAAAAATTTACGAAAATTGTATGTTAAAAGACCTATTACTTAGGTAAGTACAATTAATGGCACGCGAATTCCTTAGTGCTAATCACGGACTTATTTTTGATTTTCCGTGGAATAGAAGTTTCTGAAACAGGTCACCTATGTCAGTATCTAAGACAACCTCCGTGCATTTGAGATTTCAGCTAGCACGCTGCTTTTATTGTGCTTTGCGATTATTGTGTAAAAATGATTCAATAAAAAATTAAATTTAAGATAGAAATGACTAAGCGTTTCCCTTCAATGGACATTTATAGAAATAAGCAAAGGTGTCAGTGCTTGATCCAAACTAAGAAACTTATTAGAATAGTAATATTATAATATTAATCCATGGCTTATAGACGCAATGCTACGCTTGATGTAAACTAAAATCAAAAAATCAATAAATAGCCTTATTTATAGATCAAACCTATATAGACCATATTCATAATGGATTTAATAAAACAAATGTCAATTGTCAGTTTCTATTTAGTTTCCCGCCTTTAAAAATAAGAAATACATTGAAAACACCGGCTGTACGGCCATAGACTCCTTTGCTTAAAAATAAAAATAAGCCGTTTTATTGTTTTCAAAAAGTGATATCCTGAAGATTGAATAATGTCATTTAGTTAGGGCCGAATTAAGATTTGAAGACTAAATACTTAATCAACTTCGTTCTTATTAACACTGTATTAAGTATTTAGTTTTGGTTCGTTAAAAAAGTGCAGAATAGCCGAACTATTAATGGGGAAGCTGACAAAAGTTTCGATATTTTAGATATTATACGCCTATAATCCTCGTTGGAGTAACATAAGTCACATAACTTTACATGTCATGAAAATTTAAAAAATGGCATATTGTTTATGAGTATATAATACGTTGTCTAAATTTTGCAATGCACGGATGGCCCCAACTCAGGTTACCACACGCGTGCACTCTGTGCTGTTGTGATAAGAGCGGTTTTGTAATGAAAATGGAGTAACCTGATGCGCTGGCCTCTGTACCAACAATGCGATGTATTTGGTTGGCAGCTGGCACATTCCAAATTTTTTGTTCAGTGCCAGTTCGGCACAGAAGTTTTTGTTTTATTTTTGGATATTTGTGGGTCAGTTACAATAATTTTAATTTCTTCCGACTCATATTCGACGATAGCTCTTAAAAATAACATCTATCTAATTATAGAGCAGCACCCTCAGATTTTCTTTTAAATTACTTTTTTAAAGGTGAATTTATGAAGTTACAAAAAGGTTACCTACAAAGAAAACTCAATAAGTAGCATCATGGCAGAATACCAGCGCTGCAGTCTGGTACTGCAGCAATATGCTGAGTCAGCGCCAATTTACTTAATACATTACTTTGGATCTGAAAACAAAGGTCAAACATAGTTGTTTCCTCTATCGCTTATATTTTCTATACCATTGTTACTGCTTTTGATAGATTAAGGTCCGTATTATAGAACGCGACTCAGACTCTGATCTATACTTAAGTAGGTAGCAGTCGTTTTTGTTTTTTTGATACTGAGAGAGATAGACAATCAACACTTAACATGAGTCAGTGGTGCCTCTAAAACATCTTGTTGTCTTAACAATCCCACAAAAAGTGATTAATTAATATTGTATTTCGCGTTTCTGTGAAAAACGTAATGATTTTTTACTTATATAAAAAATCAATTTTGATAAAATCAAAATATGTGGAGTAAAAAATTTACGAAAATTGTATGTTAAAAGACCTATTACTTAGGTAAGTACAATTAATGGCACGCGAATTCCTTAGTGCTAATCACGGACTTATTTTTGATTTTCCGTGGAATAGAAGTTTCTGAAACAGGTCACCTATGTCAGTATCTAAGACAACCTCCGTGCATTTGAGATTTCAGCTAGCACGCTGCTTTTATTGTGCTTTGCGATTATTGTGTAAAAATGATTCAATAAAAAATTAAATTTAAGATAGAAATGACTAAGCGTTTCCCTTCAATGGACATTTATAGAAATAAGCAAAGGTGTCAGTGCTTGATCCAAACTAAGAAACTTATTAGAATAGTAATATTATAATATTAATCCATGGCTTATAGACGCAATGCTACGCTTGATGTAAACTAAAATCAAAAAATCAATAAATAGCCTTATTTATAGATCAAACCTATATAGACCATATTCATAATGGATTTAATAAAACAAATGTCAATTGTCAGTTTCTATTTAGTTTCCCGCCTTTAAAAATAAGAAATACATTGAAAACACCGGCTGTACGGCCATAGACTCCTTTGCTTAAAAATAAAAATAAGCCGTTTTATTGTTTTCAAAAAGTGATATCCTGAAGATTGAATAATGTCATTTAGTTAGGGCCGAATTAAGATTTGAAGACTAAATACTTAATCAACTTCGTTCTTATTAACACTGTATTAAGTATTTAGTTTTGGTTCGTTAAAAAAGTGCAGAATAGCCGAACTATTAATGGGGAAGCTGACAAAAGTTTCGATATTTTAGATATTATACGCCTATAATCCTCGTTGGAGTAACATAAGTCACATAACTTTACATGTCATGAAAATTTAAAAAATGGCATATTGTTTATGAGTATATAATACGTTGTCTAAATTTTGCAATGCACGGACGGCCCCAACTCAGGTTACCACACGCGTGCACTCTGTGCTGTTGTGATAAGAGCGGTTTTGTAATGAAAATGGAGTAACCTGATGCGCTGGCCTCTGTACCAACAATGCGATGTATTTGGTTGGCAGCTGGCACATTCCAAATTTTTTGTTCAGTGCCAGTTCGGCACAGAAGTTTTTGTTTTATTTTTGGATATTTGTGAGTCAGTTACAATAATTTTAATTTCTTCCGACTCATATTCGACGATAGCTCTTAAAAATAACATCTATCTAATTATAGAGCAGCACCCTCAGATTTTCTTTTAAATTACTTTTTTAAAGGTGAATTTATGAAGTTACAAAAAGGTTACCTACAAAGAAAACTCAATAAGTAGCATCATGGCAGAATACCAGCGCTGCAGTCTGGTACTGCAGCAATATGCTGAGTCAGCGCCAATTTCATTGGCATGATACAGATAACACGGTGTAAAATAGTTTTATAAAATTATTTGTTTCTGTTTCTTACTCTGTTTACTTCATTGTTTGCTTGCTGATTCATGTTTACTTGTATGTTTGTTATTTGTCTATTACTGTATTGTGCTGCTTTATGTCAATTGAATAAATTGTTAATCTATTTATCTATCTATTTATCATAAAATCAATTAATTAGCACTTCACACTGTAACTTTCTGCACTAAAGTTTCCCTCGTATGGTTTGTTTGCCCAAACCGGAAATCGAACCCAGAAACCGTCGATTCACAGGCTGTGTTACTCTACTACTCAACCAAACTTCCTACAAAAAATTAAGAAAGGATCTATTATACAAAATCTATATATATATATATAAATGAATCCCTATTTCCCTTGGTCACGGCATCACGCCTGAACGGCAGGACCGATTTCGCTAATTCTTTTTTGTTCTGTTTGTTATTGTCAGGAGAAGGTTCTTATGAAAGAAAAAATTAAGAAAGTTGAAAAAAAAAACAGGACAACGTCTGTCGGGTCAGCTAGTATCTCATAAATCTCGATCCGGTCCTTTTATCAAATGCTACGTACTCATAGACATAGAAAAAATAAGTTAAATATCAACACTGTCTAGGGATATTGCTTAATTTTTCATACAAAAAGGTGTGTTTGAGAAGCTATAAAAGCATACTCGAGACACGTGGAGGGATATAATTTTAAGATGCGCAAGTGTTAAACCTGAATTTTCAATTCTCGTCAATGAATTTTGTTTAAATTGTTTTTTTTTTAAACGTGACGTAAACGAAAACAAAAACGCACTTTTTTCTGCTTTTTGTATGAAAATGGTGGGATTAGCGCAATTTTTTTTTTTTCATTTTAGTCACGTTTTCACAAATTTCAAGAAAAATTAAATTCATTGATAAAAATTGAAAATTCATGTTTAGCACTTGCTCATATGAAAATTATATCACTCCGTGTATCTCGAGTATGGTATTATAGCGTCTCAAACAGACCTCTTTTGTATGAAAAATAATAGTCTAGACAATCTAGGAGGGCTTGTATGGAAAAATGAGATTAATTGCACATCGAGGGATAGTTACGAATTATATCACATAAACCACTGAACATTTAAAATTCACGATAATCCCCGATTTTTTTTTTAATAATTATTGAGTAATTTGGCAAAATTGCAATTACATTAAATTTAAGTGTGAACATAAAATGAACAACAAGATATTTTTTACATGAGACCTTTCTTTTGGGATGTTTTACTAATAGGAACAATAATCCCTAATCAATATCAACATATTGGGCGAATGTTAAATATAGTACGTAAAATCAAGTATAACTCCAAAACAATTATTGCACAATTAGAGATATTTTGTTACAGTACGTACATAGTTACTAACAATAACCATGTGAATTATCTCCAAGGTGACTTAAATACTTTTTTTTAAATTCACTTTTATTTGATTTTTACCCTTGTGCACTAAAGACGCATTGGATTTTTTTATAAATCCTAAGAGTAAGATGATTAATTGTACTTAAATAAGAAAAATCCCCAAGGAATTTGAAACCATTTACCAATTATTAAATAAAACATTATTCGCGAGCGGGCAGGAGGGAACGGTTGCGCGCGGTACGCAGCGGGCGGCGTCGCCTGCTTCTGTTACTTGCTTTTGAGCGTGCTTAGCATTGGAGTAGGTAAGTATCTATTTATACCGAGTAGATCGATGGTAGGTAGGTAGGTATCACTATTGAAACGAGGTGTTTAAACCTATTGTAACTTGTAGGTACATAATAACGTGTAACTAACAGCCTTTCTAAAAATGAAAGGACATGAGCCGTCAAAGAAACGGAACAACTTTTCCAAACAGTCAATTTCAGGATACGAAAAAATACGATGTCATTAGAATGAAAAGTTAGTATGGTATGGAGATGCCGATTTTTTTTTTCGTTTCACCAAAAAAAAATATTTGGTTGTTCAGTTTCCTCGACTAATCGGTCATGTCCTTTCATTTTTCGCCTGATACCAATAGGTATGGCAATAAATTATCTCTTCGAAGCTCACTAAAGAACAATGTGCAAAATTGTCCCAGTGTTGTAGCATCATAATCTATGTACGGGTTGATGAGTTACTGAATATGTATGTGAAAAATTACTGAATGAATGAATAAATAATTAACTAATGTGTTGTTGAGTTTGTGTCCTTAATAATCACGTAAGGCTCGAAAGGGGGGAGGGGGTTTAGCAAAAATCACGAAATATCACAAGGGGGAGGGGGGGTATAGTAAGATATCACGTGTATTTATTTTTTCGTCAAAGGCGCGATTACTAAACTGAAAAGCGGCGTGTAGTGTGGCTTGATGAAACCGACGTTGATCTTCAACAAAGCACAGTGCCAATAACTAACTTGCAAGATGCTTAATCTAGTTGTTAGTGTTGAAGAAAGCCTTGCTAATCCGTGGTCCGAGGACATGTATTTAGCACAATATCTTCATGTACTAGTAAAATATATGTTTTTCGTATGATTACACCATTCCTTGAATATTATTTTGATTCCAGTCAAAAACAATCTGCAACATCCCTATCTGTCTAGACATTTTTATCATGGTCGTTTATTTCAGATTAAAATTAGATTATACTTTGTACCTGTATTTAAAGATAATATTCAAAAAATTTCAAGATTGTTTGTAGCGAATAAAAAAGACACGTGATTTTTGGTGGGAGAGGGGAGGTTAGTCTTAAACCTCACCACGTATCACCAAGGGGGAGGGGGAGTTGAAAAATGCTAAAAAAAACATCACGTGATTAATGGACGGCCCCTTAATGTCTTTCACGTCGGGGTCACCACTGTTGAGTTTGTGTCCTTATATGTCTTAAAATTAATGTCACTATGAAGTTACAGGTATGAGACACTTAGAAGGTTAGATCCATGTAGATCTAATTTGACTGACTCCAGTCAAATATCTAATTTGACTGACTCCAAACTTCATAAAATAGGAAAAGTGTTCCAATGAAAGATTCAATACGGTTCACGAATATTACGCGTTTATTAGTTTTTCACATGTGTTAATTAAGTACAGATATGTGGTAGGCTAGACGCGCGGGGAAAGGCTTGAGAGCCGAGCGCCGCGCTCTTACGACTAGCTTACGTACTATGTATAGTTATACCCCTACAGTGGAATCTATGAAATATACCTAGACTTTCGTATTTTTTGCAAAAAGAGCTCAATATTGTAGCGTCTACGCTATGTACGGGTTGATGAGTAACTGAATATGTATGTGAAAAATGACTGAATGAATGAATTAATTAATGTGGGATTTATGAAATAGAGACTAAAAAGCTTAACTACATTTGCCGTGTCAAACCTATATCTTGCAAATACACATCATGTATCACGTATGAGCTTGAGCTCCTTGGCATGAAGTTAAGGTTGGCATGATCTGCCAACCTTAACTTTGGCACCTCTATCGAGTCCAAAGCTCAAACAGCGGGCAAAAAGCTGGGCATATTCAACAGAGTTAAGCGCTTCTTTACGCCCGATCAACTCCTTTCCTTTTATAAGGCACAGGTCCAATCGTGCATGGAGTATTGCAGCCACCTCTGGGATGGTTCGGCCAAGTAACTAGCCACACTAGACTCGGTGGACCGCACAGCCAGGAGACTCATCGGTGTTAGAAAGCTTGTAAAAGATAAGCTCCAAAGCCTAGCTCATAGACGCAAAGTAACTTGCCTATTTATTTTTTATAAGGTGTACTTCGGGAAGTGTGCTCATGAGCTGCACGAGCTCATTTCGCCTGCCTCATTGTTCTATCGGACGTTCAGACGCACCGCTGGGTACCATCCCTATCTTGTTGATATCCTGCGGATTCGCACTGAGCGCTTTTCATCATCTTTCATATTGCGCACTGCTAGGGAATGGAATTCTCTGCCTGCGTCTGTATTTGTGAGTTTATATACCCTGAATCTTTTTAAAGTTCGAGTGAATAGGATTCTTCTAGCTTGCTACATCCTTGACCGCATCTCTGCCCTGAGCTAGATTGTGGTCAAGAGTGAACCCATTATTAACAAAAAAAAACTAAGGGGGCTTTAATTTCGATATTCAAGATCTATTCAAGAAAGCCCTTCTATTCACTCTTTAAAAAAAAGATTGAAAGAACACTTTCTTTCGAAACTCTTATGAGCATATAATATATGTATTTTATATTTATGTATTTATTTTATTGTAATAAGTATCGTTTTATTATTGTTGTATTTGTTTAGTATTATTATTTATTTATTTTTTCTGTAAACTCTGTGCGCAAATAGGCATAGACATACAATGTATTCACAAGTACAGGTACATATTACATTACACACAAAAATAATAAAACACAAGTACACACAGGACACAATGTAGGCGCAAGAGTCAATAGTAGTGTGCACCGCACCTATGATCTCTCTACCCCTTCTACTTATACTATTTCTCACTAGTTAGGTTGGCTGGAAAAGATCTCTTTTAGAGATAAGCTCGCCTTTGTACACTTTTTTTTAATTGATAATAATAACTATATTTGTGCAATAAAGAATATATATGTATATATTAATGGAGTAGAGATTGACAACCGTTGGGTAGTCCCGTACACTCCGGTTCTTTTAAGAACATTTAACGCGCATATAAACGTCGAATTTTGTCATTCTGTTAAATCAATAAAATACATACACAAATGCAGGATCCGACCAAGCCTTTTTTGCTCTAGAAAATAAAAAAGATGAAATAAAGATTTACGAAAGTGGGAGGTACATAAGTAGTTTAGAGGCTGTATGGCGAATTTTTGGATATCCGATTCATGAACGCTTCCACACCGTGTTCCATCTTGCGGTTCATCTTGAAAACGGCCAAAGAGTATATTTTAATGAGCAAAACCTCGCAGACCGACTTATGAATCCACCAAAAACAACACTTCTTGCCTTTTTTGATCTGTGTCGCACTAAGAATTTTGACAAAACACTTTATATTATCAAGTACCGGCATATTATGTCTGGATCAATTCCTGATTCGTACGGAGAAAACGTGGAGTGGATGTTGGCGTTAAAAAGGAACATGGTTTGGGCAGGGTATACATGATATTCGAGGCCCCACGTCATTTGAAGCATTGAAAACTGTAGGTGATATAGTATAACCTACTTTCCAGTTTGCTTGCAAGGCTTTAGGCTTGCTTGAAAATGATGAGTACTGGCATACAGGATTGGGTGAGGCCACATTGTGTCACTCACCACGTATGATACGTGAGCTGTTCACTATCATGTTGGTGTTTTGACAAGTGTCTGATCCGCTAAGCCTGTGGCATGCATTTAAAGAACACCTATATCAGAAGATTTTAAACGACAAATCTAAATGCAGGTAGAAGGTGATATAGACTATTTAACAGATGGAGTGTTCAACAAATGTTTGATAGAAATTGAAGAAGAGTGTTTGGGTTTATACGGGCTTTCCTTAAAAGAATACGGCTTACCACAACCAAGAAGGCCTCTAGCATTAGAAAATAGAGAATTGGTTTAAGAAACCAGCAATGATGTGATGGTTTTAGAGAGGTTAGTCAGGAATAACTGTGATTCATTGACAGACGAACAAAATTCAGTCTACGAAGAAATTGTAAAAAGTGCATATACAAGCGAGGGCCAATTTGAATGCTCCAGGAGGAACCGGCAAAACCTAACTATTAAATTTGATTTTGGCAAAAATACGTGTTACACGTGATATTGCCTTAGCTGTGGCATCTTCAGGGATTGCCGCAACACTATTGCAAGGTGGTCGGACCGCGCACTCTGTCTTAAAGTTGCCATTCAACTTAAAAAATGTAGAAACGCCATTGTTTAATATTTCAAAACAGAGCAAATTTGCAGAAGTGTTAAAAAAACAAAAATAGTTGTCTGGGAAAATACTAAATAAATGTTTTGTTGTATAAAATTATGTATAAGATACACTACACACAATTGTGTCCCAAAAAATTAATAAATGTCGTTTCAATCACTCATATCTACAAAAAACACGTAAGTCTATATTTCGTCATTCCCACATTAATTAATTCATTCATTCAGTCATTTTAGGAACCCATCAACCCCTACATAGCGTATGATGCTACAACACTGGGCCCAAAGCCCATTTATTTTTGCACATTGTTCTTTACAGAGAGTTTTCAGTCCTTTACTACCAACTCTAACTGTATCATCGTTTAAGGGTTTTCTGCATATAAGGGGCAAGACATGATTTTGCAGCCGCACGTCACACAAACAGGAGACGTATTATTGAAATAATAGAATTCTAATTCGCATACGAATTGACAAGATTTGTATGCGATTTTCATGCGAATCTTGTCAATTCGTATGCGAATTGGAATTATATCATCTCAAAAATTCGTCTCCAGATCGCGAATGACGTACGTTATTGATGTACAGACCTACCGCTACCCTATCCGCTATCTCTTTGTCCCGTGCGCAACTGATAGCTCCGTCACGCTCTCACACTGACCATGCTTTCCGCGGCAACATCGCGGCAAGTTCAAGCGCGGGCAACTTGTTGGTGTTCCGATAATTTTATTTTTATGCATTTTTGCAGAACCTTTATCACTTAGACAAGAGATTATAATAATTTACTGTAAAGAAAGTAAGTTACATGGCACAGTCAAAAAAATATTTCATGTGTCTTTATTGCTCGATAGGTATATCTTAAAATAACACTTTTTACATGGGTTCTAAGAGAGTCACCTGGGTGCAAATTTTACACAGGCTTTAGGTTTTCATTTAACTAGTATAAAGATAAAAATCCCCGACTGCTCCATTTTCTAAGTATAATTTTTCATACCGTAAAAGAAAAATCATCGTATAGTTAAGAATTCTACGTCTTAAGCAAGAGATTACATTAGTAGTCCATTGAAAAGTTACATTTGGGGTTGCGTTTTTTAGAGGACGCAATTTTATTTTTTTGATGTGTAGGGGGGGTCAGTGTAAAGCTAAAACCAAGTTTGTGGGGTCGCCACCCTTGTCCCACGGCCGCCATCTTGAAAATAGGGGTTGAAATGGTTTTTACGGTATATCTCTTAAACTATTTATTTTATAAAAAAAATTTGTTAACATTTTTTGTTGCAAATTAAATTCTCTACAACTTTGGTCCAGTAACTTTTTGTCGTAGAACTATAAATAAAAAAGTTATAAGCGAAAATCTTCAGAAATTAATGAAAATCATTTTTACGAAAAAATGATATCAGACCATTTTTGTAGATCGTTTTTTGAGGAACAACTTTTATTTGCATCATTTTTTCATTAAGTCAATAGCTAAGGTTTTACAGCGCTCCGAAGTGAGTACTATTTTTCAGTACTCTTAACTATACCTATATTATACATGTGTACTAATAATATGTCATCAGTTATTGTTTATTTTTTAATTTTATTTTTATTTTTTTTACTTTATTATAATTTTTTAAATTAAAAATTTTGCAATTTTATTAAAAATTAATTATTGACTCTTTTCCCCATCACCAAAAAAAAATTAAAAAAAAAACAATAACTGATGACATATTATTAGTACACATGTATAATATAGGTATAGTTAAGAGTACTGAAAAATAGTACTCACTTCGGAGCGCTGTAAAACCTTAGCTATTGACTTAATGAAAAAATGATGCAAATAAAAGTTGTTCCTCAAAAAACGATCTACAAAAATGGTCTGATATCATTTTTTCGTAAAAATGATTTTCATTAATTTCTGAAGATTTTCGCTTATAACTTTTTTATTTATAGTTCTACGACAAAAAGTTACTGGACCAAAGTTGTAGAGAATTTAATTTGCAACAAAAAATGTTAACAAATTTTTTTTATAAAATAAATAGTTTAAGAGATATACCGTAAAAACCATTTCAACCCCTATTTTCAAGATGGCGGCCGTGGGACAAGGGTGGCGACCCCACAAACTTGGTTTTAGCTTTACACTGACCCCCCCTACACATCAAAAAAATAAAATTGCGTCCTCTAAAAAACGCAAGGTAAGGCCTAAAAAATGTAACATTTCAATGGACTATTGGAATTGAAGTTGTCAGGCATTCGACAAAAGAATTTTGAGTGAAACGACTGATTTTCTGTGAAAGTGAATGCTTTAATTGATTTATTTTTGATATTAAATTCATCATAACTAACGTCAGTCAACAGAGAGATTTAGAGAGATATATTTGAAGATTAAAATTTTTTTTCTAATTGTGTTAATCAAAATGTAAGTTTTTCACCTTTTCTTTTTTTGTTCTCACACGCCTAATCTACCTTACCTACGCTATACAGTACATTTTTACAACATCTTCTTCACGCTCAGACAAATACTCTATCAGGCTGTTCTTGCAACAGTTACGAGAATCCTGGGTCTTTTGGTTTAAATCAAATCTGGTTATCATTTGACCTGGGGGGATTACTTCACGACCTGCAAGAGGAGAATATCCTTCTTGTATAGGTTACACTAGCTAGACATCCTTACTATTCTAATAAATACTCATATATTTCAATTTTTCTTTCTTTTGGGCTCTTTCGGGTTTCGTGACCTTTTAGGTATCCTAGTCCAATTTGGAATTTTTGTAGTTTCAGTGCGTTCAATATACGACATTAAAAGTTTGGACAGCAATTTACCGCTGAGAGTTCAGACAGACGTGTACCCAATTTGGGCAACCCAATCCACCTGATCCTGCCTCCATTCCATAGCGGTTTGACCAGCGGCCTCTGGAAGACCAGTAGCTAAGTATTTTATCCATTACTTTAAATTCACTTAATTTATTTTTGTCAAAATGTGCCAATTGTAACAGTTTTAGTTTTATCTATCAAGTAGGTGGGGTATTTATTCAACGTTGAATTTATTTTACCTATTTGCAGCAGATAGTAATTTATTGTTTGGCCATGTGTTTTAATTTATGTATGTGTTAAATTTATGTATGGTATTGTAACTGTTCAAAGTTATCCTACACTTCATTTCCAAACAAAATATCCATACGTTGAAAATTGTTTAGCGTGTTAGTTTATCCTGTATGTTACACCTTAAAATTCAATTTAAATGTTCAATTTTCATAATCAATATTTTACCTGGACAACGTCGAATTTTTGTAATTTTTTGTTTAATTAAATACTTTCATTCATTTTTAGGGTTTCGTAGTAATCTACGAACCCTTATAGTTTCGCCATGTCCGTCTGTCCGTCTGTCCATCTGTCCGTCTGTCCGTCTGTCCGTCTGTCCGTCTGTCCGTCTGTCCGCGGGTTTTCTAAGAAACCCTTGGTACTATAGAGCTGAAATTTGGCATGGTTATACATATTAATCACGCCGACAAAACTGTAGAGTAAAACCTTAGAAAAAAAAATTTTTTCGGGTGTCTCCCATAGACGTGAAAGGGCGATGATTTTTTTTTTCTCGCCAATATCATCGAGTGGGGTGTCATAGAATAGCTTTTTAAAAGATAGAAGGGGTTTACTTAGAACGTTTTGCGATTTAGCACTCTGATTGCGAATCATAAATTTTTAAAGTGAAAATTTTTGTCAAACACAAGTGTCCCTCCCCTCTACCAGCTAAACGATTATTTCTAAAAATGTGTAAAAATTCACAGAGGTAGCATATACATCAAATTTAAAAGGAAAACTATAAAACATAAGTTGGCCCTTCAAGTTTGCGAGAAATGGTAGACCAAGTGCCAAACATTGTTGGGATTAATAAGAATATATTTACTAATATTAGATCTTTAGTACTACAGAGCTGGAATTTGGCATGTTCATACATATTAATTGCGCCGACAAATAGAAAAAATAAAATTAAGTAAAAAAAAATTTTTCGGGTGTTTCCCATACATGTGAAAGGGCGATGGTTTTTTTTTCTCGCCGATATCATCGAGTGGGATGTCATAGGATAGTTTTTTAAAAGATAGAAGGGGTTTACTACGAACGTTTTTCGATTCAGCAGTCCGTTTGCGAAAAATTTATTTTAAAATGAAAAAAAAATGTTAAATATTTCACGAGCATTTAGCATTTACGACGAAGTTCAGCCTAATCCAAAACAACTGCCATACAAAGTTCCACGCTAAAAGTGAGGCAAGGTCGAAAGCCAAGCTGTAACATTGACATTTCATGTGTCGTTATAGGTTTTTGGGGGTGTTAATTCCGAAAATGACATCAAAATTATACACAATCGCCACGCGACCTGCTCGTTAGCACCAGCTCGAAATTATTCCTAACAATACTTTTGTTGCTAAAAAAATATTTAAAAAAAATTTAAATCAAAAAAAATTCGCGCTCGCTTCGCTCGCGGATTAAATACTTCCATTCTGTTGTATTTAGCCCAAAACCAAAGTTAGTGTCCTACCAGCTAAACGGTTGTTTCTAAAAATGTGAAAAAATTATCGTTGGTAGAATATATAACAAAATTAAAAGAAAAACTATCACACATAAGTTGGCCTTTCAAGTTTGCGAGTGATAGTCGACCAAGTGCCAAAAGTTTTTGGAATTAATAAGAATATGTTTACAAGGTATTAATATGTTTACATATTGACATTTTAGGTGTCGTTTAATAGGTTTTTGGTGATGTTAATTACGAAAATGACATTAAAGTATTTTATCAGCAGGTCTATATTATTTCTAATAATATTTAATTATTTCTAATATATAATATCTCGCTTAGCTCGCGAATTATATAATTTCATTAGGTTGTATTTACACCAAAACTAAAGTTGTTTCTGAAACTACAAACTCTTTAATACATTTGTTTTTTAAACTATACTATTTGGAGATTTTAACATCGACTATGACTAGTGATGAACGATACTTAGTCTTTTAAGGCTTTTAACAAAGACTCGCCTTATTTTTGACGCCTCACGACTGATTCAGTCTTTTAGTTCCCAACCTTTAGTCATAAGCTAGCTTTTTTAGTTGAAGTCTTTTAACGTAAAAAACTGAGCTGTTACTTAAACAGCTTAAAGGATTTAAAAGACTGGCGACTCATTATCTGGGAAGTCGACAGTCGTAAGGTATGTGTTGATAGAATATAAATATCTCATTTTATCTCCTTGTCAAATGTTATCAAAATGTATTTAGTGGTTTAGGCGTTAAATTCCTTTTGGTTGATAGGTTACAGAAGAAATATTGAATATCACACACAAACTGCGGTGCGATCCCTTTAACATAAAAGAACTTGAGTCGTTTAAGTCTTTTAAAATTAGCTGGAGTTGGTTAAGTCTTTTAGTATTTTGAAAACAACTCGAGTCGTTTCAGTTTTTAATCTTTTAATAAACTACTAAGTCTTATTAATAAAAACTCGAACTTTCAGTCTTAATTTTAGAGTCAAGTCCTGTAAGATGGAGGCGAGTCTTTTTAATAAGCCTTAAAAGACAGTCTCTTTCATCTCTAACTATGATTAACGATAGTACACCCGTTTTAAATGAATACGTAATGTAAACAATTTTTATACAACCATTTGCATCCACGCGAGGTGGTTATTAAACAGATGATTTATTTTTCCTTGTGGCGCTGGAATCTATATTTCTCCTTTAGTTACCTTCTTTCTTTGTGACCTCGTTTTTATTAGACATTATTAGCAATTCAACCGTCCATATGCTCGTAGAATTAACAAGCCAGCTGCATATTTGAACCATGCTGCTACGGAACCCTACAATGCGCGTGTCCCGACACGCTCTTAGCCGGTTTTTTTAAATCTCGTCTCCTTTATTTTTTTTGTGTGTTTCGGCGATCTTTATTCTTAATTTATCGCTGAAGTATGTTTGAGTTATTATATTCGTTTATATGTATTATATATGTTAGTATATATATATAATATTTTAATTTCATTATATATAAGTATTAATATACTTAATACTTATATATAATGAAATTATTTGGTATTTTCTTACGTTGTGCGCAATTCTCTCTTCCGGTCTCGTACACTATTTCTCACCAATTAGGTTGGCTGGAAGAGATCTCTTCTAGAGATAAGCTCGCCTTTGTACACTATTTTTTTTATGTGAAATTTTTCTACTGTGTTTGTGCAATAAAGAATATACTAATCGCACATACATTTACATCATAGCTAAGTACCTCACTCGCTCATTCGAACATACGTATTAGCATACCCACACACACATTTAATACAAACTACAGCCCTCCACTTGTACTTTCCTACCGGCCTTCCACAAGTGGATCTCACCGGCTAGGGAAATCAAGAGGCAGGTGGATGGCAGAAGATATGCACATCACACACTAGAAGCTCTGCCTACCCTACTACGCCATGCGCTGCACACACTGCGCGCATTCATACACAACGCATCACCGAAGCTCTGCCTACCCTGCTGCGCTATGCGCGATACGCCATACACGCAACGCGCGCATTCACACTAAGCGCATCACCGATCTACAACTTCAATCACAAGCACTAGATACTACTTGCCAGCCAAAGGCAACAGTATGCTTCACAACAAACACACTATGTTACGAGAAATACGCAGCTGCTAACAATCAACACTCGTCGAAGCAAGGAGCGCGCAACGAGCGCATCGGCTAAAAGACATCGACGTACTGCGAGCTCCAGCGACCGGCCCGATGACGCCAACACCCTCCCGCCGTACCCCGCTACAAGCGCCTGCTCAACAACACAACGTCGCGAAAAACGGCTCAAGCGCACTACTGTGTTTTAGCTATGTATTAAGTGTTAGGCGTCGCAGAAGGGGAAATATATTTTCTTTTACGAAAGTTGTTTTCTTTCCTAGGGGGGGAGTATATGTAGGGTAGCTACATAAAATTGCCACGGCCAAACTATAAATACGGCCGGCGTATCGAATAAACAAGCATTCATCCAACGGCACTCAGAGTTTTAATACAACCCTGCTCGACCCTACCTTCGTCCAGCCGCTACATCTACCACAACCGCAACAAGCCCTTAAAAATGTATTACTATGAAAAAGTAGCACTTCTGAACCGTTGTGACATCGATGGCAAGCGTGCGGTGGAATGCCTGATCCATGGGTTGAGTGATAGAACCTTTAGATCTAGCGCTAATGCTTTGCACTGCAATGAACCCGAAGAGCTGTTACAGTTTCTTATGAGTAACAAGGAACTTTCACAGCCCAATGACCGCAATGGCAACGAAGATAAATCGAACTTTGAAAATAAGCAGTCAAAGCAGTCTAACAGTTCTAACACTTCGAACAGTGATATTATATGCTATAATTGCAAAGAAAAAGGTCATCCATATCACAAGTGCACAAAACCTCTGGTCCTCTGCACTAAGTGTCGTAGATTCGGTCATAAGGCTGATGATTGTAAGGGAAAACCGGAAAACGCAGCAAAATTGGATAACGTCTCAAAAACTATGCGGATTCTTACGTCAAAATTAAATTCCAAGTTTATAAAGGAAAGCATAGTGAACGGTGTCTCGGTTAAATCATTTATTGATTTTGGTAGTGCTGTCTCACTGATCAAGGACTCTGTTGCAACATCCCTAGGGTTGACAGGTGATAAAGCTCCTATACCTTTATAGGGATTTGGTAATGAAATAGTTTATTCATTGGGGGGAGTTTCAGTCAAATTGAGCGTTGACAACGTCGAAGCAAAGGTCTTGTGTCAAATAGTAGAGGACAAACTTCTTGAACTGCCATTACTGGTTGGGCAATCTTTCACTGAACAGCCTCACATCGTGGTGTTCAAGAATTCTAACACACTTAAGTTTTACAAAGCTTCTGATGCACTTCCTTTCTCTGATCAGGATCCGGATAGCACTTCAAACACAGTTATAGTGTCGATAGTCAGAGACGTTGTGTTACATGGGCCAGGAATGGCTAGGTCATGGGCAAAACATTTCCTTAATGGAAACCTCTTACTAGATACTAAAGTGATTGGGAAACCAAACCAACTATTTACTGTTATGGGAGGAGTCTATCACGTTAAAGATGAGTTGTTGAACATCTACATAAGCCCACTGGCACAATCTTGTCGACTTCAACAGGGCAATGTCATCTGTAGGGGAACAAACGTTCAGGTCGTCAATCGCTCCATTGCCGAAACCCAAAAACAACGTCTGGTAGAGTTACTTAAGGCATATAGGCACTGTTTTGCTAATTCCGTACAGAAATTAGGTTGTACAAATGCTGCTGAGATGAGTATTGAATTAAATGCGAATCGGCCCATCGTTTACCGACCCTATAGATTATCACACAAAGAACGGGAGGTTGTCAGGGAAATGGTGGATGAGATGATGGATGCTGGAATAATAAGATAATTTTCATCAGAATGTGCAATTCCCATAATTTTCGTGCGCAAAAAGGATGGTAAACCGAGACTTTGCGTTGACTATAGGCTTTTGAACTTCGTTACCGTGAAAGAGCGATATCCGATGCCTGTTATCGAGGACGAAATTGCTAGGTTAGCGGGCCAAGCCTACTTTGTGACCCTGGACATGGCTTTTGGGTATTATCAGGTCCCAATTTCAGAAAACTCCAAAGCCCTTACGTCATTTGTGACACCGGACGAACAGTACGAATTTAATTGTATGCCGTTCGGGCTGGCAAACGCACCCGCTGTATTTCAGCGTATGATAAATAGGGTCTTGGGTCCTGCGTGGTTTACAGAAGCAACGGCGTATATCGATGACATTCTTATTTACGGGAAGAACGTTGATGAGTGCTTGGAGCGGTTGGAGAGGGTTTTTAAATTGATCGAAAATGCAAATTTGACGCTTAATCTCTCCAAATATGCCTTCTTGAGAGACAAGATTAATTAGTGTTGTTGGGGTTCGTCCAGGAGAGAAGAAAATTTAGTCCGTTCTAGAGTTTCCTTGTCCTGCCAATCCGCATTCAGTTCGTCAATTTCTCGATTTAGTGGGTTACTTTCGGAAGTTTATTAGAAACTTTGCGGCAATTGCACACCCACTAAACCGACTGTTGAAGAAATATGTTGATTGGGAATAGACAAATGAGCAAGAGACTGCTTTTGCCACTCTAAAAGAAAAGTTAATTGATAGGCCTGTATTAGCCATTTATGATCCGGCTGCAGAAACGGAGCTCCATACCGACGCTAACAGGATATTACTCCAACGACCACCACGTAGTGCTGTTTTTCATCCAGTGGCATACTATAGCAAGCAAACCTCTCCAGAGGAGAAGAATTTTCATGCGTTTGAGCTTGAAACGCTTGCTGTAGTCTGCTCACTTAAAAATATCGGGTGTATTTGCTGGGTCAGAGTTTTAAGATAGTGACTGACTGCAGCGCATTGCGCTCTACGTTTTCCAAACGCGACTTGATTCCGCGTATAGCCCGTTGGTGGCTTTTTTTACAGCAGTTTAATTGTACCTTGTAAGACAGACCGGGTGTTAAAATGGCTCACGTTGACGCTTTGTCGAGGAACCCTGGGGCAACACTCGATGACGCAGCTGAAACTGAAGCCTATCCCTGTGTTATGACGATTAATAGCGATGATTGGTTACAAAAGCGAACTTGTCTTTTATTATTAAACTCAAACTCAAAAATAGCTTTATTTCATAGAACATACAGAATGTTACTTAAAATATGTCAAAATAGTGAATTGCATTAGCATTTTTAACTTTAAGATTGCTTAAGATTGTTTATAAATTTAGTAAGTTCAAACAAAATCATTTACCTATGTAATGCTTTGTACGGGACCCCACGATACAGGCTTGCCTAGTGTGGGGACCGGAGTAATACTTTTTTGATACAAATGTTACTGGTAATAAATATTTTTTCATTTTTTTCATTTTTTCAAACGCTTCAGTTAGGTGACTCAGAACTTTGCCGAATCCGAGATGTATTAACATCGAACCTAAATGAAGAAGAGCTAAAATATATCAAGGATAATTATTTGATTAAGGACGAAAAACTCTATAGGTGTATGAACGGTGATAAAGATGACATACGCTGGGCCGTACCAAAGGGCGCAAGGTGGCAGATTTGTCGTCTGAATCATGACGCAATAGGCGATTTTGGTGTGGAAAAGACCTTAGACCGAATCAAGAAGTCATACTGGTTCCCGAAGATGTCCAGATTTGTGAAGAAATATGTGCAGGCTTGCATTGAATGCACATACTCCAAAAAAGTTAGCAATGAAGGCGAACTGCATACCATCACCAAGGTCGAGGTCCCTTTCCACACAATACATATCGACCGACTTGGACCATTTGTTCGATCAAAGAGGGGGAATGCGTATCTTCTCGTAATTGTCGACGGTTTCACGAAATTTGTTTTCGTAAGATCCGTCCGTAATACCAAGACCGTTACTGCAATACGTGTGCTAGAAGACATATTCTATATGTTTAGAAACCCAGATCGCATCATTAGTGACAGGGGTACTTGCTTTACCTCTCAAGCTTTCAGAAAGTTTTGTTTGGACAAAGGCATAAAGCATGTTCTAAATGCTGTTGCTAGCCCGAGAGCTAATGGACAGTGCGAACGGTATAACCGTACTATCCTTGATTCGTTGACTGCTCAAAATTTGAATTTTGACGACAAAAATTGGGACGATAACGTAGGTCGTGTACAATGGGGTATGAATAACACGCGCCAAAAGACAACAGGCAGGACTCCGGCTGAAGTTATGTTTGGCTCAAAATTTAATTCTGAAATTGATCCTCGACTAAACGAAGTGGGGTGGGTGGGATCTGCCTCCTAGCGGTCCACCCTGGGCAACGTCACCTTGGGCTTTGTTCAATGGTGGCGGCCAAAGATCCCCAAAGCGGTGTGGTAGGCCTATTAGCAGTCGCAACGGGCCGCCCGGCTCGCGACCACCCTTCTGCCGGAGTCCAGCGCCAAGCAGACTAGCGTCTGTGTTCCGTTGGTGCGCGGAAGTGCAAGCGCCATTGGGGAAGTAAGGACGAAGTCAGTTGCGCTGCTTATGACCGGTCTTGATTGTTGAATAGCACTGTCCCGAGCAGCTCATCTTGGAGGGTAGCGGGATCCTAAGCACGGTCTCTCGCCGTAGGCCGACCGCGGGTAGTAGGGGGCTCAAGTTTGTGTGTGCTAGACAGCTAACGTCGTGTGCGCTATTAATTAATTCAAAATAACATTATGAAGCTTATTAATATAAATAGTGTAACTTGTGTCGTTCTGTGTATCATACTAACCGTGAAATAAGTGTTTGTGTCTGAAAAGGTAAAACAATTAACATTTTTTACAAAAAAAGATATGATTGGAACAATTGGAATTTGTGTCGTAAAATCGTAACTATTAGACATTCTGATACTGTTGTCTTGCTGAAAAAAATTCACTTTAAGATATTGATGGTTTTATTCGTGTTAATTTGTGGATTAATTGATAAACATTCATTTCGTAACCTAAAAATTATTCACATCAAAAATTGCTTCAATGCCGAACTTGTAACAACGCCATCTAGCGGACCTCTGTGTATCGTAACGAGCACTCAGATTCACGCGAGCCACGATAAGAGAGAGCTTTCCGCAAGTTAGCGTATTACCCATTACAAACACTAGAGGTCGCTACTAACCACTAACCAAGCTTTATTGACGGGGAGAACTAAATATCGATTCTGAAAATGCCTAACAAAAAGAATGTTTGCGCGGCATGCTGCGGTTTTATTAAGTACGTCGGTGAACTTTTGGCATGCACAAAATGTCACGATACGTATCATTACCATTGCTTGAACATCACCTCAGCTGTGTTTAATGCAAAGAATCACGATTTAAAAAGGGATTGGCTTTGTGATGGCTGTCAAGCCGTCAATGTGACGGTTCGCCGCAAAATGACAAGAGCATCTTCTAACAGCATGAGCTCAACTAACAGTACTGACACTGCCACTCATGTAGATACCGAATCTAACGTGTTAATAAACCCGCAGTTAAACGCTTTGACCCTGGACCAGATAGGAAAAGTCTTTGATTCAAGATTTACTAAATTAGACGCTAAATTAGACATTCTACAAATAGCTATTCCAAAAGACATTAAACAAGAATTCTCCCGCGCTTTGGAGCAACTGAAGGTGGAATTCACCCCGCCAAAACTTATGTGGACTCCTTGGATAGCAAAGTAAAGAATTTAGAGAATGAAAATACCAAATTACGGAATGAACTGATAGCAGTCAAGACAACTACATCAACGCATGAAGAATCAAAGAAAACTATCTCTAAACTACAGATTGATGTCAATGATCGAGAACAAGCCGCTCTCGCAAACAATCTCGAAATAACCGGTATCCCCGAACACCAGGGAGAATCAACACTACATTTAGTTGCCACCACTGCGACCAAGCTTGGTATGACCCTAGATTTGCGTGACATCGTCAGTGCCGCAAGGGTAGGCCCTATGCGACGTGAACCGGCAGGCGCTGCTGCAGTGACATCTAACAAGGTTACGCCCCCGCGACCTATTATGGTGCGAATGGTGCGAAAAGCATTGCGTGACGAAATCCTACAGGCGGCGCGTGTGCGACGGAATATAACCACAGCAGAATATGGACTGCCGGCGCACGAGCAGAGGCAGGTCTATATCAACGAAAGACTAACAAGAACCAACCGTATATTGTTTGCCAAGGCACGAGAGGCAGGCGCTGCATCAGGCTGGAGGTTTATCTGGTCAAAAGAAGGCCGAATATTCGCACGGCAAACGGATGCGCCCGGATGTCGCGCGCATCGCATTCAGACTGAAGATGATCTGTGCCATATTTTTCCTAATGCGTTGTTTAAACGAAATACATAAACTGTATGTTATTAAATGTTATGCATTTCTGGTTTCTACATTCTGTAAAAAATTTCAATTGATCTGTTTTTCTTCAGAGAAAATTTTAATGTTTCTATTATTTTTGTTTAAAATTGTTAAAGTTTCTAATTATGTTTTGTTTTTTTCATATTTTTTCAACAGCTGTAGCTATTCTATGGATACATTGCTGTATAATGTTTTGCAAGGATATTTATTCTGTCTTGATTGTGAACAAATTTTCAGTCTATCTTGTCATCAACCAACATTTACATAGGGATTAATTTCAATACGATTCAGATACAAAAAAAACTATCTCCTTATAAATAAAATAATACAATTAATTTACACTTACCAAATAAGAATTGTCACACTAAGCAGACACTTACCGATTAGCATTTTATTTAATATTTTTTATTCATTTTATACTTTTGATTGCTTCATTTTTATAATTTTAAAGGTTTCAAGCATATTATTTATTTTAATGAGAATATTGTATTTATTTACATACTCAAGATTAGGTTTTGGTGTATGTATTTATTGTACGTCACAAAAATACCAAAACTTATTTATTTTATTAATAACGGTGGTTTGGAGCATTTATTCGGGGATTATAAATAAAATGATAATGCACGTAGTCTACCGTATGCAACCTACGTCTATACTACAAAATATGTTCTCTTGTTTAATTCAACGAAATAATATTATATCCAAGTCAAAATGATTCAGGAAAAATTCTTAAGTATTGGTCTCTATAATCCAGGGTCTCTCGGTAAACATCATGAAGAAATAATAATGGCGGTAGTTCAAAAGTCTGTTGATATACTAGCGGTAAACGAAACATGGTTAAAGCCCAACGAAGAAGGTAAAGCTCCAGTTATACCGGGCTATGCTTTGCGTAGTGCTCCGCGACCACCGAGTACACGGAAGCAATGTGGAGGTGGTGTCGCATTTTATGTCAGAAAGGGACTTACTGTTCGTATCTGTGAATATCCAAAAACACCAACAGTGGAACAACTGTGGTTAAAAATTAGTATAAATAAAATAAAACTTATAGTCGGTACTGCATATCGACCACCATATTTAAACGTGGATTTATTTATAGATGCTCTAACAGAATCTATAAATGCAATGGCAAATTGTGACCAATTGATATTATTAGGTGATTTTAATATTGATATGATGAATATTAATGAAGCAAAGGCAAAAAAAGTTCAGGATTTTCTAGACATCTTTCAACTCAAACAGAAGATCACTACACCCACACATTTCACAGAACATAGCGCTACTCTTATCGACCTCATTTGTACAAATGCTAAAGTGCGTAATGTAAGCGTTGATGTTATTGGCAGTAAAAAGACAAATCATGCATTCATAGTTTGTGAACTTGCCTTAAAATCTCCAAAAGTGCTCCCAAAATGGATTAGATATAGGCCTATTAAAAACATTATAGTTGAACAGTTTAATAGTGATATGAGTTCTATACCTTGGAAAAGTATTTCATCAATAAGCGATGTCAATGATATATCGTCGGCTATTAGAAGCTCAATTTTACATCTATTTGATTTACATGCCCCCATAAAAAATATTCTGATAAAAAATAATACCTTACCATGGATTACAGACAACCTAAAATTGATATTTAATTTAAAAAATACCGCTCATCAAAAATATATTCGCACTAAGAAAAAAGTTGATAAAGATTATTTTAAACAATTAAAAAAACAAGCAAACACTGCCCTTTACAATGAAAAAGTAGCCTATTTCAATCTTAAAATTAATTGTAACTTGCAGAACCCAAAACGTTTATGGAAAAATTTGAAAACAGTCGTTGTTCCACCTAAACCTTCAAGAGATTTACCGAGTCATCTAAACAATCCACAAGATTTAAATAACCATTTCTTATCTATACCAGGACCCAGTATGGTAAGCGTGGAAGACCTCAACCACTTTTCTTTTAATAAATTGGGCAATTCAACTTTCAGTTTGCAATCTGTTAGTAGTGGGCTAATTCTCAAAGTCATTAATAGTCTTAAGTCAAACGCAATGGGTTCCGATGGAATAACGTTGGATATGATAAACATGACCAGCTCATACACACTTGACTCTATAACTGCGCTTGTAAACCGCTCTATTTCAACATCTTCATTTCCTGAATGTTGGAAAAAAGCAATAGTTCATCCTTTACCAAAAAATAATAACGCTACTTCTTATAAAGATCTTCGACCTATAAATATTTTACCCTGCTTATCAAAAATATTAGAAAGAATTGTCTACCTGCAACTTTCCCACTATTTGGAGTCCAATGGAATTTTATCAAAATGGCAATCGGGATTTCGAAGCGGTAGAGGAACTGCTACAGCCCTATTAGATGTAACTGGTAACATCCTTGAAGCACAAGATGCAGGAATGGGTACTATTCTGGTACTCTTAGACTTTTCCCGAGCCTTCGACTGTTTAAATATCTCACTACTACTAGCCAAAATGAATTATTATGGATTCACACCTTCGGTTACAAAATGGTTTGAAAGCTTTTTGACTAATCGCTATCAAACTGTGGAGGTAGCTGATGTGAATGGTAATATGAGAGCTTCGATACCGAGTGTGACTAATAGAGGCGTACCTCAAGGCTCCATTTTGGGACCTCTTCTGTTTATACTCTACAGCACGGATCTGACAACACACATAAAAAAGTGTTAATTTCACATGTATGCCGACGATTTACAAATTTATTTTTCATTTTACCCATCTGACGTGGAGAATGCGGTTTCTAAAATAAATGATGACTTGGACAATGTAGCTAACTGGTCTCAGCGTAATTGCTTAGCTTTAAATCCGGAAAAGTCTAAGTATATGGTAATTGGCTCTCGTAATCAAATTGAAGCTATTATAGCAAGGGATTCCAAAGTATTGATACGAGGAAGTAGCGTAGAACGTGTAGAAGAGTGCCGTAACTTAGGCTTAGTGTTCGATTCAGAACTTCGTTTCGAAACTCATATCAAGGAAGTAGCCAGGAACTGCTTTTATCGCTTAAGTATACTGTATAAAGTTCGAGATTATCTCAGTGAAAAACTCCGTATAAATTTAGTCAACTCTTTAATATTATCAAAGTTTAACCACGGTGACGTGGTATACGGTCCTCGTTTGCTAGCTAAAACTAAAAACCTAATACAGCGTGTCCAAAATGCGTGCGCGAGATATTGCTTTAAAATCCCTCCTAGGACTCATGTTACCCCGTTCCTGAACGGTTCAAATATTCTCAAAATATCTACTAGACGTTACATTCACTACTCCACTCTACTTTTTGGTATAATTCAAAATAAGGCACCAGAATATTTATATGAAAAACTTAAATGGTCTAGTCGCAAACGTCTTGGTCTCTTAGAAATTTCCAACCACAAAACGAATGCGTTTCGCGGTAGTTTTAAATATACTGCGGCCAAAATATGGAATAACCTACCTCCCCCTCAACGAAGCGCACTGTCATTGAACTCATTTCGAAGAAATGTAAAGAAAATCGAACTAGACAGACAGTTGCACAGACCGGCGGAGTTTTTTATATAAATAAATGTGTTTTGTAAAGTATTTTCTATCTATTTCAATTTTAGTTAAGTATTTATTTTAATTTTATTATATATATATTATATTTGATAATATATTTAAGTACACACATAGTTTTACATGGTTTTATACAGCGGATAGACTTGATACAGTACAAAAACTCACACACATGAACACCCCACGCACAATATTCTCACAAATTCATACATGCAAGAGCGGCCAACATACAGAACACACACATACACACACACATATATACACACGCACACATACACATACACACACACACACACACATACACATACACGCACACAGTATGTAATTAGGTTAAGTATTTTTAAGTCTAGGTTTATTTTTCGGGACTAGCTGAAAATCAGCGCCGTGTTCACCACGGCAGTATGCTGAGCTGGCAACCCCTTTTGGTACATTACTTTGGATGTAACTATGTCTTATGTTTAGTGATAGTAAGCATGTAATGTTACTGAATAAAACATTTTCTATTCTATTCTATTCTAAGTAGCACTATAGCCACGTGCAAAAGGCTGCCCCATACACCAAACGAAAAATCCCGCTATGCTCCACCGGGCCAGTTGGCGACCGGAAGGGAGGACCCGGTGGCCATAGTCCACTCCAGATACAAACATGAAAAGCAAAAAGAAAGGATTAGTTAAAAAACCGCTGCACTTCCTCCCACGAAAAGTGCACCTCATTAACATCCGAGGGTTGCACTCAAATATCAAACCGGTCCACCACCACCTTGAGACCAACAAGCCGCACCTATTTTTTCTTACGGAGACGCAGATAGCAACACCGTCAGACGTGACGTACCTCAACTACCCGGGGTACTCCCTTGAGCACAACTACAGGAGGAACGCTGGGGTCTGTGTGTATGTCCGCGATGACGTTTGCTGTAGGCGTCTCCGTTGCTTTGAGAAATCTGGGGTTTCTACTCTTTGGCTCTTGTTAGATACAGGTCTTGACAAAACTGTCTATGCCTGCGTCTACCGTTCACATAGCGAAGACCAGGAGACAACCAAACTTCTTGACCACCTGACTGAGACGGCTGATATAACCCAACAAAGGTACCCAACGTCAGAGCTCGTCTTTCTGGGGGACTTCAATGCCCACCACAGCGAGTGGTTCTTCCCGTTCAAGAAAACTGACCATGCTGGCAGAGAGGCGCGCAAATTAGCACTATCGCTAGACACACAGCTGGTGAACGAGGCGACGAGGGTACCGGATGTTGAAGGACATACTCCCAATTGCCTTGACCTTCTGCTGACAACTGATCCAGACAAGTACTCAGTTGCGGTCTCAGCCCCGCTGGGAACATCGGACCACTGTCTGGTGAAATCCATATCGATCAGCTCTCCCCCGGACGTTAGTCTCAAAGGCACTAGGAGAGTCTGGCGATACGAGTCAGCAGATTGGGATGAGATGCGGCACTTCTTTGCGTCTTATCCTTGGCGGCAAATGTGTTTCTCTTCAGATGACCCCTCTTGTTCGGCTGATGCGATTGCGGATGTAATCCGGCAGGGAATGGAATACTATATTCCATTCTTCGACATCCCGCTCGGTCACAAAGCCCAGCCATGGTTCAATGCGGATTTTGCATGTGCTGAGGCACGCAAAAAAGTCGCATACCAGGCCTGGGTTCAAGCACGTCATCGTGGAATCCGAGCTAGGAGGGTTCGTTCGAAGAAAAAGGCATTCAACTCAGCTGCCAAGTCATGCAAATGGGTTATCCGGAAGGCTCGTTTTGACCATATTAGGCGAATAGGGACTAGACTAGCATCTTACCCTCCTGGTAGTAAGCAGTTCTGGTCCCTATCAAAGTCTGTCGAAACTAACTTCTGCCGTCCAACGTTGCCTCCAATGCAGAAACCTGATGGATCGTTAGCTCACTCCGCGAAAGAGAAAGCAGATCTCTTTGCATCTCTTTTTGCGAGCAATTCTCAACTGGACAGTGGCTCTCGACAACTACCGACTATGCCTCGCTGTGATTTCTCAATTCCGGAAGTCACAATACACAATATAGAGGTCCGAAGAGCATTACAGAGTCTAGACGTGAACAAGGCGAGCGGTCCGGATGGGATACCTGCTAAAGTCCTGAATCACTGTGGTCCTGAGTTGTCTCCTATACTGACACGCTTTTACCGTCTCTCTCTCAAGACCAAAACCGTACTTAAGTCCTGGAAGCTTGCCAATGTGCAACCAGTACCCAAGAAGAGTAGTCGCGCTGACCCCTGTAACTACCGTCTTATTGCCATCACTTCCATACTCTGTAAGGTTATGGAAAGAGTACTGAACAGCAAGCTGCTGACATACCTAGAAGCTAATGACCTACTTAGTGATCAACAATATGGCTTTCGCTGTGGACAATTGACTGGAGATCTTCTAGTGTATGTCACGCACTGCTGGGGCGAAGCCATCGAGAAACACGGCAAAGCTCTCGGCGTGTCACTTGATATCTCGAAGGCTTTTGACAGGGTTTGGCACGCAAGTCTGCTAAGCAAGCTTTCTGCGTACGGCGTCCCTGCCAGTTTTTGTAGCTGGATAGCTGACTTCCTGAGTGAACGTTCGATCCGAGTAGTCGTCGACGGCTGCTCCTCTGACTTAATGGCTATTAATGCCGGAGTTCCTCAGGGGTCTGTTCTCTCTGGGACTCTTTTCCTGCTGCACATCAACGACATGCTTTTGCCTGGAGCGGTTGCGTACGCAGATGACAGCACAGTCATGGAGAGATATCTGTCTAGTGCAAGAGCTGGTGGGGATGAAATTCGAAATGAGAGGGTAGCAATGGTTGAGTGAGTGAACTCAACCTTAAGTCTTGTCTCCCAATGGGGTGACATGAACTTGGTGAGTTTCAATGCCTCCAAAACGCAAGCGTGCTTATTCTCCGCAAAAAGGAGTCCATTTAACTTGACTCCTACTTTCCGGAGTGCATCTGTATCTGTAACCGATGAGCTGGAACTCCTCGGCATGAAGTTATCTGCCAACCTTAACTTCGGCACCTCCATCGAGTCTAAGGCTCAAACTGCGGCCAAAAAGCTGGGCATCCTTAACAAAGTTAAGCGATACTTCACGCCAGATCAACTTCTTACCCTTTATAAGGCGCAGATCCGATCGTGCATGGAGTATTGTAGCCACCTTAGGGATGGTTCGGCCAAATACCAACTAGCTGCACTGGACTCGGTGGATCGCAGAGCCAGGAGGCTCATTGGTGATAAAAAGCTGGTTAAGGATAAGCTCCAAAGCCTAGATCATGGACGCAAAGTAGTAGTAGGGAAGGCGCCGAAGGCGTCGACTGCGTGCGCTTATTGTTGGTGCATTCACTTATAACTGAAAACTAAAACTCCGATTATGATTGGAAAACCGCGCTCCAGAATTCTTAATTCCCACTACCACTTTTATATTAACTTTTAACAGCCATCTTTATCTTAGTTTGTTTTAAGTTTTTTTACACTCTTGTTTTTCTTTCTCTTTAATACAGAAAGGGCAATTCATTCTCCGAAAAGGTAAACCATCAAAGTGTGTTTCATTAAGATCGTTGTTGTAGAGATGCATATGTTTACGACATGTAAAGTATTGATTCACTTCAGGATCGTTTTGAAGGTGCTCAGGCAGATGACCTTCTAGTAACCTAATTTGATTACTAAATATTTTTAAAAGAATTGTTTTTGAGATATCCTGCCACTCCTCCGCGGTGAGTAAATAACTCGTTGACGATGGTGATGGTGTGAACATTGTACAGACGTAAATATGTTAGATCGTATTCTGAGTTTACATCAGAATGAAGTTGAAAAAGTAAATTCAACCTTTTTTATCAGGATGTTTTACTGTGATGAAATAAAAGAATATCAATCGTGTGTTATCTTATCTTACTTATATGTATTATTATATTATGTTTGTCATTTACTTATTATTAACTGTATATTTTTCTTAATTTCTTTGTCATTTAATTTTATATAGTTTTATTTGTAATAGTTCATATTTATAATCATTTGGTGACATTAGTCCGCGACCTTCTCATCAGATTGCAGTCAGTGACCTAGGTCAGCGTCCGTTCTCATCCGACCCTAGTCAGGTATAAGCTAATTGGTTTTTCCTTATATACGATCAAGTACAAAAACTTTGATAGCGCGTTGTAGGTCCTCTCCTTTTTTGGAGACACTACACTACCATCGATTAGCTTAGCGCCATGCCACGACTGGAGCGACCATCAACGACGACAGCATTTCCATTACTCGTTGTGCGCGGCATAGAGCATTGATCGTTCGCGCGTGACGAGCAATGGAACCAGAATTCGCTTGCCACCGCGTTACCGTCGCTCGAGGTCGCGGTTGGGCTGTTACTCGTACCGAGGAGCTCGCGAGGCTTTACTCTGTTTCAATGAACGTGCAGTGATCTATGACACATGCATGCTTATAAATGATTGAGAATACTAGCTATTGTATGATTCACAACGAGCCAATACTTTAATAATGCGTGGATAAGGTATCTATTAAATAAAAGTACTTTTATTTTTCAGTTTTATTAGTTCTTCTGAAATACACCATTCCTTCAAACATGTAACATTCTCAGCGCACAAAATGTGGGATGATAAATACAATTGTAAACATTAGGACACTTCATATCTTCTAGATTAACAACTTCGTTATCACCCACCATATTTTTAATCCAAGTAACTTTTTCATTTCCTTTACAGTAAATCATTTTACCTTCTAAAAATTTCTTAATTAGTACAAGGAATTTTGTGTAAGGAATAAAACCAGCACTCCAATACATGTTTCTATTTCTTTCCATCCAGTTAACCAGTTTACGTTCTGTTGTTGAAAGTTGATAATAAGGGAAAGGTGGTTTAATCAAAAGCAATTGAATTTGATCATTACACACTATTGCTATTTCTTTAGGTACAAATTTGTTACCATCTATCTTAAATCCTTGTACATCTATTATAGCTATGGATTTCATGATATCTTGCGTACTATGTTACTCAAAGGACGATATTCGACCAAACGATCGTTTATTATTAAACAGTAAGCGCTAGTATTATCGGGAAAATCTGTAGAACTTTCAATTTCCAGACGAACGTCTACAGAACCGGATTTCAAATTTTCGTTTCGTCGGGAACAATCAATCACAAATAAAGGAGCCTTCTCTTTAAATGTTTGTAAATCAAGCAATGGATCTGCAGGAATATTGTAATACGACTGGCGGAATCTAACATACATATCGTATAATATACTGTATTTGTTGTTATCGAATTGCAAGTTAAGAGCATCATACGGGTAATCTAGATAAACAAGATAACTTGACGGTTTTGATCTATCATAATTTGGCATATATTTGTTATTTGCTTTAGCGTGCCTTAGCGAGCATTGTGCTAGACCACCACGTATGCCTTGTTCTATCATTTCGTACATTTTTATATCATCAATCAGATCTAGTTTAACGCCTGTATATAAAAGCATAGCATCCCAACTTAAACCCGGAGAAGAAACGTAGTAACAAGGATCAAGTTTATAATACTGAAGACTACTGTTTCTAAACTTTTCAAAAATATCACACAAAAGCAACACATCACATTTTAGATACAAGTCTGTGTATTCTCCCATGGACTGAATTTTAAAGACCTTCCAGATTTTAAGTGCACGTTCGTATTCATCATCGTTTATGTGCTCACATGTCAAACTGTTATAAAACTGTTCTTTTTTTGGGAGACATTTTTCCTTAAATCGCGACCACGAATTCATATAATCATACGGGTATACCCCCTTTTCTCGAAGTAAATTGAACTTTTCCTGCGTGTTGAACTCCTTCCTCAAATGTTTAAAATCTTGTTCTGTCAAATTTTTACTTAAAACATCTAAACTCGTGCTAAGAAACTGAAATGAATCTAAAAATTTAATTTGGATTGAGGAACGAGTTTCAGAGTCCTTTAAAAACTTTGTGAAAGTAATATATTGTTCTTTAGTTTTCGGAATAACTTTAATTTCACCCTCATATTTACATAACTCAGTTATAAATAGATGAGCATCATAGTTTGCTAAATTATGGAAAATGACGGGTATGAATAGAATAGAATAGAATAGAATATATTTATTGCTAGAAAACAGTATAAATACAGGATGTTCACATAATACAAGTGCAGTGTTTTCAGCTTATATCGAAGCGTGCAAAATATAAGGAAAATTAAATTAAAATTATGTCAATCAATACAATACAATGTCCAATAGAAAAAATCAAAATATGCAATTCAATTAAAATTATGCTAGTCAATACAATGTCCAATAGAAGATAAATGAAATAAAATGTAAATAGTAAAAGTAATAACAATGTCAAGCATGGTCAGTTAGCAAATCATTAATGTCTAAATTCAAGATATTCCTTAGTACTATAGAAGCAATGTTTAAGTAACCATGTTGTCAAATTAAGTCTAAGGGAGTCTGCGGTCATCATTTTGAAATTGTCAGGTAGTTTATTAAATAGTACAGTGCTTAAGTTAAATATATTATTTTTATATATGTACTTGCGAGCGGGAGGCTGATATAGTAGGTTAATTATGTTTTTTCTAGTTGGCCGTGCCCTGACCTCACCTCGAGTCCTCCAATACTTCGGATTTGATGCCACAAAAACACAAACTTCCCTTATGTACATACAGGGTAGAGGTAGTATGTTTAACTTCTGGAAAAGGGGTTTGCAGCTGTCATCAAACTTAGCATTGCAGATTGCACGAATGCACTTTTTTTGAAGCACAAATACTCTATTAATATCGACTGAGTTCCCCCAGAGTAACAGACCATAGGAAAGTACGGACGACACGTACCCATGATACGCCACTAATGCGGCTTCGATTGAAACAGTCTGTCTTAATCTTTTTAAGGCGAAAACGAAACGACTTAACTTCCCACATACGAATTCTACATGCTGTTTCCAATTCAAATGACTGTCGATTATCAAGCCTAAAAACTTAAACTGAGCCACTTCGTTTACGATCTCGTTACCGTGACTAACATGAATTAACTTGGGATTTGAGTTATATGAACGAAATTGTATATAATTAGTTTTTCCAATATTAATTTGCAGGTTATTCCTATTTAGCCAATTGACTACATCCCTCAGAGCATTGTTTGCATCTATTTCAAAATTTACATTTGGTTTGCACTCCAATAAAATAGTTGTGTCATCGGCAAACTGCAAGCACTTATGAGTTGTGGATTCGGCAAGGTCATTGACGTAGAGAATAAAAAGCAGAGGACCAAGGACACTACCCTGTGGCACACCTTTATTGTTGATTCTAAAATTTGATCTGTACGCTTGTTTTAAAACACAATTCCCAAATTCACTAATTTTGGTAATCTCTGTGCACTGTTGTCTATTTTCGAGAAAGCAGACTGTATATAATATATTACGGGGCAGACTCTATATAATATATTACATTTAGAGTGAGTGGCACGTACCTGGTTTTACTAATTGAATTTATTTATTTTGTTAAATTTTAAGAACAAAATAGACAGACGGAGTGACAGACACACAGACCGTCAAATATCATGTGTTAAAACTCCCAAAAGCCCTCCCCCTGACCTAACATCACTTATCTGCTCTTTTCCGAAACCCGTCTCATTCTTTACAAAATAGAAGACTTGACCAGTCGGCTGAAAAACTATGTCGGTAAGTGTATCGATGAAGAAAAGTATAATTCAAAGTTCTAATGAATTTATTACATATTACCCTAATATGAACTAACTGTGTAATAAAATTAACTTTATTTTTGCCTTGCAGTATTCACCTACGTGGACTTATTCTCCTATTCAAATGGATCCAGCAATTGTAAGAGGCATCACTTCCTATCTTGAAGCAGAAACTGATGCCTCTCCGCCAGCTGAGAAAAAGAATATGTAATCGTTCTTCAAGATGACTGCTTCAGGCACAAAAGTGATTCGCATCGAAATATTGATGCCCAGCAATTTGCAAGTGTCCAGAAGTCATTCTGCCCATGCAATGCACGTATATGTACTCAACATGTTGTAAAGGACGAGGCTACAGACACCATTTACCATCGCGTTAGGGATATAATAAAGTGTATAGAGAACAATTTTTACACAACCCCTTAAATGTTTACGAGTATGAAATCATTATATTTAAAATGCATTATTCAATCTTTTGATTCATTAAGAATGTATGTATTGATATCATAGTTTAGTTTTCAATGAATGTATATGTATTCGATAACAATAAATAAAAGTAAAAGAAAATAAAATAAAAGTTAATATAAAAGTGGTAGTGGGAATTAAGAATTCTGGAGCGCGGTTTTTCAAACATAATCGGAGTTTTAGTTTTCAGTTATATGTGAATGCATCAACTCAGTGCGCTTATTGTTGGTGCATTCACTTATAACTGAAAACTAAAACTCCGATTATGTTTGAAAGACCGTGATCCAGAATTCTTAATTCCCTACTACTCAAAGTAGCTTGCCTATGTGTTTTTTATAAGATGTACTTCGGGGAGTGTGCTCAAGAGCTGCATGAGCTCATTCCGCCTGCCCCTTTCTTCCATCGGACGTCCAGACGCACTGCGGGGTATCACCCTTACCTTGTCGAGATACCTCGGATACGTACCGAGCGCTTTTCTTCATCTTTTGTATTTTGCACTGCCAAGGAGTGGAATTCTCTGCCGGCGTCTGTATTTCCGAGCTCATACAACCCGAATATCTCTAAAGTACGAGTGAATAGGCTTCTTCTGGGTGAGCTCACTACATCCTCGACCGCATCTTAGCCCTGAGCTAGATTGTGGTCAAGAGCGAACCCATTCTTAATAAAAATAAAGTAAAAAAAGACAGCGGGAAGCGATTCTGTTTTTTACCATATACTCTGTTTTACACTATGTTGTGATTTAACATAAAACAGCGTCTCTCTTCCATCGTTTAAAGACGTATCTGGGGGCACGGCAGTGCCCCCACCAAGTCGAGCAAAAAAGCGTCACGGCCGTACCATCCTTTTCTCGAAGCAATTCAGACCATTTTTGACCCCCTGTAACTTCGTTGTGGATAAAACTAGAAGACTGAAATTTTCAGTAACCATGCAGGCATTGTAAAGACGCGGTATATTTCAAATTTCATTCAATTTGAACCCGTATTTTAAGAATTATAACGGGTCAAATTTCTTAATTTTGTCACTCACTGACTCACCGATCATCAAAATTCTAAGGCACTTCTAGCAGACCTAGAAGCTTCAAATTTGGAATATAAGTAGTGTTTGGTGTATGAATTAAGGAAAAACTAAAAAATCTAGAAAAGACCGCAAAGAAAATTAAGCCCATACAGCCAAGTCTTCAGTTAAATTTTTCAATATTGGCTTTATTCGTAACGATGTTTTACGGCAGTTATTATTATTGCGTGCGAAGCCGCGGGTTTAAGCTAGTCCCATATAAATATAGGCGCATGGTAGTGCCCCTGCCAAATCAAACAAAAAATGGGTATTCCCGTCATGAAAACACGTGTAAATTAAATTATTTAATGCAAAAAACGTACCTACGTGCGAATTCGTACTTATTACGAGTGCGTAAGGTTGTAAATTAATTATTATACTACGCGCTGCGATGCTAGCGAGTGAGCGCGGGCCGTTACTACGCGCTGCGCGGTGCTAGCGCGAGGGCGCGGGGCGGGGACAGTGGCGGGGCGCGCGGAAAGGTGAATGTCGCCGAGCGAGCAGCAGCCGCGCTCATACGTGCGAGCAACCCAATGCTGTTCGGATGTGCCCAGAATTCTTACCTATAAGTTTGCGATTTTCATTGATAATTTCGATTGCTATATTAGTTTGACGACTAAAGGCTACTCTCATTGGTTTACTGATATTATTTGCTTACAATTTGGACGTTGTTCGGATAAATAATTTAAATTAAATATTGATACTTTGAGTACCTAAGTATTTATAAATTTCTTATTACCTAATCGTATTTCTGCATAAAAATATACATATAGGTAGATATACATATATACAATAAGTAGGAGGTACCGAAAAGGAAAAAAGTAGAACTGTCTACAAAATACAAAAAGAAATGGGATCCCATCAAAAACAATACTTGTCAAAAAAACCAAGTCTCGCAACTCAGTTGTTCTGCGGTAAAAAGTTGTGAGATCCATGTAATACCAAGTCAGTTATTAATTTATTCAGTCTTTACTTAAGCGACTTTCTGTCTTAATACGTCCAGTCTCTAAGACCACGATCGTGGTCCATAACAATTGAAAATCAATTGTGTCTGGAATCTCCGTACTCGAAGCATTAAGTTGTTACGTAATAATTAACAGCATCTTATAGTGACGCATATCAGTATTAAAATTCTTTAATGTTTTATATAAATATATTGAGACTTGGCCTGATCATCTCAGGGCTGTCAATGCCAATCCAAGGAGCAGAATTTTCGTACAGAAATATCCCGAATTTCTGATTTACTGGAAAAACTTATTTCCAATAATGAAATAAATACGAATTATATGCGTGCAAGTATTACGACAATGAATCAACATATTACTGATATGAAAATTTCACACGAGCAGACTATGAACACTCTTAACAATAATATGCAGGAGATAAAAAATCAAGTACATGATATTAAAACATCAATGTCGAATATAACTCAGGAACAAAAAAATATTAAAACTAAAGTATCTGAACTTGAGAAAAAAATCTCTGCTGGTGAAGAAAAAATTAAATCTGTGGAGCACAACGTGAGCTCCAAGAGAGAAACTCCAAACTAAAGAACATAATTCTGACTGGAATACCCGAAAACTCTTCTTCCAATAAACTAGAACGTACAGATGGAGACATGACAGAGGTATTAAACGACTTCTCAAAACCAGTCAAAATCTTTCGTATGGGTAAATTTGATCCAGCCAAAAAACGTGGAATAAAAGTATGCTTTGAATCCCAGGTTCCTCCAAAGAAACGACTACACAATAAGAAGTCTCTACCGGAGGGGATTAAGATGTATTCTGATCAAACACCGTCCCAACAAACCTACTTGAAAAGCATCAAGGATGAACTAACACGACGCTTAAAAAACGGAGAATCTGACCTTACAATCAAGTATGTAAAAGAAGTACCTACAATCATCAAAACGCCAAAAAACTAAGATCCGCCACAAAGGAAACCATAGAAGCGATCACGCATCAAATAGTCCAAACAACTACAGATTTACTAATTACTAAGTCTTATCTAAACTTTTATTACTTAAATGCTAAAAGTATATGTAAGGAAGGCAAGTTCGATGAGCTGCAGTGTATACTGAAATCCATACCCACTACTGTGCATGTCATCGTGATAACTGAAACTTGGATTCAAACCGAACAACACGCACTTCGCTTCCAAATCCCTAACTACACTCACTATTATAACTATAGAACTGATAAAATTGGAGGGGGTGTCTCGGCGTTTGTACACAATGACCTGAAACATAGTTTGACGGAATCAACCTATAGTGGTGGAAATAACTACCTTTGGTTTAGACTGGAAAGGTATTCCCTGGACATTTGTGTAGTGTATAATCCCGGTGATACAAACTTTCAAAATTTCTTAGACACTTACGACTTACAACTACAACAGAAAAAAAGAGGCCTCATATTCGGAGATTTCAATATTAACTTGTTGGAACAAGACAAACGAAAGAAGCTGTACACAAAAACTATAAAAGAGGCGGGATTCAAACTACTTAATAAAATAACAAGCAAATACTACACAAGAGACAGCAACACGACAACAAAAAAAACGATTCTGGATCACGTATTGCAGCATTTCTGCTTGCGATCTTTTTTATGTTCTCTTATTCTTTCCGGTCTAGTTTTCTTTTTAATTCTATAGATTTCAAAATTTTAGAATTTGCTTGATTTTTGGATTTTGTTTGGGACTGAAGTTGACACAGTGATTCGATGAAAAATTTTAAGGTGATATGTTGATAATTTATTGTGCATTGAAGACTAGTGTAAAGCAGTTACCTATGTGAAATATTTAATAAGTCATTGAACAACTATTTTTTTAAAAAAAGGTCTTACCCTTTTAAAGAAAGTGGAAATTTTAATTTTTTATCAAAATGTAAGTTTTTCACCTTTTCCTTTTTTTGTTCTCACACGCCTATTTTACCTTACCTACACTATACAGTATACTTTTACAACATTTTCTTCACGCTCAGACAAATACTCTATCAGGCTGTTCTTGCAACAGTTACGAGAATCCTGGGTCTTATGGTTTAAATCATATCTGGTTATCATTTGACCTGAAAGATTACTTCACGACCTGCAAGAGGAAAATATCCTTCTTGTATAGGTTACACTAGCTAGACATCCTTACTATTCTAATAAATACTCAAATATTTCAATTTTTCTTCTTTTGGTGCTCTTTCGGGTATCGTGACCTTTGAGGTATCCTAGTCCAATTTGGAATGATTGTAGTTTCAGTGCTTTCAATCTATGACATAAAGAAAGGCTCGGCAGCAGTTTACCGCTGAGTGTACAGACAGACGTGTACCCAATTTGCGAGCAACCCGAACCACCTGTTCCAGTCTCTATTCCATAGCGGTTTTACAAGCGGCCTCAGGAAGACCAGTAGCTAAGTTTTTTTGATCTATTACCTTAAATTTACTTAATTTATTTTTGACAAAAATTGCCAATTGTATCAGCATTAGTTTTATCTATCAAGTAGGTGGGGTATTTTATTCGACGTCGAATTATTATCTACCTATTTGCAACAGATAATAATTTAAAGTTAGGCCACGTGTTTAAATTTATGTATGGTATTGTAACTGCTCAAAATTATCCTACACTTCATTTCCAAACAAAATATCCGTACGTTAAAAATTTTATTAAATGTTAGGATTTCCAGTTTGTTAAGTTTCTGTTTACACCTAAAAATTTATTTGTGCGTATTGATTTTTTGGAACTGTGTCGAATTTTTGTAATCGTATTTATTTTATTAAATTTTTTTTCCTTTCATTTTAAATCTCGTCTACTTTATTTTTTTGTGTGTTTTGGCGATTTCCATTGTAAATTTATCGCTGAAGATCTGGCGCCCGCGATTAAAAAACCCTGGATTTAAGGTAAGTAATTATCCATTTACTATTCCGTGGCATTGATTAATTTTTTTTTAAAGCTATTGCATAGATTTTATCGCGGGCCTTGAGCGCGGGGACCGAATGCAGAAATTCCGTAACGAAAAAACCTAACACCCCCCACCACGACCGGCACGGAGGTGTGGCTTGAAGGCCGCGGCAGTCTTCGACACGGTGTTTGTGTGCGTGCAACAATAATAATAATAATATAATTATAATAATCGCGATAGAGGCGAAATCCCCAGAAATGGGAGAAGAAAATGGTTTTTCTCCAATAAAATAATAATAATATAAAAATAATAATAATAAAATGAAGTTGCTCCGATCCGGACGAAAATCGGTATCTGGGGGGTTTGGGGGTCGATGATTCTGAATATTGGGTCACTTTTTCGATTCCACCATTTTCCAAGATGGCCGCCATACAAGGAGTGGTGAGGCGAGGCTGCAGGCCGAGCCGAATTACGACGCCACGCTGCGAGGCGAGGCCGTAGGCCGAGGCGAGCTGCGTAAAAAGCGAGGCCGAAGGCCGAGCTCCGCGTAGGGCGTAGCCCGGAGCGTCCCCCCCCCAAATCCAAGATGGCCGCCATACAAGTTTAGATTCCAAAGGTGAGGCGAGGTCGAAGACGAACGCGCGAGGCGAGGCCGAAGGCCGAGCTCCGCGTAGGGCGAAGCCCGAAGCGTCACCAAGCATATTACCCGCCGACCGCCATCCGAAAATTTCATATCCGCCATCTTGGATTTTAGTTGGGGGAATCGTGACGCGAAGGGCAAAGCCCGGAGCGTCTCGATTCCCTCCACCAAAAATCCAAGATGGCGGATATGAAATTTTCGGGCATACCGACATGGGTGTCGTTTAATAGGTTTTCGGGGGTTCTGATTCCGAAAATGACATCCATTTTGAAATCCAAGATGGCGGACATGTATTTTTTGTAAAAAACCGTCATGGGTGTCGTTTAATAGGTTTTCGAGGGTGCTGATTGCGAAAATAACATCCATTTTAAAATCCAAGATGGCGGCCGTAAAAAACAAAAAAAAGTTAACTTTTTTGAAATTTTTACATAGCATTTTGTATCAACTTATGCAATTATAATTAAAAGTAGCCCTCTACTTTTAATTATAATTACATAAGTTGATACAAAATGCTATGCCCTCTACTTTTAATTATAATTGCATTAGTTGATACAAAATGCTATGCAATAGCTTTGCCGCGGCAGTCCCCGAGTGCCACACGTCTATTTTTTTTTTGCTTATGCGGTGGGCACGTTCCGTGCCGCTGTCGCTTACATAATTGTTTTTTTGTTTTATTTTGTTACAGATAACCTATAATCCACTGAAGCTCTGTCTACCCCATTGGGAATGTTGGACTTTTTAACCCCTACAACGTTCTGTTGTGACTTCGTGCCTCATTTTAATTGATTTTTTTTTGTTGTCATGTGATGATAAATGTAAAAAGAACTTTACTTAACATGAAACTCGTTCTTATTTATTAAAATAAAGAAAAATTTTACCCTTTCCCCCATTCCCGTAGTTAGTTGTTTAACGTAGTAAACAACGCGTTCGACTCGTTTTTTCCTCTTAGGGAATTTTCAGATTTTACAACTTATAATTAACGATCTGTTCACTTCACGGTATCGATTTCTATACTTTATTTCTAACATCAGACTCCACTTTGTCTAAAAATGTCGCTGAATCAGGACACTGTCATTGATGTTGAACCAGAAGAGGCCGCTTACGAGCAAGATATTGGAGAGACACCTTATCGTGCTAGTCCAATTTTGCAGAGAATGAATCAACAGTCTGTTTCTGCTCATGAAGCTACGCGACTCAAACAGCTTTTCACCCGTTACGTTAGTTTGTAAAAATGGAATATTTGGTTTTGACGGACAAACTTGCGTGTAGGATTTCTTTCAGCTCATCGAAGAACGGATGTTCGATTCTGACATTCCATCCTCGTATATTGTGCGTCGTTTCCACGAACTTGTTTCTGGTTCGGCTCTTTTATATTTCAGGACAATTAGAGTACTTTTTTTTTTAACGAAAGAAAAACGCATACCATTAATGTTTTTCTGTTATCACCGATCATATTGCTTTAAAATGGTTATTAACACTTGACAACCCTTCTGGTCGTCTAGCACGCTGGGCGACCATTATTTCTCAGTATACCTTTGACATAATTCATAGAAAGGGTATTCATAACGTTGTACCTGATGCACTGTCACGTAACCTCATAAATGTGGGCATTATTTCTTATAATGGAGAAATTTTTAACACTTCTGATCTTTGGTATAAAAAGATTTATGATGGTGTTTCTAACAACCCTCAGATGTTTCCAGCGTATGTTATTAATGACGGAATTCTTCTCCGAATGATGTCTTCTGATTTTCCGTTGTCTGAAGACCCATGGCGGATAGTTTTGCCTTCAGAACAGTATCAAAACGCAATTTCTGAGGTACATAACGAGTTACCTTTTATTCACGTTGTTAACCCAGTTGTTAACCCAGGTGTTAATAAAACTTATTATAAGTTAAAGACCCTTTATTATTGGCCAAACATGTTTCATATTGTCACAGAAGCGCTTAGAGCTTGTGAGACTTGTAAAGCTTTTAAGATCTCAAATACTCAACCCCGAGGCCACATGTTATTTCCTAAAGAGGTTACGGCACAGATGCAATCGATCTCTCTCGACAATATTGGTCCGCTACCGCTGGCGTATTATGGTTATCGCTATATTTATTTATTTATTTATCTTTTAATTATAGTTGATGTATTCACTATATACGTCTGGCTAAATCCTTTAAAAAGGGTTAATAGTCAAGCGATCGCCACCATTCTTGAGAGGGATATCTTTTTGTGCTATGGTGTTCCGCCTACGTTGTTATGTGATAACTAGTCAGTTGTCACTTGTCTCAGTATTTTAGTTGAAAATGACCAGCGAAGTTGGGCCAAGGTACTACCTAAAGTGAAACTATATTTGAACTCATGTATAAATATGGCAACTGGATTTACCCCCAATTTTCTGATGTTTAAAAGGGAAGTATATTTAGATGTCAGTTCACGGCGTGTAGGCGAGACTCGAGGCGTTGATTTAGCTTAGAGTCGCGTTGAACGTGCGGCTGCGCTCTCTTCCCTTGATCAGGTTTTTGCTAAGGTTTTAGATAGTCTTTCGTTGGTGTTTTTACGGAATGCGAGTTATTATAATAAAAGTCGTAAACCCCTCATTTTAAATGAAGGTGATATTGTGTGGCGTAGGAACTTCTCACGTTCGTCTGGTGCTGACTATTTTTCGAGCACCCAGATTCACTAAGTGTCGTGTAGTTCGAAGAGTTTCCCGCCAAGTCTATGAGATACAGGATATCAATTCTCCTTCCTCAGGTACTTATCATATTAAAGATATACTCAAATAACGTCTTTTTTTCGTCGTTGTTTAAAGTACTTTTTTCTTTACCTTTTTGGTCGTCTTTGGGTCTATATCTTTTTGCCCTTAGACTAAGATGTTTTTTTTTCTTTTTTCTTTGGTCGGGTGGGCTGTACAGCCATTGTTGCCTGTCATGTTTGATTTGTTCGATTTTTGTCTTTGAGGTCAGTGTTCTTTTCCAAAGACATTTAATGTTTTTTTTGCTTTGGCAAATTTTTTTTTGCTTTGTGGTCTTACATTTGTGGACGTCATAGTTGAACTATATTTATGGTATGGTTTTGCATGGCCATTATGGTGGCAACATAGACATAGAAGATGGCAACCATTATTTTTGACTGTCAAGTCCGAGTTGACTGACAGTTCATTATTTTCTTTGAAGTCTAGGTCTGTGGTGTTTGCTATTTGTCGTCAGTTGTTGACATTTTGAAAGTTTTAGGAAACTTTTACGTAAACTATTACGTAATAGGTAGTTGATTTCTATTGTTGATAACTCTTAGTGTTAGTTATTTAGGGCTAGGTTTTAATGTTGAGTCGTTTCGTTTGGGATTCCCGGCTGAGTTTATTTCTCTTGTAGCTTCTAGGTATTGCTCGCGTGTTGTTCTTAGTCGGTACTTGAAAAATAGCTTTGGATGTTGTTCCCAGTTACTCTCCTTTTAGGTTAATTAGTTCGTTGAGATGTTTTGTGACATTGCACTTTTTGTGAATTTCGTGATTTTCAATTCGAGTTAGTAAACTTTTTTGTCATTTGTTTTTTTTGTTTTATAACTGGATTTAATTAAACTTTAACTTTTACTTAACTTAAACTTAACTTAAACTTAACTTAAACTTAAATTTAACTTTAACTTAAACTTTAAATTAACTTCAATTTAAACTTAACTTAACTTAAACTAAGTTTTTCCTTGTAGGGTTGGCAAAAAAAAAATTTTTTTTTGGGTATACAGGGTGTTCAAATTTTTTATTTTTTTTGTAGAAAGGGGGTGTTGCAGCATTTCTGCTTGCGATCTTTTTTATGTTCTCTTATTCTTTCCGGTCTAGTTTTCTTTTTAATTCTATAGATTTCAAAATTTTAGAATTTGTTTGATTTTTGGATTTTGTTTGGGATTGAAGTTGACACAGTGGTTCGACGAAAAATTTTGTGGTGATATGTTGATAATTTATTGTACATTGAAGACAAGTGTAAAGCAGTTACCTATGTGAAATATTTAAGAAGTCATTGAACAACTATTTTTTTAAAAAAAAGGTCTTACCCTTTTAAAGGAAGTGGAAATTTTAATTTTTTATCAAAATGTAAGTTTTTCACCTTTTCCTTTTTTGTTCTCACACGCCTACTTTACCTTACCTACACTATACAGTATACTTTTACAACATCTTCTTCACGCTCAGACAAATACTCTATCAGGCTGTTCTTGCAACAGTTACGAGAATCCTGGGTCTTATGGTTTAAATCAAATCCGGTTATCATTTGACCTGGGGAGATTACTTCACGACCTGCAAGAGGAGAATATCCTTCTTGTATAGGTTACACTAGCTAGACATCCTTACTATTCTAATAAATACTCATATATTTCAATTTTTCTTCCTTTTGGTGCTCTTTCGGGTATCGTGACCTTTTAGGTATCCTAATCCAATTTGGAATGTTTGTAGTTTCAGTGCTTTCAATCTATGACATAAAGAAAGGCTCGGCAGCAGTTTACCGCTGAGTGTACAGACAGACGTGTACCCAATTTGCGAGCAACCCGAACCACCTGTTCCAGTCTCTATTCCATAGCGGTTTTACCAGCGGCCTCAGGAAGACCAGTAGCTAAGTTTTTTTGATCCATTACCTTAAATTTACTTAATTTATTTTTGACAAAAATTGCCAATTGTATCAGCATTAGTTTTATCTATCAAGTAGGTGGGGTATTTTATTCGACGTCGAATTATTATCTACCTATTTGCAACAGATAATAATTTAAAGTTAGGCCACGTGTTTAAATTTATGTATGGTATTGTAACTGCTCAAAATTATCCTACACTTCATTTCCAAACAAAATATCCGTACGTTAAAAATTGTATTAAATGTTAGGATTTCCAGTTTGTCAAGTTTCTGTTTACACCTAAAAATTTATTTGTGCGTTTTGATTTTTTGGAACTGTGTCAAATTTTTGTAATCGTATTTATTTAATTAATTATTTTTTTTCATTTTAAATCTCGTCTACTTTTTTTTTTGTGTGTTTCGGCGATTTTCATTGTTAATTTATCGCTGAAGTATGTACTTATCTAAAAGACAACAATTATTATTTAGCCTTGATCGAATCGTCAATGTCAGATCATCGACAAATCTGCCTGTCCCTTAGAAAATCCAAACCACCACCTAAGAAAAGAGTCAAATTCTTAGCGCCAAATTACCAAGATTTGCATAAGTCCGTGGAGAAAGAAAAACTTGAAGAGCAAAACCTAGATTATGAACAAATAGAAAACATAATAAAAACACACATAAATCAATCTAAAGTAATGAAATCAAAGATTCTAAACTCACCACAGGAAGACTGGATTAGTAATAATATTGTACGGGGAATAAATCAAAGAAATGAACTGTGGAGACAGTTCAAACACAACCTAACTGATTCTTCTTTTAAGAATCTATTTCAAAAAGAAAGAGACGCAGTGGCAAAGAAGATTAGAACCTCAAAAGATACTTTTTATTATAATAAATTTACCCAATGTACAAATAAACCAAAAAAAATGTGGCAGCTTATAAATTTACTTTCTAAAAATAAAATCAAAATACACTGTGCACCTTCGAAACTCGTGAACAATAACAACGAAACGATTACTGATCCTATTGCAATTTGTGAACTTTTCAACCAATATTTTTCAACAGTTGGATCACTCTTAGCAAACAAAATTCTATCACAACACCAAATAACACACTCACATACTACATCAAATACTTATCCTAATAGTAGCTACCCAGGGCTAGCAAGTCTAGAACCATGCACAGTCAAAGAAGTTTCGAGATTCATAGACAGTCTGGACTCAAATTGTAGCATTGGCATAGATGGGATCAGTACAAAAGCGATAAAATGCATAAAAGATTTGATAGTTAACAAGCTAGCTGAATGCTTTAATATCCTTTTCAAAGAAGGAAAATTCCCTACCTCACTCAAAATAGCAAAAGTAACTCCAATTTACAAATCAGGTTCCAAAACTGATCCGGGAAATTACCGTCCAATCTCCGTACTGCCAGTGCTGTCCAAGATCCTTGAAAGATTATTGTATAAACGCTTGGAAGCTTACCTCAACTCTATTAACTACATTTCTGAAAGACAGTTTGGATTTAGACCCAAAAGTAACACCTTAGCTGCAACTATTGACTTAATTACTAAAATAAAACAAAATATAGACCAAAAAAAAATTGTCCTAGGCATTTTTATAGACTTGAAAAAGGCCTTTGATACGGTCAGCTATTCACTTTTAATTCAAAAACTGAGGGGTATTGGAATTACTGGTGGTGCATTGTGTATGTTTGAATCTTACCTTGATAATAGATCCCAGATCGTTAAAATAGAAGATGCTCAGGGCAGTGCCCTTCCAGTAACCTTTGGCGTTCCCCAAGGGTCCATTCTTGGACCCTTGATGTTCCTTGCATATATCAACAGTGTCACTGACTTGAGTCTTCATGGTCATCTAACTCTTTACGCTGATGACACTTATTTATTTTACTTCGGATCCAATATACACATTATTTCATTAGCTCAAAAAGATTTAAATTCCCTATTTAACTGGCTCCAGGATAATTTGTTAACTATAAACACATCGAAAACTTCATTCATAATATTCAGAGCAAAAAACAAAATTATACCTCAACACCAACCTTTACGCATTAATAATGTCCCTATTGAAGAAAAATCACATGAAAAATATCTTGGCCTACATATTGACAATCGTTTAACGTTTAACAAACATATCGATCTTTTAAAAAACAAATTATCTTCATTAATAGGCTCACTCAGAACAATTATCCGTTGCATTTCACGAAAAATCCGCTATACTATATACAACTCATTAATAAAGTCACATCTAATGTGTTTAATTGAAATCTGGGGTAGTGCCACCAAAACAAAACTATCAGAACTACAAGTGATTCAAAATAAACTCGTTAAAATACTATTTCATTACCCATATTTGACCCCGACCACAAAAATTTACAAAGAGACAGCCCTAATTAATTTAAAACAACTGTACACCTACCACACTTGCATTCTCGTCCATAAGATTCTACAAAAAACCATACACACTTCAATAATACTCACACAATCAAAACAAGTACACAAACGCAAAATGCGCCGCGCCAGCTATATCGTACTACCTAAGCCACGAACAAATTATGGCAAAAAAATGTTTACGTTTGAGGGAGCACAGTTGTACAATAAACTACCTTCAACTATTAAAAATATCGAATCCTATAATGTATTTAAGGCCAAACTTGCAGAATATATTGCCGCAAATATAACTTAACTTCTTATTGGTAAAAAACTGTAAACATAACCTAACTATGTCTATATATTGCTACTGTTGGTGAGTACTTATTGTAAAAGTAAAAATTAACCTAAATTGTGTATGTACCTACCTATTTATTGTTGAAATTAAAAGATGTCCCCGGTGTTGCATGATGAAAAAATCAAATACTTTACCTTGTATTTCTCATATAAGTGACTATGTATTGTCTTTATTGAGAAAATAAATTACTTTAAACCGAAGTTTATTCATTTTTAACATAATAATTATGTAGGTAAATAAAAAGCATTACAATAATGAACAATGTGATATTTGTCAGATTTTTTTTAATATTCTCCTCCAAGGATATTAATGTAGCTTAAGTAATCGTTTTCGTAATGAAAAGAGGATTGGAGCTACACCTTGAAGTAACCTATCGATTTTACAATTGCATTACCAGCGGCACTGCTTGATTTTTTCAGCTAATTTTGAATAATGTTCAACAAGGAAAAGAAACACTTTTTTACAAACATATTTTACTTGCCTATAAATGAATGAATTTTATGCTTTGTAAGAAGTTATTTACTTATAGACTTAGTATTTAGTATAGCCTCCCCTGTTTTCAATTACAGAAAGCAAGCGCCGCTGCATAGATTGAACCATATTACAACAAATGCCTCGTCACCAAAAATAGTATTTTCCCAATCAAAACCAGTCTTCTTTGTTTCTATAATGCAATCCCTCGCTGTGCAGGACTCGACGAACATTATTGAACAGAAGTATCAAACTAATTTGCGAACTCAACAGTTGATGAAATTATTATTTTTTAAACGCCGATGTTGTGACATTGCCTTCAGCTTCATGGCGCAAGACCTAACGTTATACGGTTGTTCACTAAAACATAGGATAAAAAAGTGTTTAAATTAATTGCAATTTATAGATTTTATCGGAACTCGCAAAGAAATATCTTCTATTCAAACATAGCAGATTAAATGAAGAAAATACTTACTGAATAACCGGTTTCCTTGCTAATTTGCGATATGTTATATCCATTGTTATGCATGAGATGCAATTCGCCCCTGCATATCAATATAAGCTTGCATTTTAAGTCCAAATAAAAAAAAACGGCCAAGTGCGAGTCGGACTCGCGCACCGAGGGTTCCGTACAAACCTAACTTAAAGGTATTATAGACCTGAGTATTGAATATGAATTTCAATTTAATACCTCTACGCGTTCATAAGGAAAGGGGTAGTAAGTTTAAAATTATTAAAAATATTTTTATTATATGATGTTATTTAAAATTTACGGTTATCGCAATTTTTCCTTTATATGTGCTATAAGACGTTGCTTCGCACCAAATTTCAAGATTCTGTGTTCACGGGAAGTACCCTGTAGGTTTTGATTCCTTTGCGAGTGTCGAAAATTTGCGGAAATTTGCGGCATAAACGGCTGTATCTTTTGATTGCGTTGGCTTAGAAGTTTGATTTCTTCACAGCTCCAAGGGACAGTAGACTTGAGTATTTGATATAAATTCCAGCTTAATACCTCCACGCGTTCCTGAGAAAAAGGGTCTTGACAGACGGACGGACGGACGGACAGACGGACAACAAAGTGATCCTATAAGGGTTCCGTTTTTTCCTTTTGAGTTACGGAACCCTAAAAACCAAGAAACAATAATCACACTCGGCAAACTATCACTCTAGTCACAGTACTAGCTTTCGAAGTGAACTGTCAAAGAAAGGGTTCATTTAAACGAATCTAAATAATGTTAAAGATTACCTAGCATTTTTGTAAGTTATTCGTACCGTATCTAACTTCACGCCTGATGCCATTCTAAAGTAATAAATAATGTTATTAAAAATAAAAATATTTCTAATACATCTAAAACGATCGGCGAGGCTGCGAAGATTTGAACCGTGTACCTGCTGCTGCTCACAATCCTAAGTGTAACCAAACGCGCCACGATAGCTGATGACGCGAGATTTGAAAATATTGTTTAAATACTCACGAGAACCCCTGTTGCTTATTTTCTATTATTGTCAATGTGTGCGTGAGTTATAGCTGGCAGACGACTCTTTGTAGATATTCTATATGGACTTTTGCAACTTACCGTACATACATAGAACAGGAAGGATACAACGTGGTTATTTGGACTGTGTCCAAATGAAAGCTGATCCTCCTGATAGGGATGTAGAAATTAAACTCAGAATCAGAATTTAACAGTTATAATCGCACCAACAAGTTAACACTTCGAAATTCAAAATTCAACTGCTGCGAATGACGACTGCATCATTAACGAAACCTCCCTTTCACTCAAGCTCCCTTTACAATGCCAATGAAGTTAAACGATAAAGGCACTGTTTTCTGATTGGTTGTTTCTTTAATATTGGAGTCGTCATTCGTCAAAACATTTCCCTTTATTGTATTTTAATGATTCCAAATATTGTTATAATATTAAAATGTTACTTAAAATTCGAGTTACAATTATTAATTACCGTCACAACTAAAGTTAATTCAAATAAGTTAATTTTTAATCACATTGCTAACAAACAGTAAACAAGTAGATTGTTATCAATACCAGGCCCTTTAATTTAAATAATTCATTAAAAATTACAAAAGAACGGTCAATTCCTTAACCAAAATTAATATTTTCAATATTAACATAGAGATCATCTCAAACAGTAGCACTTTTAAGCTATACAATCTTACAATTCGTCCATCCTGACGATAAATCACGTCCTCGTGATTAAATACTTGAGACAAAAATCATTTTAATATACATTATAACTTAAAATATATACTTATCCCAAATCTAATTTAAGTACATTCAATTTAACTATATTTTTATATAAATATCATAGAATAAATTCTACGGCTATGTATATGTTCAAGTACAAATATAAATACATTTATATGAATAAAAAAAAAATCATAGAAACAATTTAGTAATAATTCTACATAACCTCCACCCTTCTAAAGTAACACTACTTTAATTACTAATCTAATATTAATGACAGTGAACATCCTTCTAATATCAAAATCCTTCAAACATCCTTCCAATATCCTTCCAATATCCTTCCAATATCCCTCCAATATCCTTCCAATATCCTTCCAATATCCTTCCCATATCCTACTAATACCTTACCATGTACAAAAATATAAATGAACTAAATAATAGCAACCGAAAATACCTAACTTTCGTGATTTTCAGTTCCAATTTCACTATCAGAGCTATGACCCGTACTCGTATCAGATTCATCACCCCGCTCTTCTTCGGATTCTTCAGACCTAATATAACTCAACCAAGGATATATTCGCTCTACAGGATAAACTCCTTTGTACGTTGCTTTACCTGTTCGTTTGGTTAAAGGCGTATCTTCTACTAAGTACCTGTCGTTTTCTAAAACCTTACTAATTCTGTACGGACCATAACACTTAGGCACCAATTTCTTACTTTTTCCTGGGCAAAGAACAGTCCTTTCCACTCTAACTAACTCGCCGACCTTAAAATTCCTCGGCTTAGCCCTTTTCTTATCAAAATTTTCTTTTTGTACCTCTTGACTTTTTTGAATGTGTTCATCTACTTCCGGCCTAACCTTTTCGATGTCTATCATATCCTCATCCATATCGTTACCTACAACTGATTTAAGTAATCCTTCTGGTACCCCCGTCATCGTTGGCCAAACAATACTTCGGTTGGAGTTTTTCCTATTCCTTTGTTAAGTGTATTGTTAAGCCCCCATTGAACTTCTAAAACCTTGTCGTCCCAAAGTGACTCATCCCGACCCAGGTTCATTGCCGTCAACGAATCTAAAATGGTTCGGTTATACCTCTCCACTTACCCATTAGCTCGTGGAGTCGCTACCGCATTCATAATGTGTTTAACGCCAGTTTTATCTAAATAATGTTTGAATTTTTTTCCAGTAAACGAGGAATATCTATCGGTAATGAGTCTGGTAGGTAAACCAAATGTGGCAAAATATTCTTTAAAAACTTTTATAGTTGTAGTTGCTTTAGTACTTTTCACAGGTTTTAATACAATGAATTTACTGTAAGCATCAATAATTACCAAAAGATATTTGTTTTTACTTTTTCTCGGGTTAAAGGGTCCTAAGTGGTCCGCATGCAAAGTATGGAAAGGTCTTGGCACTTTCGGGATGGGATGAAGATAACCCAACCTTTTCCCAGAAGGTACTTTACTGTGAGCACACTCTAAACAATAATTAACATATTTTTTTACAAATTTTCGCATGCCGGGAAACCAATAATTCGTCTTAACCTTATCCAACGTTTTGTCTAGCCCAAAATGACCTATATCGTAATGACAAGATTTAAGGATTTGCCACCTAACCCCCTTTGGTACCAACCACTTAAGACCATTTTCTGTGACCCTGTACACATTCCCGTTCTTTACGTTGTAATCCTTTTTAATTTGGACAATTTTATCACTATTAGTGTCCTGTAACACATGTTTTATACGCGCTACCTCACTATCACCTAGTTGGACTGTCTTTAGCCACTCGTCACTAATATTGAGAACTGAAGGTATTTCTATAGAATCAATCAAATTTCCTTCATCCGGCACCGGATTCCTACTCAAAGCATCCACATGGCACATACTGCTCCCCGATTTATACACAACATCACAGTCGAATTCCTGGATTAAACTCCACCAACGACCAACTCGAGGGATCATATCCCTTTTAAGGAATGTCGATCGAAGAGAATTACAGTCAGTGACGATTGTAAATGGCATGCCCAACAAGTATGGTCGAAACTTAGCCAACGATGCAGCAACTGCTAATGTTTCTAACTCGGAAGACGAGAAATACTGTTCTTCTGGAGAAGTTTGCCTGGAATAGTATGCCACCACCCTGAGCTGCTTATCCCCTGCTTGTTTCTGTAGAAGGATACCGCCAACACCCCACTTGCTAGCGTCTGTGTGTAACTCTGTCTTAAGGGCCGGATCGTACAGTACCAAAACTGGTCTCGATATCAATTTAGCCTTAAGTTGCTCAAAAGATTGATGCTGATCTTTACCCCATTCCCAAGGGGCATTTTTCTTCAAAAGTTTTGTAAGCGGTCGTGCAATTGAAGCGAAATTTTGTATAAATTTTCTAAAGAAGCTAGCTAGACCAATAAATTGCCTTACATTGTGAACGTTCTTAGGTACCGGAAATTGTTGCACAGCGTCAATCTTTTTAGCACCAGGCCTTATTCCTTCGGACGTTATTTCAAACCCCAAAAACTCTACTGACCTCCCAAAGAAGTGGCACTTTGACAATTTCAATGTTAAGTTAGCCTCCCTAAATTTATGTAAAACTAATTCTAGCTTAAGTAACCCATCATCCACAGTTGATGACAGAACCAATATGTCATCCATATAAGCTATGGCCGTATTGAACCTAAGAGAACCCAAGGCCTTATTAACAGTTTGTTGGAAAATGGCGGGTGCATTAGCCAACCCAAAAGGCATTCTATTGAACTCCCATTGCCCATCCGGAGTTATAAAGGCAGTTTTTGATTTAGAGTCCTCCGATAAAGGAATTTGATAATACCCGCTTGCTAAATCTAAAGTGGTATAAAATGTATTTCCTGCTAAACGATTCATCTGATCCTCCATTGTCGGCAATGGGTAATGTTGTTTTATAGTCTTCCTATTCAGCGATCGATAATCTACACATAACCTTTTGTCTCCAGTCTTTTTCCTGACAAGTATAATTGGGCTGGCATAAGGCGAGCTCGATTCACGAACAATACCCGTATCACACAATTCATCTACCATAACCTGGACTTCTTGGCGTTCTTTTTGCGAGAGCCTGTATGGTCTGTATACAACCGGTTCATCATTATTTAAATCTATGCTCATGTTTTCGACATGAGTACATCCTAACTCATCTAAAGACGAAGCAAAACAGTTACGATAACGGTTAATTAAATTTAACAGTTTAATTTTATCTGAGGTGTCAATATCGCCTACATTAAGTTGTTCAATTTTAAATGGCTCGTATAAAGGGACCTTAGAGATTTCATTTACTTCTCGAATACTGAAAGAATCTGAAACTACATCTACTCTGGCGATCAATTCATCCTTTTTGAAAGAAATTGGTTGTTTAGATAGTGGCGTGATTGCAATACTTCCCACACCCTCCTCTATCCTATAAACTCCTTCCTCAATAAGGTATTCTCTATTCGGTTGACCCCTGTAGCTACTCGAAACATAAATTGATCCATTATAATCAAAATCGCAACGAACATCGCAAAAAATTCGGTTTTCTACTGTTAATCCTTCCGCTACGCGTAATTGAAGTCTCCTACTAGGTTCCTCACTACAATCATTTTCTGTTGAAGTCACTATTAGTTTTGAATTAGTTTTAACCATCCGGATATGCGGTTGTTCGCTAAAAGTATGACCTATAAGCATAGAGTACTTAAGAAAATGGTCCGGGACTATAACGCACAAGACTGATGCAGTCGCCTCTTGAATCTGAACATTAGCTATGCAAGAACCCATAGAGTTAACTATTGCACCTCCAAATCCTAACATAGGCTTAACGTCAGTTCTATCCCATTCACCAAAGATGTCCTTTGCGTCAGTCTCACGAATAAGCGTCAACTCGCTTCCCAGATCTATAAATCCGCTCTTTTTTCGTTAACAATAACCTTTTGAATATACTTTTCAGTAAACACCGGTTCCGTAGAAGTATTGATAGCTAATACAGTTTTGTTCTCAGCCGACTTTGCACGAAAACAATCTGTGTCTAAATGACCGACCCCAGAACAAACCGTACACTTTTTTATTGGTTTGGGACATTTCGACACCGGGTGCCCTTCATCCTTACAATTGTAACACCTAATAATAATAGAATTATTAGGTGTTACAATTGTAAGGATGAAGGGGTTCGCGTTTTTCTTTGCGTCCTGATTACCCTTCTTGCTATTATTATTACTATTAGACTTATCCACTCGTTGAACTTTGATATTACGTAAGTAAGCTAATAACCTATCCGGATCTTGAAACTGAACAGCTTCTGCTCCCATACGTACGGATCGATCATCTATACCATGTAGAATACATTCTACAGCCCTCTTGCCGGTAATATCGCAACGATTGATTAATGCCATCTTATCATAATAGTAGTTCTCTAACGACTCCCCAAATTTAGCTCGTTTATTCAACATCTCGGAAAGCATTTGGCCATAATTTTCCTCTGCTGGGAATGCAGCCTTTAATTTGCATTGCCACTCAGCCCAAGTAAACAACACGGATGGCAAGCCCTCATACCACCTTTTTGCTACCCCCATTAGTTTTGGTAATGCGTAATGCACTATCTGTCGGTCGGTCCAACTATAGAGAATCGCAATTTCACTAACCTTGGTTAACCACGTAGTAATGGTTTGATTTTTCTTGGAAGGGTCGAATTCAGGAACGACGTTGGTGTTAGAAAAACTTTCTTTGCCTAAACTATTTTTATCAAAACTCCTAACAATACCTACAAACTGTGATAAAAACTCACCAGCTTTATCCTTGCTTTGATTACCCTCGGAGCCAGCGCACAGCAGCTCGGCACCAGCGCGCGACAGCTCGACACAAGCGCGCGACAGCTCAGAGCCAGCAGTGCACAGCTCGGCACCAGCGCACGGTAGCTCGGTGCCAGCGCGCGGCAGCTCGGCGCCAGCGCGCGGCAGCTCGGCGCCAGCGCGCGGCAGTTTGGCGCCAGCGCACGGCAACTCAGTGCCAGCGCGCGGCAGCTCGGTGCCAGCGCGCGGCAGCTTGGCGCCTGCGCGCGGCCCACCGCCAGTGCACAGCTCGGTGCCAGCGCGCGACAGCTCGGCGCCAGCGCGCGGCCAGCCGCTAGCACGCAAATCGGTGTTAGCGTGCAGCTCCGCGCCAGCGCGCGGCCAGCCACCGGCGCGCAGCTCGGTGTCAGCGCGCAGCTCGGCGCCTGCGCGCGGCCCACCGCCAGTGCACAGCTCGGTGCCAGCGCGTGACAGCTCGGCGCCAGCGCGCGGCCAGCCGCTAGCACGCAGCTCTGTGTTAGCGTGCAGCTCCGCGCCAGCGCGCGGCTAGCCACCGGCGCGCAGCTCGGTGTCAGCGCGCAGCTCGGTGCCAGCGCGCGACAGCTCAGTACCAGCGCGCGGCTAGCCGCCAGCACGCAGCTCGGTGTCAGCGCGCAGCTCGGTGCCAGCGCGCGACAGCTCGGCGCCAGCGCGCGGCCAACCACCAGCGCGCAGCTCGGTGTCAGCGCGCAGCTCAGTGCCAGCGCCTTGCCGCGAGTCACCGCGAAGGGGACTACGGCTATGACGCGATGTACGACTTCTTGGCCTTGATGGTCGACAGTGTGCCAATCTATCTCGGCGTCTGGACCATTCACGGCTGCGTTCTCGAGCGCTTTGGAAACTACGCTTGTGGGATCGTGATGCCCGCGGTCCAGGAGTATGCCGTCTTGATGCGTACCTATCACGTCTTATTGGGCTTCGGCTCCTTGTTCGCTGACTGCGTGGCCGACTTCTCTGCCTTCGTGTTGAACGTGACCTGCGTCCGTCCCAATCACCAGGCGGCGTCTCAAGTACGCGCCTTCGCCGTGCAGTTGAGGAGTCCCCATCACAGCGTCGTTGTCCTCTAGTGGATTTCACCGTTTGGAGTAATGTGATCTTTGCAACCCAACGTCACTCATATTCCCTGAAATTTAAAAACATTATCGGACAACAATTGGTTGTACAATACCTTATTGTATTATTGTATCTTATAGCTTAAGGTCCTGCATTAATTTAACATAAGGGTTATTAGGAATCGTTGACACGAATTCGCCAATGGACAAAAGAAAATAATGCAAAAGGATATAATAATGTAAAACTATTAGTAACTACTATTTTTCACGTATTAATAAGAAATTGTAGCCTGCTAAAATATAGAATCGTAGCCAGGTATGTGTGAGAAAGTTGTTCAATGCTTAATTTAACGTCCAACAAATTTTAAAAAATACCTGCATGCAATGGTCGTTTTGATTCTTCTTCATTTAGATATAAATATCCATGGATAGCCTTTATTCAATTTACTTATTACAACAGTCCACAAAATTCTACAAAATACAGCAATTATTCCATGAAAAAAAAATTATAATAAAAAATTAAGTAGGCGTACCTGCAGTATCCCACTTCTGAAGTTGAAAGCTGTTCCTCCTGATAGGGATGTAGAAATTAAACTCAGAATCAGAATTTAACAGTTATAATCGCACCAACAAGTTAACACTTCGAAATTCAAAATTCAACTGCTGCGAATGACGACTGCATCATTAACGAAACTTCCCTTTCACTCAAGCTCCCTTTACAATGCCAATGAAGTTAAACGATAAAGGCACTGTTTCTTTAATATTGGAGTCGTCATTCGTCAAAACATTTCCCTTTATTGTATTTTAATGATTCCAAATATTGTTATAATATTAAAATGTTACTTAAAATTCGAGTTACAATTATTAATTACCGTCACAACTAAAGTTAATTCAAATAAGTTAATTTTCAATCACATTGCTAACAAACAGTAAACAAGTAGATTGTTATCAATACCAGGCCCTTTAATTTAAATAATTCATTAAAAATTACAAAAGAACGGTCAATTCCTTAACCAAAATTAATATTTTCAATATTAACATAGAGATCATCTCAAACAGTAGCACTTTTAAGCTATACAATCTTACACAAATAACCACGACGCTAAAAACGAAGTAATATTCTTAGGAAAATTAACATGTCCATAAAAAAAATTACACGGATAGATTTTGATAATATTTTGCCAGATTCATAGGACAGGTATGTGGTGAACTCAATAAAGAAGCAGTATATCTTGATAATCTTGATTTATTTCTTCAAATTGTCTACTAGTCAAATTACAACTTTGGTTTACTTCTTAACAATATAATGTCTTTCTAGACAACTGTTCGACTCGTGTGCTCGCTAAAAACTGACTGCTCGGGCTCGGCCAGCGGCCGTATTCCCTCTCCCTTTTTACTCCCTTCTTCAAAATGGCGTTCTTAGCATGTGGTTGGTCAACGTTTTACCAATCGCGAGCCAAGAACTGTGCCTATGTTTAGAAAAAATTGTCACGAAACACATTGAAAATTAGGAATCACGACATTCGGCCATCCGACACAATGCAACCTCCCGGTGCATTAGTAGATCCAATCAGTCAGTTTTTAACTTATTTCGAAATCAAAATGGTTCTATTTTAAAGAATGTTAGGATGTCACTTGAAATAAGTCAATGTTTGACCCTACTGACTCTACGCCTGTTCGCAAAGGTGCAGTCATCCCCCGAGAAGAACAGGCAAGAAACTCTAAGGGTTGCTCTTTTAAAAAAAATCTCATTACAAATGTTCTTAATTTCTAATTTAGACTAAATCTAAAATATCTCTAGAGCTGAGCAGTTTATTCCCTTAGTTTGTTAATTAATTTCTAAAATTCTTCCATAGGTAAATTTTTAATACACATGAGAATCTTATTATAAAGACGTAAAAACATTGATCAGAGTTTGTGATTTTGTGAAGACGACTGCCTAATACATCCAGTTTATGCTTGGTTCTAGAACCATTATATGCCTATCACTAATTTTCTTAAACAAATGTATATTTTTCCTTTAATTTAAAAGAGTTCAAGTTAATTATTTTAATACATAGATTGGAATACTATACAATAAAATGATGTACTTTAGACTTACAAAGAGACAAGGGAATAAAGGCATTGCAAATAAATAATGTTACATCGAAAATTACAAGATTAAATTTGTAAAGATCTAGACTTTCTATTACATCGCTAGTATTGCAAATTAAAATGAACTTAAAAATAAACGGGTGCAATAGATGATGTCGACATTAAACTAATGTCTGTTTTAAAAACAAATGCTTGGTCTAAATACTATCTAAACAATCACTTACGTCCTAATTTTTTTTTATGAACTGCGGTCATACTTTTAACACAAAAGGGGTTCGAACATTTTTGCATGAAGCCTGGCTTGCCTAAAGTTACAAGTACTTACAAGTACATAAAAAGTCGCGTTTTGATGTACACGTATGAAACATATGCCAATCGACAGAAAAAAATATTACAAACAACAAATACTGATTGTCAAAATGTCGTAAGTGATATACTTTCTGAGTAATTTCAGTTTGAAAATGTAAAATATAATTAAGAGAAAATCACCGTTTAAATTGATTTAAAAGCCCATTTTCATTATTTTAAAGCATCCTAGCATTAAATTGGATTCTCGTAATACTAAAAGAATAGGACATAATGCAAAAAAATATGCAAAATATGTTTTCAGTGAAATCAAACAAAATCCTTACAAGCCTGAGTCATCCATCAGTACTTACAAAATAACATATAATTAATGCGGAGCAAAGGGTATGGGGAGAGGGGATAAGTGTCACGAGCCGCATCTCTTCCCGTCCTCCTCTTCACCACTGTCAATAAACCACATGGCTGTTCTTTAACCGCGCCAGCAGAGGGCGTGACTAAGCTTCTGTATGCATGCTATCACGTTCGTTTTAATAAAGAATGAATAAGACAGCATGCGTAGAGAAGCTTTGTCACCGCGCTTATGTTAGACGGGCAGGTGAAGTCAGTCAGTTTGTCATTGTGACTTGCACCGTGCACAAGCGTTCTCGTTGCTGTAGAAGAAGTTTAAGTTGTTATCTTTTGTGAAGTTTTTGTTTTTGTTGTTGATATTGTTGTTATTTGTTGACTGTTACCGTTAGCTGTTTATTGACATTTAAGCGATGTCAAGTAACTTAGGCCCGCCAGGGTCGCAGTGTTTGTTCTGCGGAATAAGTACTGCTCGCCGTAGAGGAGGACGCCGTCCGCGACCACAAATACGAAGTTATGAGCTTTGTGAGGGATATCTAAACCATCACCCTTATGTCCAAGAGTATGCTAACCATATATTCCGCGGTCCACGGCAGGTTAGTACTGGTTCATCATATTTTGTAGGTAATTAAGTGCTTAGCGAATCACACAGATGCGCGTGCGCACCTAAAGAATTAATACGACAGGTTTGGTTCAGTAGTAGTGACGCTGCTCTCTGATCCAACTTTCCCGGCTTTAATTTCCGATAGGGGCAAACATTTGTTTGATAGACAGATGTTTGTTCGTTAGTGTGGATATTTGGGTAGGTATATATTTGGGTGTATCCCAAGGCACCCACGATACAAGAGAAATCTCAGTGTGGGCCTTTGAGTATATGGGAATGATATATATTTATATAAGCACAGCCATCATAATAAATTATAAAAGCAACGATTAAGACAAAGTAGAATGCGTATTTTAGCCTAGTAGTTAATTTTCTTTCGCAGAAGAGTAAAATAAAAAATCCATGAACAAAGAATTAATAACTCAAATCAGGTGTGGACACTGTTTTAAATCATCTTATCAAGAAGCTTACGTCGAAACAGCTTGAACTTAGTTGCTCTTCTTTAATATCTTACAATTTGCACTGTATGTTATACGACTCTTCCTTGTGATATGGTTAGCCACATTTTAGTATTAAAAATAATATTTAGTGGTATTTAGAAGGTTCAAAAAGCCTCCGACTTTTTCTAGCTTTCTTTTGTTTGTTTCGATGTACCGAAGAAACAAAAGGTTATTTTATCTGTAGTATGATTTCAAATAACACGGCAGGATTGCACTTGAGGCGGTCATTAGGCGATAACAAAAGAAGTGGTATTTACAACCGATACCTGCTAAGACCTTTTTGTAGTGTAGGGTTTTTGTGGCGGCAAACAAGTTTTGATGTTTTTAGTAAACAATGGTATTATTGTCTAAAGCTTAGTTGTCTTAGAAAGTGATTGATTCAACAAAATATTATTAAGAAATAGTAAATACTAAGTAGAAAATTATGTTATAACGGTTATTTTTTTTTGTTTTAATGTTCAAACCAAAATACGTCTTTTCAGCTAGGGTTGACCAGTGGAATTACCCACAGTTAAATAAATAAAATAATCACACAGCAAAAGATTAACATTACAGCCCTAATTGCTAAGTCTTAAGTGAAATTCTGCCATCCTATTTGAAATTGACTATACCTTCCGCCTATATTAGTAGGATTAAAAATGTTCTGACATATTATGTGCGTGTAAAAAATAAAAGAAAAACAATATGAGTTTTACCAGCTGCATTCCTTTTGTTTATTCCATATTAAGATAATAATATCGTTTTATCTCTTTTTTAAGTTGGTTCATCACTTTATTACTTTTGTATTTGTATTTTTTAACTTTTATTAGTTGATGTGCAAATAAAAATTGATTTATGAATTTGTATTTGCAGATCGCACCAACTGACCGCATTTGCCTAAAATGTACTCTCCGTGCTAGCCGCTACTCTGCGGAACGAGCCAGGGCTGCAGCTGCTACAGATTATATGTTCGCGCCATCTGAACATGGATCATCTGGTGGTTCGACAGTGAGCGATCCCCTTAGGGATAGTGTTGGCAATAGCCCGCAATATGACATGGCAGACGTACAGATAGATCCTCTAGGAGCTGAATCTCCGGACAATATACAAGAACCACCTGTTGAAGACATACAAGAAGCTCCGAATGAGATACTGCAAGGCGACATCGCAGATGCTGTGCAAGAAGAACCTCAACAGATTCCGGCTCCTATTATTTTTCCAGTCCTTGGTTTCTCAAGAGTTTCATCCAATTCATTGCTTTGTTTTGTAGCAGGATGCAATGTTATTGATGGTTTGCATAGAATCAGTGTTGCAATAAGAACAAACATTTTGATGAAACTAAGTATATACATACCACCAGGAGTCCGGGCCTGCCATGAACATTTACATTCTAGTGAGGTCTGGCTCAACTTTGCTGACTATTGTCGCCCTAGGCACGATACATTTAATCCGTCGCAAGTTACCAATATGTTGAAGTTATTACAAAAACAAAACAATTTCCTTGATTTCGATAATCTTGACGCAATAGACGATGCAACTTTTCATTATTTTATTGGTTTCAGTAAGAGTAATTTTTTGGATATCATACAAAATACACCATCACTACGAGAATTAAAAAAACCCAACAGAGCTTTAGCAATGGTCCTTTGCAAACTCCATCAAGGTGATTCTAACGAAAGACTATCAAGGTTGTTTCGCATAAGCCCCCAGCATTTAGGCAGGTTGATGAAGAAGGTGCGGACATATTTGCTACAAGAATTTGTTCCTATCCATTTGGGATTGTCCGCTGCAGAGAGTCGTGAAGAACTGCGACAAAGAATATTGGCTATACCTAATTTTTTGTATTCGAATTCAGAGCACCCTTATTGTATGATTGTCATATGTGATGGAACTTACATATACTTACAGAAAAGCTCTAATTATGGTTTTCAAAAAAAAACCTATAGCTTACATAAATATAGAAATCTATTAAAAATGTTCTTGATTGTGTGTCCAGATGGATACATTCTAGATGCATTTGGTCCTTATGCAGCCGACCAGTCGGACGCCGTAATTATGAGACAGCTCATCCAGACTAACGAATTTCGAAGGTTTTTCGAACAGGGTGATGTTTTTATCCTTGACAGAGGTTTTCGGGACGTCATGGGAGATCTAAGAGAACTTGGATATCGAGCATATATGCCGATTACAAGAAATAATAATGAGAGGCAATTGACTACCCAACAGGCTAACGAGTCACGAAAAGTGACTATATGCCGTTGGGTAGTTGAAGCAATTAATGGTCACATCAAAAATCAGTTTCGCCTACTTCGCCAACAATACTTTAATACAGCCGCACGAAATATGAAAGACGAATTTAGGATAGCGTGCGCTTTGCTGAATGCGTTTGGTGCTAGGTTTAGGAACCATGCTCTTGTCAATGAGATCATAAACGAAATAAATGGCAAGCAGAATGCGCCAAATGAATTATCTGAAATTGTGAATCAAAACAATCGACGATTAAATCGCCTTACTACAGTTTTTGAAAGGATGGATGCCATACAGGGTTTAGATGATTTCCCGGTTCTAACAATGAACGACCTTATAATAATGGCATTAGGCACATACCAAATCGCTCAAGCAAGGAGCTACTACGGCGAGCATATCAAAGATGGTGGTACATATAATATAGAAATATGCCGGGAAAATCGGCTTAATATTTTGCCTGCTGATTCTTGGTTATTACGAGCCAAGATCCACTCGCGGCATTCTGGACAACGTATCTACTTTGTATACATACTTATTAAAAACAACTTTGAAAGTAGACGCGCAATTGCAGGACACTACTGCACCTGCATAGTGGGAAATAGAACTCTTGGTTGCTGTTCCCACGTCATGAGCGTTGTGTGGTTCATGTCATGGGCTCGGCACCAAGAAACACCCCCACTTGCCCCAGCGGCGTTTCTAGACTCCATAATAGTGAGGCACGATATTGAAAATGAGGCAAATGACGAGTTTTGAAAATCATTAGTATTACGATACATTGTATATCTTTGATGACATCAGAGTTTTTGTACATATTTAGATCATATTGCGTACATGTTTTGAATTAGCAATATTTTATTGTACAGTTTAGTTATTACACGTAGTGTTCAGTAATTTGTAATTTGTGGATTGCTGTTCAGTAGTCCGCCACACACTTGACTATACCTACACTATAAGAAGAAGAAGTAATTTGTTTTTACTAAATAACTATACAATGTGATAAAAAAACCTCCTAGCTATATTCAAAATCCTGAACCAGTATCACTTAAAGAACACATTTATGAAAAAAAATTGTTTTTAATATTTTTTCAATGGGAATAGTTCATTTTTTGCCTAAACGAAGACATTACTCCTACACTAGGCACGCAAGGGGTGCGGGTAGGTGTCTACATTTAGGAAAAAAAAAATCCCACCGAAAAAAATAAAAATAAAACAAAAGTGTTCTGTAAGTGATACTGGTTCAGGCTTTTGAATATAGCTAGGAGGTTTTTTTATCACCTTGTATTAATTACACATGTAATTATTAAAAAAACATTTGGTTTGGTGAGGTTTTTCGTACAATGGACAGCACATCAAACTATACATTTTTGTTGCAAACTGCTGTTATTACTAACGCGTAAGATACCCCGGTGAATTATGTCCTGATGCCTTGATGTGCTGGTCATTATACATAAATATACATTGTATTGTATTGTGAAATCCTTGTGCTGTTTGTGAAATCATTTTGACGAATTTTATTTCATTAGAAAAAATAAATAATTTATTATGATAATTTTTATTTATTTATTTTATCCTGTTATTTTATTATGTAGAGAAACCAATTTAATGCTAGCAGTGACGCGGGATGCCTTAAAATTATGTTAATCGACTTTTAAATCAATTTAAACGGTGATTTACTTTTAATTATATTTTACATTTTCAAACTGAAATTACTCAGAAAGTATATCACTTACGACATTTTGACAATCAGTATTTGTTGTTTGTAATAATTTTCTCTGTCGATTGGCATATGTTTCATACGTGTACATCAAAACGCGACTTTTTATGTACTTGTATGTACTTGCAACTTTAGGCAAGCCACAGAGGTTCGATGCTCTTTTGGTTGTATAATAATAACACAAAATGGATTGTAATTATCTGAATAAACATTATTTTTTAAATTTCAATTAAAGGCTTAATTAACCATAACAACAACCATATTTAACAATTATGGAAATCACGACATTCGGTAAATTGTGTTTTCCTCAACTAATAAGAATGAATACAAATCAGTAATTATAAAAATATTCCTGCTAGGACCTTGGTAAACAAATGACCTCGGTCTTTGGTAAACAAATGAAACGAAACTTCGCAACCCGGTTAAATTACCAATAAATTGGGTACATAAGTTAATAAGGTATTAATCACTACTTAACACTCAAACATTTTTCGAAACAACGTACGAATACTTCATTAAGTGGGTAGGTAGTGACTATATTCCTAGATTATTCCTAACACAATAAAGATAAGTCTTTGTTGATCGATACTATGTAACAAAACACAAGGAATTAAAATATAAACATTAATTAAATAGCTTACATTTCCACCTTTACAAATTTCATAATGTATTTGATGTACCAAAATGTTAATAGAATAAGATCAAAAACATCAGAATTATATTTGAATGTACTTAACAATCATTATGACTGCATTTGTCTCACTGAGACGAATTTGAACAGTAGTGTTTTTAATGGAGAAGTATTTGACCCTCGATATACCGTTTCGCAATACTTTAACAACTCATTTCGCAATACTTTAATAAAAATTACCGAGAGTTTGAAATTATCTCCTGCATGATACTTCTCCTACACTAGTAAAATACATCTGCTGAAGTTTATGTCTTGTTTTGCGCTGTTAAAACCTAAAACATGCTGTGTGTACTACTTTAGGTTTATGGTTTAGTTAAAAACTAATTAAACTATGTCCTTATCTTTTTAAGATTGTAAACTGTTTGTACTGTACACCTATTAAATAAAAAAATAAAAATTAGGTACACACTTTTGCGTAGATTGCATGTCATGACTTGAGATGTTACTTCCTGAACTAAATACTCGAAATAAGGTCTTTTCCAATCATGGATGATTTCGAAATTCCTATGGACATTACCGAAGTGGTACCGAAGCAAATTAATCTGCTTGGTGATGTGATCTCGTTTTTTTATAGTTTTGTTTGCATTTTTTTTTGTAAAGAGTTTCGTACAAATACGAAAAGTTAATTACTTATAAGGCGCTCTTCTGTTTACATTTCTGTAACAGTTATAGGTACCTCTTAGAAACTACTACGCCTATTAGTATAGTAATGTGCTAACTCAAATCAATTCAAAATGAAAATTCTTACAGGTCTCTGGGTCGTGTGGGATAATTTATAAAGGTCTTGCACGTTAATAGAATTTATTCATAAATTTACTTTTGAAACTTTACTTCTAAATTTTTATTAAGGAACATTGTTCTGTAATGCTGAAACTTGACTGGCATTAAAATCGTCATTGCAATAAATATATTTGAAGTTTGAAAACACCACATGTTTCACAATCATTCATTGACAACAAGAAAATCAACAACTTGAAAGAAACTTGATGACCTCATTTAATTTCAACCTGCAAAATTGTTAACTGAATTCTTACTAACTCTGTAGCACTTATACTGTGGACGGAACACTTCGATACCGCGTTTTGGAATACACGTAGCCATTGAGTAGTATGTCATTAGATGGTTAATTTTTGTGCAGCTTTGGTTACACTACGGATTGTTATGAACGCAATACTTACTATCACCTTCATATTCGTAATGTTATGTGTTACTGGAAAAGGCAGACTTGAAATGTGTTCAATATCACTAAACATTTGAATTTTTATTTGCATGAGTACCCACTTTTAATTTCGGATTAAAAAATATGTTTGAGAAAAGCATTTAACTTAGTTTGCCAAACGGCATACACTAACATTTAATCCGTATGGTTGTCGAGTGGTTTCAGTTGGTCCCGAAATATTATACCCTGGACTCGTAAATAAAAAAAACTAAGAAATAATTATGACATTGTAATACGCAATCAGATGACCGTAATTCATTGAACAAGTAACACATTTCCAACGTGGCAAAGACAGAAATTTAAAATAGTTTTAGTAAAATCTACATAAATTATATACCGATAACATTGGATGTGACAGAAAATGACCATTCGTGTTGTTATAAGCTTACGAGTTTTATTTTGGTCAAACTATTCGGCCAAGTTATGATAAAGACGAATTGACAAAATCATTAATCTCATCCGAAAGTAATTTTAAATGAAGTTTTAAAACAGTTTAGAATGCGTTATTGGACGTCGCATAGATTGAATGTAGTTTAAATGAGTGGTGCATCGGTTTGATCTGACAATATTACATTATACTCTTGAACTAAAAGACTTATTCTGAAGATAAATTTCTGCTATGCTCGGTATATATACTCCTTTATTCTACGAAAATATTCTACTGTAATAATTGACTTCAATAACAGCTCAAGTTTAACGTGCTTCTAAGTGTAATGCGTCGCATTCAAATATCGAATTTACAACGCCAGAGGGCGAGCAAGCCTTGGGCAGTGCCCTAGGTAATATTAGCTGTGTCCCTAGTATAATATCACCGTCATCCAAGGAACGCGAAGCGTGAGTTCGTCGCGGGCTATGCTAGCTATGCAGTACTGCTACTACTAACTCGGTAAAGTTTTGTACAAAGATATTGTGGAACGTGAGATGTACTGATTTTCAACTCAAATGCAACTCGAAATGTTTACACGGCTAAAACTGCAAACTACAGGTCTTCACAAAAGATGAATGTTGTTGCAACCCGTAAACAATAAAATAGTAAAAATGGTAGCATAAATTAAATTAAATTAACGTTACACACTCAAAGCCCACACTAAGGTTTTCCCTTGTGTCGTGGGTCCCTCGGAACATACATAAAGACAAGACACAAACACCATAACCCGAGAACAAACATCGTTTTACACAAATGTTTGCCCCGACTGGGAATCGAACCCAGGCCGCATGGGCAAGAGGCAGCGCCACTAATACTCGACCAAACCGGCCGCATGAGCAATTCTTAACATATTTATTGACAATACTATAAATATACAAAAACTTAGTACCTTTACGTTGTGACTTATCGTTGAAATCACAATATGTCTGCTTTGTTTACAAATGAACTATTAAAGATAAAGCATAATTATACCAATTTCGTATTTGATAAAATTTAGTTAGGTAAACATATAAGATAGATGACAAGAAACCACTTAATAAAGTAAACTAAAGTACAACTCTTCTTTTAAATAACTTTGTTAAGCTAGATCTTATACCTAATTTTTTTTCTTTTTTTTCTTTAATGAACAAAGTTGGGCATCAAACTTAGTCTATCTCTTTGATGCGGATTTTTACCAAAACTCTGATAAAACGATAACTTCCGCTAGTTTTCTTCAAAGTAGGCCAATGACTGCGCATGTTCCCTCCTTTGCGTGCTTTTTTCATTGGGTAACTTATTGAGAAACCTCCGTTCCTGATTGATATATCGTCATCGCCGCGTTCATCTCACCTTACACTGGGCAGCATTATACTCTGAAATCATACACTCCTCTGAGTAGATATCCATTCCAATAGCTGACCTGAAGACCTTCAAGATCTTGTAAGCCTAAAGTAGTAACTAAACTCATTCAAACAGTAAACTGACTGAGTATCAAAGCTGCTCATAACAATCTTTTTTTTGTACTGCGGGTATTATACTAAAGTAGCTACTCATTCTGTTCCCAAGCGAAAGAATACTCGTAACAAGGGCAAAATTTAACTCGTACAATCTCAATCCAGCTAAGTATAAGTTTATTGATATTGCTTTTCTTGTCACAAACGATATATCTGTCAGTACTTAATTAAGTAACTTTGTCGAATAATGTAGTGAAAATAAATTCTGTGTCAGTATAAAATTATAGTGATTTCCCAATAAGTATCGTTAAATTGTGCGTCGTTTTTAAAATCTTGACGACACACAGAGTCTTTATTCAACAAAGAAACTGACTGTTTTCACTGGCGCACGTGGCCAACCTCTAATGGCACACAGGACCGACTTAATTCAAGTAACTGAGCTTACCCGAACATAAAGAGGTGGTTAAACTACAAATTCTACATCCCCTTTTTATGTACAGATTACGTAATCTCACAGCTTATTTGACTATATTTATCAAGTAAATAAGAGAAATACAAAGCTCTTTTAAACACATAAGAGGAAGAGACACACTTAGTCCCTTATCAATAAGCAAGAGACACACTTAGTCTCAACTATTACTAAGCATAAGATAGACTTAGTCTCGACTATCACTAAGCATGAGAGACACTTAGTCTCGACTATCACTAAGCATGAGACACTTAGTCTCGACTATCACTAAGCATGAGACACACTTAGTCTCGTCTATCACTAAGCAAGAGACACACTTAATCTCGTCTATCACTAAGCAAGAGTCACACTTAATCTCGTCTATCACTAAGCAAGAGACACACTTAGTCTCGTCTATCACTAAGCAAGAGACACACTTAGTCTCGTCTATCACTAATCAAGAGACACACTTAGTCTCGTCTGTCACTATGTAAGAGACACACTTGGCCTCCTCTGTCACTATGTAAGAGTTACACTTGGCCTCCTCTAATTTCACCTAGCTACACAATTATATAAATAAGTACTGCAAAACTGTACCTCGCATAGACTAATTTACATTCTCTGAAAATGTTACTGTAAATAATAATTATGAAATAGATGAGGTCGTAAGAATGTTAAACGTTGTCATACACTTCTAATTAAAACGACAAGGGTTTCGTACTCAAGTTCGAATGACGGTAGCTCGATGCAAATAACCTCAAGTGAAAACATTATTTGGACCGCACAAGGCGATAAAAAAATGTTTAATCACTATTATGCAGCCCAGTATAGCATTGTCAGAGGGTAGCTCTGACCGAAATGCTACAACTGGTCATACCGGTTATAGAACTGTATTAAAGAGAAGATTACAATTATTAGATATCGCTAGACTAAGTTATCCGGGAATAGCCCGAACCAAACTGTCTTAACGAAGGTCTAATAATGCTTATCAGGTTAACATTTCCGAGTCATGCCTTGGGAGAATGCCAAACCGATTTATTAATTGGATTTCTATACTGGGGTAGTATGACAACATTTAACATTATTCAAATTTTAAATTATGTTCACATATCTTGTACACTGTACAGTACTAGCAAATTAATATGAGTAGGTACGCCTATAATACGTAATACCTGTATCGTGTAAGTAACGAACATAATCCGAATTTTGAACAGTTGTTCTTTAAGCCACAATTTATACGTTTTTACTTTACGAGAGAGAGAAAAAAAAAAAAACGGACACATGATTGATAACCGACTGAATTTATGATTGCAACCAACTTAATGAATTTTCTGCTACCCCAAATCATTACACGACAACATTATCAAGGAGTAGCCTTGACCCAATGGTGTATGCAATGGATTGACGTAATTGTACTGGAATAGCACTACTAAGGAGTTGCCTTAACCGAATGCTATTCTGACAAGAAGATATCGTTTGCAATCAGTACAGCGGTGTAAATGCGGCTGGCTTCTAACAATTTTTCGCATGAAAACACTGCCAAAGAGTAGCCCTGGCCGAGTGTTTTCAGCAATTCAATCAAATTGGCATTAGACAGACATGACCTGGCCATAGCCGCAATACCAATCCAATGTTCAACTAGGTGCCGCGAAACAAATTCTGATTATATGATCGTAATAGGTGACTTAAAAGAACAATTAGTAAAATGCATGAATTTAAAACTGCATTAAAAACATACCCTCTTTTTCCTTGGTGATGTGAGCGTAGTCATCCCGCTTCTGAATTGTGGTGAACTCAATAAAGAAGCAGTATATCTTGATAATCTTGATTTATTTCTTCAAATTGTCTACTAGTCAAATTACAACTTTGGTTTACTTCTTAACAATATAATGTCTTTCTAGACAACTGTTCGACTCGTGTGCTCGCTAAAAACTGACTGCTCGGGCTCGGCCAGCGGCCGTATTCCCTCTCCCTTTTTACTCCCTTCTTCAAAATGGCGTTCTTAGCATGTGGTTGGTCAACGTTTTACCAATCGCGAGCCAAGAACTGTGCCTATGTTTAGAAAAAATTGTCACGAAACACATTGAAAATTAGGAATCACGACAGGTATGTACTTCCATTTCCCACTAGTCTTATCAGTGTGGCTTCTTGGACCAAGCTCCATACATTATCGCCCATTGTTCTTTGGAACACTTTATTTTACCTGGCAGTACTTTTTGATACGTAGACAAATGTTTTTAAATAATTAAAAACATATAAAACCTCTTTTGTTTAAGATTACCATAGTTGTACTGAAAAGTTTCAGGTACCCGTTTTTTTTTGCAAATATCGAGTTGTGTGTAGCCGTAGCTGGAGTGATTTCGGAACTTTTTCATTTCCACTAACGGCACAGCAACACTGAACTCGGCGAGGGCAGTTGCTGTGACAATTAAATTTTCGTTTTCTACGTGACAAAGTTGTTTAATGTATAAAAGTGATCTAGTGTTTTATGCAGTAAAGTGACTAAAGTTCGTGTAGTGATAAAAAAATCAAGTGATACCTAACAGTGTTTCTGCTCCGTTTGGTACCGACAAAGATCCTCGCGGTTGTGCTTCTCGCCGCCAGTTTTCGTAAAACAATACACTATCGTTGTTTTACGGAGGACATGAGGAGCTTAGGGGTTAGGTTAAATTGAGTTAAAAAGATATGAAAATTAAAATAAGGATTTCGGCCAAAAGGACTAGAATCCAGGCTAAGAACCAATTAATAAAAAAATATAAAAAATCGTCCGTGTTTCGCGTTCTTTTAATTTTTTTCAACAATTCGTGAAAAATGTAAGTATTAAAGTTAATAAAATATTACAATCAGATTCTGCTTTAAAAGGTTAATGCTTCTTATCTCTTTCAATGTTTTTTTTTTATTGACCGTCGTATAATAACCTGTAAATTACAGTGGATTTATATTTTTTTTACACATGATATTCCTACGACCGCAATTTTTATATGCGAACGACGAAGATCAAATAATAGGTGTTACAACCGTAGATTCAGCCACCTTATTGGGAATTACTTTGGACTCAAATATTGATTGGAAAAAACACATAGATAAACTTTCGAACAAGTTTTCTTCTTTTACATACGCTCTTAGGCATTTAAAACGTGTGACAGATTTTCGGGCGGCTCTTACGGCATATTATGCGTATGCCCACTCAAGATTATCTTACGGCGTAATTGTATGGGGTAACTGTACTGATGCAGAAGAAATCTTCATACTCCAAAAGAAATGTATAAGGATACTCACTAATATTGATCAGATGCAATCTTGTAAACCTTACGACCGTAGTCGCTGGCTCTGACAATGATCTTTCTCAAGGATTAATGTCTTAATTGGTTCTCTCTAGAGACTATTTAATCTCTTTACAAAATAGCCAATGACCGTAGTCATTGGCAATGGCAATGATCTTTCCCAAGGATCCCTACGTTGTGTTTATTTTTCGTCATATAGTACCCAGAGCCTTTTTAAGTACTTTGGTATCTCAATCTTTGCTTATTCGTTGCCGGTCTCTTCAACACCCCTGAATAAGCAATTTTGGTTAGACAAGCATATATTTTATGGGGGTGAAGAGGAAGGGAGCTCCGGCCAACGCTCCCTTCTATGGTCGACATCCTATCTTCTACTATGCGGATTGTGAGGCGACCCCCACCGGCAACAATTGGTCCCTTCAGTATCGTTGCAGTCCGAAAACTGTTTGAGGAACGTTGCAGTTTGAAGACTGTTTGAGGGATCGGCACAACCACTTCTGTGGCTGAAACCGATCGGGTGGGTCTTGCCCGAGAACTCCAAAGCAATTGGCAGCTCCCTTGGTTGGGTCATAGCCTGGACTGCCTGCGCTACGATCCTTCGGCAAGGTCTTACGTCATGCAGTATCGTTTATAGTCAGCTCCCCGACTCTAATGAGTGTATTTTATGTCGGCTGCCCGACAAGTTTATTTTAAGTCGGCTTCCCGACGCCCATGTTGAAGACCGCCTTCCGGCTCTTCAATAGCTCGAGTCATAACTCCAGTGTTTAGTGTGTGTTTTCAGTAAATCAATACCGAAAGGCTGTTCGCCGAAGCTACTACTGCCTGAGGTTACATTTCTTAGTCAGTAGTCTCCATACTGACTATTCCTAGTTTACATGTTTTTTTTCTGCATGCTACTATTCATATTTTCTTTATTTTGTTTCCTGCTACTTGATTATGTCAAATTATCAAGATTCAAGACATTTATTTGACACAAAACACTACAACACAAATAAAATAAAATAACATATAATATAAAACACAGGACAAGAACAAATACAGGAGACGACAAAACAATGTATAATTGTGCTGTAGTGCGATGTCAAAAAGGACACAGCTCAGCATGTATTGAAGCCGAGGCCCCAACGCTGGTTTTCAGCCGTACCCTTGGTGCGCGTGTGTACATAGCCGACGGAAAAGAGTAATTTACTACCTAATGTGTTATCTATGTGTATGTGTGGTGTGTGTGTGTGTGTGTGTGTGTGTGTGTGTGTGTGTGTACTTTGTTTGTGTGTATGTGTGTTTGTAAATATGTGTGTTTGTTGGTGACAGTGTGACAAGGATGACTGAAGGTAAATAAATGTGTGTATGTGTGTGTGCTTGTAGATATGTGTGTATGTTGGTACATAAAAACCGGAAGTCCAAAGTACCTGTACGTTCTCGTACAGGTACTTTGGACGTCCGGTTTTTATCACACCAAACAAAAGAGTAGCCAGATGATGCTCTCTACGCAAAGGCATCTTGAGTATACCGGCAGCGTTGAAATAGGGTGTCACATGCGTGCGTGGGGGAATTTTAAAACAAAAACGGGCAAACGCGTTTTGCACGCGCTGCACCACGCGATCAGTGCGAGCCAACAGCCGTGGCCCATACAATATATCCGCGTAGCTCAATTTTGATAAAATAAGTGCGTCGCATAGTCGAATACGAAGGTCTACACTGAGGAAGTCACGGATTCTATATAAAATTTTGAGCCTGTTAAAGCAGGTTTTCGCTATCTCGAGAACGTAACCTTCGAAGCGAAGACCCTCGTCCATTAACACTCCTAGGTTATTAACTAAAAACTGCGATCCGTACACCAAGCGCGCTCACAAAGAACTGGATCCGCTGGGGGAAGTCTTCTCGGCCCCGCAAGGGGCCGGGGAGGCTTTTCGAGCCGTTGGGCTCTTTAAGCGGTGTTCATGCGCGGCCCGCTAAGACGGGTCGGTCCCTGGGTTGGGGCGGGTTTACCCCTTGGTCTTATTGGTCTGGTTTCAGGTGGCTTCTTTCTTGAGTCTTCACGCCACTGACGGGATCCAGCTCACCGGGTTGAATCCGTTGGGAAAGCCCAGTGAGCGACCCACTCGTCAGTGGCGGCTTTGTCAGGTCCCGGCGTCTTCGGCCCGTGTCACGCTTCCTTCTGTTAGAAAGTCACGTGGCAAAGGCCTGCGGTGTCCTAGGTTCTTCGTGGTGAAAGTTGCCAGGTTCCGGATGAGCGGGAAATTGGAACTCTCGCCTCGGGAATACATATTTTTGGCCAGGCGTCCTATGAAGTCGTCCAGGCTCTCCATCCGCAAATCCCTGGAGATGGTGGTGTTGCGCACGTAGCGTGGAGCTCCTACAACGGTCCTGAGGGTTCGCGACTGCTGGGCTCGTAGTCGTGACCGATTGCACTCTCCTACCAGCGCATACCAGGCTGGGGCTGCATAGGTTAGGCGTGGTCTTATGTATGCCTTGTAGATGCCGAGCTTCACACGCAGTGGGAGGCGCGACTTCAACAGGGGACGCAACTGGGAGAAGGCTGCTCTTGCGCTGGTGACGATGTTTGCCACGTGTTGCCTCATTGTGAGGCGGCTGTCGATGGTGACTCCCAGGTATTTGATCGTAGGAGTCCACTCGATGGGCTGCCCCTGCAGTGAGAGCTTCGGTGGCAGAGTGAGTGCGGTGCTTACTTCCATTGCCTGTGTCTTAGAGACATTTGCCGTCAGTCTCCAGTCTGCCAGCCAGGCCGGGAGGGCTTCCAGGACGCGCTGCATTTTCGCAGCTGCGTGCTTCGCGTTCATCGATGTTGTGATGTAGGCGGCGTCATCCGCATAGAGCGCCAGCGTTGCGCCCTCCGGGATGGGTATGTCGTCCGTGTACCTGGCGTAGCACACCGGGGATAGACAGCTTCCTTGGGATACTCCTGCCTGGATCCTGCGCTCTGTGGAGAGAGCGCTTTCCACTGCCACTTGGAAGCGCCTCTCTTCCAGAAAGGTGGCCACAATCCTAACTACTCGACGCGGAGTAGTGGATGTGGACAGCTTGTAGATTAGGCCTAGAAAGGTGGCCACAATCCTAACTACTCGACGCGGAGTAGTGGATGTGGACAGCTTGTAGATTAGGCCGGAGTACCAGACGCGGTCGAATGCCTTTTCCATGTCCAAGAGCACCGCAACCGTATGCTCCTTCTTGTTGAAGGCTACCGCCATTTGGTGCAGTACTCTTGTCAGTTGGTGGGTCGTAGAGTGTTCGGCCCTGAAGCCAAACTGCTCGTCACGTGGCTGGATATGGGGCACGAGGTGTTGCAACAGGAGCTTCTCGAAGACCTTAGAGATCGTTGGTAGCAGTGTGATCGGCCGATAACTCTCCGGCTTTAGGATATTCTTCCCGGGCTTCGGCAGCATTATGACCCTGCCTAGTTTCCAGGGCTGGGGGAAGTGGCCGGTACGCAGAATTCCATTAAAAAGCCTCGTCACTGTCGCGATTGCACGTGGAGGTAGGTGGCGGAGGGCCTCGTTGGAGATCTGGTCCGGACCAGGGGCCTTTTTCCTTTTCGTAAGCCGGATCATGCGCAGGATCTGGCCCGGAGAGAAGGTGATGGGGTCCTCATCTGGTGTATTGGGTTTCCGGAGGTATTCAGAGACGTGTTGTGTCACCTTCAAGATGTGGTCGGTGTCGGATGATGGGTTCGGTTGGAACTGTTTTTCGAGACAGGCCGCGAAAATTTCTGCTCTGTCCTCGGCTCTGTATCTGAGAGTTCCATCTTCGGCTAGCAGTGGCCTGATGGGGGGCGCTTTGCCCTGCATCTGACGGCAGAGTCTGTGGATGCTCGTCCAATCTTCGCTGGCGTCCTCGATGGTGCGTTCCCAGGACTCGGCGGAGTCGGCGGCCAGTTCCCGAGAGATTTTCGCTGCCAGGGCGTTCAGCTGGGTTTTCAAAGTCGGGCATCTGGTGTGTTGCCATCTTTTTCGCAGCTTTCTCTTGTCCTCTATCATGGCCAGGATCCGCGAAGGAATAATTTGGGTGCGGGAGTTCCCTCTTGGGTGCGGGGGCCCACTTGGAAGGCCCCAGACACCAGGAAGGCCCAAGACTCCCAAACTACCATCTTAAAAAACCTCATTGATGAAATGATTACGACTCTCACGGACATCTTCAGAGCAGTCAACCGCCACCAGAACCCAGCTGAAACAATCACACGGGGTCTATGCAGACTGTATAAGATCCAAAAGGACATCAATGGCTAAGCTAATACACTGGAACGCCGATGGCTTCTCTAAGCAGAAACAAAGGCTGCTTAGGACAGTTCTATCAGAACACCGGATAGACGTTGCCCTGATCTCGGAGACCCACCTTAGGAGCGCAGATGTCCTAAAGATCCCCAGCTACATAACATACCGGAAAGATGAGATATCAAACGCCGGAAATGCCTACCGTGGCCTAGCTATCCTGGTAAAGAGGAAACTCGTCCACCAGCCAATCCAACCTCCAGCGAACCTCCAATCTATTAACGCACTTGGTATTGAGTTCTGCATCCAAGGAGCAGCCACCCGTGTGTTTGCGGTTTACAAGCCTCCAAAAACTCGAATAAGTGTGGCCGATGTACACACTTTGCTGGACTCGCCACACCCAACGATACTCGGTGGCGATCTCAACTGCAAACACATCGCCTGGAACTCAACCCGCATCTGCCCGGAAGGACGACACCTCTTCGAAGACGCAGAACTCAAGGGGTACGAAATAATCGGAACGGATATGCCCACACACTATCCGTATAACCCCGATCACCTACCAGACGTCATTGACATTACAGTGATCAGAGGTCTTAGAACCACCCCCACTGTTGAAGTCCTAGACGACCACCTAATTTCCGACCACCAGCCAGTGAAAATCTCACTAGTTCAGACCCCGTTTATCGCCCAACCCCCTCCCCAACACAGGCAGAACTGGGAGGCGTTTGCTGAACTAATGGCAAAAAATAGCCCAAGTTTCCCTGTCAACAACCCAGAAGACGTCGACCGGCTTGCAATGGAATTCGCCTCAACGACCAACACCGCCCTGGATCCGCTGCACTGATTGAGATCACTTTTATAGTACGGAGTGGGGTGACTCGCCTCGATCATGCCACCCGTCCCCACCACGCGCTCGGTGCACGTTCCGCAAACGCAAATAAAACGTGGTTTTCCTATGTCTACGGCTAGGCACGACGATGCCGCCGACATACATATATATATATATATGTCGGCGGCATCGTCGTGCCTAGCCTATATATATCAGGCTAGGAAACACCTACACACACTTAATGACACGCACACACACATATACATACACTCATACACACACACACACACACACACACACACACACACAGCAAGTAATACAATTTTATTTTTTTTGGATTTGGTCAAAATAACATCACAGACCAGTAACTTGTAATTCATCATAACGTAACTAAAATCATGTCTGTACTGCACCATGTGCCCCAATATATTGTACATTGTACTAGTTGACTCTTATAGCACAGGTTTGACCTATTTTAAGTGTCAGCTGTCCTCTCTTTGTTTCCCAACAGCCGTATTGTATAATGTAACTATTTCTAAAGATGCTTGTATGGTCTGGCTTTTTTTTGAAATAAATATATATATTTGTATTTGTATTGTATCTTTATAGTTGGTGCCCCAAAAATCACTCCACACAATTCATTGACCAGGCTGTACCCAGAAGGGGTCACCTTTTAGCTGTGGTCAATAAAACCAATACCGAAAGGCTGTTCACCGAAGCTCATTCTCCAATTATTGTCGAGGAGGACGGACGTGTTTCCGATCTCTTTAAATTTATTAATTTTAAAACCTGAAAAGTGTGCCCTATTTCTCTGCCAGTAAAGTGTTATTTGGATTGACCGTGTGATACACATATCGTACGAATTCAATAATAAGTGATCACTGCATTGCGATCCGGAGCAACGAGGACTGCCCCTTCACCCCCCCGGGTAAACAGTACCGCCTCTTATTTTTCTTCCTGCTCCCGCGTAAACCGGTACCTCGCCGTGCATTCAATCGCATCGTCAAGCAAGTACTTCGGACCGGGTTATCATCACTGCACAGAGTAGCGTGTGCTCACAGAGACTATGAATATGGATAACAAAAACAAAAACAGCACCTTCAATCAGCAAACCTTGCAAGGCGGGACTACTGAATGTCACATGAACAAATCGATGTCTGTGGATGATTTGTCACTTATTAACAACGAGTCACCTCCTATCTTTGTCTCAACTCGCGACAAATTCCCCCGCATAGTTAGTGAGCTCCGGAATGATTTTAAAGTATTCCAAGATACTATTGTTTCTACCTTAAACAGTTACTTCGCCAAACAAGATGCTAAACAGTCCCTTATCCTAAATGAATTTGAAGAAATGAGAAAGAGCATTGAATTTTTCAGTGAGAAATATGATAACTTAAATCAGATTAGCAATGACTTGCAAAAGCGAGTCAAGACTCTTGAAACCAAAGAAACCACATGCGATCACAAATCCCAGGTCTTAGAGATGGAGCGCAAAATTGACAACATGGATCAACTTGCTAGAATGTGTAACGCGGAGATCTGTAATGTACCTGAGAAGCGTAATGAGGATCTCCTGGGATTACTTCTAAGCATCGGAACTATTGTTCAGCAACCTCTTAAAAAGGACGATGTTGTTGCGATCCATCGAGTCCCTCAAGCACAACCAAACGAGACGAAGCCCAAAAATATTATTGTCAAATTCACTAGCAGGACCATAAGGGATAATTTCCTTGCAGCTGCACGCATGGCTAAGGGGATTTCGTCCGATCAGCTTAATATCTCAGGAACATCGAGAAAAATCTACTTTAATGAACATTTGACTCTAAAGAACAAAATACTGTTTCGAGAAGCCCGTATTACTGCAAATGAAAACGGATTTAAATATGTCTGGGTCAAACGCGGCACTATCCTTGCCCGCGCCAATGATACTTCACCAGTTTTTAGTATTCGTGGTACTGAAGATCTACTTAAATTCAAGAAGTCATCCTAATGGTGCGTTAAACTTTATTTTAAGTTGTATTTCGAATATTTCGATATTAATATTGCGATCTCTCTTAAGTTTTCATAGAAGATGGAGCAATATGTTAGCAGTCTCGCATTATTTCACTACTCTGTACAAATTTCAAACTAGTTCTCAATACTCTAGTAGGAAATGTTGTACAACTACCGTGCTTTTTTGTGTCGCACGCTTAGGTCATAGCAATCAAAACAAAAATATGATCTTATTATTAATATGGAGCATTTTTACATTAAGTTTACCTATAATTTTATATATTTCACGAACAACATATAAGTATTTTATCTTTTTTAACTTTCATCCATTATTTTTTTATTGTGAGGGTCATTTAAATTTTAAGTCAGGGAGCGACTCAACACTATACAGACCGCGTTATCTTATTTTCAATATACACAAATCAATACTTGCGGTTTTAAACATAATAATAATAAATCAACGTGTCCTAGCACGCTACTTTATAATTACAATGTACAAATATGCTTGGTTGGCCGCGGAAGGGCGTTTGTTTTATAAACTTACTTTCGCGGTCGATTTGGTCGACTTGGCTTCACCTATAATAATATGTTTATGTTATTCTGACATTAGAAATGGCTAACATAAATAAGCTGAACATTTATTACCAAAATTGTAGGGGACTTAGGACTAAACTTAAGACTTTGTTTATGAACATATTACATGAGACGTATGACGTCATCGTATTAACTGAGACATGGTTAATCCCTGATATTAACGACAATGAGTTCATTGATTCCCGCTATCTAGTATACAGATGCGATCGTGATCGTGAAGCATGTGGGAAGCGGGACGGTGGCGGGGTGCTGGTGGCGGTGCGGCGAGGCCTGCGCGCGCGACCCAGCCTGCTGCATGCGGCAGGAGACGCGCGCGCCGGCCCCCCCGCACCCGCGCCGGCCCCGCTCTCGTCTTGCTACTCGCATCTCCTGTCCAATATTGATTACGTGTTTCTGCATCTGCCATCCACTATTGACAACATGTATCACGCGATATGCGCTCTGTACATACCGCCCAAACAGGCTTATCATACGTATAAATTGTTTTTAAATAACCTCCAAAGTCATTTAATTTCACCCGAAATTGATAATTACTTTATCATAGGCGACTTCAACGTACCGAGCCTGGACTGGAAAGTACAAAATGGCGTCTCATTTATTAAACCTGGTAATCTTGGTCCAATTGACACATACATACATAATTTCATTTCGTTTTTAGGTGGTTCGCAGTATAATACAATGAAAAATATTAACGACCGCATATTAGATTTATTTATATCAAACTGTCAAGATTGCAGCACCCACGAAATTTTATCACCTTTTGTTCAAATAGATGAGCATCACCCACCATTTCTCGCAATAGTCGCATTGAATATGTGTAGTAAGCCATTAGCTCGATCCAAAGTACCTAGATATCGCTATCATGAAGCCAATTATACCCTAATAAATCAGGAGCTAAAATGTATCAAGTGGGAGGACTTATTAAACGGCTTAAAAGCCGATGAGGCAGTAGATAAATTTTACGAATCGATTTATCGAGTTATATCCCACCATGTTCCTCTTCGCGAACACAGATCCAGTGAATTCCCAGTATGGTTCACCCGTCCCCTTATTCACATATTCAAGGACAAAAATAAAGCATGGATAAGGTGGAAGAAGTTTAAAAATAAGTTCGATTATGAACAATTCTCCCTATTTAGGCATAGATTTAAAACACTTTCTCAAGAATGTCTTGACAAGTATCTGGAGACCGTCGAGGACGGACTCAAAAAGGATTTAAAGATCTTCTGGTCTTATATACACAATCGGAAAGATAACAACGGAATTCCCAACACCTTGAAATATAAAAATACTGAGTCTGAAAATCCTGAAAAAATTTGCAACCTTTTCTCTGACTTCTTCAGTTCTGTGTACGAGTCAAGTAATATCGAAAGTTTTAACTTTGACTCCACCACCGATGCATCAAACGATAATAGTGCTTGCAATTTTGTCCTCAGTAATATTACCATTCCTCAAAATGATGTCATCAGAGCGCTAAAACATCTTGATGTGACAAAGGGAGCTGGGCCTGATAATATTCCCCCCTTTTTCTTAAAACACACTGCTGAAAGTGTAAGTCCAGCTTTGGCTATTTTATTTAACAGATGCATTTCTGAAGGCACCGTCCCCAAAATTTGGAAATCAGCTAACATTGTGCCAATTTATAAGAATGGTCCAAGGTCTGAAGTCGTAAACTATCGCCCTATCTCATTACTGTCCACCTTGTCGAAGGTTTTGGAGAGATTGGTCCATGACGCAATCTATCCTAGCCTACATAATATCATTCTTCCCAATCAACACGGCTTTGTTAAAAAACGTTCAACAACTACCAATCTACTAATATATACTAATTTCATCTTCGAATGTTTAGATAACAATGTACAGGTGGATGCAGTGTACACGGATTTCTGCAAGGCCTTCGACAAGGTCGACCACTTGATGCTGCTGAAAAAGCTTTCATTTAATGGCATCCGCGGCAATTTGTTGCGGTGGTTTGCGTCTTATATCACCAATAGAACTCAAAAAGTTGTAATAAAAGGGTTTGTCTCAAATGAAATACCTGTGTCTTCCGGCGTACCCCAAGGTTCTATACTCGGACCTTTATTATTCATATTATTCATCAACGATATAGATACATGCTTTCAAAATTGCGACTTCTTGCTTTATGCAGACGACCTAAAAGTATATAAAGCCATCGTAGACATCGATGACTGTCTCAAATTGCAAGAGGACCTAGATCGGCTACATGCCTATTGTAATACCAACAAGTTACAACTAAGTATTTCTAAATGCAAATCCATAACTTTCACAAAAAAAGTTAAAATCCACAAATTTCAGTACTCTTTGAATGACTCAGTTTTGGAAAACGTCCCCGTAATCCGTGATTTAGGAGTTTTACTCGATTCTAAACTGCATCTACATCATCATATCGACCACATCACTGGCAAAGCGTTCAAACTATATGGCTTCGTGATGAGAATGAGCACAGATTTCAAAAAACCTAGCACTTTTCTTTACCTTCACAAAACTCTCATAAGATCGCAACTAGAATACGCGACAGCCATATGGAATCCATTTTACGACAAATACAATAAACAAATCGAAAAAGTTCAACGTAAGTTCCTCCGCTCAATAAACTACAAATTCTTCCATAGCAAATCTTCTTATGAGAACTTACTTATTAAATTTAATCTGGTATCACTAAACACTCGTAGGAATATGTTGGACGCCATGATTCTGTATGACATAGTGCACAATATGTTCGATTGTAGCATGCTAACTAACAGTATTTATTATAAACTACCGAGCGGTTCTCAACGCATCCGTGATAAATACCCCCACTAACTCTTCTCTCTCAGAAGAATCAGAACTAATGCCGGTGCGCGGGCTCCTCTCTACAGGCTTATGAAATTCTATAACGAGCACCTGCTCGAGCTTGACTTGTTTGCGCTTTCTAAAAACTCTTATAAAAATAAAGTTAAGCTTGTTTGCTCAAACAAAACTGATACCTAATTTTTAAGTTGATGCCTTGCCCAGTGAATTAATTTCGATCCCAAGATTACTATAATGTGTCGCAGGGCTGGGCAAGGTATCTAATAAACTAAGATAATACAAGTATAAATATACACACACACACACACACATACACACACACACGCACACACAAACACACATATACATATATATACATACACTTCATTGCTCCCTCTCAAACTCATTGCTTATTTTTGTTTTTATTGCTCATATGAATGTTTTATTATAATATTGTTATCACTATACGTAACTTCTATCATTCTAGTTTACAACTTGTTACCATAAATTATCCTTAAAGTATGTTTGTTTATAACGTGATAATGTGTTGATGCACATGATCTGTTCTACCTCTTTTTTTATATAATTACCACGAGGATTACGTAGCTGGTTATACGATTATCAAACCCGTTGTTTCTATATAAGTTTAGTACATAAGCTTCATTGTATAACTGTTTGTAATCCCAAATAAAATAAAATAAAAAAATAAAAATAAACTTAATATTCCACCTTATAGGTGGTTAATGTAGTTGAAGTTGACAAGACTTCAACTATAGGCGCCATGCTACGCACGCCTTTATATGAAATTATCATATAACATCACTAAAAGGACGAATCATAAGTTTACCTACATAATTTTTAACAGACAGAAGCAGGCAGGGAATTCCATTCTTTTTAAGTGCACAATATAAAAGATGATAAAAGGCGCTCAGTGCGGATCCGCGGCATCTCTTGCAATATCTGGAAATCCGATACAAGAATCACCTCACGGAGCTCTTGTAAAAAAAAAAATACATAGGCAAAGTACTTTGCGTTTATGAGCTAGGCTTTGTAGTTTATTTTCAACCAGCTTTTAATCACCGATGAGTCTTCTGGCTCTGCGATCCACAGAGTCAAATGCGTCTATTTGGTATTTGGCTGAATCATCCCAAATGCAATACTCCAAGAACCATGGTACTTGTGCCTTATAAAGGGACAGGAGTTGATCGGGCGTGAAGTACCGCTTAACCTTATTTAACGATGCCCATCTTTTTGGCCGCGATTTGGGCTCTGGACTTTATGGAGGTGCCGAAGTTGAAATTGATAGATAATTTCATGCCAAGAAATTCGAGCTCACTGATTGTAGGAACAGATGCACCTTGGAAAGTAGGAGTCAAATTAAACGGACTCCATTGAGCAGAGAACAGACACGCCTGTGTTTGGTGGCGTTCAAACTAATCAGATTTTTGTCATCCCATTGGGAAACAAGACTTAAGGTTGAGTTTATTTGCTCTACTAGTGCTCTCCTCTCTGAGACAATTTCATCCACACAGCAGGAAAAGGGTCGCAGAGAGAACGGACCCCTGAGAAACTCCGGCATCAATAGCCATCAGGTCGAGGAGCGGCTATCGATAACTACTTGGATCGACCATTCACTCAGAATGTCAGCTATAGGTGATGGCAATAGGTTGATAATTAAAAGGGTCGGAAAGGCTATCCTTTTTGAGCACTGGTTACACGTTCCAGGACTTAAGTATGGTTTTTGTCTTGAGAGAGAGATGATACAGGCGTGGCAGTACAGGAGACAACGCTGGACCACAGTACCTAAGTCTTTAAACATGGCATGTGCATGGTTTATGCCATGTTTAAATAAAAAATGTGTATAGATCGCGATCATTCGCTGTCTAAGCTTGTCTTGCTCCAAAATTTCTTCTCAAGTTCGTTTTGGCTTCCCCATAGTAGCTGTAAAAGTAAATTAAACACGTCACCCACATATCTGATTATTGCGCCATAGAGCTATTATGTTCAATTCAATGTATAGGCATTTAGTAGCAAATCAAAAACATAAGAAACAAAAGTTATATGTAAATTATACTTCTCTGACTGACAGGAGAATCGGTTCACTTTCTGGCTTATATTTTTCTTACGACAACAGATAATGAGCCAGTCTTTGCAACGTTGATAGTTTATGCTCCAAAAGAAAGTGAACAGTGATTCTCTTCTTTCTTTTGTAATGTTAATAGCACCTGTTACAAATATTCCACATAATCATGATTATTTAAGTAGGCAGGAACTTACTGTTTATGATTATTATCTTTAAGGAGATCTTCGGTGGCGTTGTTCCAATGACTGTACTATATTTTTCCTTTTCTGCAAGGAGTCTAGCTTCTTCTTCTTTCTGTTCATTTTTTAATCAAAAATTTGATTATCAGATAGTAAAACAGCAGCAAGCAACAATAAAAACCGCCAAAAAATTGCGAATGCGAGGAAAATATATCTATCTCTTTCGTGACTTTTCATTTTAAATTAGGTTACCTATACTCACTCAAACTATCTTAAGTTATCAAAAGAAAACTATATCTTACCACAAAACAAAAGAGATTTATTAAGAAACAATAACAACAATCAAATAACCGGGATGTAACTCGCACTTCTGTTTATAAATGAAAGCAAATGAATGGTGTAAAAGTCACATTCTGTTCAGTTAAGTTTATTCAGAGGGTTGTAAAAGTAAGATTACAATGATGTTGTGAGTTACAAACTGGTGTGGTGAAATTGTTGGCTTATACGTCCTTTACTTAATCAAAGGAGAAACTAAGTTGTCACATACACCAATATTATTTAAAAAAAACCGGCTAAGAGCGTGTCGGGACACGCGCATTGTAGGGTTCCGTAGCAGCATGGTTCAAATATGCAGCTGGCTTCTTAATTCTACGAGCATATGGACGGTTGAATTGCTAATAATGTCTAATAAAAACGAGGTCACAAAGAAAGAAGGTAACTAAAGGAGTAATATAGATTCCAGCGCCACAAGGAAAAATAAATCATCTGTTTAATAACCACCTCGCGTGGATGCAAATGGTTGTATAAAAATTGTTTACATTACGTATTCATTTAAAACGGGTGTACTATCGTTAGTCATAGTTAGAGATGAAAGAGACTGTCTTTCAAGGCTTATTAAAAAGACTCGCCTCCATCTTACAGGACTTGACTCTAAAATTAAGACTGAAAGTTCGAGTTTTTATTAATAAGACTTAGTAGTTTATTAAAAGATTAAAAACTGAAACGACTCGAGTTGTTTTCAAAATACTAAAAGACTTAACCAACTCCAGCTAATTTTAAAAATCTTAAACGACTCAAGTTCTTTTATGTTAAAGGGATCGTACCGCAGTTTGTGTGTGATATTAAATATTTCTTTTGTAACCGATCAACCAAAAGGAATAAATAATTCACGCCTAAACCACTAAATACATTTTGATAACATTTGACAAGGAGATAAAATGAGATATTTACATTCTATCAACACATACCTTACGACTGTCGACTTCCCAGATAATGAGTCGCCAGTCTTTGAAGTCCTTTAAGCTGTTTAAGTAACAGCTCAGTTTTTTACGTTAAAAGACTTCGACTACAAAAGCTAGTCTTATGACTAAAGGATGGGAACTAAAAGACTGAATCAGTCGCGAGGCGTCAAAAATAAGGTGAGTCTTTATTAAAAGCCTTAAAAGACTGAGTATCGTTCATCACTAGTCATAGTCGATGTTAAAATCTCCAAATAGTATAGTTTAAAAAACAAATGTATTAAAGAGTTTGTAGTTTCAGAAATAACTTTAGTTTTGGTGTAAATACAACCTTATGAAATTATGTAATTCGCGAGCGAAAAATTTTTTTTTTTAAATATTATTAGAAATAATATAGACCTGCTGATAAAATACTTTTTATGTCATTTTCGTAATTAACATCACCAAAAACCTATTAAACGACACCTAAAATGTCAATATGTAAACATATTAATACCTTGTAAACATATTCTTATTAATTCCAAAAACTTTTGGCACTTGGTCGACTATCACTCGCAAACTTGAAAGGCCAACTTATGTGTGATAGTTTTTCTTTTAATTTTGTTATATATTCTACCAACGATAATTTTTTCACATTTTTAGAAACAACCGTTTAGCTGGTAGGACACTAACTTTGGTTTTGGGCTAAATACAACAGAATGGAAGTATTTAATCCGCGAGCGAAGCGAGCGCGAATTTTTTTTTATTTTAATTTTTTTTTAATATTTTTTTAGCAACAAAAGTATTGTTAGGAATAATTTCGAGCTGGTGCTAACGAGCAGGTCGCGTGGCGATTGTGTATAATTTTGATGTCATTTTCGGAATTAACACCCCCAAAAACCTATAACGACACATGAAATGTCAATGTTACAGCTTGGCTTTCGACCTTGCCTCACTTTTAGCGTGGAACTTTGTATGGCAGTTGTTTTGGATTAGGCTGAACTTCGTCGTAAATGCTAAATGCTCGTGAAATATTTAACATTTTTTTTCATTTTAAAATTAATTTTTCGCAAACAGACTGCTGAATCGAAAAACGTTCGTAGTAAACCCCTTCTATCTTTAAAAAACTATCCATGACATCCCACTCGATGATATCGGCGAGAAAAAAAAACCATCGCCCTTTCACATGTATGGGAAACATCCGAAAAATTTTTTTTTACTTAATTTTATTTTTTCTATTTGTCGGCGCAATCAATATGTATGAACATGCCAAATTGCAGCTCTGTAGTACCAAAGATCTAATATTAGTAAATATATTCTTATTAATCCCAACAATGTTTGGCACTTGGTCTACCATTTCTCGCAAACTTGAAGGGCCAACTTATGTTTTATAGTTTTCCTTTTAAATTTGGTGTATATTCTACCTCTGTGAATTTTTTCACATTTTTAGAAACAATCGTTTAGCTGGTAGAGGGGGGGGGACACTTGTGTTTGACAAAAATTTTCACTTTAAAAATATATGATTCGCAAACAGAGTGCTAAATCGAAAAACGTTCTTAGTAAAACCCTTCTATCTTTTAAAAAGCTATTCTATGACACCCCACTCGATGATATTGGCGAGAAAAAAGAAATCATCGCCCTTTCACGTCTATGGGAGACACCCGAAAAAAATTTTTTTTCTAAGGTTTTACTCTACAGTTTTGTCGGCGTGATTAATATGTATAACCATGCCAAATTTCAGTTCTATAGTACCAAGGGTTTCTTAGAAAACCCGCGGACAGACGGACAGACGGACAGACGGACATGGCGAAACTATAAGGGTTCGTAGATTACTACGGAACCCTAAAAATGTGGTTTAGACTGAAAAACCCTGGAAGTAAAGCCATTTTATTCTAAAAATTTTGGTAGTAAAAGCCATCATTTTTGCGAATATCGACTTATTAAATATACAGATCGATAGAGCTTGAATTTCTGAACAAAACTGCATTGTTAACTCATTTTGGCCAAAATGGCTTTTACGACCTTTCTTCCCCGAAGTATCGAAATGGTTGTCCAATATATGTCTCACTTTTTGTTTTACACATGTCACTTTTACTTATGAAAAATAAACACTTAAGGTATAGGCGGAATACTGCATATTATTTTATTACTAGTTCTATTAATAATAATAATACAAACACGCGCTACAGACTAAAAACTCTATCAAGCTATTGGTAGAATGTTGGTGGCATGAATAATTTTTATTTTTATTAATGAAGGGTTCGCTCTATGAATGAATGTGTGGTGGTCGTGGTAGATGCGCAGGTAGGGTCGAGCAGGGAAGTAGTGAAACGCCGAGTGCCGTTGGATGAATGCTCGTTTATTGGATGCGCCGGCCGTATTTATACTTTGGCCGCGGCGATTTTATGTAGCTACCCTACATATACTCCCCCCCTGGGAAATAAAACAACTTTCGTGAAAGAAAATATATTTCCCCTTCCACGACGCCTAACCCATAATACATAGTTAAAACTCAGTTAGTGCGCTTGAGGCGTTGTTCGCGGCGTTGAGTTGAGCAGGAGCTTGCAGCGGTGTACGGTGGGAGGGTGCTGATGTAATGCAGCGTCATCGGGCCGGTCGCTAGAGCTCGCAGTACGTCGATGACTTTCAGCCGATGCGGTCGTCGTGCGCTCCTTGCCTCGATGAATGTCGATTGCTAACAGCTGCGTATTTCTCGTAGCATGTGTGTTCGTTGTGAAGTATACTGCTGTCTTTGGCTGGCAAGTAGTATCTAGTGCTTGTGATTCGGTGATGCGCTTAGTGTGAATGCGCGCGTTGCGTGTCTGGCGCATGGCGCATAGCGTAGTAGGGTAGGCAGAGCTTCGGTGATGCGTTCTGCGTGAATGCGCGCGTTGCATGTATGGCGTATGGCGCATAGCGTAGCAGGGTAGGCAGAGCTTCTAGCGTGTGATGTGGCTCACCCCTGCTCGTTCACTCAGATAGGTCCATCCTTGCTAAGCTTGCGACAAGTAGTGGTGCGCTCGAGCTAGCTTGGCTTCCTTATATGTGCCCATTTGTACGGTCATTTTGTGCTACCCGCCGGACAGAGTGTTAGTGAGGATCTTCTGCCGTCCACCCGCCTCTTGATTTCCCAAGCCGGTGAGATCCGCTTGTGGAAGGCCGGTAGGAAAGCACGAGTGGAGGGCTGTTGTTTGTATAAAATGTGTGTGAGTACGCTAATGCATGTTCGAATGAGCGAGTGAGGTACTTAGCAGTGATGTAAATGTGTGTGCAATTTGATTTGCGTTAAATAGTATGTAGCTATGTATGCAGGCATATTATTTAGGTATAAAATTGTATCTATGCGATTGCTAAGTCGGTGCGTACCGAACAAGTGGTTTCGAAACTCTGCCTGAGCGAATTTGTATGCCTGTACTCGTTGTAGTCGTAGTCGTCTTGTCTTCGTTAGCTTTTTCGTTGAGTACGTAGGCTGGTTTCAGCCTGTCGATCGATATGACCGTTGTTCGTAGCGGTAGTTGGATTTTAAAATACTTTTCTTTTTCTCGAGTACTTCGTATGGTCCGTCGTACGGTGACGACAGTGGTTTTTTTACTGTGTCATTTTTTATAAAAACATGAGAACATGTTCGTAGGTCTTTATGAACGAAAGTACTGTGGTTTGTTTTATTTTCGTAGGTAGGCGAAATGTTCGCCATTGCGGTGACCAACTCTTTCACATAGTCGGCGTCGTTCGTGACTGGTTCCGTAGGTAGAATAAAATCGGACGGAATCCTGAGTTGCGTTCCGTAAGTGAGTAGGCAGGGACTCATTTTGCTATCTCTGCGTAATGTCGTCCTTAAGCCTAGTAGCACTGTATGTATGTCGCTAGACCAGTTGATCGTGTTACCCCTAGCCATTAATGCTGCTTTTAGGGTTCTATGCAGGCGTTCGACTTGGCCATTCGCTTGAGGGTGATAAGGCGTTGTCCTTATGCGTTGTATACCGAATCGTTTCAGTAGGCAGTTGAAAAGATGTGATTCGAACTGACGTCCCTGGTCAGTTGTAATGCGTAGCGGACATCCGAATCTCGTGATCCAGGTCTCGTATAGTACCTTTGCTACAGTTTCGGCGGTAATGTCGCATACTGGAACTGCTTCTGGCCACTTGGTGAAGCGATCAATCATGGTAATGACGTACCTATTGTCACCTGATTGTGGCAGTGGTCCTACTATGTCGATGTGTATGTGTTCGAAACGTTGAGAGGGTGGAAAAACTTGGTGTGCTGACTTAGTATGTCGATTGACCTTTGACTTTTGACAGTCGATGCAACTTCAAATTCGGTTTTTTCGTTAAGCGTTCGAGTTCTATACAGTTTTTTTTGATCGACGGGTAGATTTGCAAAATCTATAGTTGTCGGGTAGGAAATAGCTTCGATGCGTGACAACCAGTCGGCAACCGTATTTTTGTTGCCCTGCAGGTATATGATGTCTGAGCAGAACTGGCTGATGAAACTTAACTGTCGTTCCCTTCGTGGAGTGTTGTTCTCGGTAGGAAGTTTCGTGAGCGAGTTTTCTAACGGTTTATGGTCTGTATAGACGATGACGTCATTTCCTTCGATAAGTCGTCGCAATCGATTCACGGCCGCGTATATCGCTAATAACTCGCGATCATATACGCTGTACCGTCGTTGTGTGTCGCTGATCGTTTTAGAGAAAAAAGATAGGGGCTTCCACTCGCTGCCTATCCTCTGTTGTAGTACCGTGCCTATGCCGCGATCTGACGCGTCTGACATAATACATAACGGTGCGCCCGGAACGGGGTGTGAGATCATCGTAGCTTTTAAGATGCTTTGCCGGCAATCTTCAAATGCTTTGTCGGCCTCAGGTGTCCATTCGATGGGCGTCTTGTCGGTTTTTTTCGAGTTATGTAAGTATTTATTCAGCTCGTGCTGTAATTGTGCTTGTTGCGGTAGGCAATCGCGATAAAAAATTATCATACCCAGAAATCTACGCAATTCTTGAACATTCGCCGGTTTTTTGTAATTAGAGATAATTTCGACTTTTTCTGCAGTCGGCGCTATTCCTTCGCTTGTAACTTTATACCCAAAAAAGTTGATTTCTTGTTGGCCGAATTCGCACTTATTTACGTTTAGCGCCAACCCGTATTCGTCTAATCGCGATAAAACTTGTTCAAGTACTTTCCGGTGTTCCTCTTCGTTCCTAGAAAAGCAAAGTATGTCGTCTACAAATGGAAATGCACCTTCTATTCCTCGTAAGACTTCGTGCATAAATCGCTGAAAAGTCTGACTTGAATTTCGTAGTCCGAATGGCATGCATTTAAATTCAAAAAGACCAAACGGTGTAATTATTGCTGTTTTCTCTGGATTTGCCATAGGTATCCAATAGTAGGCGCTCTTAAGGTCGAGTTTCGAGAATACCGTCATTCCGTGTAGTTTATACGTGAAATCCATGACACGCGGTATAGGGTAGCGATCCGGTAGTGTCACTGAATTTAATCGGCGGTAATCGCCACACACGCGCATCGAGCCGTCCTTTTTCTTGACTACGTGAAGTGGACTGGCCCAAGGGCTCTTAGAGGGTTGGCAGATACCCAACTCCATCATCTTGGCGAACTCCTTTTTTGCGGCTTTATACTTATCGGGTGGTAGTAGTCTCGCCTTGGAGAATAATGGTGGGCCTGTGGTTTCGATATGGTGTACCACCTCGTGTTTCGAAGGTTCTTTGAATGACATGGGTCGTAACGCGTCTGGATACCTCTTAAGAAAGTCGTAGTACGCATGGCTTTCGGTGACGGTGTGTACTGCCTGTTGATCCGTCTTCACAGTTACCGTACTTACTGATAGATCTGTGACACGGTCGATGAGTTTTTTATTATGTAGATCTATTAATAGCTTGAAATGTTTAAGGAAATCGGCTCCTATGATTGACAGTTTTACGTCGGCTATGATGAATGTCCAGCGAAAGTTTCTACGTAATCCTAGATTTAGACATATTGATTTTTCGCCGTACGTACTTATAGGCGTTCCGTTCGCGGCATATAGCTTGTACGCGGCTTCTGAACATTTTTTTACCTTTCGCTGTGCGGCTAAGACAGATAGCTCCGCACCGGTGTCGATAAGAAACCTCTCGCCTGACTGTTTGTCTACTATACATAAACGGCTATTTTTGCCGACACCGACTCCCGCCACCGTCGGTGTCGCATCTAGTTTTCCGGCTTTTTGTTCCCAACGCTACACGGAGACCTACATTTTTTTGCCTTCTCGCCATAGGACTCGTGACACCAACATTTTGTCGTGGTCGGCGCGCCGTGGGTCGCATCCCGGGTCGCTCTCTGCCGAGAGCGCATGGGGGAGCGAGACCGATTGATGTAACGCCGTCGTGAGTTGGAGCGAGAGCGATAGCGCTGGCTACTTGTTTGCATTTCTTCGACCTTGCGAGTGAGTTCAGCTATTTGTTTTGCTAATGAGTCTTGCGTAACCTGTTTTTGCTCGATTGAAGCTAATGTCGAAGTACTTGTGTATTCTAGCATCTTGTCTACCATTTCCGCGAGTTCGTTAAGCGATGATTCTCGATTGACTGACAGCACCGCGCGAGCCTGCGCGGGTAGCTGTTTCATCCATTCAATTTTAATACCCTCTTCGGTAATTAAATCGGAGCCTAGTTCGCGCATCTGTCGTAATAACTGCGATGGCTTTTGATCGCCTAATTCTAAACCACTAACGAGCTGTTGAAAGTTCTGGACGGATGACTTTTCGTACACAAATATCAACCGTTCCTTCAATGCTGTGTATTTACCTTTTTCGGGCGGCCTTTTAAGAATATCGCTAACATGGCGTAGTTCGTCAGTTTTGAGCTTTTGTAAGACATACCTATATTTTTGTTCGTCGGAAGTCTTGAGCGGTTCGACTACAGCTTCAAATTGTACGAACCATACGCTCGGCATTTCTTGCCAGAATGCGGTAAGCTTAGACTGTACAGACAGCGCACTCATGTCTATACCTGCGAACGGCGAACTGTCATTAGCCATTCTCACGCGTTCCTACTTAGCAATCCCTACCTATACAATTTAGTGTGTACCTACAATGTGCGTGCTTACAATGTCGGTCGTAGCGGGCAGTCTGACGGGCTTGTCTGACGGGCTTGTTCGATGACTCATAGGTTCTAGTCCCTCGATGGGTAGCCGCACCGTGCCGTGGGTGCTAACGCGGCTAGCGCCGTCGGGAGCGATACTGTGTGGCAAGTTTGTACTTGTGAGCAAGCAGTACCGTCCACGAAGAGGCAACTAGTGAGCGAATAGACCGGGGCTGAGGTCGTAGGCTACGAGATATGTGGATGCGTCGGGTTCTCGATGCGGAAGCGTCGTGGGTCACCAATGTGGTGGTCGTGGTAGATGCGCAGGTAGGGTCGAGCAGGGAAGTAGTGAAACGCCGAGTGCCGTTGGATGAATGCTCGTTTATTTTTGTGGAAGTCTTCTCGAGCGCCTGAGGGGCGCTCGGGGAAGCCGCATCGGGGCGAGCCCCATGGCGTCAAAGATCTGTCGCGGCCTATGGAAAATAGGCCGGTCATTGGGACTGCCTCGGACCCTTCATGCGTGAAGGGTGAGGGGACTATTCTGCTCCCCCCGACAGGGAAGGCAAGAACGCACCTTCGGCTGTCGTAGGGGGCATTTTGGGGGACGCGGGCGGGCGGGAAGAGGCGACGCTACCATACAATGGCTTCGCCGACATTTCTCGCCCATCCGCTGTCTGTCAGGTAAGTCTGTCACTGGGCCCTCTCACACGGCCCTGTGGTTGAAACACAACGCGTAACGTGTGAGAGTGACCCATTCCTCAGTCATGCAACTATCAGCGGCCGTCGGCCCGCTACAGTTACATGACCGAGTTGGAATGTCTAGGGGGAACTAAGGGGAGTCGACTTCACGTGTTAGGTGGTACCGAAAGGTACTAAAAGAGAAGGGGAAGGGTAAAAGTGGTGGTGCGGGCAGGAAACTCCTTGCCCGCTGTAAAGAACAAGCCTCCCTTTTTTTTTCCCATCAAGGGAGGGAGGGACTCGAGCGTTGGTGCAACCTATGCTGCTTCCCATGACCCACCACCGCGTTTGCGGTTTGGTCGCCGCCATGGAAAGCAATATGGGACGGGTGGAAGCCTGGTGGAGCCTTGCAGCCGTCCTGCCACAGGGCTAGAGACAGACTGCCCAGCTCCACCTCGCCCACCTTGATCTTGCGTGGAGGGATCTATGGGGGTCATATGGGTGCAGGGTGATTGCGTAGCCCCCGCGGCCTCAACCCTAGGGGAGGTCAGGCGGGGGGGTTGTAGTAGTCCAGTGGTGTCGCTGCCTCGTGCTCTCAACCCTAGGGGAGAGCGAGGCAGCTCGGAGTCATAGTCGGGGTTGTCATGTCCGGTGGTGACGCTGCCCCGCGCCCTCAACCCTAGGGGAGGTCGAGCGGGGCAGTGTGGCGTCTGTGTTGGGGTGGGCTTCATCAGCGGGTGGCGGGAATAGCTCTCGGGGGAGAGCTCTGCTTCGTCGATCGGGGGGCCTGGCGTGGAGAGGCGCGATTCCGCGCAGATGTTCGTGCGCGGAGTTGTCCGCCCGATCGAACATGCCTCGCGCCAGGCTCGTTTATTGGATGCGCCGGCCGTATTTATACTTTGGCCGCGGCGATTTTATGTAGCTACCCTACAAATGTATGAATCAAATGAGGGAAATATTATACCTAAGAAGTAAAAACGAGACAGAATAACTAATGATTGTATAGGAAAGACGAAGAAAAATATATTTTTACTAGCTGGTACTGGGGGATAATAAAGTAGCCGGCAAACAACTTATTTTTAATTTTAGGTATGAAAAATAACCGAGGGCAGACAAGTGTCGTTTTCTCAAAATCGCAGGTCATACGAGTTGATAGAGCACATATTGATTTTTCTTATTAAGTCCAGACGCACTGCGGGGTACGACCCTTATCTTGTCGAGATCCCTCGGATACGTACTGAGCGCTATTCTTCATCTTTTATATTGCGCACTGCCTGGGAGTGGAATTCCCTGCCGGCGTCTGTATTTCCGAGTTCATACAACCCAAATATCTTTAAAGTACGAGTGAATAGGCTTCTTCTGGGTGAGCTCGCTACATCCTCGACCACATCTTTGCCCTAAGCTAGATTGTGGTCAAGAGCAAACCCATTTTTAATATAAAAAAGATGACACTTCTAGGTCTCTAAATGTGAGCATTTTTTGAAAACCGCCATTTTGAAAAAAACGTTTTGCGGCATCGTCTGTTAAGTTTTGTGCCCTAAAAATATTTGACGTCGTTTCCAGAAAAATTGCAAGTTCATCCTAATATAAAGATTAAACGTGTGTGTTTTTGGTGTATTTGATTAAACCTTCGCGTGCTTTTTGAACACATGGTGTACGAGATTTGAATCGCACTAGCACGCGACGGGTTAAAGGCTAGATCTTAAAATTAACGTTTTATTGAAACAGTTACATTAACCTCCATGTCCTCCATCTGTCGGGCAGATGGGTAATTGCAACTGTTTTTGCAGTAGCGATCAACCCATAGATTGCAGGACGTTCTGCTTAGATCGCCAATTATATTAAGGAAATAATAACTTGGATTGTGCAACGATAACAGTTTAAGTATACAATGTTTATTCGTAAAAAGTTATCTTACGTGAAAACTTTTAAAAATTTAGCAATTTTTAACCGCCTGGGGTTGATTAGCTGCGGAATAAAATTTTCATCGGGATTTTTTTTGGCAAGCTTGGACACATATAACCCTATTGCAGACTCATCTTAGGTAGTGAAAAGAATTGCCGAACATTCATATAGGCTCTTTTATTTTGATCAGGACCAGTAATTCACCTATGTATTGACCAATGGGTTATGTTACAAACACTTTATTGGGACCTGATGGGGAAGTTAGAGATTTTAACTTAAAATTATCAAATGGTTCTACATTGAGAACATCTGTAACTAAAGTTTCTTTGCTACTTTAACCTAACTGGCTTTGTCTATAAAAATACAGTCACTAGGATTGTTTCTGAAGTCGAAATTTAGAAACACCTTCTCTTAAATTTTCAATTTTTAAAATTGTATCAAAAAACATTGCCAAAAATTCATTTTTAGCGCAAGTTAATTCTTTGAAGAAATAAATCTATATTACGCGACATCATTGTATACTTTGAGGCCTGGTATTATAATGAGTCACGCGCGATGTAAGTGAACTTTAATTACCTAAAAATGTAAAATTTAAAACTTGTTTTTACGTTTATTTTTCGATAGTGAAATTGCTGCGTAAATAACTGAGGGAGTGCATTGTATTTTAAAATACGCGCCCTACAAGTGATCTTGAGTTCTAAACTGTGCGACCCCAAAATTCCTGTTTCGTAAAAAAGCCACCGGTATATAAACGCGTGTGCAGTGTATCGCCCACATTTTACCTGCGCACGTCCAAATGAAAGTAAGTACCTAGTGCATTCTTTCTTATTATAAGATTAACATTAAACATTCGCTTGACTAAACAAATGTGACTTCGATAAATCGCAAATGTGACAGTTTCGATAAATATTTAAATCTCGCGTTTTGTTACTAACCGTAACGCGATTAATTTTGATGTCGACTTATTGTAAACTCGCATGAACGTTAGTATTTCACGAGCTCTCATCTAATGCGGAACGATAACGACCGGTGTAAAATGAGCTCTTAGAAACTACTTTGGTATTTTATAACCTGTTAATCTTAAACGTTAAATTTAAATTACAACAATTTTACTGTGATAACCTTGGTGATAAAATTGTAGGTTAGTATTTACTGTGTACTCAGTTGACAAGCCAGAAGTCTCAGTTGTTTCTATAGAATACATACTTACCATTAAAAAGTTTTATCAATTGTCGGTAATGTAAGTTGCAAAGTTACCCAGTGAGTTATGGTAAAACAGTGGTGTAATACGTGTTTATAATTTCAGAAGAGACATGAGGAGGCGGCTTAAGACGATGACCTCTGAAGAAGCAAAAGAAACGTGAGTTTTCATACACTTTTTCTAGATTTATGATTGGAAACTCGCCAGTTTCTAGGTTAGAAGATTGACCGGTCTTTGACTTACACTAGATTATTTTTATAATTATAATAGTAATATAAATCTAATCTAAGATTTCTTGCTTACAGGTCTGAAAAATGGGCAATGAAAAACGCTGAGAATAAAATCGATGCAGCAATGAAAGCCCTTGAAGAAATGAAAATTAGCCCTCTAAAGGCCAAACTGGATACTAATCGCGAAATGCACCCACGTGTTCGAAACCTTGACAAAAGTTTTACTAATAGATATTAAGATTATTAATAATTAATGATGATCTCATTATATTTTCTAAATTATTATTTCCCTCTAATCTTGTAATTTGATACTAATTATAAAATATTTGCATTGGTCGTAAATACTGATTTTAATAGTTTTGACATTTTGCAATATTAAATTAGTCAAAAGCCATAAAAAGACAAGTCAAGTGACTTTTTAAGTAGATTTTTTGGTTCCACGTCGAGTGTTTAAGTATACCCATGACATCACTGTATTAATGCACATTTTTAACGGCATTGTTTGCATATAAATAGCTCGTACTTATAAGTAAAAATTGTACAGTGAACAAAGAAAATATCTTAAAATTATTAAGTGTTCTTGTGACTATTTTTTATGTTATATTAATATTGTGTACGCTTAGATTACATATTTAGTGACAATGGCTGTTATTTCCATCACAATGGACTACATTGGTGCTGAAAATAATAAACGTTAAGGAAAATGTAACCTATTTTATGATAAGAACCAGTTAGTAACAAGCATTGCGCTGTAATACTATAAAATAAAATTATGTACCATGTTCTTAATTATTTTATTTTTCTTGACATATCCTTAAGATCGTAAAAAATATTTCTCTCTAAGCCGTAACTACAAATGGTTCAGTCGACAATTTATCTGCTGTCGGTACATTGACCGTCGGTAACTCAACCGTCGGTAACTAAATTGTAAAAAAAATTCGTACCTATTCCATATTAAATTTAGCAGTCATCTGTAAAATTACTTATGCTAAATTATTCACTACAAATTGTAAATGTTATCTCTTCTAATTAATAAGAAACTAATGTTTCAATTGGCAACTCGATATGTTTAAAAACAAATCGCTTAAGTCATAACACTGATAAGATTAGCGCATTAACTGAGTTCAAGTTTAACTGATATAATGTGACCTGTTATAATCATTGTAGTTTTATCTTAAGTATTGTTCCAAAAAATACACAAGCTTTTAATTTTGTTATAACTAAATATTGTAATGTCAGTGCCTGTTTACGCACTTACAACGATTTACATGCTCTTAATTTAAATTATTTGCGCAGTTACGAGGTGGACGAACGTACTGACTCAAGGGTATTAGGTCAGTCACTGCATAGTAACTAGTTTCTTGACAAAAAATGCGGAGCTTAATACGCCTAGGAGTTACGAAGATTCCATCAATTTTTTGCTATCATCAGAAAACTTATTGAAGTCATTACAATTTCTAATCTGTAATGAGAACGAGTGTATCTAATTTGTAGCGCGGCGATTCAACCTTGACCGCAGCTGACTCACTGTTAGACGCTGTCTAGTCTGCCGGTTCGGGGAAGTGCCCGCGATAATTTTGATGCATGTTTGTTACTATGGAATGTAGCAGATAACGTATCCATTTTCATTCATCTTAGGAATTAGTATTCAACTTCACGCTGTCCTTGGGTATCTTCAATATAAAAGCGGGTTTACATATTGATCAAATTTAGTCGTTTGTTCAGGTCCAAATATGTCTGGTCATTTAGTTACTAAGTACGTGAAGCTAACAGAGACAATCGCTGTTCCCAAAGAATGGCCTATCCATGGCTTACAAAAATTCCTGATCCCGTTGATTGAGGAAGTGATTAAGAAGTCTAATGCAGGAAAATCTGTAGTTCTACAAATTTTGAACCAACCGGCGATGTTGGTACAGCGCCAAAACAGAAATGGAATGCAGTATTTCTTCGACAAAGTATTTACAGAGTGAGGGTTATTTATTTAATCGAATTCGATAAATTTATCGGTACACTAACGGTATTTTGATGTTCCAGAGAATTAATGGGTTCGCATGTCATAGACGTTATTTTTGATACCAATGACAGAAATATGCATACAATGGAACGATCATTAGAAGACTATACTGTAAAAGTGTGTCAAAGCGAATATAGAACGGCCTATTATCTCATACCGGTTGCGCAATCGTAAGTAGAGCGTTGACTTACCGATAACAACTGATGTTCAAGGGTAACTATATTTAGTTTTGTTTCTAGTGTGCCGATAAAGATACAAAATCAAGATCAACTGAAGAAATTATGTGAAAGGTTTGGTTTCTATTTCAAGACCAACATTGACTTAATATTTATCTTGGCTGCTATGGGCATTACTCCTTTGGTTTTCCTGATTTTTTTGATGGAGACCTACTTAAATCTATAGTATAGTTTACATTTGTCAAAAGAATAAAGTGTTGACTCTAACTGTTGTTTCGCTTAGAAAAAATAAACCATAGATGGTCGTAATGAAGCATTTCTTGTGTCCAAAAGTTAACAAAGATTTAACACTTTACACTTTAACACTTACGGACATCAAAATTAATGTTAATCTTTATAATTAATATGTTAAGTATTCAGCTATAGCAAAATCCGGTTAGATCTCAAGTCACGAGAATCGTTAGTGACTATAGTCAGTTTTATCATGTAGGTGGATATGTTTACACGAATATTAATCTTACGTTGCACGTTTTTATCCGGCAGTGTGTGCATAGTGTTTCAGTGGAATACAGTGCTCTTATTTTCTGGTAATTAATTTTTAAAGTTACTAAGACTGGTCACGAATACAGTTTTTATTTTATAGAAGTAATAGTTGTCTCGTTTACTACAGATGGAGCTTAAAAAGCATTACTGTGCAATACAATTCTTAAGATCGCCATATTGGATGACAGACAAGTTCACAGTGGTACTAACCACGTGGATTTCGTACCATGAAAACCAAGCAATGGTGTGGTATCCTATGGTAGAGAAAAAGTTTTCGACGTATATCAACAAAAGGAAACCATGCAAAATTTGGCCATTATTTCCAGTCACCGTCGAATACAAAGCCAGTAAGTCATTCGTCTGCTGTCATGTTTAATGGAAATTTATGCACCTATAACCATTGACGCTCGAGCGCAAAAAATGGCACTGATCGTCTAGACAATCGAGGTCAAATGAAAGGTTTTTGTTACAGACACCTACGACGACGCGGTTCTTTATATCAAACTACGCCAACAAATGAGATCTTCTTACATCAAATCCATTTCGCAGCGAAATGGAGATGTTCAATTTGCAGATATACATTCTTCAATTTTTAACAGTGCGATTCCTTGGAACAATACTGAAGAAAGTTCTACAGATATTACGACCGAAGACAACCTTTTTGCAAAGATTTTTGATAAGATCAGTGAAGTAAATAGATTGTTGGAGCAGTATATCGAAATGTGAAATATTAAACTAGTTCTAGTTTGGGTAATTTTTGTACTGATACCTAAAATAATTAATTTAAAAGAATACTAAATAAACAATTTGGTTTTATTAGATAAAATATTTAGCATAATTTTTAGTATCAAACGCATATTATTTTCTAAGTAAATCTGCAACAAAGGAAAATTCTGTTAGTATATAGGTTCTCTAATCATAGGCTAAAATGATCTATCAAAATTTAGACACGTAAATTATTAATGTTGTATGAAAATATGTTATTAGAATTTCATAAACATACAATATTTAGGTTATAACGCAGATGTTTATAAATTATTTAGAATCAAATTTATTTTAAAGTTAAATCTATGCTCATATAAAGCTAGAACATTTGTCACTGTATAATATAAATAATAAAATATCTTACAATTTATAGCCGCTCAAATCCGAGACATCTCAACAACTTGATGTATCCTGATATTCAAAGGATAATAATTCATTAAATCCGGCTCAATTTTTTCGTCCTGTTTTTGGAACCAAACAGCGTGACAGTGATTTCTAGATTCTGCAGTGACACTATCAATGCAAACGACCAGTCCCTCAGTGGTATTGTGCTTCTGAAGATGATGTTGGAACTCTGATGACAGAATCATCTTGGTGACTCCCTCAGGATGATCCTTCCACTCGTTAGGAAGAAGACAGAGAAGTTCCACGAACGAAAACGTGGTCCGAATACGCGACATCTTTTACGAGCACTGCACCTTGCACTACTTCGCTGAGGAATGACGGCTGAACTTCAAGGTTACGTATTTATATGCTTGATAGCTAGTGCTATCGAACTGAAATAAAAATATTTTTGTATCATAGGGGTCTAGCAAGAATGTTAATGAACAAAAGTTCAACAGTCCTTAACCTGATAACTTTAGAATGACAAAAGTCAAAAAACACTGTGTACAATGTAAGTATGAACAACAGATTGTGTTAGTTCAATGAGGCTCCGTAAGATGGCCCTACTAAAACAGCATCATAAAAGGAGGAGTAAGTTCAGTTGCCTATAAAATTCTACCACTTGCTGCCAGATGGCGCTACTAGTGTAATTTATGATAGTTCGGCGAGATGACGCTACATTGCCCACAATAAGAAGCTGAACTTCAATTGTATATCATCTTCAATCTTAAAGTAAGTTCAGTACAGCTTAAACGTTAAATAAAAATGCACGTTTTAGAAAGGCTGTAATTTTTTTTTTAAATTAAAAGTAAAAACAGTCAATATCAATATCACTTAGAACTAATGTCACTATTATGATAGTGTGAGATTTGGTACATTATTTTCCAGCGGAAGTTTTGGCATTGCTTATTTATAAAAGCAAACTCTACTGTGCTAGTATTAATTTTTTGTTGATTTCCATGACTCAGCGGTTATAAAAATAAACTTTATATTCCGTGACTGCATCGAATTAATTAAAGGTTGACTCAGGACCGGGCTCGTAAATCAAAGATACCTTGACAGTTAATTAAAGTTAATTGGATATAATAGTATTAATGTTTTTGTTCAATGGTGTCAATTATCGTCTATTGACATTTGAACTTATGAGCGACCTACTATTACTTTGTTCATGAGTTTCATCATCGGAAGAAAATTAGACAACTTTGCATTTTCAGTGGAGACTGAAAATAACATAATGTAGTGGTATTGTATCACGCCGATTTAGAACGAGGACAGACAGAATAAAAATAGTATAGGCGTTGCTAGCTCATTATCGTAAACATAACAATTTAATTAGACCGTTATTATTTAATTAGCACGGGTATAATTAATGTGCAGCATCCAGAGCTTTTCCTTGTTGTCGACATACATCAACAGGAAAATCATTTAACTCTAGACAGCAGAACTGCATTTTAATTTAAATAAAAACCAAAAATCCCAAGAAAATTATTCGTCATGCATCGAATACTAATTCATTAACCACAAAACTCATTCAGTGAATCTGAACTTACCCACAACAATGACTAGTCATTTTTATGACCTCAAGATTCATTAGAAGTAAAATTTCCTTCATTACTAAGCTGACAATACTTCAAAACCACGTTATTATTTTACTTGTTAATGAATATTGATCCTTTTTTTGTAATATACTTTACACAGGTGTCTTATAAACTCGCAGAGAAAAAAATTCTGCGTCATTGAATGTCTGTTCTAGAAATTCTTAGCAAAAGTGTTGTCCCCCTACGGAAAAAATATATATGTTAGGGTATATCCTTAAAATATATCCCAAAATATATCCATACATATATGAATTTTCGCCGAAATCATATATATTTTAATATATGCTGGATATATCTGAAAAAAACTTGAAAATCTATTGGAAATCGGTATAGCCAAAATGGCTTATTTAAGCTTAAAATTACCGTTTTTACGTTATTTTTTATAGAAAAAATTTATTTCTTCCGGATATATGCACGGATATATTCAGCATATATGAAATGAATATATTCAAAATGTATGCAGCATATAAGAAAATGGTTTATAAACGAAGGATATATATTTTCCGCGAAAATTCATATATGATGAATGTATGATAAATATATGCTTGGATATATTTTAGGATACATCCCAACATATATATTTTTTCCGTAGGGGTCAGTAAATGACTAAGTATTCTGTCGGCAGATTCTAAGAAGCAGGACTTTAATCAAATTAGCGTCTGAAGTAATGAACCAAAAATAGCACAAAGGGCTTGGGACACTTCCAAGTCATCTCTTAGCAACAAAACATTAGTACACATGTAGTCGTCTGCAGCAAAAATAACAAATATTTTACAATATCATGCAATATGGTGATTACAGTCTATATGAAGGCCTTGACTGTTTTGTTAACCTCGTTATCTAAAAGGGCCGTGATATGTTCACTCCATAGGCCACAATGTTTACGAATGTTGCAGATAGGTTATGCTAAAGCATTATTCGCCGCTTGTATCTATGACAAAATCTTGTGAAAGTTTTACAGGAAACTTATGAACCATTAACTGACATCGTAAATTTCTGTTTTATCGACGGAACCCTAACATCTACGTCAGAAAGCCAGCAAACAAGTTGATTCCGACGTACCAACAGAATACATTATCATGGCCACATTGCTTCGATGTTGCTCGGCCCTATATATACAACTGAGTTGCTCCAAGCATTAGCCAGTTGAAAGCGAGTTGCTAGCGAAGCGTTACGTTTTTTTCCGGTAAAATCTATGACAACCATTTTGCTATAAAACGAGAATAGTTGTAATGAAGATATATTTGATTGAGAGATATAAGCCTGGATACAAAGGTAAGATTTTTTAACGCATTTGAATATATTCAGTATTTCACATTAAATTATTTCTATTTGGTCTCGAGTATCTCTTCCTTTACACCTTTACACCAATTTATTACCAGGACAGCGCATGCGCTAAATTTTGGATGCGTAGGCCATTCCATATTGGATAGCGTCATCCAGTTTGTTCGGCACGAGTTGTGCTTATCAAGGCCACGCGTGTAGATCCCTATTACGCGGGTAGTTGAACTCTAGCGGAAATAATAATTTTGCGTTTGAACCTTAAGTGACTGATTTATTTGTTTACTTTTAGATGAAGGCGACTAATAGAAAGAACAAAAAACTTATCTATGCGATAAAATTTAAGGACTTGCCTTTTCCTGAGATTGATAAATACGTATGCGTGCCGTACTCTTGGATAATTCATCGATTTGAGGGTCAGAAAATTCTTGCTGCGTACCCAGAAAATGAAGCTCCTTTTGTAACAAGGAATCGCACGAAGAAGAGAGAGAGTCACAGTCACGATTGGAGATTTTATATAGGGTTCATAAAATTTGAATCAGGTAACTATTGTTTTAATTATTTTTGCACAGAGGTTTGGTATGAGCTAGCAATAAGATGATTGTTTTTTTTTTTTTTTCAGAAAATTATGAGGATGTTATAAAATGGATTGAGGAAATGATTGCTAAGGGAGGTGATGACCAGGACAAGGAAATAAAAATTCAAGGTATTGTAATTTTTTATTCGAACTTTGGTTTCAGGTTTTCTATGGCTTGAGTATTTATTTTTTATGTTTATTTTTTAGATCCTCCAGCAGAGACTGTGGGAAATAGGCAGCTACGTAGTACGAGAAATCCGGTCTTGTCAGGTGTATTACCGGAAAAACCTCAGCTGGTAGTGAAGCTTTATGATAATCCTAGAAGACCACTACCTAAGATGTTGATTAGACGACCACTACCCCTGAGACCCTGGAAACCAAAACCAATAGGACCGAATAAACCTGTTTAGCCTGCTGTCAGTTCTGCAAACACAACTTCGAAAGATCAACCAGTTATTGTGGACTATCAGGAGATTCAGAATGCCATCAATGGTCATAGCCAGCAGGAGTCAGTTGATACATCAGCCCAGTCTCCACCAAAACCTGCAGATGAGAGACAACCTTCACCAAAGCCAGTAGATGGAAGACAACCTTCACCAAAGCCAGCAGATGAAAGACAACCTTCACCAAAGCCAGCAGATGGAAGACAACCTTCACCTGTTCAAGATGAGCCGCTCAGTATGCCGGATATCAATGACTCTGATGTAGAGGTAGAGGTTGAAATTGAATTTGAGCCTATTGAAGAAGAAAAACCACCAGTTTCAGAACAGGCTCAACCTAATCCAGCTTTAGATCATCATGATTATTCACTTATAGAGTCATGTCTGCATGAAATCCATACTGGACAACCTAAACAAACCGATGACATCCAGAAAACTTCGCTTGCACAAAACTCAACTACTAGGCCTCCCAGTAGAGTCAACCAGCTTTCTCAACAAGATTATGCCCAGCCATCAGTCAGTACTCCATCTTCAAAACTGCAAAGAACTGTTGGAACAAGCTCTGAAGTGACCTGCAGCTATCAAAACCCACATCAAAGCCTTGCGAAAACTATTCCATCGACTAATTACTATACACCAACTCCAATTGACCTATCCTCTCAGCGACAGATACCCGCCATCAGAAGAAAGTCTTCAACAGTGATTAAAAAACCTATTGAAAAGAAAGCTCGTTTAGAAAACATAACGAAAAATATACCTACAACGCAGCAATCTTTGTACAATAAGCAACTACCGAATTATGCTGGTAATGTTGGAGACCAAAGACATCTCCTTCCAGGTATGAACACATCTGCTGGTCAAAATCTCTCACACTTGGCTTACCAGGCTCGTTTCTATGAACCCTCTCAATTGCAGTACATACAGCAATTTGCACGAATGCAAGACATGGCCAATCGACCTAATCCATACATTAATCAGAGAAGCTACCACCCAAATCCTATGACTGGATCTGTTCCACATCAATCTAACCAAATTGACCCCAGCCAGTTTCTTCCACGTCAACATCAACGGCCATTGGTGAGTGTAAACCGAATGCCCGAGCTGAGACGTGAACTTATAGCCCCTCCAGTTGCAGTTCAAAACCAGCCAGCTAGAAATTTGGAAAATTCGCAAAGACAAGACCCACCGAGTTATCAAGATCCGCGTACAGCCAAGCTTCTTGAATCCCAAAGCAATTCTAAGCCTCAAGTCTCTGAAGAAAGACCAATTGCTTTGCCGGAAACAAACCAACAGGATTCGATAGATCAAAGGAAGAATTCACGCAAAGATCTACTGGCAAAACTAAGTTTAGGTCCCATGAGGTGCATTGAGATTTCAGCTCCTGAAATTTCCCAAGATTCAGAGACTCAGACTACATCTGAAATGCAAGAGATGCAACTCGAGGTTCCTGAAAATAATGTTTATCAACACTCGGAGTCTAAAAAACTGGTGGCTGATCAAGCTACCGAAATGGAAGCAGACGATCAACTTATAGATGGAACTCCATACTCTCGAAAATCATTGGAAAGTGGGTATGATACAGATAAGCATCCAACAAAAGAACAAGAGCCACAAGAGGTTACAGATTCTGAAATGGTATCTGCTGACGAAGAACTTTTGGAGAACGGTTCTTCAGATGATTCAGATTACGTAAACGAGGATGACGGTGAAGAAGATACTTCTGGGTGCATGACAGATGAGAGATCGATGGATGTTCATAATCTTGTATCAGATATCCAGCAGAAGCTTTCTAAAATGGTAGAAAACGAATTACTGGAGGTTCACGGTCTTCTTCTCACTAAAATGTACAAAAATTTTATTAATACTGAAGAATATTATAATAACTTACGAGTTAGTACTTTGGGATGTCTTAAATTGTATGAAATACTATTGAACAAGGCCGAAAAAGTCAATGTAATAGAATCCTTTACAAATCCTACCTCTAACGCACAAGAGGTCTCACAGGTTCAAAAGGTTCCACAGGTTCAAAAAACACCAGCTCCAGAGACACCAGCATCAGACCAAAGTTCTAACAATGACCAAAATAACAACTCTGGTGTCAAAAACTCACCAAAAAAGAACAAACGAAGACACACGTTTGTTCTACCACCAGAGTACGATCCAAACGATTCTAGATGGACACTTAAGCACCGAGAGCCTGGACCAGGGCTGATCGAACTGATGCCTCAAAGTCGCGTCTACGTCAACAAAGCAGAATACAAAAATTGCATACGGTCATCTAATGACTGCAGGATGCTTGCAAGATTGTTACGGACTGTAGTCTTCAGCAGAAACGCACTAAGTATCTGTTCTCCAACAGGCACAAAAGCCAGAGCATTCAATACCGTGGACATTGATGTAAGACCTGGATTGGATGAGCATGCAAGGATGGTCTTGTTGGCGTTTATTGAAGAGTACGGGAATAAAAGGAATTGGAATACCTCAGACACTGCTGGAATAATGAGTAGTATTCGTACAAAAATTCAAGAAATAAGAAATAAATATGGAAAATCAAAAGTTGTTTAATTCGGACTTGGCGCCAGACTACCGAGTTTGGAGATAATATTATTATGTAACTGATTACGGGTTTTATGTATACTAATTAGTTTAATTAGATTATATTTTTATTTTAACGAGTTCTGTGTTTATAATTTAGTTAAATTCAGAACCAACACACCTCGTAGTAAAGACTGATAGTTATAGTTTTCAAATATTTACATTTTTATGAATAACACGTGTTTATAATTGTTTATACAAAATTAAAAGAAGTTCATGCTTGCTATTAAATAATTAAATCTGTATTGTACAATTGTAGTTTGGTTTTCCTCAATTCCTCCAGTACTTCCCCATAGAAACAAAATTGTAAATACAAGGAACATTTTCATTCATGACTAATAAACAAATTAGACACTAGCAGCAAACTTCAGACATTCAATTGAATCTAATACTCTTGACCTGGTGTTCTTAATTGATTCCTTTCAATTGCTCATCAAAGTACTCCTTTGAACTGGATCAAAACCGGTTATTTTATATAGTAGCTCTATTACTATCAGCTTATTAAGGACAAACTATGTGCAATAGCATCCTGTATTTTGTTACTTCCTGGACAAGTACAAAAAATGATAAGGACCCTCATTACTCATGAGTAACGCAATGTTACGTCCTCACCTGCGTGTGTTGGTCTAACCCCCTCTAGCGCTCTATGAGTATATTTTTTCGAATAATTTAGTTAAATTATGTTAACAAATATTAAATACCTAATGCCAAATATTAAATACTGACATTAATAATTAAGATTTTATTATAAATAATTAATTAACTTTAATTAATAAATAATATTAAATATTAAACAATTATAATAAATTATAAATAATATTAAATAATAAATAATGTTAAATAATAAATATTAAATGATTGTTCAAGAATATCTAGAACATACTTGAGCAATCACATTAAATAAATATTAAGACATATTTTCTATTAACATTTTCATTAAAAGAATGTTAATAGAAAAACATAGGATAAGAAACAAACATTGTAAAGAACTATGAGTAACGAACATAAAAGAGAAACCGAATAATAAATATAGATAACAAAATATGTACGATCCAGAGTCCGAGGGTGATCACGCGGACGACGCCTTGTGTCACCACTCGGAGATGACCTACTTTTGGGCCTGATAAGAACCCCTTCTTGAAAAGGGCACAGCCTAACCCGGGCCTTTATAAGGTGATTGAAAAGACAACTCGGGGCTCTTCTAATTTGACTTCGTACTATCAAGTCGCGGTCACTCAATATAACGACCGAATATACAAATTCTCTTGGTTAATAAGTAAACTCGCGTAACTCACAGTTCTGCAAATAACGGTATCTTGTAAAACCTATAACTATATTTTAATAATTCAATAAATAAATCAGTGTTGTGGAGGTAGATCCACGGTTAAAGGTGGTGGAGGGTAAGAAGAAACGCTAATTTATGTTCACCGGTTTATTTGCATTCAATCTACGCTCAGTACAGAGGTTTCCATCAGTTTCCACGCAGTGGATTGATTGTATCGGGGAGCCTTATTTGACTGACGCCTTAGGATTTGGCCAAAAGAAAAGAATAAAGTTGCACGGATGGTGCCTGCCTATGCTCAGAGGTGTCAGAGATGGACTGCTGGCGCTATCGCATCTCCTAACCTTACTGCCTTGGAGTGGACTGCGGGAGCTATCGCACTCTTGGGCCTAATCAAGTTACTAAAGGACTGCTGGCGCTATCGCTTAAGTAACTCGCTAGCTACTGATGATGTGTTCGGCTGCGGGGCTGCTTTTATACTCGTCGGCCGGTCGCTGGTGGTTTGGTGTCGTGTGCAAAAGTCTTCGGGATTGGTTCGTTGGTGGCCTGGTGCCGTGTGCAGCGTCTTCGGAAGTGTAGTATGTTTTCAATGTGTTGGTGAGGTAATGTGTTCTTGCTACAGTCTCCCCCTCTGGTGCTCGATGACGTCCCGTTAGAGTAGCAGTATCTATGAAGATGCGGTTTTTTTAGGTCGTCCACGTCTTTTTATAGGTGTTATTGGATTAGGGACTTGAGTTTCTTTTTCTCTATTTTCAAATTCGACGATTGCAGAAGAATGATATCTTCCAAGAGGTTTTCTTGGGTCGTTTGTGTTTGCGACCTCATATATTGAGCTGCCATGTTTATTGATTACCACATAGGGGTCATCACGTCGTCGTGGCGCGAATTTTGCAGAGAATTGTTTTTTCCTGATAAAATTATGTGTTGTTTCATAGGGTGTCCTCATTTCTCTTCCAAATGTGAGGTATGCTGCTGTGAACCCAGTACTATGATTGCTAGTGCTTCTTTTCGGTTACAGTGTAATTGCGTTCCGCTGGAAGGTATTAATAGAGGATTCACATATTCGATCGGATGCTCTTGTCCTCCCTCCCCCTGCAACGAGGCTGCTCCTATTGCATAATTGCTAACGTCGGTTTTAATAGTAAACGGAGCATCATATTCTGCTTGTCTTAGAATAGGTGTCGACGTTAGTGCTTCCTTTAATGCTTCATATGACTTATCCTGTTCGTCGTCTCATTGCCATACTGCTGTCAATTTCTACCCTTCTAGTTAAAAGTTGGTTATTATTTACGTTGGGCGCCAAATGTGGAGGTAGATCCACGGTTAAAGGTGGTGGAGGGTAAGAAGAAACGCTAATTTATGTTCACCGGTTTATTTGCATTCAATCTACGCTCAGTACAGAGGTTTCCATCAGTTTCCACGCAGTGGATTGATTGTATCGGGGAGCCTTATTTGACTGACGCCTTAGGATTTGGCCAAAAGAAAAGAATAAAGTTGCACGGATGGTGCCTGCCTATGCTCAGAGGTGTCAGAGATGGACTGCTGGCGCTATCGCATCTCCTAACCTTACTGCCTTGGAGTGGACTGCGGGAGCTATCGCACTCTTGGGCCTAATCAAGTTACTAAAGGACTGCTGGCGCTATCGCTTAAGTAACTCGCTAGCTACTGATGATGTGTTCGGCTGCGGGGCTGCTTTTATACTCGTCGGCCGGTCGCTGGTGGTTTGGTGTCGTGTGCAAAAGTCTTCGGGATTGGTTCGTTGGTGGCCTGGTGCCGTGTGCAGCGTCTTCGGAAGTGTAGTATGTTTTCAATGTGTTGGTGAGGTAATGTGTTCTTGCTACAGTGTTAATTATAACTCAAATTCTCCAGTTATTCTGAGGTTACACTCGACACTCTACCTCGGGAACCTGGTCCTCGTCCTTTCATTAGACCAACGGTTCCCTCGTTCTCAACAAACCGGAACGTAAACCGGGACGTAACAGCAATAAAAAGTCCCTGCTCTGTACATACCAGGAAACTAGCAAAAAAAACCGGCAGATGTTAGAGTGAATAAGCTTCTTGGTATGTAATTAAAGTTCTAGCTTAGAACTGTGAATAATCTGAACAAACAAGTTTTTATAACACCAAATGATATTCATAAATTAAATAAACGGAAAATTTATGCGCATAACTAGGTTAAATTATGTCCAAAACATGTTGTTCGAGACACTGTCATCCATAATCTATGAACCGGAATAATTTTGTACAGTCTTGAACAGTTTAAAAGGTCACAATGGAAAATATTTGTTACTTTTTATATTTTACATCAGCGAAACGTTAGAGGAATTGCCTGTAAGTTCAGATTATTCTGACCTTTTCTATTGTTAATGTAAGGAAACAGATAATCTTTGATAAGAAGGTGACAGAATGAATCTAGAAGCGATAACTCTTACAGTATGACCGCAGATTTTTCACAGACCAGTTATTCTTGTGCAACCGAACAAGGAGTACGTATTCTACTTTTAGATCAATGACTCAGTTACTTTTAAAAGCGATTTGCGTGGTAGAGTTCGGTAACATTGAAAACCAAGTGTACATGTACGTACCGCGTGTTTGGATAATGACTTGTAGTGGAAAAAGTGTCACTGTTGTATTACCAGAAAATCAAGATTTATCAGTATCAGATCCAGATTATCTGACCAGAATTCCATCATGCAATTGGCAGTCGTACGAAGGAACAATAGTCTACAAAACTGGTAAAAATTCTAATTTCTTCTTTCTTCTGTGACACTATGCTAAGACTAAAATCTTGTTTTTTTCTAGACAGTGTCGAAGAAGCGATCCAGATGGTTACGGCTGTAACGCATTGCTTGTTTCAATTATTAAAGACCTGAATGCTGAACTTTCTCTTGGAAATTACCAGAGACCTTCTACAAGCTTTGGAGTGACTAAGAGGCCGAATATAGTCACAATGCTTGAGGCCATACGGCCGATAATATTAGAGATTGATCAATGTATCGACAAAATAGTCGCAGTCAACAGAAACAGTCCGACAATGAACGAGAAACTTGAAATTATGGATCAGGATGATGCTGAAGAAGTGCTAAGATTTTCCACGTTTTCAAAAAACTTCGCTGACTCTCTAGGCAAAAGTATTGACCATCACCTTAACTGTCTTGTTGCAAAAATGAAAATGCCATCTGTAACAACGAATGAATTGATGCTAGAAAACGTTAATATGATTCACGAACTGATGAGTGCGTTTTTAGTGACAGTATTAACTATGACTGGTAAAATAAAATAGACAAGTGTAAAGGAAATGTGTTCTACTTATTTAATCTGAATATGCTAATTTTGTATAATCGCTACGCTTCTGTTCGTTAAATAATTTATATTTTTTGGCGTCGACTTGTTATTTTATAACCTCAATTCACACCAAACTGTATAAACAGATAACATATCGTTCGCTTACTATCTTATCGACTGAAGATAAGAACTACTTTTCACTCTCTTATCAATAGCGCTGAATATACCAAGACGTAAATAGCCTAAAATTTTGTCAGCGTAACATTTTTTTACGCCACAGTTCTTAAGTATTTATAGTACAGTGTATTTCATTACATTGGCGAGGGCCCTTATTGATTACAAACTCAAAGGGAATAGACGTACGTAATATATTCTTGTTTCCATGACGCGTTGGTTGCCCTTGATATAAAAACACGGACAATGTTCCGGACTGATGGGAGACAACGTTCAATGTTCGTGCAAGCCAAACGCGTTTATACGAAAAATTAAACATTATTTTTGCTAACATTTATGAGTTTATCGTGAGTTAATACAGAAACTATACTACTACGTCGGAATGAAGGTAAGCGTGTATAACGTTAAATTATTTGACTACAAATCAGTATGAGGTCCGTAAGGATTTCAAGGTTATTCATCAATTGAGTGCTATGTCACTAATTTTCCGCGCCGCTAATAAGGAACTATTGTTAATTTGGTCTATTGAATTTTTCAGTTGGATTCCGAAGAGTATCAGTATGCAGTGGTAAATTTTTTAGAACAACCTCCCGATGATATTGGTGAGTTTGTTTGTATACCACGTTCTTGGATACGAGTACGCAGAGTTACTGAGGATAAGAGTATAGTTGCGTATCCTAATGAACGACCGTCGGTAACACAGAGACGGATTGAGGACGGAGAGCCGCCATCGGGAAAATGGGTCCTATATCTGGCTGTTGTTAAATTTGAAACATGTGAGTAGCTAATTACTCTTTTGCATATCAATTTACGCTTTGACTTATTAGCAAAATGGTGAGTCAATGGTTATTTTTTGCAGATACTTACAAAGATGCTAAGTATTATATCTTGGAAAAGAAGTATGGTGTCGCAGCTGACGATTTGTGCACATCTGTTAATAGTGAGTGGTTATTTTTAGCAACCAAATGAGATTTTACGATCTTGAAGCACACATTAATGAAGCTATTTTTTTCAGAGAGAAATATTCCAATAAAATGTCCACAAGTATCGGAATCTCAATTAGAAGTAAATATGAGTAAACTAAAGGTTGTAGAAGTGACTAATAAAGGTTCTCAAAATATAATTCCAGCTGAAAATACTTCTAGAGTACCAACTAAAAATCAAGAATTTGTATATCCTTATCTTCAGAAAATACCTGACTTTTGTAAAGATAATTCTACTGATAATTACTGCGAAGACATTGAAAAATCTTCTTTTATTTCTCGAGATCTTCTAAATTCCATGAAACAGCACGTCCTGGGATCACAGCAATCGATTAATCAAAATCAGGTGGCTGAAAAAATCTCTGAAGAATCTTCAGTAGCAGAGCCCCCCCAAATTTCGCTTGATAATAAAACCTCCCAGGATTCAGACATGCAGCCAATGGTCGTCGATGAAACAGAAGTAATTAAAGATACGGAGGTGTCATCGGTCCGAGATGATGATAGTGTTCGTAGTAGTTCACCAAGAGTAGTTACAGAAGAAATAGTCCAGCCAGTTGATTATCCAATTGATAAGATACGCACTCAAGCAAATTTTATAGCTAATCTTCTTGAAACTATGGAAACCAGTCACTTACATTCTTCAGAGAGGATTTTGGAGGTCCACAAATCGTTTGAGCTGTCTATTGAGTTGCTAAAACTTATTAAAGATTCGTACAATTCTAAAATATTGGAACTGAACAAAGAAAAGCAGCCTGAGGTGGAAACCCATGATGCAGAGATGAAGGGTGATGATGTCAAAAGCAGTAGCAGTGATGATGAAGATGATGATAGTGAAGATGAAGAATGTGAAGCTCCGAAGAAATCCCCTAAAAGTTTGCGCAACTTTGTTTTACCACCAGACTACGATCCAAAGGATACGCGATGGACTCTAAAGTACCGCAAAAATGACCCGAACCTTGGTCTTGTTGAGCTTGTTCCTGAAAGTAAAGTATTCGTTAATGCTATAAAACTCGCACACTGTAAGCGAGTGTCTAAAGATTGCAAAACGCTAGCTAGATTGTTACTGGCGGAAATATTTTCACAGAGTGCGTTGGCTGTTTGCTCATTAACTGGCGCGAAAGCAAACGCGTTTCATAACAACGGTACGTATGTGAGGCCTGGGTTGGACGCAAATACCAGAACGACGATGTTGGCGTACGTTGAAGATTATGCTCGTGAAAAACAGTGGGCTGCATATGACAAGCAAAGTGTTATTAATAGCATTAGGAGCAGAGTTCAGGAGATAAGAAGTAAACATGCTAGAAAATAGTGACTTTCAATAGAGTTTATTGTAAGTTAAATATAAGTATAGTTTAGCATAAATTATAGTAAATATACTGTACCAAAAAATGGTTTTTTTTACCCTACTATAAGCAGTTTGATGAATATGTATGTCTACAATAGACTAAAGTCAGTTAACCTACTGTCACTGACTCATCGGTCTGTTTTTTATCTTGACAGGAAATTTAGTGTGACTAATAAAAAATGTAACCATGCGCACTGTTTTTTAATGCGAAAATATCGTGAAAATTCCAAAATAATGTTTATGACTACACAGGACAGGAGGTGTTAAGGAAAAACACATGTTATCAAAAACAATTTATTATGGTTCAGTCATCAACATTTTCGTAAACAAGACGTCATATCAGCTTATGGAAGTCATTAAGATATACAATCCACAATGATTAATGCGCAATTTTTCCAACAGCCTGACAAATTGTTCATAGCAATCACTGTGTTTCAATATTCTAAAACATTCAGGCACTAGAGAATGACTAGAGATTGTGTTTTATGGTTTTGGTTCTATGCTGAATCATAATGGCTTATAAATAGTGAATTTTATAGTAACTGAAAGCTTACTAATATGTGATTAGTTTGCAAATCGAGTAGCTTTTTGAATAATGAACAAAACTACTGAACAATTACTTCAGTGAAAACTAATTCACAAAAATTTCTAAGTTTCTATATTTCGAGATCGAAAACTATCCTGGTCAAGTAAACTTTTAAATTTACTTTAAAAAATATTGCACATTTAGAAGCCTTTTTTAATTTAACCTAATATAAGTTTAATAAGGTTAATTAAATATTGTTTTTCTTTATTTATGTTTACCATGTGGTAGAAAATTTTTCCATTTTATAGCCACATTAGATTTGTTTAAGCAAATAGTCATTTATGTTACTTGGACAGTTCACTTCCATTTATTCCTGTTAACAAGATATAACACAGTTTTTTTACTTAAACAACCTCAACCTGTGATTGGGAGACCTATTTTACCAACAACACATTATTGTGACGTTATGTGGTTCAAATAAATAGAAAAAATCGAAGAACAAGAAAATCAACAATTGTATTCTTTGAAAACAAAACAGAAAAATATCCAGCGTCTTGGTTGAGTATATTATTTTGCACAGCCAGATCTATTATTAACAAAACAGTAAGACCGTAATCAAAAAAAGTTCGATGCTTACCAAATTTTATAATTTATTTATTGCAGTCGGTAAGTTAAGCTTTGCACAATATTTCCTTTTTTTAACAGCCCCAGGTTGAATTTAAAAAGGTAATTTTAAAAATAAAATAAATTGTGGACATATTTACCTATATTATGTATACTAGGTTTTGCAAAGGCGCGACCTGCTAGACGTTGACCTGCGACCTCCTCTTTGTAGAGTGAAAAACACGTTCATTTTGTTTTTAAACACTTTTTTAAGAAGTGCAGGTCCGCTATGATCAATTTAAAAACGGATGTCAAAGGGATACGAAGAAAAACGACCGGTGATCCAAGCCAGCGGCTGATTTTCTCGAACGTGATGTCGTAGTTTGAAACCTAGTCAGATCGATAGAGGACCATTTAATTTTTTTGATCTGTCAGTGCAATCAATATGTATGACTATGCCAAATTTAAGCTCTGGAGTCCCTACCAATGGTCTAATATAAGTAAATATATTCTTATTAATCCCACCAATGTTTGGTACTTGGTCGACTATTACTCGCAAACTTGAAGGGCCAACTTATGTGTGATAGTTTCCCTTTTAAATTCATTGTATATTCTACTACGGTGAATTTTTAACATTTTTAGAAACAACCGCTTAGCTGGTAGAGCGGGGTCCCCTTGTTTTAACGAAAACATTTCGACTCTGTAGTACCAAAGGTTTTTTAGGAAACCCGCGGACAGATGTATAGACGGACAGACGGACAAAGCGAAACTATAAGAATTCGTAGATTACTACGGAACCCTAAAAATGGCATAAAGTCACGTTTGTTGTATGGGAGCCCCCTTAAGTAATTTTATTCTATTTTTTGTTATAGCGGCAATAAAACTACATCATCTGTGAAAATTTTAAATGTCTAACTATTACGGTTCATGAGATACAGCCTCGGACAGATTTATATATAAAAACGGCAAAAAATCACGTTTTTTATATGAGAGCCTCCATAAATATTTATTTCACTCTATTTTGTAGTATTTGTTGTGATAGCGGCAAAAGAAATACATCATCTGTGAAAATTTCAACTGTCTAACTATCACGGTTCATGAAATACAACCCGGCGACAGACGGACGGACGGACGGACGGATACATGCACAGCGGAGGTTTGGTAATAGGGTACCATTTATATCCTTTGATTACGGAACTCTTATAATAAACGAATCTATTCTAGTACTCCTGTGAAGTTTTGAGTAAAAGAGTCTTATCAATTTTTTTTTTCATACAACGTTTCACCCCTAAGAAGATGGTGTATAAGGGATTGTCATATCTTAGTCTCTTAAATTAAAAAAATGATGCCATTTTTGTAATGTAAGACCCAAAAAACCATGAAAATGATACCTATGTCGATTTTCATAATTCGTCACCCCATTTTATCCCTCTAAGGGTTGAGTTTTGATAAATCCTGATACAAGATTCAAGATTCAAGACATTTATTTGACACAAAACACTACAACATAAAGAAAATAAAATAACGTACAATATAAAACACAGGACAAGAACACATACAGGAGACGACAAAACAATATACAGGGTGTAAAGGACAGCCTAGCAAAAACTGAAACCCTGAATTCAGACCATCATTCTAAATGATTTTCCGGTGGAAATTTCTTCAGGAAAATTTTCAAAATTTTCATGCTTTTTTTACAATTTTCTGCTGTTTAATTAAGTACTTCGTTCGAATACATTGAAATTTTTAATCAAAAATAACGATAACAGCAAAAAACCTAAAACCCGCAATGTATTTGCACGATATTTTTATTGACGCTCTGCCCGACTCACGGGCGCGCGGCCGCGCGACTCGGCTCTCGCTACCGACCGGCCGGCCCCACCCGCCACACCCGGTTAGCCTTGACCGCCACTCGATTCACAATTTCGGTGCGGACATTTACTTTCGTGCCTACCCAGTCACAGACACACAAATTCACCGTAGTAAAAACTCCCCCTCCCCTTTAGCACACAGATACACAAAAAACGCATCCAATAGCGAAGTTGAACCTTATTTCCTCAACGATAAGAAACATCATAAAGAATTACAACACAACTGAGCTCTTTAAAAGCAAAACTGAGATGTTTTAACCATCACCCATCCAAAATAACCTTTATTTCCTGACAAATTCAAAGTTCAATTAAGTACAGAGGCCAGCGCATCAGGTTACTCCATTTTCATTGCAAAACCGCTCTTATCACAACAGCACAGAGTGCATGCGTGTGATAACCTGAGCTGCGGCCGTCCGTACATTGTTATAATCGAGTTTGTTCTCCTTATCCCACTTGAAATTACGAGTGAAGTCTGATGTCCGTGCTAATAATGGTTAAGGAGATCCATCGCCAGAAGACGATCTTGCAGGCTGACATAAATTTGACAAACAACATCTACCTACTTTCGTGTTTTATTTAACGGTTTAGAAAACCGTGCGGCCTTGACTTCAGCTGATTTGCGCACGCGACATTGACCTACTAGCGGCCGGTCATTCACCTTGCGGCGGGGTCGTTTACTTTTTTATTACCTCTACACAACGGAATAGGTACTTTCCAAGCAAAATACACAGGAGTTTTTAATCATCATTCAAAATCATCACATACCTAAGTAAAGGTAACATAAGTAGGTACTTAGATAATGTTCAAATTATTAAAACTAACAAAATCAAACTACCTACCTAACCTACACGCAAAGTTTCATGTCCGTGCTATTAATAAGAGGAGACAACCGTGGCTTATCGTGTTTTCCTGTCCTACCTAGCTGAATGTAGGTACTTGTGAAGTTTCATGTGCGTGCTATAAATAGTTAAGGATCCCCACTTGAGAAGACGGTGGTGGCTGCGGCATCAGGTTGTAGTGCGTAATCGTGTTTTTCTGTCCCATTTGACAGCCGGTTTGGTCGAGTGGTAGTGACGCTGCCTCTTGATCGGCGGGTCCTGGGTTCGATCCCCAGTCGGGGCAAACATTTGTGTAAAAAGCAGATGTTTGTTCTCGGGTCATGGGTGTTTGTGTTTGTCTTTATGTGTGTTCCAAGGGACCCACGACACAAGGAAAAACCTTAGTGTGGGCCTTTGAGTGTGTAGCGTTTATTATTATTATTATAATGTACCTACTTGTAAAGTTTCGTGTGCGTGCTGTAAATAGTTAAGGAGTTCCCTCGTGAGAAGACGGTGGTGGCTGCGGCATCAGGTTGTAGTGCGTAATCGTGTTTTTCTGTCCCATTTGAATGTGCTTGTAAAGTTTCGTGTGCGTGCTGTAAATAGTTAAGGAGTTCCCTCGTGAGAAGATGGTGGTGGCTGCGGCATCAAGTTGTAGTGCGTAATCGTGTTTTTTTGTCCCATGTGAATGTGCTTGTAAAGTTTCATGTGCGTGCTGTAAACAGTTAAGGAGTTCCCTCGTGAGAAGACGGTGGTGGCTGCGGCATCAGGTTGTAGAGCGTAATCGTGTTTTTCTGTCCCATTTGAATATACTTGTAAAGTTTCGTGTGCGTGCTGTAAATAGTTAAGGAGTTCCCTCGTGAGAAGACGGTGGTGGCTACGGCATCAGGTTGTAGAGCGTAATCGTGTTTTTCTGTCCCATTTGAATGTACTTGCGAAGTTTAATGTACGTGCTACTAACGATTAAGGAGATCCCTCGTAAGACTATTTTGGTTGCAGCATCAGTTCCCTTGTATCCTTATAACGTATTTTAACCAAAATTGAATAAGTATCCAAAATTTCAGTTTAATACGATACTAGGAAGTGCTTAAATTAAGACTACCTAAACATTCATTCAAAAATTCTTGTAATAATAATAAAAAATACTCCGTTGCCATGCTGAGTTGGTGCAAGTAGGTAGGTACTGTACTGATCCCCACCTGCATTAAATAGAGGAGGATACTCTATATTTACGGCTGTGATGTCTAGAGTCCTACGTTGTGAATTACTTTTAGGATTCTCGCAGGTACAAGCAATTTTAAAAGTGGGTTTCAGACTTAGAGAGGAATTAAAAGCAAAATCAAGATTAAAACAAAATTTAATGTGCTTCACATAGTCCAATAAATTACATTTTGACATATTGACACAAAAGGATTAATCTCTTGATTATTCCAATCGAAGCAGGATGAAAGCCGAAGGCTGGGACAACGAGTAGAATACCTAGACAGAGAGATTAATATAAACCCAGGGCATCATTTGGGAGTTCCCCGTTCTGGGGCCCCCAGCCACGCCCCGGAACCTGTCGATGGCGCTCCAAATGACGAGATCCGTCGCCTTGGGGTGACCAACCCGGGGAGACTGTTCGAGTCGGGCATCTTATAGGATCTCCTAGAATCGTTATGTTCTCTGAGCGACAAATCCTCAACTAATACTAGGCCAAACATCGCGCTTCCCTATTTCTCCTGTGAGTGGATTAGACTCCGAACTATAAAGCCAAGTGTCAGAAAGGAAAACCGAATAGTCGCAATCTCTCCTCCCCGCGAAACCTAGGAGCCGTCGCCTGCAGCGCGTCCTTGTATTACCGCAGACTACAGACCCTACGACTGACTACCGAAGTAGTCAGCTGTGATCACGTATACGGGTAGGACAGTATTCCTTGGGGTGGTATTATAAAGCTACCCCCCTCAATTGGACTGAACAACCCCCGCACGCGGTGACCACGTGTCTGCTACTGACAAGCCCTCCCCTAGCGCCTCGGTGAACGAGATTGCGCAACCCCAAGGATAATTTAGCAAATGAGAAGACTGCTCAGCTACATAGTTCTGAGTAGGATGTATAGTCTGTAGAGGTACTTTGTTCAGTGGTTGTGAGGGGCATCTCTTGGTTTCCATAGGTCAACTGTAAAGCAAGAGGGAGCCTACGAAAGCAAACTAAAATCTGACGTTTGCCGCCGATGGTCATCCGTCTTTTGTCGCTACTCGTGTATTGTGCTACACTAATAGCAGCGTCACAATTGCCCTTCGTGAGCCAGTAGAAGAATCGTAGAAGGAGAGATAGGTGCTATTATAATAATGTCGTTTCGGAAATTCAGGAAAACCTAGTCACTCAGGCCTCGCCGAACATCGCGAATCACGAAATAACGATCCTAGTAGACAGAGGGAGAAGGAAATAAAATAAAACCTCTAGGCGGATCCTAAACTAGCAGCAAGTCCGTAGTTCTTAAATCGTTTAATAAGAAAGAATAAAATAAAGGCATAACGTTTTGCCAAAGTCAAGTCATAAATAAATAAAAGAAAAAAAAATTCAATTTAAAATCCGCCCGAAATTTAAAGAGCATTCCTATAACTTCATCCCTAAATAAATAAAATCCCTAATGATCTTAAAGCAGGTTCTACTCACCAGAGTCCAAAAAAACAAGAACACAACTTCACTCTGTGCAGGTAGAAAATTTACTCCTAATATCTGATTGAGAATCTCTTAAGTCAACTTTGACTTGTTCCATATTCAAGTTCAAAGTAGAACTGACAATTTCCGTTCATTACAGTTTGAATTTTTCTTTTCACTTTAATGTTAAAGTATTGAATATTTATTTAAATTACTAAATTATTTTTTTATCAAAATTATCACTAGGTTATTTTATTAAATATTTTAATAAAATGATTCTAAAAGTGTATGAGAAATAAAATTAGAAAATGAACTGGAGACAGTTACTGGAATACTGACCACTCTGAAACCCCATACTTTCCACCTATTCCAAAATGAAATTCCTATTTCAAATTCAAAATTCAATTTTAATCATTCGAATTTAAGTGACAATTTAATAATTCCAATTCAAATGTCAATTTAAATTTTAAATATAAACATAAAAAAAAAGATTACAATTCGAAGCTCAAACAAGATGACGATTAGGATGACGTCACAGTTGACACCTGTCGAAGTAACTTGCCCTCTTCTCACCAATAAGACCTCAGTCCCTCTTCTAAGTCTGGGTTTGATGAATATCTTAAATTCCCCTCTTCCGATCAAAATGTCGTACCACAATTCCAACTCTTCACGATCCCATCTCTTCACGATCAAAATTTCGTTCCACAACCCCAACACTGTTCATGCAAAACTATTTATTTCGATTAATTGGTGAAATGATCACAACACTGTCTAATTCTCTTCAAAAAAAATATTAACCTCACATTTAATGTGTGAGGGCTGAAGGCTTCCCTCTTTGTTTTCACTGACACTTCACAATTTATTTATACGTCATTCAACACTTCATCACAACACTGTTTGGTTCTCTTCAAAAATATTAACCTCACATTTAATGTATGAGGGCTGAAGGCTTCCCTCTTTGTTTTCACTGACACTTCACAATTTATTTATATGTCATTCAACACTTTATCACAACACTGTTTGGTTTTCTTCAAAGTTGCACTATTATCTTTGAGAGGACACTTCCCTCTTATAGATTTTGTTTTCACTGACACTTCAAATTTATTTATATGTCACTCGCGATTTCCTAATTGTAAATGGAAATTAGAATTTTTTTAAGCAAAGTTTAAAATCTGCTGTTTTCATTGTCCTGTTGATAATAAAATTAATAAAACTATACACTCAAAGGCCCACACTAAGGTTCTTCCCCGGTATCATGGATTCCCCGGAACAAACACAAAGACAGACACAAACACCCATGACCCGAGAACAAATGTTCGCCCCGACTGGGGATCGAACCCAGGACCCGCCGATCAAGATGCAGCGCCACTACCACTCGACCAAGACGACAGTTCTATTTAAGGGTTTTCTTTATACCGGTGTCTTTCCTATGCTTTTAAATATGAAACTAACCAACAACATTAAATAAAATTATCCACTTAGCTGTAAAACCATCCCAGTAGTATTTTCCTTTCATCTATATCTTGTCTTTATTTGGTCCTTGTTAATTTGCTCCTGCAAACTTATAATTCCGTCAAATCGTCTGTCATTAGGAAGGTTACGCTGGAAAGTAAAGAACACGAGCAAGACTACCACCCTTATATATTCCCTTAATTCCCGAATCGGAAGTTGGACTTTCTAGCTAATTGCATTCTCTATCCTCGCAAGATCCCCGGATAGCGTCCTCAATTAAGGGACCCGGTAGAACCTTGCAAAAGATAACGAATACAATTATCAACTTGCTAAACCTAAAAAAAAATCTATTTTCCCAATTACTTCAAGTTATTTTTTAAAACTCATCACGAATTTTCTCAAAAAAAACATTCCGCAATTTTTTTCACTTTTTTTTTCTGACAATCACCAAAAAACAAAACCCCCCTGTCATTCCTTTTTCTTTTACCTTTTTATCAATGACAAAGCGAGACTTTTTAATTCTAAAAAGATTCGATACTCTTACATTAAAACTATTTCTTTTAATAAGTATAATTAGGCGTTTAAGGACGCATATAGCACAGTACCTAGTCTCAGGATGTATTTTCAAAGCTACTCGTTGCTAGGCCACCATCACCACTCTCAATTTTAGTATTAATGAATGTGTTCGGAGTAGACTAAGTTACGAGTAGGTAACCAATAGTTACCAGTAGGTAAAGAAGTCTACTCGGTCTACACTTCTAGGTCAAAGAGCTGCTGGGAAAAGTAGTCCCGGCCAGTTATAAGAAGGTAGGTACAGAGGCCAGCGCATCAGGTTACTCCACTTTCATTGCATAACCGCTCTTATCACAACACAGAGTGCATGCGTGTGGTATGTACCTAACCTGAGTTGCGGCCGTCCGTACCTAGACACTTATAATGATTATCATTATTATCACATCGCACAGGTTTGGAGTGAAAATGTAGTTAATTAGGTATCAAAACATGAGTATCCACTGAAGAGTAATAGTAACCTACACTATTAGGTTTCTTAAAAAATAACAATACTCCTTAGCAACACCAAAACACATTTTCTCGAATTGTGTGTTGTGCATCATGGCAAGCCCACTACATTGTTGATTTTTTTTAGGTGTAATGTCCTCGTGTAATAATACTCTGTATTGTAAAACTCTTATGTATTACTTCTTCTTCTTCTTATCGTGTAGGTACGTACAGTCAAGTGTGTGGCGAACTTAGCTAACACTGGTGTCAGAGTTTTCAAACCGCACAATGGCCTCTGACTTGGTTTGAACGACTATAGTCAATCGACAACAGCCGGGACCGATAGTTTAAGGTGCCCTCCAAAGCGCGGAAACGCTCGTGTTAAATTGCCACTTTGGTCACCCATCAGGTTCCCTGCCTCTGTGTACGTTGCTTAACCTCACTGATCAGTTAAGATCAGCGAGCGCCACTGGGCTACGAGCGATTACTGAATAGGATAGAATTACATTTATTTTCAGACAAACACCACTCACAGACACACAAAACTAGTCTGTGTTATACTCTTGTGGACCTTGCGATAGTCCGGATGCGGTAGTAAGAATTTAGATGTGCAGAATCCAAATTTTTTAAGTGCATGAAAATCATAGCACGCCAAAAGTCCGTCCACTATTTGGGTATTTGGGGTCCGCCTCAAAAATGGTGGCTGGAATATGAATAATAATTCACATTCGGTTTTAATTGGCGTTTTTCTGCACAAAGTAATTTTGCTGATGCTACCTATAAAAGTGGTTCATCTATCTCTAGGTTTCCATCAGCCTGTATCAAATCTAAAGTTGGTGTTAAAATTCTGGCTTAATTTTAAATGTCTGTCCAGCTAATTTATAATGTGACAGATTACTGTCTAGTACCTGCCGCCTTTTCGTCTTTTTTTTCATCTTTTTTTACGCTCCGCACCTAGACTGTTTGTCTTAATGAGCCGCCAAAATATGGGAGTGTACTAATACTACGCCTGCAGCAGTGATGCAACCGAGTTGACAATCGGCTGGGTACCGCGCAACAGGGTATTTATTAACGTAAATACAATTAAATTATTTATTTGCAAAATGTGAGTGTAGTTTACATAGGTTTAATCCATTTTGTGAAGTTTTCATGTGCTTCACATAGATACACACAATTGTGTGACTATTCAAGCAGTAAATGGTGCATTATTCTATTGCCACAAAACATTCAGAAGCATTTTCTTTAGAACCTAGCAATGCGGTTTGAGATGAGAATTTTTATCAAACGATGAATACTTCATGTTTAATTTTATTTTCCAGATTACTGTTGATTAAAAAAATGTGTGATTAATGCGTTTACAAACGCGTCAGTTTTTTTCATTGCATTAAACACACATACACAACATACATACATACATACATACACAACACACAAAACAACCACAGGTCAAATAAACGTAGTAAACAAGTGGTTACAAATGCGTCGATATTTAAAATTGCAATTTCATTTTTTTTATTCTTATAATTAGTAAAAATTACAGAATGACGAACGTAAAAGAACGGAATATTGTAAAAATACACTTGAATTCATTAATAACGCTGTTTGCGAACTGCCATGCAAACTATTCGGATCTTAGTTGAAATTACGATAGGTTGATTTATTCTAATTTGCTTTCGGCTTATGTACACGAATTCGTTTTTATTTTATTAAATTGACAATTTATTATTTGACAAGCAGTCTTGCTGGAGTAACGTACATAAAGAGCGTCCTTTAGCCACGATGCCGTACGAGGATACACGATGTTAAACGATTGTGATTGGCTCGTTCCCGCAGTCGCATGCCCATGTCGCTGTATGATTATGAACATCGTAAAAGTTGAAACTATCTCATGAGATTGTTAACTATCGAAAACTTATAAAAAATCTGGTTGATACAACTATTCACAATTCTACGTATTATTATCCGACTAAATCTTTAATAGTAAACTTAATTAAAAACTTTTACGAGTGATTTGAGGGGGGGGGGGCAGACAAAAGTCAAATTGTGAATGAAAATAAACATTCAATCTACAATATGATAGGAAAATAATGCAGTTCACTTTTTTCGATAGTTGATAATCTCATAGGATAATCATAAATGTAAAATGTTCACACTCTAACGGTAGCACCCGCACTCCTCGCTCGTCGACTCGTGCTTCTTTCACGCGAAATTGGCGCGAATTATGAAATTTTGATTCTCACAGATTAATCGTCAAAATCGCAAACAGACCTGTTAATTTAGTAGAACGCGGTGCCAATAGGTACCTACTTACAATAAAAATGTCCTGTTTAGGCAGTAAGTTTTAGAAAGATTTTTTAATGCCTACGTGTTAAATACAAGTATGTATGTAAATTCTTTATTGCCTGAAAACACAGCAGGATACATACCTACTTACTACGAATTAGTCACAAATTCAAAATTTATTTCCTTACACAAAATAAAATAAAAGCATGAAAAATCTTACGAACAATAAAGGATAAATGACTTGATTTGATTTGATTTTTAAGGAGATAGGTAGGTAGGTTAAATTCAAGTAATTATAAAAAAAATGTAATATCTGAACAATAAGTAATCTTAGGTAAACATACATACATCAAAGGGCGGCCGACATCTTTAACTAGTTCGATACTGTCCTGTGCCGCTGTGCCACCGCGCCCCGCTCTGTAGTTACCACATGCGTGCACTCTGTGCTGTTGTGATAAGAGCGATTTTGCAATGAAATAGAATAACCTGATGCGCTGGCCTCTGTACTTAAACAAAACTTTGAAATTAATTTATAATTTTGAACGGTTAATTATTACTTGAAATCGTTATTGGGCCGACAGTTGGGGACTTTCAAAATTAGTGAAAACTTTTGTATCTTTCGTGGAAAAGTTTTGCTTTGTTAAAAACTTTTTTAATTTTGTAAATTTAAGGTTAATTTGAATTTGCGGCTTGGCAACACTACATCCATTCGACACGTCACAGTTCGACAGTGTGCCTTGCTGCGCCGCCGGCGCGAGTGGTGCTGGCGCTAGCGCATTCACGTGTTTGAAATTTGTTTGTGTGAGTAGGTACCTAACTACCTACTTTAAATGAATTGCCGTGAGTGTAATGTGAGTTATTTTAGTGTGTACCTACCTAGTGTGTGTAGTGAGTGTGATTTTAAAGGTGACATTTAAATCATAAAAGAAGTCAAAGTGGTAGTTCGTAAAATCTGTCAAATACCTAATTATGAGAATTTGACTTGCTTGTGAGGCATGTGGAGTAGGCACCCAACAGATTGAACATTTGGAGACGTCGGAGGTAGGTAGGTTAAATACCTACCCACCCACTCATCATCACTCCCATCACACCTAGGTACCTACCAGAACGGGCTACCTAAAGGTAACATTTATTTTTATTTCGGTACTTAAATACAAACCTACATAAAAGTAAGCACGATCTATTGCGCTATCATGTACGGACGGCCGCAACTCAGGTTACCACACGCGTGCACTCTGTGCTGTTGTGATAAAGACTGGTTTTGCAATGGAAATGGAGTAAGCTGATGCGCTGGTCTCTGTACCTACTCAGCATGGCAGCGGAGTTTTAGTATTATTATTACAAGTGTTTTCAAAAATGGCCTCTGACTTGGTTTTTTTTTTATTACGTTATGGGCTAACTCTTGACTTCAATCTTGACCAAGGTCATAGATGAGGTCGACGACGGAGCGAGTTAACCCAGAAAATGCCTATTAAGGCACTGTAACTCCTACGCACCGACGGAACACAGCAAGCTGTTTGGCATCAGACTTCGGTAGGAGGGTGGTCACAAACCAGACAGCCCTTTACGCCTACCACACCGCATGAGACCATAGGACGACACCTCAGATTCAAAACAAATTGAGGTGTCGTTGCCTGAGATGGATTGATAGGAGGCAGGTCTCATTTGTGTTTCCTTAATCGCCTCTTACGACACCCACGGAAAGAGATGGGGTGGTGTTATTCTTAACCGATCACCACACGGCACAAAGGGTTCGACTACTACCCAGAATAGTAATTAGGTCCATGACGGGTATTGAACAATAAACCGCAGCTGGGACCGAAACCGTGCCCTCGGAAACACGGAAGCGCTGTTGATAATGCGACCGTTTTTGTTATTTATTAAACTTAATAACTATTGAATCTCCTATGTGTTCGGCGCCGTGAGCGACAGATACCTACTTAGGTAGGTAACCTAACAAGTTTTATAATCTGCTCTGCCATAAACCAATATTTTTTTGGTTCATACATACATACATACGCTCACTCCTGTAATCCCTAACGGGGTAGACAGAGCATCAGTGGTTCCAGATAACCACCCAATGCCACGCTCGACATAAATGGTGAGGGTTATTAGATGGAACATGTTGTGTAATGGTGAGAGGTGGTCAGCCTTTCGCCCATGATACAGCAAAACTCTCACGTCCCCCTAACTGAATTTTACAGTATGCCTGGGTAGAGTAGGCAGCTGGCACAATCTAAGTTTTTCTTTCACTCCCAGTCCAGTGTGGAAGGATTCATGTATTTTACATTACACATTTACCTTTATAAATCACGCTTATTTTTTTTGAAAATCCCGAACTTCGTAGTAACAATCCACACTCAAAAATTCTAAACATTATCTAGGTCAGGTCTACACTGAGTAGCGATTTATTTTCAGGTTTTGATTTAATCGTGTAGAAATCATGATTTACGATATGAAAGCGAGAAGTTGGCGCGAAGTGGCGTAGTCTCTCGCTCGCGCGCGTGTGCTGCTCCTGCACTGTGTCTGTTCGGAGAGTTCGTATCGCGCGCAGTACATTGCGGAGCGGCAAAACAGCTGACTACCGAAAAAATCTTAACCTTACGTTTCCGGGAAAAACAAATCACGTGTAACTGATCTCGGTTATGAGTAGATTTCACCATTTCAGTTTTTGCTAAGCTGTCCTTTACACCCTGTATAATTGTGCTGTAGTGCGATGTCAAAAAGGACACAGCTCAGCATGTGTTGAAGCCAAGGCCCCAACGCTGGTTTTCAGCAGTACCCTTGGTGCGCGTGTGTACATAGCCGACGGAAAAGAGTAATCCACTACCTAATGTGTTATGTATGTGTATGGATGGTATGTAGTGTGTGTGTGTGTGTGTACTTTGTTTGTGTGTATGAGTGTTTGTAAATATGTGTGTTTGTTGGTGACAGTGTGACAAGGATGACTGATAAAAACAAAAGGTAAATAAATGTGTGTATGTGTGTGTGCTTGTAGATATGTGTGTATATTGGTGACAGTGTGACAAGGATGATAGATAAATATAAGAGATAAATAAATAAGAAGTCTGGACTACTCCCTTAGGTATGTTGGAATAACCCGACCACCTACAGCAAGTAGTTTTTGACAACTTATTAAATGCTTCTTGAGTTGGATCTTAAAAGAGTGTATTGATTTTAGTTCACGAAAGGGAGGGGGTAGGTTATTCCAACATTTTGTGGCTGTATATTTGTAACCTCCACGCAAAGCCGCCGTGCGATGCTTTGGCATTGAGAGCTGCCAACTTGCCAAACGGCATGCTTGAGTGGAATTTCGCCACTGCAACTTCTCGTAGAGGTACTTTGGACGTCCGGTTTTTATCACACCAAACAAAAGAGTAGCCAGATGATGCTCTCTACGCAAAGGCATCTTGAGTATACCGGCAGCGTTGAAATAGGGTGTCACATGCGTGCGTGGGGGAATTTTAAAACAAAAACGGGCACACGCGTTTTGCACGCGCTGCACCACGCGATCAGTGCGAGCCAACAGCCGTGGCCCATACAATAAATCCGCGTAGCTCAATTTTGATAAAATAAGTGCGTCGCATAGTCGAACACGAAGGTCTACACTGAGGAAATCACGGATTCTATATAAAATTTTAAGCCTGTAAAAGCAGGTTTTCGCTATCTCGAGAACGTAACCTTCGAAGCGAAGACCCTCGTCCATTAACACTCCTAGGTTTACACATACTTACTCATTTACTGTTAGGAGTACTTTTGCAAAGTTTAGAAACAGAAGATTTAACTAATCTTGTTTCTCCATACCAACTTCGAACCCCCGTTTCAACCCCTTAAATTTTTTGAAAATTGTCCCCTAAGGCAGTGGTTCCCAAAGTTGACTGGGCGGCGACTCACCAAAATGATAGTCCAAATTTGGCAACCCACCTCGATCTAAAAATTTGTTTAAGGATGTGGTATCTTTACGAAGGACTGAATATATTATGTAGATAAAAATTAAGAAAACCACCCAAATAATATTGATATTTTAAATAAGGAAATAAAAATGCTAACTTTTAAATAATTAAATAATTAAATTTTAATGAGAAGGATGCATTTGTTGCCTATTCTTTATCATAATAGCTTTGGCGTCAATTTCAAATTTGGTCACTTTTAATCTTAATGAATTTGATACGTCCAATTTATTTCTATGTTTAGTTTTAATGGACACGAGGGCAGAAAATCCCACTTCATATAAGTATGAGGTAGTAAAGGGGAGGAGGACTTTAATAGCTTCGTCAGACAAGCAGGGATTGGTCTTTGCAACTGAAAGCCTGAATGTTGTTAGTTGCTTGCGAGTAAATGTATTTTTAGCGACGTATCTTCAAATAGATCGATTAACTCTTCACTGGTTTTTGTTGACAAATCAGTTGGTATGTTGTCTTGGAATGGATTAGGTACAAATCCAGTTCTTCATGTAAAAATTTTTCATTTCATCTTCGAAGTAGGCATTAAAGTTATTAATTCTGTTAAATGAGTAGAAATTGAAGACACTACATTTATATCTGGCTGCACTTCGTTTTCTATAATAAAGTTTCAAATACTTCAGAATAATCATACTTTCCTTCTTCGACACGTTTTTTCCACAGCATAAGTTTTTTCATGAATGCTCAAATTTTATCGTGAATTGTAAAAATGTCGGACCCGTCTGATCCTTGTAGGTATAAATTAAGTTCATTTAACTTTGAATAAATGTCTGCCAAGTAGGTGAGCTTGAGGATGAAAGCTTCATTCAGTAGATATTGCTGGTATTCATTTATTCCGTCCAGGTAAACAGTAACTTCATTGCGTAATTCCACTAGTCTCGTCAATTATTTCCCTCTGGATAACCAGCAAACCTCTGTATGCAAAAGAAGAGATTTATGAAGACTACCCATTTCTTCACACAGCTTATGAAATAGGCGTGTTTGTAACGGTCTTGTTTTAATATAATTTACAATTTAATACTGTTTTTAAATCGTCAGGCAATAGCTTTGAAACTAATGCTTTTCTGTGAAGACTACAGTGTGTCCATGAAGCAAAATATGCCTGTTCATAATACTTTTCCATTTTGCTGTGTTTCTACCCGTTTTGTCACGTTAATTTCAAGATTATTCGTACCAAAATCTAAGTACCGTAGTCAGTTCGGCGCTACCCACGCTCACTTAGACGACTGCAGTTCCGTTGTTTATATCTCGATTTAAGGTTCATTAGAATGCTGATAAGTGTAGCTGTACTAAACGGTTTTATTTAGCTCACCCCGTTTGTTTTATTTATTCTTGGGTCAAATTTAGTAATTCAAATTTCACCCTCTTCCTGTCAACCGATTTATCTGAAATTTTGTATACACTTTGGATTTTGGTGACAATACAATAATGTTTATTCATTATCATTATAAATTCAAGATGGCCGCCGCTACAAAATGGCGGATAATTTATGTTTTATTAATCCCATCAATATGGGTATCAAATAAAAGGGCTTAACAAGCAGAATACAATATACTATAAAAAATTGAAATCCAAGATTGCGGCCGCTACAAAATGGCGGATAACGTAGGTTTTATCAATCCCATCAATATGGGTATCAAATGAAAGGGCTCAACAAGCAGAATACAATATACTATAAAAAATTGAAATACAAGATGGCCGCCGCTACCAAATGTATGTTTTTAATAAAAACTAAAAACTAGAAAATAAAAATAGGTAAAAAAACTTTTTAAGTTAAACGGTTTTATGTTAAACATACATTGCAATGTTTAAGATAAATGTACTAAAAACCAAAAAATAATAAAATAGATACAGTCGTGGGAATTATAAACATTAGGGTGGGTCACGAATGTATGGAGAAAAATAAAATGTCTTATATTTAAACGTAATAGTGATAAAAAGGTGTATTAATGCGTTATTCTTAGATATGCAAAAAATGGTTACGATCAGATATCATCTTCAACCTCCGGATTGACCTTGAAATTAAGAAAAAGATACAAAAAAAGGTTTTTAGGAAATTCCCTTAAGAAGTATCAAAATTGGTTTTTAATATAATATTTTGTAATAAAACACTAGCCTATAGAACATACTTGTTTAATTTTGAAAATTAAATACCGCACCTTATCTAATTATATCTAATTTATTGCCTTTAATTCACAAAAAAATCCTTCTTGCTGTCAAATTTTGGCATATCTCTGCGAGACGCTAACTGGTTTTTAATGTAGCCTTCTTTTGCAAATTTGCTGCACAAAGCACTTGAAGCTTCTGTGACAGTCTTAACTGCCCTTTTCACTGCTTGGGTATGACAGGGAAGACGTAGCAGAGGCTATTCACCCTCACCTTTTTGATCAACTGTCAAATGTAAATTTTCGTCACTAATTTCTTTTAGATCGGTGGTTCGGTGATATTTTGCTGCCAATCCATCAGATCTATGTAGGAAGATGCATCTAGGTTAATCTACAGAACTTCAAATAGACGGATTTGGTTCTATGTAATGGGGCGAGCTTTCAGTAATCGTCGCGCAGCTAAGTCACGAATGTGTTTTAGCGGATCAGTCAGCAATGCCAATAATAAACTCTCGGGATGGGCAAAATAACCATTTCTTTGAATTACAGGATAGACTTTGGTTTTAAGTTCGGCTGACAGGTACCTAGATGAAGAGATCAGCTTCCACAGGTGTCGTGCTCCATCCTTGTAAGTAAGATGAGTCTTGATAGCGAACCAAGTCGGAGCGTAAACTTTAACAACTTAGGTTGCTAATATTATTAAACTTTCAGATGCAGTTTTTGTTGAAACGTAGGCACGAAGAACACGATTCGCTCGAATCAGCCATCTAGCATGAGACATTTTACCTGGGGATTTGTTGGCTAAATCTTCAGGTAGCTTTCCTTTTGTAACAGCTGGTTTTCGTTCGTTCTCTGCGTAGCTTATTGGGATCAATTCCTGGTACAGTCGAGTTAGTGACTTGCAGAACTACTGATACTCCATATTTGTCACAAGTACAATAATCCATGGAAACGGTGGCAGTCCAGTCCGCGGAGCTGGATCAGTTTTTGCATGCAGTGCGAGCTCGCTGTTACTGTGATTAGACTCACCGGAATAAAAAGAAGTAGAAAGTGCACCAAGTGGCACAGAAGATGCCTAGTTTTACGTACTTCCTGATACTTGCGCAAAGATTTTTGCTGTTGGAATTTTCTTTTCAAAGATTTCCTAGCTTGACTTGTAGTGGCGATATGTAATGGCATAAAACTTCATTATATCCTCATAAGAAGGTAATATATTTTCTTTCAAGTCACAAATTTCACCAAACAGGAGATATTTCGTCGAGTTTTGAGTACGTTCCATAGTAACAACGAGCAAAAAACAACCTACGACTTCATTAGCTTCCGTGTTACTGACGCAAGAAATGTGGCGCGCTAAGTGCAATCGGTGACCCCCCTCAAGCCTCAAATAGCTAACGACAAGAGGTTTATTGACCTTATTTAGCAAAATAACAATATGTTCGGTAAAACGGCGTTATAAAATATTTTAAATCCTGAGTATAATTAATAACTCAAGCTCTAGAAGTTACCTCCTATAACCATAATTTCAAAAACTTTGAAGTAAATCCGGAGGCAGTTAATCATATGCAAAAGTTATAATATTTCAAACATGTCATTTCTAGTCCATTTTGCACCCTTCTGTCGCTATTAGAATACAGGAATCAAGAAAAAAATTTTTTGACCCACCCTAATAAACATATGCATAGACTACACTAAAATAAAACCGTGGGGCACATTAAGTCGATAATTTGTAGACAATTGACGTGCCCCACGGTTTTATTTTAGTGTAGTCTATGCATATGTTTATAATTCCCACGACTGTATCTATTTTATTATTTTTTGGTTTTTAGTACATTTATCTTAAACATTGCAATGTATGTTTAACATAAAACCGTTTAACTTAAAAAGTTTTTTTACCTATTTTTTTAAATAAGATAAATTACCGTAATCCTAACGGTTTCTGTTCTTGTTACACAGTAAAAAAAGTTTAATTTTACAAAATGTTGTTATTTGAAAATATTTATTTTGTTACTAGGTTTTTCAACGATAAATTTACAATGGTGTTATCGCCGAAACACAACAAAAAAATAAAGGAGACGAGATTTAAAAATGAAAGAAAGAATTTAATTAAACCTAAATGATTACAAAAATTCGACGTAGACCAAGAAAAATTAATGAATATAAGAATTGCACAATTAAATTTTTAGGTGTAAACCGAAACTTAACATACTGGAAATCCTAACATTCAAAACAATTTTTAACGTACAGATATTTTGTTTGGAAATGAAGTGTAGGATAACTTTGAACAGTTACAATACCATACATAAATTTAACACATACATAAATTTAAACGCGTGGCCAAACTATAAATTATTATCTGATGCAAATAGGTAAAATAATTCGACGTCGAATAAATACCCCACCTACTTGATAATTAAAACTAATGCTGATACAATTGGCACTTTGACAAAAATAAACTAAGTAAATTTAAGGTAATGGATAAAAAACTTAGCTACTGGTCTTCCAGAGGCCGCTGGTCAAACCGCTACGGAATAGAGGCTGGAACAGGTGGTTCGGGTTGCTCAAATTGGGTACACGTCTGTCTGTACACCCAGCGGTAAACTGTTGCCCAAACTTTTTATGTCATAGATTGAAAGCACTGAAAATTTTGATAATCAAAAAAAGCTCAAATAATAACACGGGTAAATTATTTCCAATATAGCTCCAAATCAACTTTTGATAATTATTTCGTGTATTTTATATCATTTGATTTAAAAAACAGACTTTTCACTAAGCAAATCGTGTCACATTCACCAAAATTTTTGTCGAATGGCCTGACAATTTCAATTCCAAACAAAATCCAAAAATCAAGCAAATTCTAAAATTTTGAAATATATCGAATTAAAAAGAAAACTAGACCGGAAAGAATAAGAGAACATAAAAAAGATCGCAAGCAGAAATGCTGCAACACCCCCTTTCTACAAAAAAAAATTTGAACACCCTGTATACCCAAAAAAAAATTTTTTTTTGTCAACCCTACAAGGAAAAACTAAATTTAGTTTAAGTTAAGTTAAGTTTAAGTTGAAGTTAATTTAAAGTTTATTTTGAAGTTAAATTAAAGTTTAATTTAAGTTTAAGTTAAGTAAAAGTTTAAGTTTAATTAAATCCAGTTAAAAAAAAAGAGGTCGATATTAAATAAAGAAACTTAAATAATTCCAGCAACAAATAATCGCGCATTACCATAAGAAGAATAAAAACAATAATTAAAACTACTTATACGCGATGACAACAAAGTTTACTAACTCGAATTGAAAATCACGAAATTTACAAAAAGTGCAATGTCACAAAACATCACAACGAACAAATTAACCTAAAAGGAGAGTAACTGGGAACAACATCCAAAGCTATTTTTCAAGTACCAACTAAGAACAATACGCGAGCAATACCTAGAAGTTACAAGAGAAATAAACACAGCCGGGAATCCCAAACGAAACGACTCAACATTAAAACCTAGCCCTAAATAACTAACACTAAGAGTTATCAACAATAAAACAACAAAAATTAACTAACTATTACGTAATAGTTTACGTAAAAGTTTCCTAAAACTTTCAAAATGTCAACAACTGAAGACAAATAGCAAACACCACAGACCTAGACTTCAAAGAAAATAATAAACTGTCAGTCAACTCGGACTTGACAGTCAAAAATAATGGTTGCCATCTTCTATGTCTATGTTGCCACCATAATGGCCATGCAAACCCATACCATAAATAAAGTTCAACTATGACGTCCACAAATGTAAGACCACAAAGCAAAAAAAAAAATTGCCAAAGCAAAAAAAGATAAAATGTTTTTGGAAAAGAACACTGACCTCTAAGACAAAAATCAAACAAATCAAACATGACAGGCAACAATGGCTGTACAGCCCACCTGACCAATGAAAAAAGAAAAAAAAAACATCTTTGTCTAAGGGCAAAAAGATATAGACCCAAAGACGACCAAAAAGGTAAAGAAAAAGGTACTTTAACCAACGACGGAAAAAAGACGTTATTTGAGTATATATTTAATATGATAAGTACCTGTGGAAGGAGAATCGACATCCTGTAACTCATTGACCTGACGGGAAACTCTTCGAACTACACGACACTTAGTGAATCTGGGTGCAAATTTACTTGAAAAATAGTCAGCTCCAGACGAACGTGAGAAGTTCCTACGCCACACAATATCACCGACATTTGAAATGAGGGGGTTACGATTTTTATTATAATAACTCGCATTCCGTAAAAACGCCAACGAAAGACTATCTGAAACCTTAGCAAATACCTGATCAAGGGAAGAGAGCGCAGCCGCACGTTCAACGCGACTCTAAGCTAAATCAACGCCTCGAGTCTCGCCTACACGCCGTGAACTGACATCTAAATGTATTTCCCTTCCAAACATCAGAAAATTGGGGGAAAATCCAGTTGCCATATTTATACATGAGTTTAAATATAGTTTCACTTTGGGTAATACCTTGGTCCAACTTCGCTGGTCAGTTTCAACTAAAATACTAAGACAAGTGACCACTGACTGGTTATAGCGTTCAACAGGATTTGCCTGCGGGGAATAATAAGGGGTATAATAAGGTGAAGGAATACCATAGGAAGACAAAAATGTACGAAACTGGTTACTTTGAAAAACTGTTGCATTATCACATAACAACGTAGGCGGAACACCATAGCACAAAAAGATATCCCTCTCAAGAATGGTAGCGATCGCTTGACTATTAACCCTATTTAAAGGTTTTAGCCAGACGTATTTAGTGAATACATCAACTATAGTTAAAATATAGCGATAACCATAATACGCCAGCGGTAGCGGACCAATAATGTCGAGAGAGATCGATTGCATCGGTGCCGTAATCTCTTTAGGAAATAACATGTGGCCTCGGGGTTGAGTATTTGAGATCTTAAAAGCTTTACAAGCCTCACAAACTCTAAGCGCTTCTGTGACAATAAGAAACATGTTTGGCCAATAATAAAGGGTTTTTAACTTATAATAAGTTTTATTAACACCTGGGTGAATAGATGGTAACTCGTTACGTACCTCAGAAATTGCGTTTTGATACTGTTCTGAAGGCAATACTATCCGCCATGGGTCTTCAGACAACGGAAAATCAGAAGACATCCTACGGAGAAGTATTCCGTCATTTATAACATACGCTGGAAACATCTGAGGGTTGTTAGAAACACCATCATAAATGTTTTTATACCAAGGATCAGAAGTGTTAAAAATACCTCCATTATAAGAAATAATGCCCACATTTATGGGGATACGTGACAATGCATCAGGTACAACGTTATGAACACCCTTTCTATGAATTATGTCAAAGGTAAACTGAGAAATAATGGTCGCCCAGCGTGCTAGACGACCAGAAGAGTTGTCAAGTGTTATTAACCATTTTAAAGCAATATGATCGGTGATAACAGAAAAACGCATCCCATCAAGGTAACCACGAAAGTGATTAATAGAATCCAGTACTGCAAGGAGTTCTCACTCAGTTGTGCTGTAGTTTCTCTCAGCTTTCGAAAACAAACGCGAGTTATATGCAATAAGATGCTCTACACCATCTATCTCCTTAGAAAGTACTGAACCTAAACCAACAGAGGATGCATCACATTGTAAGATAAACGGCTTTGAGAAATCAGGACAAGACATAACTGGAGTATCAACCAACGCATTCTTTAATTTTCAAAAGCTGCTCGTGCAGAATCTGGCCATTCAATTTTATCATGTCCCTTTTTCTTACCAATCAAAACTGTGAGAGGAGCAATTATCGTGGAAAAATCTTTCACGAACCTACGGTAATAAGAACAAAGACCAATGAAACCACGCAAGGACTTGGCATTCTCTGGCACCGGAAACTCACGAATGGAACTTAGTTTCGCAGGATCAGTCTGTAAACCATTTTCATTTACGATATACCCAAGATACTTAAGCTGACTCTTGCAAAACTCGCACTTCTTGAGATTAACCGTCAAACCTGCTTCTTTAAGACGCACAACCACCTTACGAATAAGCTCAAGATGACCCTCAAAATCGCGAGAGACGAGGACGAGGTCGTCAACATATCCAAAAACACAGTTATTGCCATCAGCCGTGAACTCAAAATTAACTATCATGTCCGTCAGCCTCTGCATCTCAGAAGTAGCGTTGGTTAGTCCGAAGGGCATTCTAACAAACTCGAATAGACCACGCTGTGGAACGATGAACGCGGTTTTCTCACAGCTATCCTTATCAGAAAGGGGGATTTGCCAAAACGCGCTGCGGAAATCAAGCGTAGTCATGTATCTCGCACCTCGTAGGTTATCTAAAATATCCTGGATCCTAGGCAAAGGATAAAAATCACGAATCGTAACGCTATTCAACTTTCTACTGTCAACACTAAAACGGATAGAACCATCCTTCTTTGTAATCATAACAACAGGACTCGCCCAAGGAGAACGCGACGGACGTATAATCCCATCATTAAGCATTTTATCAATTTCTTCATTCAGGACCTTAAGCTTGGCGGGTGAAAGAGGATAATACCGCTGCCTGATAGGAGGACCTGTCGTAACTATTTTATGACTAAGCCAGTTAGTCTTACCGATACCCTTTTTTTCTGAAGAAATCTCATCAAAGACTTTGATTACTTCTTGTAATCGAGCTTCTTGATCAGCAGATAAGGAAGAACGAGACTGGGAAAACTTATTCTCTCCAATAACAGCTTGATCCAACTTTTGAACTGGGTCCTGTAAGAACATCTTCTCAGAAATACCGGAATTAAAAGCTCCGCATAGGACAGACGTTAGGCCAAAGTTATTCCAGAATTCAATACCTAAAATCAATTGCGTAGTAACACGTGGTGTAACAAGAAAACGGTGTTGCTGTGTAATATTATTAAAACGAACGGGTATGGAAACGGAACCAAGTATCGACATCGGAGAATTGTCTGCAGACACGACACTATGACCGGGATCAGGTTGGTACGCAACATTCAGCGAAGCAAGCAACGAAGTATGAATCAAAGACGCTTGAGCACCTGTGTCGAGTAATGCATATAAAGCTCTATTAAAAATAAACACTTCAACAAATGGCCTATTATCAATAAAATCTGAAAAAATAACCGGAGAAATCGATTGACGACGAAAACCCCGGGAACTAACTAGTTTTTTGAAGTAGAAGATTGCACGGTGACGCGGGCATTACATGTGGGGCAATTCTTAGTAGTAAAACCGGGACACCTGCAAATGAAACAAATAACCCCAGGAATAGAAGGACAAGCCCGGAAATCGTGGCCTGTTTGATTGCACTTTATACATATAAAGCGTGTCGAATCAACTATTGGCGCAACAACTTTACGAGACTGAACGATATCCGAAGCTTGCTGAGGCGGCTCGTAACTCTCAAAGTTTGAGACAACATCTAACAAGGCGTCAATGCTATCTATCCTGTTTGTAGACAAACAAGGCCTGTACCTCGAATGAAGGTTATGTTTTATAATGGGTAACAGCGCAGAGTCAGGGATGGGGTAAGTAAGTTTTAAATTTAAGTCATGAACGATAATAATAAAATCCCTGGCTGATTGCGATGCCGTTTGTTTTAAATCACGAAGACGCTGTTCTAGGTGATAGTCGTAATCGGTTTTTAAATAAGTTTTATAATAATAGGACTTTAACTCATCATACGTCAAAGAAGGAACTCTAATTGTCCTGAAATATAAAAGAGCCGAACCAGAAACAAGTTCATGGAAACGACGCACAATATACGAGGATGGACTGTCAGAAGCGAACATCCGTTCTTCGATGAGCTGAAAGAAATCCTTCACGCAAGTTTGACCATCAAAGCAAATATTCCATTTTGACAAACTAACGTCGCGGATGAAAAGCTGTTTGAGTCGCGTAGCTTCATGAGCAGAAACAGACTGTTGATTCATTCTCTGCAAAATAGGACTAGCACGATAAGGTGTCTCTCCAATATCTTGCTCGTAAGCGGCCTCTTCTGGTTCAACATCAATGACAGTGTCCTGATTCATCGACATTTTTTAAACAAAATGGTATCTGATGTTAGAAATAAAGCAAAGAAAACGATACCGTGAAGTGAACAGATCGTTAATTATAAGTCGTATTACGTGAAAATTCCCTAAGAGGAAATAATACTACCTAATTAGGGAAAAAAATACCTAATAGGGAAAAAAATACCTAATAGGGTGAAAAAGTATTATTATTAATAGGATTAATAATAAAATAAGATGCAGTAATCCACCTATATCTTTGTGTTTTATTTTTACATAAGTAAAAAGTGACAAGTGTGTAAAACAAAGGGTTAGATGGACAAATGTGCCAGTTGTATAAATTATCAAAAAGTATGCAAGTCGAACACCTCCCCGTAATTTATACATCCTGTATCATTAGTGAAAAAATTACAGCCTGTATAAAAGTTACACTCTGTATATAAATTACATCCTGTATAAAAGTTACATCTATTTACAACACACACTATGCACATAATTTACAAAGCAAAGCACAAGTAGTTTGATAAGACAACAATAGTTATAAAACATTTCAAAAAAGGAATCCTATCAAATCATTGGACCAGACATTTCGTCAAAGTTTACAAAAGTATCAAGTTAGACCTAACAGTGATAATAACCTGTTGTGTTTTAATTTAGGTAAAGGTTTAGTCAAAATATCGGCTAACTGATTGTTTGTCGGAATGTATCTCACAACGATTTCGTTGCGTGTTAGAGCATCCCGAATGAAGTGATGACGAATGTCTATGTGCTTTGTCCGTGCATGAAAAGTACTATTTGTTGGAAAATCAAACTAGTCTTAAAATTAAAACGTTTCTGTCAGACAACGGTAGCGAATTTGTGAACCAAAGAATGTCGAATTTCATGAAAGAAAATGGAATAGTTCATCAAACGTCGGTTCCGTACACACCGCAACAGAACGGTATCGCGGAACGAGTCAATCGGACTATAGTTGAGAAGGCACGAGCAATGCTTCAGGATGCCAGTTTACCTAAGGCATATTGGGGTGAAGCTATTAACACGGCAATATATTTAAAAAATATTTGCCGATGAACTCTGGTTTGGAAGGAAGCTCAACCTAGCGCATTTAAGAGTTTTCGGTTGTGAAGCTCACGTCCTTATCCCCAAGGAAAAGCGCACTAAATTAGACTCTAAGACTCAAACCTGCATATTTGTAGGGTATTCAACTGAGACAAAAGGCTATCGCCTTGTTGTTCCCAGTAACCCTCGGGCAGTTATTGTTGCAAGGTTTGTAGTGTTCATAGAGGATAAAATGCCTGCTTCAAGCAAGCAAGTTGCCCCTTCCCCGCAACTCTCTAATGATGACACCATCCTCATACAAGATTCAACGAATACAGAAGTTTGTGTTCTGCCACCACTTTTTCATCCTTTTCATCCTTCACTAGTCCAAAGTGATGCTCGTAGTCACACTTTCTCAGAAACTGTAGATGCGCCAATTACCTCGGGACCTGTATGTGAAAGTCCAAAAACGAATAGTTTGCCAGCAAACCAACCTTCTGAAGTTATACCATCAGAAACTTTAGATAGCTTCGTTGATGCTGAATCATGGTCGCCGATTGAACCACCCTGCAGTACCGAGAGCGACGTGCACTACTGAGATATCCAGATGTCTCGAACATGGTTGCGAATGACAGCGAACCACTAACATACAAACAAGCTGTTGAAGACGATCTCAAGGAGGAATGGCTTGAAGCCATGAAAGCGGAGTACGACTCCCTAATAAAACATGGTACTTGGACTATAGTAGATAGACCTCCAGATAGAAAGACTATTAAGAGCAAATGGGTCTTCAGAGTGAAAAGAGATACCAGTGGCAAAATAGTAAAATTCAAGGCTAGACTTGTAGCCAAAGGATTTACTCAAGTCTATGGAGTAGAATATGAAGAAACTTTCTCTCCTGTGACAAGACTTTCAACTGTAAGACTTTTGATAGCATTTGCAGCGAAATTAGGTTTATCTCTAGACCATCTGGACGTGGAAACAGCGTTTCTTAATGGTGATCTAGAAGAGACCATTTATATGGAACAACCTGAAGGCCCATAACCTATTATTATTAATAGGATTAATAATAAAATAAGATGCAGTAATCCGCCTATTTCTTTGAGTTTTATTTTCACATAAGTAAAAAGTGACAAGTGTGTAAAACAAAAGGTTAGATGGACAAATGTGCCTGTTGTATAAATTATCAAAAAGTATGCAAGTCGAACAAAAAGAAACGAGTTGAACGCGTTGTTTACTACGTTAAACAGTAAACTACGGGAATGGGGGAAAGGGTAAATTTTTTCTTTATTTTAATAAATAAGAACGAGTTTCATGTTAAGTAAAGTTCTTTTTATACTAAATATCATATGACAAAAAAAAACAATTAAAATGAGGCACAAAGTCACACCAGAACGTTGTAGGGGTTTAAAAGTCCAACATTCTCAATGGGGTAGACAGAGCTTCAGTGGGTTATAGGTTATCTGAAACAAAATAAAACAAAAAAAAACAATTATGTAAGCGACAGCGGCACGGAACGTTTCCACCGTATAAGCAAGAAAAAAAGAAAAAAAATGAATCAATGCCACGGAATAGTAAATGGATAATTACTTACCTCAAATTTAAACGCGTGGCCAAACTATAAATTATTATCTGATGCAAATAGGTTAAAATAATTCGACGTCGAATAAATACCCCACCTACTTGATAATTAAAACTAATGCTGATACAATTGGCACTTTGACAAAAATAAACTAAGTAAATTTAAGGTAATGGATAAAAAACTTAGCTACTGGTCTTCCAGAGGCCGCTGGTCAAACCGCTATGGAATAGAGGCTGGAACAGGTGGTTCGGGTTGCTCAAATTGGGTACACGTCTGTCTGTACACCCAGCGGTAAACTGATGCCCAAACTTTTTATGTCATAGATTGAAAGCACTGAAAATTTTGATAATCAAAATAAGCTCAAATAATAACACGGGTAAATTATTTCCAATATAGCTCCAAATCAACTTTTGATAATTATTTCGTGTATTTTATATCATTTCATTTTTAAAAAAAAACCGGCCAAGAGCGTGTCGGGACACGCGCATTGTAGGGTTCCGTAGCAGCATGGTTCAAATATGCAGCTGGCTTCTTAATTCTACTAGCATATGGACGGTTGAATTGCTAATAATGTCTAATAAAAACGAGGTCACAAAGAAAGAAGGTAACTAAAGGAGAAATATAGATTCCAGCGCCACAAGGAAAAATAAATCATCTGTTTAATAACCACCTCGCGTGGATGCAAATGGTTTTATAAAAATTGTTTACATTACGTATTCATTTAAAAAGGGGTGTACTATCGTTAATCATAGTTAGAGATGAAAGAGACTGTCTTTTAAGGCTTAATAAAAATACTCGCCTCCATCTTACAGGACTTGACTCTAAAATTAAGACTGAAAGTTCGAGTTTTTATTAATAAGACTTAGTAGTTTATTAAAAGATTAAAAACTGAAACGACTCGAGTTGTTTGCAAAATACTAAAAGACTTAACCAACTCCAGCTAATTTTAAAAGACTTAAACGACTCAAGTTCTTTTATGTTAAAGGGATCGCACCGCAGTTTGTGTGTGATATTCAATATTTCTTCTGTAACCTATCAACCAAAAGGAATAATAAACGCCTAAACCACTAAATACATTTTGATAACATTTGACAAGGAGATAAAATGAGATATTTACATTCTATCAACACATACCTTACGACTGTCGACTTCCCAGATAATGAGTCGCCAGTCTTTTAAATCCTTTAAGCTGTTTAAGTAACAGCTCAGTTTTTTACGTTAAAAGACTTCAACTAAAAAAGCTAGTCTTATGACTAAAGGTTGGGAACTAAAAGACTGAATCAGTCGTGAGTCATCAAAAATAAGGCGAGTCTTTGTTAAAAGCCTTAAAAGACTAAGTATCGTTCATCACTAGTCATAGTCGATGTTAAAATTTCCAAATAATATAGTTTAAAAAACAAACGTATTAAAGAAATTGTAGTTTCAGAAATAATTTTAGTTTTGGTGTAAATACAACCTAATGAAATTATATAATTCGCGAGCGAAGCGAGATATTAAATATTAGAAATAATGGCAGTTGTTTTGGATTAGGCTGAACTTCGTCGTAAATGCTAAATGCTCGTGAAATATTTAAAAAATTTTTTCATTTTAAAAATTAATTTTTCGCAAACGGACTACTGAATCGAAAAAATTTCGTAGTAAACCCCTTCTATCTTTTAAAAAACTATTTTATGACATCCCACTCGATGATATCGGCGAGAAAAAAAAACCATCGCCCTTTCACATGTATGGGAAACACACGAAAAAATTTTTTTTACAAAATTTTATTTTTTCTATTTGTCGGCGCAATTAATATGTATGAACATGCCAAATTGCAGCTCTGTAGTACCAAAGATCTAATATTAGTAAATATATTCTTATTAATCCCAACAATGTTTGGCACTTGGTCTACCATTTCTCGCAAACTTGAAGGGCCAACTTATGTTTTATAGTTTTCATTTTAAATTTGATGTATATGCTACCTCTGTTAATTTTTTTACATTTTTAGAAACAATCGTTTAGCTGGTAGAGGGGGGGGGACACTTGTGTTTGACAAAAATTTTCACTTTAAAAATTTATGATACGCAAACAGAGTGCTAAATCGAAAAACGTTCTTAGTAAAACCCTTCTATCTTTTCAAAAGCTATTCTATGACACCCTACTCGATGATATTGGCGAAAAAAAAAAATTCATCGCCCTTTCACGTCTATGGGAGACACCCGAAAAAAATTTTTTTTGTAAGGTTTTACTCTACAGTTCTGTCGGCGTAATTAATATGTATAACCATACCAAATTTCAGCTCTATAGTACTAAGGGTTTCTTAGAAAACCCGCGGACAGACGGACAGACGGACATGGCGAAACTATAAGGGTTCGTAGATTACTACGGAACCCTAAAAAACAGACTTTTCACTAAGCAAATCGTGCCACCGTCACCAAAATATTTGTCGAATGGCCTGACAATTTCAATTCCAAACAAAATCCAAAAATCAAGCAAATTCTAAAATTTTGAAATATATCGAATTAAAAAGAAAACTAGACCGGAAAGAATAAGAGAACATAAAAAATGCTGCAGTTTACAGTAATAAATTTTTCGAAGAAAACAATGTATATTAAATTATCTTTCATTTGACACCCTATTTAAGTAAATCTGCCCAGTAGTTATCTAAATATAGCGTAAAGAAAAAAGACCCGGCTGCCATCTTTGTTACGTCATAGCCACCCCCTCCATACCCTCAGAAAGTGACTACCGCACTTTTTGTGTTCAGGAAAATATGCCAAATAAGTAAATATCAGTAGTCCGTATGGCGGAGGTAAGTCCCACGAAAATCGTTATTTGAAGACTTTTTTACGAATGGGTCCCGCTCTATAAGGTAAATCTCTATTTTTTATTTATACCAGCTTAACTGTAGTTATATTTTTTCTAGAACTTTGCTCATTTAATAAGAAATCTGTACCTCGAGTACGATGGTGACAGCACGCTTCAGCGATTTAAATTAAAAATAGAGATCGCCGAAACACACAAAAAATAAAGAAAAAAATAAAGAAGACGAGATTTATTTAAAAAAGAATGAAAGGATTTAATTAAACAAAAAAATTACAAAAATTTGACGTAGACCCAGAAAAATATTGATTAAAGAAATTGAACACTTAAATTAAATTTTAAGGTGTAACATACAGGATAACCTAACACGCAAAACAATTTTCAACGTATGGATATTTTGTTTGGAAATGAAGTGTAGGTTAACTTTGAACAGTTACAATTCCATACACAAATTTAACACCTACATAAATTTAAACACATGGCCAAAACAATAAATTATTATCTGCTGCAAATAGGTAAAATATATTCAGCGCCGAATAAATACCCCACCTACTTGATAGATAAAACTAAAACTGTTACAATTGGCACATTTTGACAAAAATAAATTAAGAGTATTTAAAGGAATGGATAAAAAACTTAGCTACTGGTCTTCCAGAGGCCGCTGGTCGAACCGCTGTGGAATGGTGGCCGGATCTGGTGGATTAGGTTGCCCAAATTGGGTACACGTCTGTCAGAATTCCCAGCGGTAAATTGTTGTCCAAACTTTTAATGTCGTATATTAAACACACTGAAACTACAAAAATTCCAAATTGGACTAGGATCAGGAAACTCGAAAGAGCCCAAAAGAAAGAAAAATTGAAATATTTGAGTATTTATTAGAATAGTAAGGATGTCTAGCTAGTGTAACCTATACAAGAAGGATATTCTCCTCTTGCAGGACGTGAAGTAATCCCCCCAGGTCAAATGATAACCAGATTTGATTTAAACCATAAGACCCAGGATTCTCGTAACTGTTGCAAGAACAGCCTGATAGAGTATTTGTCTGAGCGTGAAGAAGATGTTGTAAAAGTGTACTGTATATTATAGCTAGGGTAGAGTAGGCGTGTGAGAACAAAAAAAAAATTGAAATGGTGAAAAACTTACATTTTAATTAACACAATTGGATAATAAAAAAAATCTTTAAATTTATATCACTATAAATTTTTAATCTCTCTGTTGACCGACGTTAGTAATGATGAATTTAATATCAAAAATAAATCAATTAAAGCATTCACTTTCACAGAAAATCAGTCGTTTCACTGAAAATTTTTTGTCAAATGCCTGACAACTTCAATCCCAAACAAAATGCAAAAATCAAGCAAGTTCTAAAATTTTGAAATATATTGAATTAAAAAGAAAACTAGACCGGAAAGAACATAAAAAAGATCGCAAGCAGAAATGCTGCAACGCGTAATGCGCTGCGGTCCTATGTCAGAATGTCAACATTGACAACGCCAGAGGGCGAGCAAGCCTTTGCGCGGGGCCCTCGGGCAATTAAAGTAAAGTTTCACCGTCAGCCGAGTGGCGCGCCGCTAGAGTTTGTCGCCATCGTGCTCAAGCTGCTGGTAGGACGTATCTTACTTGCTGTCAATTTGAGACTTATTTAACTTTATTTTTAACCCCCGACAAAAAAAGGGTGTTATAAGTTTGACGTGTGTATCTGTGTGCCTATTTGTGGTATCGTAGCTCCTAAAGAAATGGACCGATTTCAATGCGTCTTTTTTGTTTGAAAGCTAAATAAATAAATAAACCCTACACACTTAAAGGCCCACACTAAGGTTTTCCCTTATGCCGTGGGTCCCTCGGAACACACATAAAGACAAACACAAACACCCATGACCCGCGAACAAACATCTGCTTTTTACACAAATGTTTGCCCTGACCTGGGATCGAACCCAGGACCCGCCAATCAAGAGGCAGCGTCACTACCACTCGACCAAAACCGGCCGTCAAAGCTGACGTAATTGAAATGGTTCTTAAATATATTTGATCAAAATTTGTTCAGCCGTTTAAAAGTTATAAGCACTCGAATGTGGGTCATACAATTTTTTATTTATTTTAGGGTTATTATTTATTCTCCAATAAAGTACATGTTCTTTTGCCCGTCTAAAGTAAATTTCCTACACCAGTTGAGCTGGCTGGAAGACATCTCTTATAGAGATAAGCTCACCTTTGTGATATAAACTAACCTAAGCTTTCAACTTTATGTTTGCAGAATAAAGAGTACCACATTAAAAAGAAAAAGTAAAAAAAGCCCAACCTAATCTGAAAGGAAACTTAGTACCACTTGGTTACATGTTCGGTTTTTTTGACAGATATTCTAAATTGGCAAACACATAATTTTTTTTAAGATAAGTAATACGATTTTGTTAAAAACAGTTTTTATTTCTTCACGTAAACGAAGCCGCGGGTAGGAAGCTTGTACATTTATAAATTGGTCAATTTGCCCGACGTATTTCTACACCCTAGTAATGAAAAAGGAACGTAGTAACGTAGTAAAGTGGAACTTCAAAAACATATGTGTCCCATTTAGTTTCATTTTGCCCTATACACATGGCGGTAAGAGATTCCAAGAGGGTCCGGTTGTACCGTTCCACCTGCCCGTTTGCTTTCGGAGTCGCCACTGCGTTCAGTACACACGTGCTTCACACTTGCATCTATCTATCTATACATATAATAAAACTGTAGAGGTCGAATTTCTGTTCATAGAAAAAAAATGCTAAAAACCGAGTCAGGGGGATGTAAGAAGAGAAATAAAACAAATCCCGATTTTTTTAGATTTTTTTGTTTCTCTGTTTGTCTGTTTGTCTGTTTGCACGGGCTAATCTCCGTAACCGTTGGACCGATTAAAATGAAATTTTGCATAGGGGTACCTTATATCCTCGGTCAACATTTTAACTACATAAAATCTCGAAATTTTGCCAGTAAATAAAAAACCAACAACAAAAACCCCTGAAAAAATTCAAAGCTAGGTGTTTTTCAGAACATTTTACTCGTACCATAGAGATCAACGTATTTTTGACATATACATGGGCTAAAAGCAAGGACATGTTGTTTTTTAAATTTATCTCTTTCGAGAAAGGCAAAGGAATCTGCATCCATACAGCCAGGTCTTCAATATATGTATTTCTTAGCTATGTCTTCAATTTATATTTCTTTACTTCTCTCATTCTCCGTAAGCCGATAGTGTTTTGTTTACGAAGAACTATGGCGGCGAGAAGCACTGCCGCTGGACCGGAGTGGATACACTGTATCACTTGATTTACTTTTTAACCGACTTCCGAAAAGGAGGAGGTTTTATGTTCGACTGTATACAGGGTGGAATTTTGTAATGCCACCTGAAGGGAAAATACTCTTAATACTGTAGATAGAAAATTGTACTTTAAGAAAACATTCCTTTATTTTTGAAAAGAAAGAAAACTGCATTCAAGAATTTTCGAAAATTCGCTTGCCACAACCGAAAATCGAACCGACTAAAATCTGTAAGAATACCCTGTACTTTATTGCGTCGATCGTTAGGGTCAATTATAAGGATGAAATCTTTCTAACAAACTTGGTAAATTAAATGAAAGGAAAACTACGAAATCTTAAACCATTGTATATCTTTATTTTATGTATGTTCACCGATTTCTCCGCCATTTGGACCGATTTTCAAAATTATTTTTTTTTTGTTCGAAAGAGTATACTCCAGAAGTGGTCTTATTGTCACCAAGTCAGGATCTGATGGAATCCCATCAAAATCAAGGGCAACCCTTGAATGGAATAGGCACTTACAATGTTTCTCAAGTTCTTTCTATTATTTACGCCAAACATAGAAAAATATACACATCAACACTGTCTAGGGATATTGCATTATTTTTCATACAAAAGAGGTCTGTTTGAGAAGCTATAATACCATACTCGAGATACACAGAGTGATATAATTTTCAGATGAGCAAGTGCTAAACATGAATTTTCAATTTTTATCAATGAATTTAATTTTTCTTGAAATTTGTGAAAACGTGACTAAAATGAAAAAAAAATTGCGCTTATTCCACCATTTTCATACAAAAAGCAGAAAAAAGTGCATTTTTGTTTTCGTTTACGTCACGTTTAAAAAAAAAACAATTTAAACAAAATTCATTGACGAGAATTGAAAAATTCAGGTTTAACACTTGCTCATCTTAAAATTATATCCCTCCATGTGTCTCGAGTATGCTTTTATAGCTTCTCAAACACACCTTTTTGTAGGTATGAAAAATTAAGCAATATCCCTAGACAGTGTTGATATTTAACTTATTTTTTCTTTGTCTATGAGTACGTAGCATTTGATAAAAGGACCGGATTGAGATTTATGAGATATTTTGTATAATAGATCCTTTCTTAATTTTTTGTCGGAAGTTTGGTTGAGTAGTAGAGTTACACAGCCTGTGAATCGACGGTTTCTGGGTTCGATTTCCGGTTTGGGCAAACAAACCATACGAGGGAAACTTTAGTGCAGAAAGTTACAGTGTGAAGTGCTAATTAATTGATTTTATGATAGATAGATAGATAGATTGACACTTAATTCAATTGACATAAAACAGCACAACACAGTAATAGACAAATAACAAACATACAAGTAAACATGAATCAGCAAGCAAACAATGAAGTAAACAGAGTAAGAAACAGAAACAAATAATTTTATAAAACTATTTTACACCGTGTTATCTGTATCATGCCAATCAAATTGGCGCTAACTCAGCATATTGCGGCAGTACCAGACTGAAGCGCTGGTATTCTAGATGCTACTTATTGAGTTTTCTTTGTAGGTAATAATAACCTTTTTCTAACTTCATAAATTCACCTTTAAAAAAGTACTTTATAAAGAAAATCTGAGGGTGCTGCTCTATAATTAGATAGATGTTATTTTTAAGAGCTATCGTCGAATATAAGTGAGTCGGAAGAAATTAAAATTATTGTAACTGACCCACAAATATCCAAAAATAAAACAAAAACTTCTGTGCTGAACTGGCACTGAACAAAAAAATTTGGAATGTGCCAGCTGCCAACCAAATACATTGCATTGATGGTACAGAGGCCAGCGCATCAGGTTACTCCATTTTCATTGCAAAACCGCTCTTATTACAACAGCACACAGTGCACGCGTGTGGTAACCTGAGTTGGGGCGATCCGTGCATTGCAAAATTTAGACAACGTATTATATACTCATAAACAATATGCAATTTTTTAAATTTTCATGACATGTAAAGTTATGTGACTTATGTTACCCCAACGAGGACTATAGGCATATAATATCTAAAATATCGAAATTTCCCCATTAATAGTTCGGCTATTCTGCACTTTTTTAACAAACCAAAACTAAATACTTAATACAGTGTTAATAAGAACGAAGTTGATTAAGTATTTAGTATTTAAATCTTAATTCGGCCCTAACTAAATGACATTATTCAATCTTCAGGATATCACTTTTTGTTGAAAACAATAAAACGGTTTATTTTTATTTTTAAGCAAAAGAATCTATGGCCGTACAGCCGGTGTAGCACTAAGGGAATTCGTGTGCCATTTATTGTACTTACCTAAGTAATAGGTCTTTCAACATACAATTTTCGTAAATTTTTTACTCCACATGTTTTTATTTTATCAAAATTGATTTTTTATAAGTAAAAAATCCTTACGTTTTTCACAGAAACGCGAAATACTATATTAATTAACCACTTTTTGTGGGATTGTTAAGACAACAAGATGTTTTAAAGGCACCACTGACTCATGTTAAGTGTTGATTGTCTATCTCTCTCAGTATCAAAAAACAAAAACGACTGCTACTTAAGTATAGATCAGAGTCTGAGTCGCGTTCTATAATACGGACCTTAATCTATCAAAAGCAGTAACAATGGTATAGAAAATATAAGCGATAAAAGAAACAACTATGTTTGACCTTTGTTTTCGGATCCAAAGTAATGTATTAAGTATCAACCTTATATGATATAGTTAGCCAAGTTTTCAAATAAAAAATATTTTTAGAAATTGCTTTTCCTTATATGAACGAAATAGTTGCTTCAATAAAAAAAGGCAATTCATGTATCTGTAGTTGTGTCAAAGTACAAACTCGGTCTATAAAAATACATACAACACGCAGAAGAAAATGAGAGCATCAGCTAGTCATCAATAAATTTTTTGAAAGTCATGCTTGTAAAACTGCTGGCCCGGTCGGAAATGAGTCGCTTAGGCACGCCAAAAATACTAAAGTAGTCCTTTAGTTTGTTAATAGTTACTGCTGTGCTAGCTTCAATGATAACCAATATATGCATATTACCTTTTGAATTCTTTACAAAATTTACTTTTGGGATCAGATTTAAAGGAGGTCTGGCGCTTGATGCAGCTTTTAGCGTAGCTACATTCTAGACAGGAGCGGAAGTATATCTTCATGAAATGTCTCATTCTTGGAGACCAATAATAAGCTTGGATTCTATAAAGCGTTTTATCAATGCCAAAGTGCCCGATGTCTTCGTGGTTTTGTTTAGTTATCTGCCACCGTACACCTTTGGAGACTACCCACTTGTCTCCTTTACTCGTCTTTCTGTACAATTTACTATCTTTTAAAGTATAGTTGCGCTCTATATCATCGATTTCCTTGGCGTCGGGACCCTTAAGTACAGAAACGATTTGTTGCAGAGATAAATCTTCTTACTGTATGGTTGCTAACCAATCAGCTTCAACGATTTCCATCACTGTGCATTGTGATTAATCTTTTAATTTCCAATCCGGAATAGAATGAGCGAAATTCTATTCCGGATCCTACGCTCTGATTGTGATATGCTTTGGAATGAATTTTTTCTATCTCTAGTAACTTATACACTTCCGCCATGATTAAAGATATGAACTCTGAGCCTCTGCAATGAAGGCGAACTGCATACCATCACCAAGGTCGAGGTCCCTTTCCACACAATACATATCGACCGTAAGACCCGTCCGTAATACCAAGACCGTTACTGCAATACGTGTGCTAGAAGACAAATTCTATATGTTTAGGAACCCAGATCGCATCATTAGTGACAGGGGTACTTGCTTTACCTCTCACGCTTTCAGAAAGTTTTGTTTGGACAAAGGCATAAAGCATATTCTAAATGCCGTTGCTAGCCCGAGAGCTAATGGACAGTGCGAGCGGTATAACCGTACTATCCTTGGTTCGTTGACTGCTCAAAATTTGATTTTTGACGACAAAAATTGGGACGATAACGTAGGTCGTGTACAATGGGGTATGAATAACACGCGCCAAAAGACAACAGGCAGGACTCCGGCTGAAGTTATGTTTGGCTCAAAATTTAATTCTGAAATTGATCCTCGACTAAACGAAGTAGGGTGGGTGGGATCTGCCTCCTAGCGGTCCACCTTGGGCAACGTCACCTTGGGCTTTGTTCAATGGTGGCGGCCAAAGATCCCCAAAGCGGTGTGGTAGGCCCATTAGCAGTCGCAACGGGCCGCCCGGCTCGCGACCACCCTTCTGCTGGAGTCCAGCGCCAAGCAGACTAGCGTCTGTGTTCCGTTGGTGCGCGGAAGTGCAAGCGCCATTGGGGAAGTAAGGACGAAGTCAGTTGCGCTGCTTATGACCGGTCTTGATTGTTGAATAGCACTGTCCCGAGCAGCTCATCTTGGAGGGTAGCAGGATCCTAAGCACGGTGTCTCGCCGTAGGCCGACCGCGGGTAGTAGGGGGCTCAAGTAGCACTATAGCCACGTGCAAAAGGCTGCCCCACACACAAAACGAAAAATCCCACTATGCTCCACCGGGCCAGTTGGCGACCGGAAGGGAGGACCCGGTGGCCATAGTCCACTCCAGATACAAACATGAAAAGCAAAAAGAAAGGATTAGTTAAAAAAAAATAATTTAGTTATTTAATTTTTCACATTTTCTTTTGGTACACCCTTGCCCACTTCAACTGCCTCTCCCTCTCACATAGGTTAGCTGGAAGAAAACTCATTTCTTGAGTTAAGCTCGCCGTTGTATATGTCCTTTCTCTTCTGTAATCTGTATGTATATGTGTGTACAATAAAGAATAAAGAAAGAAAGAATAAAGAAAAAACCGCTGCACTTCCTCCCACGAAAAGTGCACCTCATTAACATCCGAGGGTTGCACTCAAATATCAAACCGGTCCACCACCACCTTGAGACCAACAAGCCGCACCTATTCTTTCTTACGGAGACGCAGATAGCAACACCGTCAGACGTGGCGTACCTCAACTACCCGGGGTACTCCCTTGAGCACAACTACAGGAGGAACGCTGGGGTCTGTGTGTATGTCCGCGATGACGTTTGCTGTAGGCGTCTCCGTTGCTTTGAGAAATCTGGGTTTTCTACTCTTTGGCTCTTGTTAGATACAGGTCTTGACAAAACTGTCTATGCCTGCGTCTACCGTTCACATAGCGAAGACCAGGAGACAACCAAACTTCTTGACCACCTGACTGAGACGGCTGATATAACCCAACAAAGGTACCCAACGTCAGAGCTCGTCTTTCTGGGGGACTTCAATGCCCACCACAGCGAGTGGTTCTTCCCGTTCAAGAAAACTGACCATGCTGGCAGAGAGGCGCGCAAATTAGCATTATCGCTAGACACACAGCTGGTGAACGAGGCGATGAGGGTACCGGATGTTGTAGGACATACTCCTAATTGCCTTGACCTTCAGCTGACAACTGATCCAGACAAGTACTCAGTTGCGGTCTCAGCCCCGCTGGGAACATCGGACCACTGTCTGGTGAAATCCGTATGGTTCAATGCGGTACAAAGCCCAGCCATGGTTCAATGCGGATTTTGCACGTGCTGAGGCACGCAAAGAAGTCGCATACCAGGCCTGGGTTCAAGCACGTGATTGTGGAATCCGAGCTAGGAGGGTTCGTTCGAAGAAAAAGGCATTCAACTCAGCTGCCAAGTCATGCAAACGGGTTATCCGGAAGGCTCGTTTTGACCATATTAGGCGAATAGGGACTAGACTAGCATCTTGCCCTCCTGGTAGTAAGCAGTTCTGGTCCCTATCAAAGTCTGTCGAAACTAACTTCTGCCGTCCAACGTTGCCTCCAATGCAGAAACCTGATGGATCGTTAGCTCACTCCGCGAAAGAGAAAGCAGATCTCTTTGCATCTCTTTTTGCGAGCGATTCTCGTCTGGACACTGGCTCTCGACAACCACCGACTATGCCTCGCTGTGACTTCTCAATGCCGGAAGTCACAATACACAATAAAGAGGTCCGAAGAGCATTACAGAGTCTAGACGTGAACAAGGCGAGCGGTCCGGATGGGATACCTGCTAAAGTCCTGAATCACTGTGGTCCTGAGTTGTCTCCTATACTGACACGCTTGTACCGTCTCTCTCTCAAGACCAAAACCGTACCTAAGTCCTGGAAGCTTGCCAATGTGCAACCAGTACCCAAGAAGAGTAGTCGCGCTGACCCCTGTAACTACCGTCCTATTGCCATCACTTCCATACTCTGTAAGGTTATGGAAAGAGTACTGAACAGCAAACTGCTGACATACCTAGAAGCTAATGACCTACTTTGTGATCAAAAATATGGCTTTCGCTGTGGACAATTGACTGGAGATCTTTTAGTGTATGTCACGCACTGCTAGGGCGAAGCCATCGAGAAACACGGCAAAGCTCTCGGCGTGTCACTTGATATCTCAAAGGCTTTTGACAGGGTTTGGCACGCAAGTCTGCTAAGCAAGCTTCCTGCGTACGGCGTCCCTGCCAGTTTTTGTAGCTGGATAGCTGACTTCCTGAGTGAACGGTCGATCCGAGTAGTCGTCGAAGGCTGCTCCTCTGTCTTAATGGCTATTAATGCCGGAGTTCCTCAGGGGTCTGTTCTCTCTGGGACTCTTTTCCTGCTGCACATCAACGACATGCTTTTGCCTGGAGCGGTTGCGTACGCAGATGACAGCACAGTCATGGAGAGATATCTGTCTAGTGCAAGAGTTGGTGTGGATGAAATTCGAAATGATAGGGTAGCAATGGTTGAGTGAGTGAACTCAACCTTAAGTCTTGTCTCCCAATGGGGTGACATGAACTTGGTGAGTTTCAATGCCTCCAAAACGCAAGCGTGCCTGTTCTCCGCAAAAAGGAGTCCATTTAACTTGACTCCTACTTTCCGGAGTGCATCTGTATCTGTAACCGATGAGCTGGAACTCCTCGGCATGAAGTTATCTGCCAACCTTAACTTCGGCACCTCCATCGAGTCTAAGGCTCAAACTGCGGCCAAAAAGCTGGGCATCCTTAACAAAGTTAAGCGATACTTCACGCCAGATCAACTTCTTACCCTTTATAAGGCGCAGGTCCGATCGTGCATGGAGTATTGTAGCCACCTTAGGGATGGTTCGGCCAAATACCAACTAGCTGCACTGGACTCGGTGGATCGCAGAGCCAGGAGGCTCATTGGTGATAAAAAGCTGGTTAAGGATAAGCTCCAAAGCCTAGATCATAGACGCAAAGTAGCTTGCCTATGTGTTTTTTATAAGATGTACTTCGGGGAGTGTGCTCAAGAGCTGCATGAGCTCATTCCGCCTGCCCCTTTCTTCCATCGGACGTCCAGACGCACTGCGGGGTATCACCCTTACCTTGTCGAGATACCTCGGATACGTACCGAGCGCTTTTCTTCATCTTTTGTATTTCGCACTGCCAAGGAGTGGAATTCTCTGCCGGCGTCTGTATTTCCGAGCTCATACAACCCGAATATCTTTAAAGTACGAGTGAATAGGCTTCTTCTGGGTGAGCTCGCTACATCCTCGACCGCATCTTAGCCCTGAGCTAGATTGTGATCAAGAGCGAACCCATTCTTAATAAAAATAAAGTAAAAAAAGACAGCGGGAAGCGATTCTGTTTTTTACCATATACTCTTTGTTTTACACTATGTTGTGATTTAACATAAAACAGCGTCTCTCTTCCATCGTTCAAAGTCGTATTCTCACTTTCTTTTGACATATCACGCATCGAGATGATACGTCTGTAGAGCGACTCGTGGTTCAGGGCAAAATCGAGGGCACGAGGGCGCGCGGTAGATCACCAATGCGCTGGACCGACCAAGTAAAAACTGCACTGAATGGACCACTCTACGAATGTACGAGGCAAGCAAAAGTACGAGAGGAATGGCGACGAATTGTGAAGCTTGCCACCACCCTTGTAGGTATTATTACTTACTATTATTACTTACCTACTAAAGTCCTAAAAATAAAAGTTATTTTAGGTTCACACAACAGCACAATAGGTTAATCAGTTGCACTAGAAAAACAGCCACTATTTGGAACGTGCATATGTTATTGACTTATTACCTACTAAATTCCTTATAAGAACAGTCATCTTATGTACGGTCAGTTGTAATAATCCATCCATAGCTTAAGGTTTATAATCGCATGCACTCTAATATTGTTGAACTCGCACACATTAAAATTAAATATGATCTTATGTAAAAGTCAAAATTATTGCAATTGCTTAAAGTATGTAGGTTAGTAGGCTAGAAAATACGAGATTTAAGTGGCCATGGTTCGAGTCTTGAGTCAAACCATCATCTTTTTCTTTTTTCTTACATACTATTTTTTTAAACATATTTAAAGTTTTCATTAGTTAAGTGGTAACTTAATACAATATTAAAGGTAAATAAAAAAAAAACACTTTCAAACTAAATAAAATCAAGTTTGCCTTGCATCGCCACCGTGCAAAGTGGACGTCTTTTAAGTTTGAAATAAAATTGCAATAATATCGTTAGTTCAAATCTAAATTCTATAGTCATAATCGCAATTGTTAAAACGGATTGGAGTGCGTTGCGGAAATAAGTCATTTTGACTTGGTGAACCACCAGTATATTATCGCAAGAACCACGAGAGGGCAGCACTCGTCTCTGCGCTGGAAAGAGAACGCTACTATTTTTTGTCTCAAGCGAAAGTCAACTTCGTCACTGGCAGCTAAGGGTGTGTGTGCGCGCACGAGTCGAAAAACAAGTTATCTGCATAGTGTGAGTACCTACTACTGCCCATTGTGAACTCGGCGAAGGAAGTTATACTTTACATTCAAACACATAGCCTACTTCCACAACTAACAATGAGCGTCTTACGATCACCTACGAATACAACTGTTACTGGAGGGGGCTCGCAACCAGACCTATCAAAAATGGCCGAACCAAATATTACTTTCCGTAAACGAAAGCAACCTGATGATCAGGGCTGTCAATGCCAATCCATGGAGCAGAATTTTCGTACAGAAACATCCCGAGTTTCTGATTTACTGGAAAAACTTATTTCCAATAATGAAATAAATACGAATTATATGCGTGCAAGTATTACGACAATGAATCAACATATTACTGATATGAAAATTTCACACGAGCAGACTATGAACACTCTTAACAATAATATGCAGGAGATAAAAAATCAAGTACATGATATTAAAACATCAATGTCGAATATAACTCAGGAACAAAAAAAATATTAAAACTAAAGTATCTGAACTTGAGAAAAAAATCTCTGCTGGTGAAGAAAAAATTAAATCTGTGGAGCACAACATCAGTGGTTTACAAACAGCATCTGTTTTCAAAGCAAATCAAAAAGAGGACTTGCTGCGTGAGCTCCAAGAGAGAAACTCCAAACTAAAGAACATAATTCTGACTGGAATACCCGAAAACTCTTCTTCCAATAAACAAGAACGTACAGATGGAGACATGACAGAGGTATTAAACGACTTCTCAAAACCAGTCAAAATCTTTCGTATGGGTAAATTTGATCCAGCCTAAAAACGTGGAATAAAAGTATGCTTTGAATCCCAGGTTCCTCCAAAGAAACGACTACACAATAAGAAGTCTCTACTGGAGGGGATTAAGATGTATTCTGATCAAACACCGTCCCAACAAACCTACTTGAAAAGCATCAAGGATGAACTAACACGACGCTTAAAAAACGGAGAATCTGACCTTACAATCAAGTATGTAAAAGGAGTACCTACAATCATCAAAACGCCAAAAAACTAAGATCCGCCACAAAGGAAACCATAGAAGCGATCACGCATCAAATAGTCCAAACAACTACAGATTTACTAATTACTAAGTCTTATCTAAACTTTTATTACTTAAATGCTAGAAGTCTTAAGTGTCTCGGCGTTTGTACACAATGACCTGAAACATAGTTTGACGGAATCAACTTATAGTGGTGGAAATAACTACCTTTGGTTTAGACTGGAAAGGTATTCCCTGGACATTTGTGTAGTGTATAATCCCGGTGATACAAACTTTCAAAATTTCTTAGACACTTACGACTTACAACTACAACAGAAAAAAAGAGGCCTCATATTCGGAGATTTCAATATTAACTTGTTGGAACAAGACAAACGAAAGAAGCTGTACACAAAAACTATAAAAGAGGCGGGATTCAAACTACTTAATAAAATAACAAGCAAATACTACACAAGAGACAGCACCACGACAACAAAAAAAACGATTCTGGATCACGTATTGCAGCATTTCTGCTTGCGATCTTTTTTATGTTCTCTTATTCTTTCCGGTCTAGTTTTCTTTTTAATTCTATAGATTTCAAAATTTTAGAATTTGCTTGATTTTTGGATTTTGTTTGGGATTGAAGTTGACACAGTGATTCGATGAAAAATTTTAAGGTGATATGTTGATAATTTATTGTGCATTGAAGACTAGTGTAAAGCAGTTACCTATGTAAAATATTTAATAAGTCATTGAACAACTATTTTTTTAAAAAAAGGTCTTACCCTTTTAAAGGAAGTGGAAATTTTAATTTTTTATCAAAATGTAAGTTTTTCACCTTTTCCTTTTTTTGTTCTCACACGCCTATTCTACCTTACATACACTATACAGTATACTTTTACAACATTTTCTTCACGCTCAGACAAATACTCTATCAGGCTGTTCTTGCAACAGTTACGAGAATCCTGGGTCTTATGGTTTAAATCATATCTGGTTATCATTTGACCTGGGGGATTACTTCACGACCTGCAAGAGGAAAATATCCTTCTTGTATAGGTTACACTAGCTAGACATCCTTACTATTCTAATAAATACTCAAATATTTCAATTTTTCTTCTTTTGGTGCTCTTTCGTGTATCGTGACCTTTCAGGTATCCTAGTCCAATTTGGAATGTTTGTAGTTTCAGTGCTTTCAATCTATGACATAAAGAAAGGCTCGGCAGCAGTTTACCGCTGAGTGTACAGACAGACGTGTACCCAATTTGCGAGCAACCCGAACCACCTGTTCCAGTCTCTATTCCATAGCGGTTTTACAAGCGGCCTCAGGTAGACCAGTAGCTAAGTTTTTTTGATCTATTACCTTAAATTTACTTAATTTATTTTTGACAAAAATTGCCAATTGTATCAGCATTAGTTTTATCTATCAAGTAGGTGGGGTATTTTATTCGACGTCGAATTATTATCTACCTATTTGCAACAGATAATAATTTAAAGTTAGGCCACGTGTTTAAATTTATGTATGGTATTGTAACTGCTCAAAATTATCCTACACTTCATTTCCAAACAAAATATCCGTACGTTAAAAATTGTATTAAATGTTAGGATTTCCAGTTTGTTAAGTTTCTGTTTACACCTAAAAATTTATTTGTGCGTATTGATTTTTTGGAACTGTGTCGAATTTTTGTAATCGTATTTATTTTATTAAATTTTTTTTCCTTTCATTTTAAATCTCGTCTACTTTATTTTTTTGTGTGTTTTGGCGATTTCCATTGTAAATTTATCGCTGAAGATCTGGCGCCCGCGATTAAAAAAACCCTGGATTTAAGGTAAGTAATTATCCATTTACTATTCCGTGGCATTGATTAATTTTTTTTTAAAGCTATTGCATAGATTTTATCGCGGGCCTTGAGCGCGGGGACCGAATGCAGAAATTCCGTAACGAAAAAACCTAACACCCCCCACCACGACCGGCACGGAGGTGTGGCTTGAAGGCCGCGGCAGTCTTCGACACGGTGTTTGTGTGCGTGCAACAATAATAATAATAATATAATTATAATAATCGCGATAGAGGCGAAATCCCCAGAAATGGGAGAAGAAAATGGTTTTTCTCCAATAAAATAATAATAATATAAAAATAATAATAATAAAATGAAGTTGCTCCGATCCGGACGAAAATCGGTATCTGGGGGGTTTGGGGGTCGATGATTCTGAATATTGGGTCACTTTTTCGATTCCACCATTTTCCAAGATGGCCGCCATACAAGGAGTGGTGAGGCGAGGCTGCAGGCCGAGCCGAATTACGACGCCACGCTGCGAGGCGAGGCCGTAGGCCGAGGCGAGCTGCGTAAAAAGCGAGGCCGAAGGCCGAGCTCCGCGTAGGGCGTAGCCCGGAGCGTCCCCCCCCCAAATCCAAGATGGCCGCCATACAAGTTTAGATTCCAAAGGTGAGGCGAGGTCGAAGACGAACGCGCGAGGCGAGGCCGAAGGCCGAGCTCCGCGTAGGGCGAAGCCCGAAGCGTCACCAAGCATATTACCCGCCGACCGCCATCCGAAAATTTCATATCCGCCATCTTGGATTTTAGTTGGGGGAATCGTGACGCGAAGGGCAAAGCCCGGAGCGTCTCGATTCCCTCCACCAAAAATCCAAGATGGCGGATATGAAATTTTCGGGCATACCGACATGGGTGTCGTTTAATAGGTTTTCGGGGGTTCTGATTCCGAAAATGACATCCATTTTGAAATCCAAGATGGCGGACATGTATTTTTTGTAAAAAACCGTCATGGGTGTCGTTTAATAGGTTTTCGAGGGTGCTGATTGCGAAAATAACATCCATTTTAAAATCCAAGATGGCGGCCGTAAAAAACAAAAAAAAGTTAACTTTTTTGAAATTTTTACATAGCATTTTGTATCAACTTATGCAATTATAATTAAAAGTAGCCCTCTACTTTTAATTATAATTACATAAGTTGATACAAAATGCTATGCCCTCTACTTTTAATTATAATTGCATTAGTTGATACAAAATGCTATGCAATAGCTTTGCCGCGGCAGTCCCCGAGTGCCACACGTCTATTTTTTTTTTGCTTATGCGGTGGGCACGTTCCGTGCCGCTGTCGCTTACATAATTGTTTTTTTGTTTTATTTTGTTACAGATAACCTATAATCCACTGAAGCTCTGTCTACCCCATTGGGAATGTTGGACTTTTTAACCCCTACAACGTTCTGTTGTGACTTCGTGCCTCATTTTAATTGATTTTTTTTTGTTGTCATGTGATGATAAATGTAAAAAGAACTTTACTTAACATGAAACTCGTTCTTATTTATTAAAATAAAGAAAAATTTTACCCTTTCCCCCATTCCCGTAGTTAGTTGTTTAACGTAGTAAACAACGCGTTCGACTCGTTTTTTCCTCTTAGGGAATTTTCAGATTTTACAACTTATAATTAACGATCTGTTCACTTCACGGTATCGATTTCTATACTTTATTTCTAACATCAGACTCCACTTTGTCTAAAAATGTCGCTGAATCAGGACACTGTCATTGATGTTGAACCAGAAGAGGCCGCTTACGAGCAAGATATTGGAGAGACACCTTATCGTGCTAGTCCAATTTTGCAGAGAATGAATCAACAGTCTGTTTCTGCTCATGAAGCTACGCGACTCAAACAGCTTTTCACCCGTTACGTTAGTTTGTAAAAATGGAATATTTGGTTTTGACGGACAAACTTGCGTGTAGGATTTCTTTCAGCTCATCGAAGAACGGATGTTCGATTCTGACATTCCATCCTCGTATATTGTGCGTCGTTTCCACGAACTTGTTTCTGGTTCGGCTCTTTTATATTTCAGGACAATTAGAGTACTTTTTTTTTTAACGAAAGAAAAACGCATACCATTAATGTTTTTCTGTTATCACCGATCATATTGCTTTAAAATGGTTATTAACACTTGACAACCCTTCTGGTCGTCTAGCACGCTGGGCGACCATTATTTCTCAGTATACCTTTGACATAATTCATAGAAAGGGTATTCATAACGTTGTACCTGATGCACTGTCACGTAACCTCATAAATGTGGGCATTATTTCTTATAATGGAGAAATTTTTAACACTTCTGATCTTTGGTATAAAAAGATTTATGATGGTGTTTCTAACAACCCTCAGATGTTTCCAGCGTATGTTATTAATGACGGAATTCTTCTCCGAATGATGTCTTCTGATTTTCCGTTGTCTGAAGACCCATGGCGGATAGTATTGCCTTCAGAACAGTATCAAAACGCAATTTCTGAGGTACATAACGAGTTACCTTTTATTCACGTTGTTAACCCAGTTGTTAACCCAGGTGTTAATAAAACTTATTATAAGTTAAAGACCCTTTATTATTGGCCAAACATGTTTCATATTGTCACAGAAGCGCTTAGAGCTTGTGAGACTTGTAAAGCTTTTAAGATCTCAAATACTCAACCCCGAGGCCACATGTTATTTCCTAAAGAGGTTACGGCACAGATGCAATCGATCTCTCTCGACAATATTGGTCCGCTACCGCTGGCGTATTATGGTTATCGCTATATTTATTTATTTATTTATCTTTTAATTATAGTTGATGTATTCACTATATACGTCTGGCTAAATCCTTTAAAAAGGGTTAATAGTCAAGCGATCGCCACCATTCTTGAGAGGGATATCTTTTTGTGCTATGGTGTTCCGCCTACGTTGTTATGTGATAACTAGTCAGTTGTCACTTGTCTCAGTATTTTAGTTGAAAATGACCAGCGAAGTTGGGCCAAGGTACTACCTAAAGTGAAACTATATTTGAACTCATGTATAAATATGGCAACTGGATTTACCCCCAATTTTCTGATGTTTAAAAGGGAAGTATATTTAGATGTCAGTTCACGGCGTGTAGGCGAGACTCGAGGCGTTGATTTAGCTTAGAGTCGCGTTGAACGTGCGGCTGCGCTCTCTTCCCTTGATCAGGTTTTTGCTAAGGTTTTAGATAGTCTTTCGTTGGTGTTTTTACGGAATGCGAGTTATTATAATAAAAGTCGTAAACCCCTCATTTTAAATGAAGGTGATATTGTGTGGCGTAGGAACTTCTCACGTTCGTCTGGTGCTGACTATTTTTCGAGCACCCAGATTCACTAAGTGTCGTGTAGTTCGAAGAGTTTCCCGCCAAGTCTATGAGATACAGGATATCAATTCTCCTTCCTCAGGTACTTATCATATTAAAGATATACTCAAATAACGTCTTTTTTTCGTCGTTGTTTAAAGTACTTTTTTCTTTACCTTTTTGGTCGTCTTTGGGTCTATATCTTTTTGCCCTTAGACTAAGATGTTTTTTTTTCTTTTTTCTTTGGTCGGGTGGGCTGTACAGCCATTGTTGCCTGTCATGTTTGATTTGTTCGATTTTTGTCTTTGAGGTCAGTGTTCTTTTCCAAAGACATTTAATGTTTTTTTTGCTTTGGCAAATTTTTTTTTGCTTTGTGGTCTTACATTTGTGGACGTCATAGTTGAACTATATTTATGGTATGGTTTTGCATGGCCATTATGGTGGCAACATAGACATAGAAGATGGCAACCATTATTTTTGACTGTCAAGTCCGAGTTGACTGACAGTTCATTATTTTCTTTGAAGTCTAGGTCTGTGGTGTTTGCTATTTGTCGTCAGTTGTTGACATTTTGAAAGTTTTAGGAAACTTTTACGTAAACTATTACGTAATAGGTAGTTGATTTCTATTGTTGATAACTCTTAGTGTTAGTTATTTAGGGCTAGGTTTTAATGTTGAGTCGTTTCGTTTGGGATTCCCGGCTGAGTTTATTTCTCTTGTAGCTTCTAGGTATTGCTCGCGTGTTGTTCTTAGTCGGTACTTGAAAAATAGCTTTGGATGTTGTTCCCAGTTACTCTCCTTTTAGGTTAATTAGTTCGTTGAGATGTTTTGTGACATTGCACTTTTTGTGAATTTCGTGATTTTCAATTCGAGTTAGTAAACTTTTTTGTCATTTGTTTTTTTTGTTTTATAACTGGATTTAATTAAACTTTAACTTTTACTTAACTTAAACTTAACTTAAACTTAAATTTAACTTTAACTTAAACTTTAAATTAACTTCAATTTAAACTTAACTTAACTTAAACTAAGTTTTTCCTTGTAGGGTTGGCAAAAAAAAAATTTTTTTTTGGGTATACAGGGTGTTCAAATTTTTTATTTTTTTTGTAGAAAGGGGGTGTTGCAGCATTTCTGCTTGCGATCTTTTTTATGTTCTCTTATTCTTTCCGGTCTAGTTTTCTTTTTAATTCTATAGATTTCAAAATTTTAGAATTTGTTTGATTTTTGGATTTTGTTTGGGATTGAAGTTGACACAGTGGTTCGACGAAAAATGTTGTGGTGATATGTTGATAATTTATTGTACATTGAAGACAAGTGTAAAGCAGTTACCTATGTGAAATATTTAAGAAGTCATTGAACAACTATTTTTTTAAAAAAAAGGTCTTACCCTTTTAAAGGAAGTGGAAATTTTAATTTTTTATCAAAATGTAAGTTTTTCACCTTTTCCTTTTTTGTTCTCACACGCCTACTTTACCTTACCTACACTATACAGTATACTTTTACAACATCTTCTTCACGCTCAGACAAATACTCTATCAGGCTGTTCTTGCAACAGTTACGAGAATCCTGGGTCTTATGGTTTAAATCAAATCCGGTTATCATTTGACCTGGGGAGATTACTTCACGACCTTCAAGAGGAGAATATCCTTCTTGTATAGGTTACACTAGCTAGACATCCTTACTATTCTAATAAATACTCATATATTTCAATTTTTCTTCCTTTTGGTGCTCTTTCGGGTATCGTGACCTTTTAGGTATCCTAATCCAATTTGGAATGTTTGTAGTTTCAGTGCTTTCAATCTATGACATAAAGAAAGGCTCGGCAGCAGTTTACCGCTGAGTGTACAGACAGACGTGTACCCAATTTGCGAGCAACCCGAACCACCTGTTCCAGTCTCTATTCCATAGCGGTTTTACCAGCGGCCTCAGGAAGACCAGTAGCTAAGTTTTTTTGATCCATTACCTTAAATTTACTTAATTTATTTTTGACAAAAATTGCCAATTGTATCAGCATTAGTTTTATCTATCAAGTAGGTGGGGTATTTTATTCGACGTCGAATTATTATCTACCTATTTGCAACAGATAATAATTTAAAGTTAGGCCACGTGTTTAAATTTATGTATGGTATTGTAACTGCTCAAAATTATCCTACACTTCATTTCCAAACAAAATATCCGTACGTTAAAAATTGTATTAAATGTTAGGATTTCCAGTTTGTCAAGTTTCTGTTTACACCTAAAAATTTATTTGTGCGTATTGATTTTTTGGAACTTTGTCGAATTTTTGTAATCGTATTTATTTAATTAATTATTTTTTTTTCATTTTAAATCTCGTCTACTTTTTTTTGTGTGTTTCGGCGATTTTCATTGTTAATTTATCGCTGAAGTATGTACTTATCTAAAAGACAACAATTATTATTTAGCCTTGATCGAATCGTCAATGTCAGATCATCGACAAATCTGCCTGTCCCTTAGAAAATCCAAACCACCACCTAAGAAAAGAGTCAAATTCTTAGCGCCAAATTACCAAGATTTGCATAAGTCCGTGGAGAAAGAAAAACTTGAAGAGCAAAACCTAGATTATGAACAAATAGAAAACATAATAAAAACACACATAAATCAATCTAAAGTAATGAAATCAAAGATTCTAAACTCACCACAGGAAGACTGGATTAGTAATAATATTGTACGGGGAATAAATCAAAGAAATGAACTGTGGAGACAGTTCAAACACAACCTAACTGATTCTTCTTTTAAGAATCTATTTCAAAAAGAAAGAGACGCAGTGGCAAAGAAGATTAGAACCTCAAAAGATACTTTTTATTATAATAAATTTACCCAATGTACAAATAAACCAAAAAAAATGTGGCAGCTTATAAATTTCCTTTCTAAAAATAAAATCAAAATACACTGTGCACCTTCGAAACTCGTGAACAATAACAACGAAACGATTACTGATCCTATTGCAATTTGTGAACTTTTCCACCAATATTTTTCAACAGTTGGATCACTCTTAGCAAACAAAATTCTATCACAACACCAAATAACACACTCACATACTACATCAAATACTTATCCTAATAGTAGCTACCCAGGGCTAGCAAGTCTAGAACCATGCACAGTCAAAGAAGTTTCGAGATTCATAGACAGTCTGGACTCAAATTGTAGCATTGGCATAGATGGGATCAGTACAAAAGCGATAAAATGCATAAAAGATTTGATAGTTAACAAGCTAGCTGAATGCTTTAATATCCTTTTCAAAGAAGGAAAATTCCCTACCTCACTCAAAATAGCAAAAGTAACTCCAATTTACAAATCAGGTTCCAAAACTGATCCGGGAAATTACCGTCCAATCTCCGTACTGCCAGTGCTGTCCAAGATCCTTGAAAGATTATTGTATAAACGCTTGGAAGCTTACCTCAACTCTATTAACTACATTTCTGAAAGACAGTTTGGATTTAGACCCAAAAGTAACACCTTAGCTGCAACTATTGACTTAATTACTAAAATAAAACAAAATATAGACCAAAAAAAAATTGTCCTAGGCATTTTTATAGACTTGAAAAAGGCCTTTGATACGGTCAGCTATTCACTTTTAATTCAAAAACTGAGGGGTATTGGAATTACTGGTGGTGCATTGTGTATGTTTGAATCTTACCTTGATAATAGATCCCAGATCGTTAAAATAGAAGATGCTCAGGGCAGTGCCCTTCCAGTAACCTTTGGCGTTCCCCAAGGGTCCATTCTTGGACCCTTGATGTTCCTTGCATATATCAACAGTGTCACTGACTTGAGTCTTCATGGTCATCTAACTCTTTACGCTGATGACACTTATTTATTTTACTTCGGATCCAATATACACATTATTTCATTAGCTCAAAAAGATTTAAATTCCCTATTTAACTGGCTCCAGGATAATTTGTTAACTATAAACACATCGAAAACTTCATTCATAATATTCAGAGCAAAAAACAAAATTATACCTCAACACCAACCTTTACGCATTAATAATGTCCCTATTGAAGAAAAATCACATGAAAAATATCTTGGCCTACATATTGACAATCGTTTAACGTTTAACAAACATATCGATCTTTTAAAAAACAAATTATCTTCATTAATAGGCTCACTCAGAACAATTATCCGTTGCATTTCACGAAAAATCCGCTATACTATATACAACTCATTAATAAAGTCACATCTAATGTGTTTAATTGAAATCTGGGGTAGTGCCACCAAAACAAAACTATCAGAACTACAAGTGATTCAAAATAAACTCGTTAAAATACTATTTCATTACCCATATTTGACCCCGACCACAAAAATTTACAAAGAGACAGCCCTAAATAATTTAAAACAACTGTACACCTACCACACTTGCATTCTCGTCCATAAGATTCTACAAAAAACCATACACACTTCAATAATACTCACACAATCAAAACAAGTACACAAACGCAAAATGCGCCGCGCCAGCTATATCGTACTACCTAAGCCACGAACAAATTATGGCAAAAAAATGTTTACGTTTGAGGGAGCACAGTTGTACAATAAACTACCTTCAACTATTAAAAATATCGAATCCTATAATGTATTTAAGGCCAAACTTGCAGAATATATTGCCGCAAATATAACTTAACTTCTTATTGGTAAAAAACTGTAAACATAACCTAACTATGTCTATATATTGCTACTGTTGGTGAGTACTTATTGTAAAAGTAAAAATTAACCTAAATTGTGTATGTACCTACCTATTTATTGTTGAAATTAAAAGATGTCCCCGGTGTTGCATGATGAAAAAATCAAATACTTTACCTTGTATTTCTCATATAAGTGACTATGTATTGTCTTTATTGAGAAAATAAATTACTTTAAACCGAAGTTTATTCATTTTTAACATAATAATTATGTAGGTAAATAAAAAGCATTACAATAATGAACAATGTGATATTTGTCAGATTTTTTTTAATATTCTCCTCCAAGGATATTAATGTAGCTTAAGTAATCGTTTTCGTAATGAAAAGAGGATTGGAGCTACACCTTGAAGTAACCTATCGATTTTACAATTGCATTACCAGCGGCACTGCTTGATTTTTTCAGCTAATTTTGAATAATGTTCAACAAGGAAAAGAAACACTTTTTTACAAACATATTTTACTTGCCTATAAATGAATGAATTTTATGCTTTGTAAGAAGTTATTTACTTATAGACTTAGTATTTAGTATAGCCTCCCCTGTTTTCAATTACAGAAAGCAAGCGCCGCTGCATAGATTGAACCATATTACAACAAATGCCTCGTCACCAAAAATAGTATTTTCCCAATCAAAACCAGTCTTCTTTGTTTCTATAATGCAATCCCTCGCTGTGCAGGACTCGACGAACATTATTGAACAGAAGTATCAAACTAATTTGCGAACTCAACAGTTGATGAAATTATTATTTTTTAAACGCCGATGTTGTGACATTGCCTTCTGCTTCATGGCGCAAGACCTAACGTTATACGGTTGTTCACTAAAACATAGAATAAAAAAGTGTTTAAATTAATTGCAATTTATAGATTTTATCGGAACTCGCAAAGAAATATCTTCTATTCAAACATAGCAGATTAAATGAAGAAAATACTTACTGAATAACCGGTTTCCTTGCTAATTTGCGATATCTTATATCCATTGTTATGCATGAGATGCAATTCGCCCCTGCATATCAATATAAACTTGCATTTTAAGTCCAAAAAAAACAAGAAACAATAATCACACTCGGCAAACTATCACTCTCGTCACAGTACTAGCTTTCGAAGTGAACTGTCAAAGAAAGGGTTCATTTAAACGAATCTAAATAATGTTAAAGATTACCTAGCATTTTTGTAAGTTATTCGTACCGTATCTAACTTCACGCCTGATGCCATTCTAAAGTAATAAATAATGTTATTAAAAATAAAAATATTTCTAATACATCTAAAACGATCGGCGAGGCTGCGAAGATTTGAACCGTGTACCTGCTGCTGCTCACAATCCTAAGTGTAACCAAACGCGCCACGATAGCTGATGACGCGAGATTTGAAAATATTGTTTAAATACTCACGAGAACCCCTGTTGCTTATTTTCTATTATTGTCAATGTGTGCGTGAGTTATAGCTGGCAGACGACTCTTTGTAGATATTCTATATGGACTTTTGCAACTTACCGTACATACATACAACAGGAAGGATACAACGCTAAAAACGAAGTAATATTCTTAGGAAAATTAACATGTCCATAAAAAAATTACACGGATAGATTTTGATAATATTTTGCCAGATTCATAGGACAGGTATGTACTTCCATTTCATACTAGTCTTATCAGTGTGGCTTCTTGGACCAAGCTCCATACATTATCGCCCATTGTCCTTTGGAACACTTTATTTTACCTGGCAGTACTTTTTGATACGTAGACAAATGTTTTTAAATAATTAAAAACATATAAAACCTCTTTTGTTTAAGATTACCATAGTTGTACTGAAAAGTTTCAGGTACCCGTTTTTTTGCAAATATCGCGTTGTGTGTAGCCGTAGCTGGAGTGATTTCGGAACTTTTTCATTTCCACTAACGGCACAGCAATACTGAACTCGGCGAGGGCAGTTGCTGTGACAATTGAATTTTTGTTTTCTACGTGACAAAGTTGTTTAATGTATAAAAGTGATCTAGTGTTTTATGCAGTAAAGTGACTAAAGTTCGTGTAGTGATAAAAAAATCAAGTGATACCTAACAGTGTTTCTGCTCCGTTTGGTACCGACAAAGATCCTCGCGGTTGTGCTTCTCGCCGCCAGTTTTCGTAAAACAATACACTATCGTTGTTTTACGGAGGACATGAGGAGCTTAGGGGTTAGGTTAAATTGAGTTAAAAAGATATGAAAATTAAAATAAAGATTTCGGCCAAAAGGACTAGAATCCAGGCTAAGAACCAATTAATAAAAAAATATAAAAAATCGTCCGTGTTTCGCGTTCTTTTAATTTTTTTCAACAATTCGTGAAAAATGTAAGTATTAAAGTTAATAAAATATTACAATCAGATTCTGCTTTAAAAGGTTAATGCTTCTTATCTCTTTCAATGTTTTTTTTTTATTGACCGTCGTATAATAACCTGTAAATTACAGTGGATTTATATTTTTTTTACAAATGATATTCCTACGACCGCAATTTTTATATGCGAACGACGAAGATCAAATAATAGGTGTTACAACCGTAGATTCAGCCGCCTTATTGGGAATTACTTTGGACTCAAATATTGATTGGAAAAAACACATAGATAAACTTTCGAACAAGTTTTCTTCTTTTACATACGCTCTTAGGCATTTAAAACGTGTGACAGATTTTCGGGCGGCTCTTACGGCATATTATGCGTATGCCCACTCAAGATTATCTTACGGCGTAATTGTATGGGGTAACTGTACTGATGCAGAAGAAATCTTCATACTCCAAAAGAAATGTATAAGGATACTCACTAATATTGATCAGATGCAATCTTGTAAACCTTTTTTCATTAAACATAAAATATTAACGCTTACTTGTATATACATTCTTGAAGCATGCAAATTCATTAGAAAAAACCCAAAATTCTACACCCCAATAACAGGATTTAAACGAAATAACCGAAACCACAATAAACTGCAAGTTCCCTTCTCTAAATTAAAGTTAGTTACTTCCGGACCACACACTATGCTAATAAGAATTTATAATCATATACCCAATAACATTAAAAATTTACAAAAAACATCATTATTTATTAAACATCTGAAGTCCTATCTTATTGATAAATGTTACTATAGTATTAAGGAATTCTTTAATGATGTCAACTAAAGAAATGTAAAACTAAGACTTGTTCCTGTCGTGCTGGTGACACATAAATAGTTTATATACCTAAATACATACAGTGAATATTTGATAATTTAAGTTTTTGTAAAATTTTTGAGTTTATAAATTTTTTTATCCTATTTAATTAAGGTAGTAAGTAAGTAAGCTCTCTCCAGAATTGCTGTGCCCTTGCAGGGCGTCACATGAGACTAAAATTTATTATATCTTTAAGGTATATTTTAAGATCTATTGTGTTGTGACTTGCAATAAACGATTGAATTGAATTGAATTGATACATATTACTACCAGTCTACCTACCATTATCACGACCAGAACAGTAGCATGAAGCTGCCACCAGTTATAAAGGTTTTATTTCTTGGAATTCGACAAGAGCCCTGAAGAAGGGCAAAGACTTTTTGAATCTAGGTATCTAAATGTAACAAGAGCAGCTACAGCAGGGAAGCACACATATTAAGAAAGATTCGTAAAACAGCAATGAAACGAGTGCAGTATGAGGCAAACATGAAAATTGACTGCAGTGGCAACATTGAAGAGAGAATGTGTGAGTGTGCCATAACTAACAAGAAGTGAAGTGAAGTGAAGGGGAGAACAAACATCCTTACAAACTTACATACAAAAGCAAATTCGTCCAAGCTGAAACAGAGACGCTTTGCTCGCTTGGTCATTAATTACTTTAAGAAAGAAGTGCTAAATAAATATGGGTAGTATTAAAACAAGTGACTGTAAATTACAGTTTTAAGTGTCAAAAATAATTAATTCAAGTTACAGTATTACTAAGTGAGCGACTCACTGCGAATGACGAGAAATCCACAGACCAGCAACTTACAAACATTAATTTGATTTACTTAAAATACAAAATGAGAAGCTTCATAATATTTGAGCAACCTTATATTTGTTTGAGTGTCAACGTTACGTCCTGCATTTTTTTCAATATTCGGCAAAGGTATTTTATAGACGGAGCAGCATTTTATCTTAAACTAGCGTAGACTACAGGTTTTGCCCAACAGTGTTATAAAATATGTAGCTTATGTGTTATTTTTGTGTCTAAGCTATATTGCTGGAAAGTTTCATAAATATCAGTCTAGTAGTTTTTATGTACTTTAGGAAAATCTTGTTTCTTCATACAAACTTCCGACCCCCATTTCACCCCTTTAGAGGGTGAGTTTCGGAAATTCCTTTCTTAGTACTCCCCTAAACCTCATATGAAACCTACATGCCAAATGTTAGTACCTAGTTCGTTATGTGAAACCTCAATTGGAAAAATCGAATCTATCTTATTATTGAAGTTGGCCTTTTTGTATTTCTGTCGCTCACTAGTTGCATGGATATAATTTGAATATCTCAAATAGATTTATCACAACCCACTTTTTGTAAACTCGTTCTAGATTTTATCAACAATCAATATTCGTCGTTAGTTTGGTTAATTTTTGGCTTACTCAAATTCATATCGCTCAAGTTATTAAAACAGTATGTATTCATTTTTTATTTGATCGTTTTATAATTCCCCAATAAATATCTGAACAAATATTATTTCAGTTTAATAAAAAAAGCAGAATATTAATTAATGTATTTTTTATTTAATAATTTTTCCCCTGAAGTTATATAACATTAAAAATAGAAAAATAAAATTTACTTATGGAATTTTTCTGACAATTGAGTAGGTAGTTTTTAGGGTTCCGTAGCCAAATGGTAAAAACGGATTCCTTATTGATTCGTCATGTCTGTCTGTCTGTCCGTCCACCCGGAAGTCACAAAGCCACTTTTCTCCGAAACCATAAGAGTTATACTATTGAAAGTTGGTAAGTAGATGTATTCTGTAAGTACCTAGTGTGACTAATTCCTTTCTACACAATATAATAATTGTTAACTTGAAAGTCCACCAAACTTTCAAGTTTCTCTCTCTCTCTGAAGATTATTTAATCTCTTGCAAAAATTAGCCAACGACCGTAGTCGCTGGCTCTGACAATGATCTTTCTCAAGGATTAATGTCTTAATTGGTTCTCTCTAGAGACTATTTAATCTCTTTACAAAATAGCCAATGACCGTAGTCATTGGCAATGGCAATGATCTTTCCCAAGGATCCCTACGTTGTGTTTATTTTTCGTCATATAGTACCCAGAGCCTTTTTAAGTACTTTGGTATCTCAATCTTTGCTTATTCGTTGCCGGTCTCTTCAACACCCCTGAATAAGCAATTTTGGTTAGACAAGCATATAGTTTATGGGGGTGAAGAGGAAGGGAGCTCCGGCCAACGCTCCCTTCTATGGTCGACATCCTATCTTCTACTATGCGGATTGTGAGGCGACCCCCACCGGCAACAATTGGTCCCTTCAGTATCGTTGCAGTCCGAAAACTGTTTGAGGAACGTTGCAGTTTGAAGACTGTTTGAGGGATCGGCACAACCACTTCTGTGGCTGAAACCGATCGGGTGGGTCTTGCCCGAGAACTCCAAAGCAATTGGCAGCTCCCTTGGTTGGGTCATAGCCTGGACTGCCTGCGCTACGATCCTTCGGCAAGGTCTTACGTCATGCAGTATCGTTTATAGTCAGCTCCCCGACTCTAATGAGTGTATTTTATGTCAGCTGCCCGACAAGTTTATTTTAAGTCGGCTTCCCGACGCCCATGTTGAAGACCGCCTTCCGGCTCTTCAATAGCTCGAGTCGTAACTCCAGTGTTTAGTGTGTGTTTTCAGTAAATCAATACCGAAAGGCTGTTCGCCGAAGCTACTACTGCCTGAGGTTACATTTCTTAGTCAGTAGTCTCCATACTGACTATTCCTAGTTTACATGTTTTTTTTCTGCATGCTACTATTCATATTTTCTTTATTTTGTTTCCTGCTACTTGATTATGTCAAATTATCAAGATTCAAGACATTTATTTGACACAAAACACTACAACACAAATAAAATAAAATAACATATAATATAAAACACAGGACAAGAACAAATACAGGAGACGACAAAACAATGTATAATTGTGCTGTAGTGCGATGTCAAAAAGGACACAGCTCAGCATGTGTTGAAGCCGAGGCCCCAACGCTGGTTTTCAGCCGTACCCTTGGTGCGCGTGTGTACATAGCCGACGGAAAAGAGTAATTTACTACCTAATGTGTTATCTATGTGTATGTGTGGTGTGTGTGTGTGTGTGTTTGTGTACTTTGTTTGTGTGTATGTGTGTTTGTAAATATGTGTGTTTGTTGGTGACAGTGTGACAAGGATGACTGAAGGTAAATAAATGTGTGTATGTGTGTGTGTGCTTGTAGATATGTGTGTATGTTGGTACATAAAAACCGGACGTCCAAAGTACCTGTACGTTCTCGTACAGGTACTTTGGACGTCCGGTTTTTATCACACCAAACAAAAGAGTAGCCAAATGATGCTCTCTACGCAAAGGCATCTTGAGTATACCGGCAGCGTTGAAATAGGGTGTCACATGCGTGCGTGGGGGAATTTTAAAACAAAAACGGGCACACGCGTTTTGCACGCGCTGCACCACGCGATCAGTGCGAGTCAACAGCCGTGGCCCATACAATATATCCGCGTAGCTCAATTTTGATAAAATAAGTGCGTCGCATAGTCGAATACGAAGGTCTACACTGAGGAAACTATATAAAATTTTAAGCCTGTTAAAGCAGGTTTTCGCTATCTCGAGAACGTAACCTTCGAAGCGAAGACCCTCGTCCATTAACACTCCTAGGTTTCTTGCTTCTGAAATGCGTTCCACCTGCTCACCCATTACAGACACAGCTGGGCTTTGTGCTAGTATTGAGTCCAGCTGATTTGGAGCTCCGAATACAATGAATTTAGTTTTTTTTTGGATTCAATACTAGTGTGTTGGATTCTGACCAAGCTGCAATGTTTTCTAGATCCGTATTTATATTTTTCACAGCTGTGCTTGTATCCTTGGGGTCGAATGAAAGATAGAGTTGAGTATCGTCGGCGTATACGTGATATTGGCAGTGCTTAATAACAGAGCATATATCTGCTGTATAAAGGATGAAAAGCAAAGGACCCAAAATCGAACCCTGCGGGACACCTCTGGAAACCTCAGATTTATCTGAAAATAGGTGTTTTCCGTCACTACTAACCAGCTTCACCTTCTGCGATCTGCCAACGAGATAGCTAGAAAACCAAGCGACAGCAGAGGCACTGAAACCGTAATAAGTCATTTTGGCGAGTAGCAGTTGGACATTATCATCTTTCTTTGAATATTAGAGCTTTAAAAAGCTTACGTATATTATTATTGACTAGACTAAACCTAAACTATTACTTGCAAAACTCACAAAGAACTACATTCAAAACCATAACTCACACATACAAAGATTTCATTAAACACATAGCGCGGCCACTTTCGCGACAGGGTTTGACGCAAGCCGTGAGCACTGTCTGTCGGTCTGGCTCCGTCATCCACGCACAAGCAAAGGGTGGGGGAGAGGGATCGATGGACAAATGCGTGCAGTGGAGGGCTGCGAGGGAGTCCTGGCTTGAGCAAAATACACTACTAAACCGCAACACTTACAATCTCGTACCCTCTTTTTCCACAGCTGTTTTATTCATAAATTATAAAAACCCAAACACTAAAAATCCTAGTCATATACAAATGATTGCGACTCTTAACTCTTAAATACAAGTCAACCACATACGTCCCACCCTTTCTAAATTCAATTATGGATAGTAATACTGAGTATTTAAGTGATATCGATAGCTTCTCAGTGTCAAAGTCTTTTGCCTGTGACCCAAACGAGACTACATCGTTGTCCTCCGACTACAGCGCCTCTTTAAAAATTATATCGCAAAACATACGCAGCGTAGGTGCTAATATGAATGGTTTCTATATCCTAATGGAGCAATTTCAATGCGACATTGACATTATTATACTTACTGAGTGCTGGCTGCCTTTTAACCCTATATTACCAAACTTAGACGGCTACACTCACTCAACGTCCCTGAACCCTTCAAACCAAAATGATGGCGTAGCGGTATATTACAGTAATAATTTACCCAATGTCTATGTAGAAAACGTAAACATAATTGAAGCAAGGATTAAAAATCCTTCAAAATTTATCACATCCCTAAGTAACATTTTATCAAATCTGAACGACTCCAAAACAATTGTGATTGTGGGTGATATTAATATAAACATAGTCTCGTCGAACACCGATCCTAGTTCTGATGATTATCTAAATACCTTGGCACATTACGGTCTGTTACTCGCCCATACGTTGCTCACCCATCAGCGAGCCTGCCTTGATCATGTAATTTTAAAGTCACAAGTTACTGCACTCACTCTAGTTATTTCATCCTCAGTTACAGATCACGATTCGGTGTTACTTTACCTCCCAAATAAAAACCCGCCAACTCCCACGAAGTTCTACAAAAAGGTTGATTTTGAAGGCTTGTCACACACTCTCAAAAAACTAGATTTATCATCTATTTATGACGTCACTGATGTAGACATCGCCACAAACATGTTTATCAAGCTCCTACAATCATAAATCTCTTTAGATACTACAATGCATGTTATTCCTCGTCGTCGTAGAACATTAAAACCATGGATAACATTAAGATTATTGAGGTGTATACAAAACAGGGATAACATGCACAAAAAACTGAAAAAAGATCCTAACAACGACACACTAAAAACGACTTACAAGCGCTACCGCAACTTCTGTAACCATATCCTAAAAAAATCAAAAATAAATTACGAGAAAGAACTGATAGCTAAAGCTGGTTTAAATAATAAACTCTTTGGAACGCTATAAATGATGCGTCTGGTCTCAAGAAAAAAAGGACCATCACGCGAGATCTTCTCCGTGTTTGTGGGACTCCTGAAGAATCACTAAATTTCGTCAACAACTACTTTGTTAATATAGGTAAAAACCTGGCTGAATGTATATCGGATGCCAACCCTGTCGTGCCTCCAGATAGAGGTCAAATCAATCACTCGCTTCAATCCTCTTCCTTTGGACTTTTGACCACTGATAAAGACGAAGTTTCGCGCCTAATAAAATCCTTCAAGACTGACTGTGCAACCGGATGGGATGATATACCCACCAATTTCTTAAAAAAGTGTGAAAATATTATAATACCTGTCTTAACATATCTCTGTAACCTCAGCTTGTCTTCGCACAAATTCCCAATGGCGTTCAAAAAAGCTTTGGTTCACCCAATCTATAAGGCTGGGGACCGAAACTTGGTACACAATTACCGACCCATTTCCGTTTTGCCGTCTATGTCAAAAATTCTAGAGCGCATCATAAATCAAAGACAAAGAAATCCTATCGCCAAATCAATACGGTTTCAGAGCAGGAAAATCTACTAGTGATGCTGTTCTAAATCTGACAAACCACATCGCCAGAAATCTTGACAAAGGGCGAAAATGCTTGGCGATTTTCCTCGATTTGGCAAAGGCATTTGATACCATCTCGGTCCCCATCCTCCTCCTCAAGCTAGAGGCACTTGGTATACGTGAACCCCAACTCTCGCTCTTTAGAAGTTATTTCTCCGGAAGAACGCAATGCATTACGATTGATGGGAAGCGCAGTGCAGATCTCCCGATAAACTATGGAGTCCCACAGGGCAGCATACTTGGTCCAAGTGTATTCCTCGCTTATATAAACGGCCTTTGCAACCTCAAGCTGCGCCACTGTGAGATCTTCTCATTTGCAGATGATACGGCCCTCGTGTTCAGTGGGGACACTTGGGAGGAGGCTTTTCACAATGCACAAGTTGGCTTTAACATTGTATCATCATGGCTACGAACAAATCTTCTCTCCCTTAATACTGAAAAGACGAAATACATCGTCTTTAGTATCCGCTCTATGACACCTGACACCCCCTCCCTCTACTCTCTCACAGTTCACACGCATCAGGATAACATCTGTTCATGTAACTGTCCAAAACTAGAAAGAATCGAACATACAAAATACCTTGGCGTTATAATCGATAGTAAGCTCATATTCACACCCCACATAAATCTGATCTCCACCAGGATCCGCAAATTGATATTTGTGTTCAAAAATCTCCGCCACGTTGCTGACCCAAAAATTTTAAAAAGAGTATACTATGCCCTATGTCAATCTCTGATCAATTATTGTATAACATCCTGGTGAGGTGCATCCGCATCACACCTCATAAAAATAGAAAGAGCCCAACGGGCACTGCTCAAAGTTGCCACTTTCAAGCCCCGCCTTTTTCCTACGTATGACCTATATCAGTACTGTGATGTTTTAACTGTTCGACAACTATTTATATTGAGTTCTATCCTAAAACAACATCAGTCATCCTCATACGACCAGTGCTCGAGTGTAATTAGAAGAAACCGAATAGTATTACAAACCTCTTCTTTTCGAACTGCTTTTATTAATCGTTTCTTCTGCTTCCTAGGTCCTTACCTATATAGTTCCCTACACAAAACTCTCAACATATTCCACCAAAATTCACGAATCTGTAAAAAAGTTGTAAACCAGCACCTATTTACTCTAACATATACTCAAACTGAAAAATATATATATATGTCAGGGTGTCTTCAGGCATCATTAAAACGATGACGTACTTTACAATTATTTATTTAAGTTTAAATGCAGTAGTAATTATAGCTACGACAAAATTACTAAATTGCGTTTCACTAAAAAATAACTATAGGAAAACTGCGATCCGTACACCAAGCGCGCTCACAAAGAACTGGATCCGCTGCATTTTTTTTTTTTTTGAATGACTACGCTGTTGGCCGCTGATGGCCTTGACAGCTTCACCGAGCAAGTGGTGAGCGCAGATGGCTCTCAACCTAAAATTTTAAGTAACAGGCCTAAGGGTGCCCCCTGTGGGGCTCGAACCTCGGCTTAGGGCGTTACTGCGAGGGAACCGTCGGACATACGTTTGTGGAGAGAAGCGGCCGGGTACGTACCGGTACCGCGAATCGGGGCGGAGGTGAGGAGGTATACGCGACGAAGGTCCTCGCCGGCGAGGACGGTATCTCGGTCTGTTTGGTGTACGGGACTCTGCGCGTTGTTGGTCGGCCTGAATTGCGAGGGTGATGGGATCGTCCGGGTCGTTGAGGACGTTCCTTGGACGGCGTTTGCCGGGGTTGTTGAGGACGGGGTCGTAAGTGGCCGCAGCCACCACCAGGGGATTGGGGTGGTGCGGGGCAGAATCAAAGAAATGGGTGGAAGATTGCTTAAGGTACTGCGAGATGGTCGGCAGTCCTAAGTCTATATGCAAGTTCTCGTTGCGCACAAACCACGGGGAACCCGTAGCATTGCGCATGAACTTGTTCTGGATTATTTGGAGGAGATGGATATGACTAGGTGCCGCGTGTGCGAAGACAACGCCGGCATACGTCATGATAGGGCGTATACAAGCTGTGTAAATCCTCACCTTATTTCTAAGGGACAATTTACTGTGCTTGTTGAGGAGACAGTGAAGGCGGCCGAGCGCGAACGCAGCTCTGCTCCGCACTGTTTTGATGTGAGGGTAGAACGTGATTGCCTTGTCAAGGGTGACGCCCAGATAGCGGACTTTCCTTTCCCAAGGGATGGGTTGACCAAACATGGTGATGTGAATGGTTGGCATGGGTTGATGCCTGCCAAAGAGCACCGCGGCGCTCTTAGCAGGGTTTACCTCAATACGCCATTTCCTGAACCACTCACCGATAGTATCGGCTGCGCGCTGCAGGATTCGGACGATTGGGCGGAGGCTGCGAGACGAACAGTACACTGCTGTGTCGTCCGCGAATAGAGCCGTTTGAGGTGAGTACTCAAACTTAGGAAAGTCGCTAGTGAATAGGGTATATAAGAGAGGAGAGAGGACGGAGCCCTGCGGGACTCCGGCTGTGATGGGGTGGGAGGACGAGAGGTACCCCTCGATGCGGTAACGAAAGCTTCGACAAGAAAGAAAGTCTCGTATGATGAGCACGAGACGGTCTGGCACTTCTGCTGAGTAAAGCTTGTATAACAAGCCGTTGTGCCAGACCCTGTCGAAGGCCTTCGCTACATCGAAGAACAGTGTTCCCGTTTTGTGACGCCTATTGGCGCGTTCGAGCAAGTGCTCGACGAGGCGATGCACTTGCTGAACGCATGAGTGTTTGGCTCGAAAACCAAACTGCTCATTTGGGATGAGACTCCTGGACTCTGCAAAGTCTCTGAGTCGGGTGTAGATGATTCGCTCATATATCTTCCCCATTGTATTGAGGAGGCTTATAGGGCGATAGCTGGTAGGCTCAGACTTAGGTTTCCCGGGCTTGGGAATACCTATGACTATGGCTTCTTTCCAGGTTTGCGGAAAGATGCAATTACTCATGGCCGCGTTGAAAATAGCGGTGAGTAAGAGAACGAACCGGGCGGGGAAGTGTTTAATCACTTTGTTCGTGATGCCGTCTGAGCCTGGGGCTTTACGGGGGCGGAGATTTTTGACAATACCCGCGACCTCATCAGGGGTCACGGGGGCCAGAGGAGGATCGGACGGTGGTAGCAAGGTTCGGCGCTCGACCTCCTCGTTCACGTGGGCAAGGTGGACCGGGTCAACCGGGAAGGAGCTAGGGGAACATTGCGCCTCTAGACTGTCTGCCAGGCATTCAGATTTCTCCTCGTCTTCAAAGGCGGGAGGAAGGTTCGGACGGTTGAGAGGGAGCGTCGTGGAGACAGTGTCGGACTTAAGCTTCCTGGCCAGTTGCCAGAAAGCAAGATGGGTCGGTTCGAGGCTACCTACAAACTCACCCCACTGCGTGTCCCGAAGCTCTTTCATGCGAGACTTTACATCCCGTTGCAAAGCCCGCATGTGAGCTCGGTTCGCTTCAGTGGGGTAGGAGTCGTAGGCGCGGATGGCCGCGTTCTTCTCCGTCAACAAGGCGCGCACATCCGAGGGCAGGTGCCAACGTCGATCGTTCGTCGCTGGCACCTGTCTCGAACAGTCGCTAACGACATTCTGTACGTGCTTTGTGAGGGAGTCGATGGCGTTTATAGTATCCTGAGGGGAGACTATAACGTCTGGGATGGAGTCCAATAAAGGAGAGGACACAGACTCGAGTTGGTCTCTGAGCCTGTCCCAGTCCACTATTGTCCTGGTGGGAGGGGGTTGACTAGGGTCAGAAGGACCCAGCCTCGGGGCAAATTCGACCACAACTGGTCGGTGATCAGAGTCGAGCTCGTGATGTACCTCTATAGAACACAGGCGCAAGCCTGTGTTCTTCAGAAGCACAATGTCGAGGACGTCGGGACGTTGGTCTAGGACTCTGGGATAGTGAGTGGGTCGCATTGGGGCGATGATGTCGAAGGCTAGGGAGGTGGAAAGTCTCTCTAGCTCTTTGCCTCGTTGATTCGTAGCTACACTACACCAAGCTGGGTTCTTGGCATTTAGGTCTCCCGCCACAATGACGGATCCACCTAAATCCAAGAGAGCTTGAATGTCTCTACGAGTCAAGAATCTGGGGTTGTCGCCCGTAACGACGGGAGAGAGGTATGCCGACACGAGGGTGATGGGCTGATGGCCCGTCATGCCTAGCCGACAGACCGAGGCTTCAATGTATTCCAACTCTGGGGGGTCTAAAGGTATGCAGTACAGTGACCTTTTGAAGTAAATGAGTGTACCTCCCTTGGCAGAGGGCCGATCATTACGAACTACGTTGTAGTTCGCAATTTTGGGGTCTCTCTGACTGGGTTTTAGGAAGGTCTCTTGGATGAGAAGGACATCCAGCTGGTGGGTGCTGATGAAATGCGCGATTTCCTGTCGTTGTTTCGACATTCCATCGGCATTGAAGTAGCCTAGCCTTAGGGATCTGGGTTTGATTCTGCTCTTACCAGGGCTTAAATCCATTACGGATTTACATTAAAAAGAGCGAGGGACTGGTCGAGCTTAGCGACCGCAAAGCAGGCCTCGAGCCTTGCCTGGGGGTTTGATTCCCCTTGGCGAATAAGGTTCGCGACCCTGCTGACCTCTCTCAGGTCAATGTGTTGGGCGAAGCGCGACACTAGCTCGAAATCGGCTAGAGCGGCGCTTTGGGACGGCGTTGAGGGAGCGGCTGGCCGAGAGGGCTCAGGCGCTTTAGGAGGCGTGGGCCTCGGGGCGGCGGGGGCCGGGGGAGGGCCAGGTTTGGGGCCTTGGGGGCTCCCTTGAAGGGGAGCGGCTCGCTTCGTCCAAGGCGCGGGCCATTGGGGAGCGAGGCGGACGGGGGATGCCTGAGGGGCGGGAGAGGAGCGAGGCTAAGCAGGACTCGCCTGAGGGGCAGGAGAGGGGCGAGGACGAGCAACGCTCGCCTTGGGAGCCGCTCTTGAGCGCGGGGCCTCTCTGCGGCTGTGGCCGGCTTTGGGGGCCCTTGGGCACCCGCGGTAATTCGCGGGGTGTCCTGTTTCCCCGCACAGCACACAGCTCGGAGGCTCCGTGCACAGTGTACGGTCCTTTGGACGCTGGCACTCAGCTGTCGAGTGGTCACCTAGACACTTAACGCATCTAGGTTTCGCGTGACAGTTACGGGCGGCGTGCCCGTATAGCTGACAGCGGTGACACTGTCCGGGGGGCCCTTTGCGGAGAGGGGGTTCTACTGTTATGCCAGATAGATGGCATACAGTTTTTATCTTAAAGATCTCCTTACCCTCCTTGGTATTGTCGAGGATGACCAATACCATGTCATAAGGGCGTAGCCCCCGCGCCTGATGCATGCGGTGGGCTTCATGGACTGGAAGTCCTTGGGACTTAAGGTCCTCAAGGACGTCGGAGCATGAAAGCTCCTTGGGGATTCCGCGTATGACTACGCGGAGTGGACGTTCCTCCTTAAGGGAGTACGTATGGAAGGAGACCCCCACGGACCTCATTAAAGAGGTCAATTGACGGAAATCCGTCGAAGTGGGGGTCTTGACGGCTATGCCCGTCGAGGTGGACGTGGCGGAAAGGAAGTTAATCTTCCTTGCCGCGCATAGACGGGAAACTTCGTTCCACTTAGCTTTATCCTGTAAGTATACAGGAGGCGGCTTCGCGGTACGAAGGGAGGTCTCGGGGTTCGAGAGAGGGGGCGGGGGCGGGGGGGGCGTCGGGCGCGCCGCGGGGGACGCGGGCGACGCGAGAGGGTCAGGGGAAGCGGTGGCGGCGGCGCGCTCTTCCGCGATCCTGAATGCCTTTGCAGGCTTGGGGGCAGAGGCCTTGCGGCCTCGAGCTCGCTTGCCCTTCCTTGAGACGACCTCGTAGTCGTCCGAGGAAGAGTGGGCGGACTCGTAGCTATTTTGCGCTACGTCCATATCGCTCTCAGCCCTCGAGCCGTGCGAGTCGCAAGACTCGGTCGGCGATCGAGAGCGAGAGCGAGAGCGAGTGTGCGAGCGAGTGCGCGAACGAGAGCGCGAGCGCTCAGAGGAGGGCGCGCGAGGCGCGGAAGGGGCTCCGCGGGTCGCCTGTTCCGCCAGGAAGGCGGCAATGACGGGCGGAGGGACTGAGGCGGTTGACGCCGCCGGGGTGGGGGGGGGAACTGCCTCGGGCTCCGGAAGGAACCCTCTGAGGCTCGGGCGCCGCTCCAGGAGCTGAGTCAGTGCTCCGCACCGCTCGAACTCCGAGAACAGGACCCTAATGATCCCTATTAAGTCTGGCTCGGCCATGGCGGCCGACCCAACAATTCCTAGTCTGACGATGTCTCTATGTTGGTTCAAACGCGTCGCGTTCCACTCAGAAGAACCAACAAGAAACTGAGTGGCAGTCGCGCCTAATCTAACGGGAGAACCGACCCCGGGTTGGACGGGCCCGGGGTTAAAACGGTGTATCCCTCCCTACCTGGTGTAAGTAGGGAGGATGTGTGCCTAAGGTGAGCCCTAAGCTTGTAAATCCACTGCCAATCTTAATGTGCAGTGGGCCCTACTACTCGTGCAATGGGTGCAGTTGCACCCGTGAGTAGAAAAAACGGGGAGGGGAAGTCTAGGGTCCGACTAGGGAAGCCCCCAAGGCCGGATGATCCTAAACTCTTCCGATCTTACTGCGTCGTCCTGAAGGGACTCCGCGAGTGCGTCGGGGCTGCACTCCGTTCAGCTTAGTTAGCACCGCTAGGTATCCACTGAACGACCCTAACTAGAGAGTTAAGGTTTTCGCAACGCGATCCTTGAAATAAAAATTTGCTCACGCGCCTTGAAAAAGGCACAAAAGCAACAGAATAACGGTTAAAAACCGTTAGAAGCGCGCGCGGCAGGGCGCGGCGGTCGGGCGGCGGCGCAGGTAGCTGCGGCCGAGCGGGCGAGCACTCTGAAACAGAATAAATCCGTTAGAGCGATCGTAGCTGAGCGCGAGACACGTCCGTGCGGTGTGAATGCGCGAATGCGACTTCGTCAGTCTTGGATCCGCTGCACTGATTGCGATCACTTTTATAGTACGGAGTGGGGTGACTCGCCTCGATCACGCCACCCGTCCCCACCACGCGCTCGGTTCACGTTCCGCAAACGCAAATAAAATGTGGTTTTCCTATGTCTACGGCTAGGCACGACGATGCCGCCGACACGGCCATGCTGACGGGCGCACGTCCTCGTGCGCAACCATAAACGCCATCAGTTATCTAAAAACAATAACGTCAAGTAGGAACAAAACATTAGAAACAATATTTTTAATAGCTCGACTATTCTGACAGATTTAGGTCAATCCCTTCAGTAATGTCGTTGGAACGGTGACCCCTTCAACGACACTACAGGTCCGGACTGAGTAGATCCCTTCAGCAATGTAAATGGACCGGTTATCCCTTCAATGACATTACAGGACCGGACCAAGTAGATCCCTTCAGCAGTACCATTGGACCAGATAATCCCTTCAATTACACTGCTGGACCAGATCACACATTTTTTTCAGATAAATCATTATTATCACACAAACAATAATCACTGGACCAGCGACCCTTCAGTGAATCGACTCGAAACACTGGACCGGAAGCTCTACAGTCAGATACTTACAATCTACACCTAGGTACTTAATTACAACTTGAGACTCCGATACTATCAGCAGTCATGGTTTCAGATCCAGTAGAAAGAGTCTCGTCAGATTCTATGCTTACTGTGTCTGAATCTGGCAAATTATGCACGATAGCCGTAGTTTCAAATCTAATATTATTTGAAGAACTATCAGTTTCGTCCGCCGACACGGAATCATCACTGTCTGTATAATTTTCAACAATATCAGAGAACCCCTTTTGACCTGTTGGTACCTTCCTCAAGTTTTCATGCGCGTATTTGAAGACTCTGTTAGACCCATTGATGTGTTTCAATTCGTATCGGTCATTATCGAGGACTGATACAATTTTAAAGGGACCTTTGAACTTTTTATCCAATTTAGTTTAGTGACGTTCTTCGCACTTTACAAAAACAAAGTCTCCGACAGAGAAGGGTTTGACAGCTGCTTTACCTCTATTGAATCTAGTCACATCCTTTTCTGCTGATGCTCTGATGTTGTCAGACGCATTAGACCGAGCTTCTTCAAGATCTATTCGGTTGGGAGCAAGATTTGGAGAAATTTTTGATAGTCCTAAAGAATTGCCTTGTACACCGAACATTATTTCTAAGGGAGAATATCCTGTAACCCGACAGCGACTACTGTTAAGTGCCAACTGAATTTCGCCTAACTGATCTCGCCAAATACTGTCAGAGTTACATTCAATTATAGTGAGCATACTTTTTAAGGTACGCATGACACGTTCAACCTGGCCGTTAGCCCTACTAGAGCCTGTTGCAATCAAGTGCAATTCAATGTTGTGGTCTTTTCAGAAGTTTTTAAACTCTGCGGAGTCGTAGCAATGACCCCTATCAGCAATTATACGCTTAGGAGCACCAAATAAGTCAGCATTTGAAGAATTCAAAGAAGGTGTGTATTGTAACAAGACCATTTCGTGAAGGCGTCGATGAGAATCGAGCAATATTCACGTTTTTCACTCTTTCCACTTAATTTACCCGAAATGTCAACATGCACCGTATGCCACGGAACAGCGATCTTTTGAATGGAATGAAGCTGCACCTGTTGTGCGCCTGATGGCCCTTTCAATGTTTTACAGATAAGGCAGGAGTCTGTGAATTTTTTGACGTATTTATGCATATTCGGAAACCAATAAAGTTCGTATAATTTATCAAGGGTTTTTTCGAATCCTAAATGTTTCAGTTCACAATGAACATGATTAATTAGGCTCCAAACTAAAGACCTAGGGATTAAAGGCAACCAGGAAGTAGCCTTTCTGCGCTCAATTTTCCTAAATAATACCCCACCTCTAATATCGTAGGTATGAGCTAAACTGTCGGGAAGTAAATTAGATTGCAATTTAGAAATAATGTCCAAAATCTCGGCGTCTCTCTGTTGTTCAACGTGGATCCAGTTTTTTTCTAATTCAACGAAATTCACGACTCTTGGTTGGACTTTAGATTTTATTTCTTCAGAGACAGGGTTACGAGAAAGAAAATCTGCGTGGGCCATTCGTTTTCCTTATTTATAGACAATTTCGAAATCAAACGCTTGGAGCATTGCCACCAGCGATGTACTCTCGGTGTGAGGTCTTTCTTTGAATGTGAAGCTCTTAAGGAATTACAATCTGTAAAAACAGTAAATTTACAGCCATAAATAAAGTGGCGAAAATGCTCAATGGCTCGCACTACGGCGAGGGTCTCTAGCTCGTAGGAATGGTAGCGGCTTTCGGGGTCTGAAGTTTTCCGACTATAGTAGGCTACTACATGAGATTTGCTATCTTCCCGTTGAATCAGTACTGCGCCATAACCCTCTGAGCTAGCGTCAGTATGAATTTCAATTGGTAAAGATGGGTTGAAAATTTTAAGTACAGGTTCTTTAGTCAAAATCGAAACAATTTGTTTGTGAATTTCATTGTGTTGCTCAGTCCATTTGATTTTACCGTGACCTTTGGTAAGGGGATATAGTGGTTTAATAAAGCGAGAAAAATTGGGGATAAATTGTCGAAAGTATGAAGCTAACCCAATCAACTGTCTAACTTGGGTTACTGTTGAAGGGAGAGGAACATTGACCAATGCCTCAATCTTTTTAGGATTAGGCCTTATTTCTCCCGCCGTGACCTCATAGCCTAGATATTCGGTTTTCTTTTTCATAATTTAAGTAATTTATCTAAACGGTTCAAGCCTTCGGTTTAAGCCCTGGCAAAGTGCATTAAGGACAACATACAGGAGATCAGAGATGACAGGCGAGAGGTTCGGTTTTTCTGGTTGAGAGCTCACATTGGCACTGCCGGGAATGAACGGGCAGATGAGCTTGCAAAGGCGGGTGCACTAAAATTGGTAAGCGCTCCAGATTACGACAAAGCCCCCTGTCATACGTCAAGAAAAAGATCCGAGAAGAATCAGTCCGCAAATGGCAGGACAGATATGAAACATCGAGCACAGGGTCGGTCACAAAAACGTTCTTTCCGTATATCAATGAGGCATACCGTATAGTGAGGTCTACGAAACTGACACCCATACAAGTGCAGGTTTTGACAGGTCATGGAGGGATCGCAGAGTACTTACATCGGTTCAAATTAAAGGACAGTCCCGGATGCGAGTGTGACCCCGGCGTTAGTGAGTCTGTGTGGCACATATTACTAGATTGCCCACGATTCGCAGCTGCCAGAATAGACGTTGAGATCATCATGGATACTACACTAAATAAATCAGGGTTGCACGACATCGTAGCTGATGCTGTAAAAAGACACCATTTCCTCGCGTACGCAGAGACAATATTCCGTGTTGCCACCAAACGCAACAGCACTATAACTCAAATAGCACCGAGACACCCCCCTATTCAAGCGCCACTCTCAAGTGTTCAAGTCACACAAACCAATTTTAACCCTACAGGGAAATGACAGTCAGCCGAGGCGACAACGCAAGCCAGCTGCTTACGTACGGAGAGCACGGTGTACCCGGGCTAAAAATTCGTGGAGTGGCTTTTTTCATGGACAATAACACTGAAAGGCTGGGTATAAGCTTTTGCTGCGTCACAGCTCGAGGAAATGTCACGCTATCACCAGGCCTCGCTGCTCTATTAAACGGCAGTAATTTCAAAACGAGCATGAAACGAAAGGCATTTAATGCGCTGCCCGAAATAAAAGTAGCGAACCATTCATGCCGACTTGTGCGATCACGCAATAAGACGGTAGCGCTATTTGAAGGAAGCGCAGAAGAACCACACAACGCAGCAAAAGCATAAAGGGGGAAGTCAAAGTCAAACCAAAGGCAAAAGCAAGGTCAGTGCAATTCTTGATGCATTAAATGCCGCTGCAGCCAGAATACCAGGCATCCTGAAGAAGAAAACTAACAAAGTAATCGCTGCAGAAGAACAGCAAGCAGCTGTTAAGAGGTTCACGAAAGGTATTCCTAAAAGGCAGCCACCAAACGCCCGATCCAACCGAACAAAAGCTGACATGGGGCAAGTAGAACCGCCCTCTCTAAGGCAGGCAGTGACTCCTCTTGACCACATGGTAAACGCATTTCTTGAGTTCCTAGCAATAACAAAAGCGACCAGAGAAGTCAATGTTAAGACTTGCGAGAATATCTTGAAATCTTTCATGATAGAAAATGAAGGTCTGCTAAAGGTGAGACTCGAGGAAGCGGATGCAACTGTTTACGACAATGACACCTCCCAAGTTCTAAAAGGTATAAAAATGAGTCCACACATGGCCGCATACAACAAAACAAGTGGCTTTGTTACTCTCAATGAGAAAGTAACTCGCCGCACGGGTACAATAACGTTCGAAACCCCTTCAGATGATCCTATAGTTGTCACAGCCCGATGCACGAAAGTCATGCTAGATGACAGGATCCTCCAAATGGCTGAAGCGGTTTCGAGGAATGTTTCGGGCGGCGAAAGCTTGGATTCCTGGGAGGTGCCAAAAATATCGTGGATAAATGGAGTTCCTGGATGTGGAAAAACAACTTGGATCGTAAACCGCTTTGATGCCGAATTAGACCTGGTAGTTACAAATACAACCGAAGCAGCGAAAGACCTGAGGGAGAAACTTGCGAGTCGTATAGGAGCTGACGTGAAAACCAAGGTGCGCACCCTTGCATCAGTTCTTGTAAATGGCCTCAAAGAGCCGAACAGGAAGAGATGCAAGAGACTCATGGTAGATGAAGCACTCATGAGCCACTTTGGAGCTGTCATAATGGCGGCAGTTATCACGAAAGCAAGCGAGTTGTTTCTCATTGGTGATATAAACCAGCTACCATATATTGACCGCAACAATCTCTTTCCTCTGAAATACACCCGTCCTGACTTAATGAGTAACATCACGCAAGAGCTCCTGTGCACTCATAGAAACCCACTTGACGTAGCATTTGCGCTTAGAGAAGTCTACAGCGGCATCTACTCGTCAAAACTTAGTGCACACTCCCTGAGACATGAAAGGTTTACGGGCGCGCAGATCAATGGAACCAAACCCGAGACGTTGTACCTTGTCCACACACAGGCAGAAAAGGAAGCCCTGAAATGTGAAGGATACGGGTCGGGCACTGGATCACGCGTCCTCACCATACATGAAGCACAGGGCCTAACGTACGAAAACGTGGTAATTGTTCGTACTATAACAACCAGGCAGGAGCTACACAACAGCATCCCACATGCAGTGGTTGCCGTATCGCGCCATACCTTCAGCTGTGTATATTACGCGGATGACAGTAATGATGCGATAGGCAGTTTTATCAAAGAAGCAGAGGCGGCGGGCCGAGGAAAAGTGATTGATTATAACCTTAAAATGGCAATTAAAAATCGGGATACGGTTGTTATCGATGCTTTAAGGACTGGAGACAATAGACAGAAACCACCGCTGGCTTAGGTAAATAAACAGAATAAAAATGAATTTAAGTATATTTTAGTTTCTTTATATGTATTTATTGTAAACTCAAATGGAGTATAAAATCTGTTAAAAATGTAAAATTAGTATTAAAAATATAAATTAAAATAAGTCAAGGGCACGGATATCAAGTCTGTGGATGCAAAATTAAGTGTAATTTAAAAAAAAAAAAACCTTCCTTAACTGATTCTGACATGCAACTATAGGATCATCTGAAGGGGTTTCGAACGTACATCGTCCATGAATACCAGAATTTTCTCGTCATTAAGGGGTCTTAGAGCTGTATTTATGGCTTTTTGGAACACTTGAGGGGCATTACGTAAGCCAAAGGGCATTGTGAGAAATTCAAACTGCCCTTTGGGGGTAACAAATGCAGTTTTCTCTATAGAGTCTCCATGAACCGGTAATTGATGGAAACCAGAGGCCATATCAATGGTAGAGAAGTAATGAGCACCGCTAAGTTTATTAATCTGATCGTCGATTGATGGCAGAGGATAATTATCATGCAAAGTATTATTATTCAACTCACGGTAATCGACGCATATACGATCGCTGCCGTGCTTTTTCTTCACCAGCAGGATTGGGCTGGCAAAAGTCGATGAACTTTCCCGAATTATATTAGCTTTAAGAAGTTTTCTTACTTTTTCATCCTCAACCTGTTGTTCAGCTGGAGATAACCTATAGGGTCTTCTTTGCACAATTTTTTGAGGGTCAATAGGATTAATTTTCAGTTCCCCGGTGGTGATTCGAGAGCTAGGAAAATCTTGAGAAAAATTATTGGAATATTTCTTTAGAATGTCTAGCAACTTTATCCTATCTGAACCCAATAAATCAGTTTCGATAAATTCTAAGTCTATAGGTGGTGATAATTCTCCAAAATCATTTTTAGGACTCTTCATAAATAGAATAAACTCGCTACCCAGTTCTACAGACAGCCCGGCTTCCAGTAAGTCACGCCCAAGTAATATGACTTCACTTAAACACTCATCAGGAACGACATGAAAAGTAACCTTTATACATATGCCTTGAACCAGTATATCGCATGTAATCTGTAAGTGACTGCTGATACTATCGCGGCCGATGCCTCTAAATTCGACAAACTTATAAGTTCTCTCACCCTTAAGGAATTGAGTTTTTTTTCCCTTATTAAACTACATTCAGACCCAGAATCAAAAATAAATGGAAAAGCATTACCTTCTACTTCCAACGTTCCTCGCGCTATTTTTGAGCAAACGTTTACTTCTTTTGTTGGTTGCTGGGGCTGCTCCTTCTTACCGTGACGTTTAGAGCACACGGCAGCAGTGTGGCCCAGCTCGCCACATACGTAGCAGGTCACCGATGAACGCTGCACTCCCTCATTCGACGACGATGATGATGGTGGTATTGTTGCCGCACGATTTTTATTCCGACACTGTGAACCACGGTGACCCACTTTGCCACAAAGATGGCAATTGCCACGGAAAGCTTGTCTTGGCTTCTTTGAAGCAGGTGCGGAGTCATCCTTCTCATCTTGTTCTTGCTTTCTTTTCATTGATATACCTCGTAAGACACGAAATAGTTGGGCTTTGTCGCTGACGACTGACGAATTTAGTTCTCGGCGTACAATGTCACTACACTGAGACAGCACAGAAATAGTAAACCCAGTAATAACGTTTTCCAGCATTAGCACATCAGGGATTTTCTCGATCAGTTGTCATAAGCGTAAACCAGCTTGAGCTGCATTTTCATCCTTTCCGAACTTGAACTTGATTACTTTATCGAAATGGTCTTGCATCGTCATGGGTTTAGAGAATTTAGACAAAAGTAGTTCCTTGATATTTTCCCATGTCAAATCCATGGGATTAACGTTGGTCAAGCACGAGGCAGCGCGGCCTTTTAAAGCATTAGTTAAAGCCAAAATCAATTCAACACCACTCAATTTCTTGTGTAAGACAACCATCTCGGTGAGTTTGCACCAGCCTTCAATATCTGCGTCCGCCTCATCCGGGTCAAACTTCACCAACGAAATCATAGCTGTAGATGGTGCCGGTCTTGAAATTTGCTCTGCTAACTTCAGTAAAACAGCCTCCATGCCCGCCGAAAACATCGCAAACTGGGCTTCTATCCCTCGGGCTTGAGATTGATCTTGATTAGTGGGCTGATCCAATCCCACATCTGATGTCGGGGTGTCTTCAGGCATCATTAAAACGATGACGTACTTTACAATTATTTATTTAAGTTTAAATGCAGTAGTTATTATAGCTACGACAAAATTACTAAATTGCGTTTCACTAAAAAATAACAATAGGAAAACTGCGATCCGTACACCAAGCGCGCTCACAAAGAACTGGATCCGCTGCGTGTGTGGAATTCTTCTCGGGCGCCGGGGGGGCGCTCGGAGAAGCCGCGTCGGGGCGGACCCCATGGCGGCGAAGGTCTGTCGCGGCCTATGAAGATAGGCCGGTCGTTGGGACTGCCTCTGACCCTACTAGCGTGTAGGGTGAGGGGACTATTCTGCTCCCCCCGGCAGGGAAGGCGAGAGCGCGCCTTCGGCTGTCGTAGGGAGCATTTTGGGGGACGCGGGCGGGCGGGAAGAGGCGACGCTACCATACAATGGCTACGCCGACAGTCCCCGCCCATCCGCTGTCTGTCTGGTAAGTCTGTCACTGGGCCCTCTCACACGGCCCTGTGGTTGGAACACAACGCGTAACGTGTGAGAGTGACCCATTCCTCAGTCGTGCAACTATCAGCGGCCATCGGCCCGCTACAGTTACATGACCGAGTTGGAATGTCTAGGGGGAACTAAGGGGAATCGGTTTCTCGATTTGAGGTGTACCGAGAGGTACTGGAAGAGACGGGGGAAAGAATGAAGTGATGGTGCGGGCAAAGGGCTCTTTGCCCGCTGTGAGGAACAAGCCTCCCTTTTCCCAACCGGGGAGGGAGGGACTCAAGCGTTTTACGCAACCTATGCTGCTTCCCATGACCCACCACCGCGTTCGCGGTTAGGTCGCCGCCATGGGAAGCAATACGGGACGGGTGGAAGCCTGGTGGAGCCTTGCAGTCGTCTTGCCACAGGGCTAGAGACAAACTGCCCAGCTCCACCTCGCCCACCTTGATCTTGAGTGGAGGGATCTACAAGGAAAACGATGCTACCCCGCGGCCTCGACCCTCAGGGAGGTCAAGCGGGGTGGTGTTTTGGTCTGGTCTGGAGTGAGTTTGCTTCGCGCGTTCGACCCAGGGGGGTCGGGCGAGGCAGGACGATGTCGTTCTGGTGGTGTGTCGAGTCCGGTGGGGGAGTTGCCTCGCGCCCTCAACCCTGGGGGAGGTCGGGCGAGGCAACGTGGAGTCCAGTCTGGAAGTGGGTCTTGTCCGGTGGTGACGCTACCCCGCGCCCTCAACCCTAGGGGAGGTCGAGCGAGGTAGCGTGGTGTCGGTGCTGGGGTGGGCTTCGTCGTCGGGCGGCGGAATGAGCTCTCGAGGGAGAGCTCTGCTGCGTCGATCGGGGGGCCTGGCATGAAGGGGGGCGATGCCGCGCAGGTGTTCGTGGGCGGCGTTGTCCGCACGATCGAACATGCCCCGCGCCAGCCGGACGATGAAGTGGTCTAGGGACTCAAATTTTAGGTCACGTATGATCACGTCGTTACGTACGTAGCGACCGGCATTCACAATGGTGCGAAGAGTTAAATGTTCTTGGGCTCTGAGGCGGCGGCGTTGGGACTCGCTTACGAGCGCGTACCATGCCGGTGCTGCGTACGTAAGCCGTGACCTTATGTAGGTTTTGTAGATGTTGAGTTTGGTGCGAGTCGGAAGCTTTGAGGCGAAGATTGGGCGCAGACGCGCTTTCGCCATCTTCGCCTGGACGATGGTGTTGCTCACGTGGGCGCGCATGGTGAGTCGGCGGTCTATGGTGACCCCCAAATACTTGACCTGGTCTGCCCACGGAACGGGTTGTCCTTGGAGTCTCATTTGTGGCGGTGCGCACCTCCACAGGCCAGTGACCATGGCCTGTGTTTTGGCGACGTTGACCCTCATCCTCCATTGCTCGAGCCAGCGTGGTAGGGCGTCTAAGGTTGGCTGCATCTTCGCTGCGGCGTGGGCCCGATTGATCGACGACGTAGTGTACGCCGTGTCGTCGGCGAAGAGGGCAAGCTTGACGTCACCTACCACGGGAATGTCGTTGGTAAAGCAGGAATAGCAGGCTGGCGACAAGCAGCTTCCCTGCGGGACTCCGGCACGGATGGGACGCTCGGTGGAGGTTGCGTCCTCGACGGCGACCTGGAACCTCCTGTCGCGCAGGAAGGAGGCTATCACTTCTATGATGCGGCGGGGGGCGCTCGACCGGGACAGCTTGTACAGCAGCCCCTCGTGCCATACTCGGTCGAACGCCTTCTCCATGTCCAGCATTACCACAACGGAGTGCTCCCGCTTATTATGGTATACGGCCAAGGAGTGGAGCACTCGGGTAAGCTGGAGCGTGGTGGAATGGGCTGATCTGAAGCCGAACTGTTCGGGGCGGGGAGTGATGTGGGGTTGAAGGTGCTTGAGGAGAAGTCTCTCAAACACCTTGGAGAGAGTCGCAAGCAGGGTGATTGGCCTGTGGTTCTGTGGACGTTTGGGGTCCTTACCCGGCTTAGGCAGCATAATGACGCGGCCCAGCTTCCACGTCGACGGAAAGCACCCGGTGCGCATGATGCCGGTGTACAAACGCGCGACTGCCGCCACTGCCTTAGGTGGCAGGTGGCGGAGCGCAGCGTTTGTGATGCGGTCGGGGCCGGGGGCTTTCCTTGGCTTCGTCTGTAGGAGGGCTCGCTGTACCTGGCCGGGCGAGAAAACGACCGGGTCCTCTCGCAGGTCAATCGGTTCCGCGAAGTACTCCCTCAGGTGGTTGAGGACCATCTCCTCATGGGCGTGGTCTGAGCAGGGGTTGGGCGAGAACTGCTCCGCCAGGGAGTCGGCGAACAGTTCTGCCCTGTCGTTGGCCTTGTATTTGGGGAGGCCTTGGTCGTCTAGAAGGGGCCTTACCGGGTCCGGCTCCGACGACAGCTTCTTGCAGAGGCGATGTACGGATGGGACCCCGCCTTCCTCCACCTCCAGGAGGTGCTGGTCCCATCGAGCTGCGGCGTCGTCCACGAGCTCTGCCTTGACCCTCTCCACCAAGGCGTTGAGCCTGGCTTTGAGGGTGGGGCATCGAGTATGCTGCCAGTCGCGCCTCAGGGCGCGCTTCTCAGCGAGAAGTACTTGAAGTCGCTGTGGGAGAGGGGAATACCTCTCTCCAGAGCGAGTCTGCTGAGAAGAGGATTGAAGCGCGTCCTGTATTGCCCTGGTCAGCTCCTCCGCGGCTGCGTTGACGTCCTCCGGTGAAGTGATGGGTCTCGTTGGGGTGTGGGTCGTAAGTGCGTCGGCGAACCTCTCCTCCGCTGCACTGATTGCGATCACTTTTATAGTACGGAGTTGGGTGACTCGCCTCGATCACGCCACCCGTCCCCACCACGCGCTCGGTGCACGTTCCGCAAACGCAAATAAAACGTGGTTTTCCTATGTCTAGGCACGACCGCCGATATATATGTCGGCGGCATTCGAAGACTGTTCACCGTAGTTACTACTGTCTGTTTCTCGTTCTCTAAAAGAACGGTAAAAACTTACCTACATATATTTATAGTTGGTGCCCCAACTTAATATTCCACCTTATAGGTGGTTAACGTAGTTTACAGTAGGTAAGGACTGTAAACTACATACTCTACCCAAACGTCTTCATATGAAACGCTTTCGCTTGTGACTACTAACGTCTCTTATATTTGATGTGAGATTTGCTAAGATATAAAATACCAAAGCTTATTTTCATTCGTGGATTTTATATCCATTTAAGGCTGTTCGCTAATGCTACTACTGCCTATGATTATTTATCGTCGTTATCTCGACTAGCTATAAAGGCTGTTCACCGAAGTTACTATTGTCTGTGGATGTTTTTATTTAGCGTTGGTTACCCAACCTAATCTACCCTAATCTATCCTAATCTATTCTACCAAATCGAACCTATCAAATTAACCTACCAAACCTAACTACGTTCTAAGACTGTTCGCTAATGCTACTACTGCCTGTGTCTCGCTCTCTAAAAGAACGGTAAAAGCTTACCTACATATATTTATAGTTGGTGCCCCAACTTAATATTCCATCTTATAGATGGTTAACGTAGGTTACAGTAGGTAAGGACCGTAAACTACAGACGCCAAGCACAACGTCTTCATTTTAAGACTGTTCGCCGTAGCTACTATTGTCTGTGTTTACATGATTTTTAGGTTGGTGACCCAACCGTAATGCGTTCGAAGGCTGTTCACCGAAGTGACTATTGCCTGTGATTGTTTATAGTCCTGATCTCGACTATGTACAATGATTTCGAGCTTTTGCGCCGGATCCTTAATCCATTTCGAAGGCTATGACGATACGAATCTCATATGTGAACCTTAAGGAACATTGATAATCGATATCTATCGTTTTGTGGAGTTTTTCACACTGATCCGGTCGTCTATGCTAGCTTACAACAGATTCGCACTTTTAAATTTTAATGTATCGTCCCTTTGTCGGCGTGCACGCCTTTTTATTCTTAAAAGTGTCGTAATCACATCTGCAAACCACATTCCGTACCTTTTCATGTGTCTTTCTCATTATCTGGAACAGACCAAGCCACCAGCACATTTTTTAAAATTTTCGAAATTTCGAAATTTCGAAAAACCCGATTTTCATGTGAACAAGACATGACATGTGAACTCTTATTGTATCTCATCACTGAGGCTGTTACGACACCTCCTAGGTATCTCCTCTCCGATATCATTCACACATGTCTAAGTAGAGCCAAGTCCCTACCCGACATGTTTTAGTAATATTGTATTTCATCATTGAGAATATTACGATATCCACTTGATATCTCCTCTCTGACAACATTTACTCATGTCTCGGCGGGTCCGTGTCCCCGCCTATACATATACGAACGAGTTTAAATGATCGTCCGCGCTTTCATACAAAAAAATAAAAACTTAATACAGGAACGATATACAAATTTATTTTGATGGAATTAGATAGAGCTCAGCTTAAGAACAAGTCCTATCATATTCCCAAAACAATATTGATCTTCAAACAATATTTAGATTGAAATATAAGTCCCCAAACTTAATATTTCAATCCGTCAGGGGCATGTCGTTACACTAGCATGAAGATTTTCACACGAAAATAGAAAAAAAAACAATAACTTAGAACAACTGTAACTCATTTTTTTTTTTTAAATCTAACCCACAACTAAGGTCAAATTACATAATTATGTACGTTTCCTGAATTTATGTAGAACACAAAGTTATTTTTTGCTATTTCACACTTTTCAAAAGTATATTTAACACACTTTCAAGTGTTGCTCATGCAGTTACCATAATTCATGTGTAAAGATACAAACAATTCAGTTTTTATATTCATTTTATGTACAGACGGCCTCACATCAAGTTACCCAAAACCAATAAATAAACGGAACTCGGACAGATCGCTGGTGTATGGCGTATGACAGCGTGCAAGTCCTGTTTATTCTGGTTTGGACAACTTGATGTGTGGCCGTGTGTACAATTACCTACATAGCAATAATCGAAAATTACATCAAAGTAATTTCCGATAAAAATATGTGAAATTTCTAAAAAGTATGTAATTTTTTTACAGAATTTTTTATTTAAAACTACTTGTAATGAATTTTAAATTACATAACTTTGTAATTTTCCTTAATTTATGGAATGCCACATTTATTGCTGCATTTCCACACTTATTTAATGTATACTTACTGATTTGCTGCTGTAATAACCCTAACCCATGAGTATAAATACAAATTGTTATGTTATTATACACAATTTAGGTAGAATTACATAAAAATAAAAGAAAATTACATAAAAATATGACATTTTAAATCAAATCTGTAAAATTGTAGAAAAGTATGTAGTTTCCCACAGTTTTAGTTACTTTTTCACCTTTTTTCAGTACATTCTACATGTAATTTTTTCTTGAATGTAAGATTACATCATTTTTAACAGACAGAAGCAGGCAGGGAATTCCATTCTTTTTAAGTGCGCAATATAAAAGATGATAAAAGGCGCTCAGTGCGGATCCATCTCTTGCAATATCTGGAAATCCGATACAAGAATCACCTCACGGAGCTCTTGTAAAAAAAAAATACATAGGCAAAGTACTTTGCGTTTATGAGCTAGGCTTTGTAGTTTATTTTCAACCAGCTTTTAATCACCGATGAGTCTTCTGGCTCTGCGATCCACAGAGTCAAATGCGTCTATTTGGTATTTGGCTGAATCATCCCAAATGCAATACTCCAAGAACCATGGTACTTGTGCCTTATAAAGGGACAGGAGTTGATCGGGCGTGAAGTACCGCTTAACCTTATTTAACAATGCCCATCTTTTTGGCCGCGATTTGGGCTCTGGACTTTATGGAGGTGCCGAAGTTGAAATTGATAGATAATTTCATGCCAAGAAATTCGAGCTCACTGGTTGTAGGAACAGATGCACCTTGGAAAGTAGGAGTCAGATTAAACGGACTCCGTTGAGCGTAGAGAAAAGACACGCCTGTGTTTGGTGGCGTTCAAACTAATCAGATTTTTGTCATCCCATTGGGAAACAAGACTTAAAGTTGAGTTTATTCGCTCTACTAGTGCTCTCCTCTCTGAGACAATTTCATCCACACAGCAGGAAAAGGGTCGCAGAGAGAACGGACCCCTGAGAAACTCCGGCATCAATAGCCATCAGGTCGAGGAGCGGCTATCGATAACTACTTGGATCGACCATTCACTCAGAATGTCAGCTATAGGTGATGGCAATAGGTTGATAATTAAAAGGGTCGGAAAGGCTATCCTTTTTGAGCACTGGTTACACGTTCCAGGACTTAAGTATGGTTTTTGTCTTGAGAGAGAGATGATACAGGCGTGGCAGTACAGGAGACAACGCTGGACCACAGTACCTAAGTCTTTAAACATGGCATGTGCATGGTTTATGCCATGTTTAAATAAAAAATGTGTATAGATCGCGATCATTCGCTGTCTAAGCTTGTCTTGCTCCAAAATTTCTTCTCAAGTTCGTTTTGGCTTCCCCATAGTAGCTGTAAAAGTAAATTAAACACGTTACCCACATATCTGATTATTGCGCCATAGAGCTATTATGTTCAATTCAATGTAGTAGCATTTAGTAGCAAATCAAAAACATAAGAAACAAAAGTTATATGTAAATTATACTTCTATGACTGACAGGAGAATCGGTTCTCTTTCTGGCTTATATTTTTCTTACGACAACAGATAATGAGCCAGTCTTTGCAACGTTGATAGTTTATGCTCCAAAAGAAAGTGAACAGTGATTCTCTTCTTTCTTTTGTAATGTTAATAGCACCTGTTACAAATATTCCACATAATCATGATTATTTAAGTAGGCAGGAACTTACTGTTTATGATTATTATCTTTAAAGAGATCTTCGGTGGCGTTGTTCCAATGACTGTACTATATTTTTCCTTTTCTGCAAGGAGTCTAGCTTCTTCTTCTTTCTGTTCATTTTTTAATCAAAAATTTGATTATCAGATAGTAAAACAGCAGCAGGCAACAATAAAAACCGCCAAAAAATTGCGAATGCGAGGAAAATATATCTATCTCTTTCGTGACTTTTCATTTTAAATTAGGTTACCTATACTCACTCAAACTATCTTAAGTTATCAAAAGAAAACTATATCTTACCACAAAACAAAAGAGATTTATTAAGAAACAATAACAACAATCAAATAACCGGGATGTAACTCGCACTTCTGTTTATAAATGAAAGCAAATGAATGGTGTAAAAGTCACATTCTGTTCAATTAAGTTTATTCAGAGGGTTGTAAAAGTAAGATTACAATGATGTTGTGAGTTACAAACTGGTGTGGTGAAATTGTTGGCTTATACGTCCTTTACTTAATCAAAGGAGAAACTAAGTTGTCACATACACCAATATTATTTAAAAAATGTGGTTTAGACTGAAAAACCCTGGAAGTAAAGCCATTTTATTCTAAAAATTTTGGTAGTAAAAGCCATCATTTTTGCGAATATCGACTTTTTAAATATACAGATCGATAGAGCTTGAATTTCTGAACAAAACTGCATTGTTAACTCATTTTGGCCAAAATGGCTTTTACGACCTTTCTTCCCCGAAGTATCGAAATGGTTGTCCAATATATGTCTCACTTTTTGTTTTACACATGTCACTTTTACTTATGAAAAATAAACACTTAAGGTATAGGCGGAATACTGCATATTATTTTATTACTAGTTCTATTAATAATAATAATACAAACACGCGCTACAGACTAAAAACTCTATCAAGCTATTGGTAGAATGTTGGTGGCATGAATAATTTTTATTTTTATTAATGAAGGGTTCGCTCTATGAATGAATGTGTGGTGGTCGTGGTAGATGCGCAGGTAGGGTCGAGCAGGGAAGTAGTGAAACGCCGAGTGCCGTTGGATGAATGCTCGTTTATTGGATGCGCCGGCCGTATTTATACTTTGGCCGCGGCGATTTTATGTAGCTACCCTACATATACTCCCCCCCTGGGAAAGAAAACAACTTTCGTGAAAGAAAATATATTTCCCCTTCCACGACGCCTAACCCATTATACATATTTAAAACTCAGTTAGTGCGCTTGAGGCGTTGTTCGCGGCGTTGAGTTGAGCAGGAGCTTGCAGCGGTGTACGGTGGGAGGGTGCTGATGTAATGCAGCGTCACCGGGCCGGTCGCTGGAGCTCGCAGTACGTCGATGACTTTCAGCCGATGCGGTCGTCGTGCGCTCCTTGCCTCGATGAATGTCGATTGCTAACAGCTGCGTATTTCTTGTAGAATGTGTGTTCGTTGTGAAGTATACTGCTGCCTTTGGCTGGCAAGTAGTATCTAGTGCTTGTGATTCGGTGATGCGCTTAGTGTGAATGCGCGCGTTGCGTGTCTGGCGCATGGCGCATAGCGTAGTAGGGTAGGCAGAGCTTCGGTGATGCGTTCTGCGTGAATGCGCGCGTTGCATGTATGGCGTATGGCGCATAGCGTAGCAGGGTAGGCAGAGCTTCTAGCGTGTGATGTGGCTCACCCCTGCTCGTTCACTCAGATAGGTCCATCCTTGCTAAGCTTGCGACAAGTAGTGGTGCGCTCGAGCTAGCTTGGCTTCCTTATATGTGCCCATTTGTACGGTCATTTTGTGCTACCCGCCGGACAGAGTGTTAGTGAGGATCTTCTGCCGTCCACCCGCCTCTTGATTTCCCAAGCCGGTGAGATCCGCTTGTGGAAGGCCGGTAGGAAAGCACGAGTGGAGGGCTGTTGTTTGTATAAAATGTGTGTGAGTACGCTAATGCATGTTCGAATGAGCGAGTGAGGTACTTAGCAGTGATGTAAATATGTGTGCAATTTGATTTGCGTTAAATAGTATGTAGCTATGTATGCAGGCATATTATTTAGGTATAAAATTGTATCTATGCGATTGCTAAGTCGGTGCGTACCGAACAAGTGGTTTCGAAACTCTGCCTGAGCGAGTTTGTATGCCTGTACTCGTTGTAGTCGTAGTCGTCTTGTCTTCGTTAGCTTTTTCGTTGAGTACGTAGGCTGGTTTCAGCCTGTCGATCGATATGACCGTTGTTCGTAGCGGTAGTTGGATTTTAAAATACTTTTCTTTTTCTCGAGTACTTCGTATGGTCCGTCGTACGGTGACGACAGTGGTTTTTTTACTGTGTCATTTTTTATAAAAACATGAGAACATGTTCGTAGGTCTTTATGAACGAAAGTACTGTGGTTTGTTTTATTTTCGTAGGTAGGCGAAATGTTCGCCATTGCGGTGACCAACTCTTTCACATAGTCGGCGTCGTTCGTGACTGGTTCCGTAGGTAGAATAAAATCGGACGGAATCCTGAGTTGCGTTCCGTAAGTGAGTAGGCAGGGACTCATTTTGCTATCTCTGCGTAATGTCGTCCTTAAGCCTAGTAGCACTGTATGTATGTCGCTAGACCAGTTGATCGTGTTACCCCTAGCCATTAATGCTGCTTTTAGGGTTCTATGCAGGCGTTCGACTTGGCCATTCGCTTGAGGGTGATAAGGCGTTGTCCTTATGCGTTGTATACCGAATCGTTTCAGTAGGCAGTTGAAAAGATGTGATTCGAACTGACGTCCCTGGTCAGTTGTAATGCGTAGCGGACATCCGAATCTCGTGATCCAGGTCTCGTATAGTACCTTTGCTACAGTTTCGGCGGTAATGTCGCGTACTGGAACTGCTTCTGGCCACTTGGTGAAGCGATCAATCATGGTAATGACGTACCTATTGTCACCTGATTGTGGCAGTGGTCCTACTATGTCGATGTGTATGTGTTCGAAACGTTGAGAGGGTGGAAAAACTTGGTGTGCTGACTTAGTATGTCGATTGACCTTTGACTTTTGACAGTCGATGCAACTTCAAATTCGGTTTTTTCGTTAAGCGTTCGAGTTCTATACAATTTTTTTTGATCGACGGGTAGATTTGCAAAATCTATAGTTGTCGGGTAGGAAATAGCTTCGATGCGTGACAACCAGTCGGCAACCGTATTTTTGTTGCCCTGCAGGTATATGATGTCTGAGCAGAACTGGCTGATGAAACTTAACTGTCGTTCCCTTTGTGGAGTGTCGTTCTCGCTAGGAAGTTTCGTGAGCGAGTTCACTAACGGTTTATGGTCTGTATAGACGATGACGTCATTTCCTTCGATAAGTCGTCGAAATCGTTTCACGGCCGCGTATATCGCTAATAACTCGCGATCATATACGCTGTACCGTCGTTGTGTGTCGCTGATCGTTTTAGAGAAAAAAGATAGGGGCTTCCACTCGCTGCCTATCCTCTGTTGTAGTACCGCGCCTATGCCGCGATCTGACGCGTCTGACATAATACATAACGGTGCGCCCGGAACGGGGTGTGAGATCATCGTAGCTTTTAAGATGCTTTGCCGGCAATCTTCAAATGCTTTTTCGGCCTCAGGTGTCCATTCGATGTTCGTCTTGTCGGTTTTTTCGAGTTATGTAAGTATTTATTCAGCTCGTGCTGTAATTGTGCTTGTTGCGGTAGGCAATCGCGATAAAAAATTATCATACCCAGAAATCTACGCAATTCTTGAACATTCGCCGGTTTTTTGTAATTAGAGATAATTTCGACTTTTTCTGCAGTCGGCGCTATTCCTTAGCTTGTAACTTTATACCCAAGAAAGTTGATTTCTTGTTGGCCGAATTCGCACTTATTTACGTTTAGCGCCAACCCGTATTCGTCTAATCGCGATAAAACTTGTTCAAGTACTTTCCAGTGTTCCTCTTCGTTCCTAGAAAAGCAAAGTATGTCGTCTACAAATGGAAACGCACCTTCTATTCCTCGTAAGACTTCGTGCATAAATCGCTGAAAAGTCTGACTTGAATTTCGTAGTCCGAATGGCATGCATTTAAATTCAAAAAGACGAAACGGTGTAATTATTGCTGTTTTCTCTGGATTTGCCATAGGTATCCAATAGTAGGCGCTCTTAAGGTCGAGTTTCGAGAATACCGTCATTCCGTGTAGTTTATACGTGAAATCCATGACACGCGGTATAGGGTAGCGATCCGGTAGTGTCACTGAATTTAATCGGCGGTAATCGCCACACACACGCATCGAGCCGTCCTTTTTCTTGACTACGTGAAGTGGACTGGCCCAAGGGCTCTTAGAGGGTTGGCAGATACCCAACTCCATCATCTTGGCGAACTCCTTTTTTGCGGCTTTATACTTATCGGGTGGTAGTAGTCTCGCCTTGGAGAATAATGGTGGGCCTGTGGTTTCGATATGGTGTACCACCTCGTGTTTCGAAGGTTCTTTGAATGACATGGGTCGTAACGCGTCTGGATACCTCTTAAGAAAGTCGTAGTACGCATGGCTTTCGGTGACGGTGTGTACTGCCTGTTGATCCGTCTTCACAGTTACCGTACTTACTGATAGATCTGTGACACGGTCGATGAGTTTTTTATTATGTAGATCTATTAATATCTAGATCCTTCCTTCCGGCTGTCAAACGACGAACGTCTGTCTCTGTATAATTAATGTTTTAATAATATAAACAGTGCGTGTTTGAAGCTAAATACTGTATAATTCATTAGATGTGGTGTTTGTGCGTAATATATCTTGTGGGTTACCGTAGACCAGCTGTGGATGTTGCTAAAAACTCAAGCTATTGAAGCATTGTTTGTGCAGGACATTAACTAACCTCACTTTTGGATGTGTACTCGTGTCGGTAAAACAACTTTAATCGAGTCGGTAAAACAGCTCCAAGCAGTATACATCTATCATTTTATGCTCCCAGCGCCATCTACACAAATCTAACGACAGCGCCTAGAAGCTCAGCGCCGGTGCAACCTACGCTACCTCACCGCCGAACGTTGTAGTTTAAGCGTGAGCCGACAGATAGCGTCACCATCTGCTACCTGTTTGCTACGGCGCGCCGCGCCGCCGCCGCAACCGTTGGCTACGTGCTACGACTGCTACGAATAATAGCTACGCCCCGGACCGCCGCGCCGCCGTAGGTGTGACGAGTTCTGAGACTGCTGTCGATTTATTTATTTCTGGTACATCATGAACAATTCGAGTCCAAATATCTCAAACGAGGATAATATGTCTATTGAAATAAATGATAGATCTCCGCCAGATTTCGTAACACAACGGCCACGTAGGCAGGAAAACGAACCGAATAATTTGACTATTTCAGATCTAAATGAGTTCAAAGAAGAAATACGTCGCTTAGTGGTGTACTATTCCGGTACCCAAAATGAGGTTTTGTCTAATTTAAAGGAGACTATGAATGAAATAAAACAATCCAATCGAAATATTGAGGCGTCTATCGAAGATTTACATTTAGAAAACCAAGAGTTGAAGAAAAAAATTATGCAACTGGAAAATCATTTAAAAGAAGACAGGCAGCATATAATTTTCTTGGAGAATAAATTGGATGAAATGCAATCTGCCAGTCGTAAAACAAACTTCGAAATTAAAAATGTCCCACGAAAAGAAAATGAAACCAAGACTGACTTGGTCGAAATGGTTACAACCCTATCTGAGACTGTCGGCTGTAAGATCACTAAGGCGGAAATAAAAGATATTTATAGGGTGCGTGGAAAAAACCCTGAACATAGAAACACCCCTATTGTTGTTGAAACTTGCTCTGCCCTCTTGAAGACAGACTTTCTTAAAAATACTAAGGCCTACAACGTGAAAAATAAAACGAAGTTATGTGCAAAACATCTAGGATTTAAATCACACGAAGATACCCCTGTATTTCTTTCGGAAAACCTTACATCCAAGGCTGCTCGTTTACATTTCCTGGCTCGGGACTTGGCCAGATCCAGAAACTACAAATATGTTTGGACTTCATATGGAAAAGTCTACGTACGAAAGGACGACCAATCACCTATTATTCTTATAAACAGTGAAGCACAGGTGCAAAATTTACTACAAAAAGACTGACTGTCTTTGGCTACAGTGTATTTTATCTATCTTCCTTTGTTGCTTAACTCTATAAGCCTACGTGGCGTTTGTCCTTTGAATATGTCTAAAGGTCAATTTAATAGTTATAAGACAAATCTCTATTCTGTTGTAAAATACTTTGTAAAGTTAAATATTTGTGAGGTTCATAATAACGACACATTGTTCCTACATAACTTAACTACACATCCTTATACACACACATACAACACTTTAAAATACTTTTGGGGCTACTTAAAATATATTTTATCAATAATAAAAGATATATGCTTGCATACACAACCAATTTTTCTCATACTATATATTTATAAAATGACGATAAATTCTAAAGCTTTTTGCATCCTGCTATGGTCTGTGTACCTACCTAACATTAGTAATTTCCAAGCATATCACCGGCATTATAGAAACGTGTTATGCTTTAAATATATTGATGGATAATACAATGCATAGAATGAATGAAATTGACAGACTTGATATTGCACATTCCCTTGTATGTGATATTGCGAATCTAAAATCTTATGTTCATGTTAAAAAGAATGATTTTACCCTTATCACGCAAAATATACGTAGTATTTATTCTAATTTTGACGACTTTGTAATATCAATATCTTGCCTTAAGTTTGAAGTGGATGTGCTAGTACTAACAGAGTGCAGGCTGGATCCTAATAAACCAATACCTCAACTGCCTAATTATAACTCTTACTCTACTACGCGACTACTCAATCAAAATGATGGGGTGGTAATATATGCGAAGAGCAGTCTTAAGCATAAAGTTAGTGAAGTAAAACTTCAAAACGCTTCTTGTTTACAGCTTGATGTGCTGAACAATTCAATTTTAGGCATCTATAGATCCCCTTCTAATCAAAATGCTGAGAGTTTCATAAATTCTCTAAGTGCTCACCTTGACATAGTGGGCCCCACCAACAAGAGTATAATAATTACAGGGGATATAAATATAAATATTACGCCTAAGGCAGAAGAACTTCCTCACTACCGGACTAACAGGCTCCTCTACCTCGACATGCTGTCTCATTTCGGTATCCTGCCAGGTCATACATTGCCGACGCGGGGAAGGAACTGCCTCGACCATATAATGCTAAAATTTAAAATAAATAAATTTCAGGCAACCATTGCTATATTGGAAGCATCCATCACTGATCATTCTGCAGCGCTACTAGTTATATCTAAATTAAAAAATGAGGTAACACCTTCTAAAAAAAAGACTGTCATAAATTTTGAAAAAGCTTTAGAAGACATAAAACGTAAAAACCTCTCGAAATTGTTGTTTAGTAATGACCCAAATACTATTCTGAATAGCTTGATCTACGAGTTCACTCTGACATTAAATGACAATACAGAAATTAAAATGATACCTAAGAAATATAGAAATATTAAACCGTGGATCACTGCAGGAATACTGCGTTGCATACATAATCGCAATGGTTTGCAGAGACAGTTAAGAGAGGATCCCTCTAATGTTATTTTAAAAATAACTTATAAACGATATAGGAATTTCTGCAATAAATTAATTAAAAAATTAAAAAGAAACTATGAAAGAAAATTAATAAATGATGCATCCAATAATAACAAATTACTGTGGAGAAATATTAAAGCTATTACATATACTACCAAAAGCAACAGTGCGAACTCAGAATTACTAAATCTAAAATCATCTCCAGCTGATTCTGCAAACTATATAAACTGTTATTTCTCTGATATCGGCAAACAGTTAGCATCATGTATCAAACCTAACTCTGAAGAGCAACAGACTTACCTTAGAAACCTCCATTCTCAGCCAAATTCTTTTGTTTTGTCGCATACTGATCAAGATGAAGTCAACACAGTCATTTCTAACCTCAAAACAGACGGTGCACCCGGATGGGATAATATCTCGACCAAATTTCTCAAAATGTGTAAACCTGTTGTTATTCCTATCTTAACTCATTTAATAAATCTATGTTTTGACAAGGGCATCTTCCCAACTCCTCTTAAGCAGTCTATCATCACACCTGTATTCAAGAGTGGGGACAGAGATGATATCAATAACTACAGACCTATTTCTGTGCTGCCAGTGATATCTAAGGTGGTAGAAAAGTTGTTGAACATACGTCTGCTTAATTATCTAGATAAATATAATCTTTTGTCTTCATCTCAGTATGGGTTCAGACCGGGAAAATCAACTGAGGATGCTGTCTCTGCTTTGACTTCACTGTTAGTACAACATCTTGACAGTGGGTTTAAATGTATGTCTGTATTCCTGGACCTAAAAAAGGCGTTTGATACTGTCTCTGTCCCCATTCTGATACATAAGCTGGAAAAGATGGGAATCCGTGGTGTTATTATTTATTATTATTTATTATTTAACTCTTTATTTGCACACACATAAATAGAACACAGACAAAAACAAACAAAACAAGAAAGTGTACAGAAGGGCGGCCTTATTGCTAGAAAGCAATCTCTTCCAGGCAACCTTGGGGTAAAGGAGAAATAATAAGTAAGTTAAACAGAAGCGGGTGGTGCAAATATTTGATTAAAAATGAAAAGCTTAAGTAGTATAATAGGTACCTATTTAAAATACGTAGACATACTAATCGAATATAAGTATATTAAATAAATATAAGTATATAAATATATAAGTATAAATATAAGTATATAAATATATATTATATATACATATATATATATATATATATATATATATATATACATACATACATACATAGCGTAAACAAGAGGACGAGAGAAACACGAGTTGATAAAATAAATAATTACTTCAGGAAATGCGCTTTAAGGCGATTCTTAAAGGAATCCAGAGAAGGAGCCCGCCTAATTTCTTCTGGCAAAGCATTCCACTTACGGATGGCTTGGACTGTAAAGGAGTGAGAGTAGAAATCGGAGGAATGGGAAGGAATGTCGAGCGTTAGGGTGAGAGAAGTGCGAAGTGTGCGATTTAAAGAACAGGATCGGTAAGAGAAACGCTCTTTGAGGTAATTAGGAGTAGAAGGAAGCATTAGGACAGAATAGAGTGAAGAAAGGATATGGAGATCTCTCCGTTGACGAATCGGCAACCACTTTAATAGACAACGGAAACTGGAGACATGGTCATATTTGCGGAGCCCAAAAATGAAACGAATGCAAAGATTCTGAAGACGTTCGAGTTTATTAAGCAACTCAGAGGAAAGGTCTGGGTAGCAGACATCCGCGTAATCCAGTATAGGAAGCAGGAGCGATTGAGCGAGACATATTTTAGTCCTCGTGGGAAGAAAATTACGAAGACGCCGCAGAGAAAAATAAGAGGCAAACATCTTCCTACTGACTTCGGCCACCTGAGGCTTCCATGTAAGACAGTTGTCAAATATGATGCCCAAGTTCTTGACCGTTTTAGAAAACGGTATAGGGACACCATCGAACATGATACATGGTAATTTTGAATTGTCAATCCTAGAAATAAACCACGGGCTACCTATTATGATGGATTGTGTTTTAGCTGGATTGACTTTCAAACCAAAATTCCTACTCCAGTTGGATATAGATTCCAGATCCAGGTTGGTTTTCAGGATTGCTTCGTCTAGATTGTTCAAAGGGGATTGCGCGTAAACTTGCAAATCGTCTGCGTACATGTGATAAGAACACGAAAGAGAGGATGATATAGAATTTATGAAAATGGAAAATAAAAGAGGTGATAAGACGCCACCTTGTGGAACTCCGGCAGACACATCACACCACGTAGAGAAGGAATCTTCAATACGGATGCGCTGCCTTCGCCCGAGCAGATAACTGCGAAACCAATCAACCACTCCAGGAGATATGTTGAGAGAACTGAGCAGCTTAAGCAATACGTCGTAATCGACCGTGTTAAAAGCGTTGCTGAAGTCAAGCAGAGTGAGCACAGTGAGCTGCTGATTCTCCATTCCTAACCGAATGTCATCAGTGATCTTGACAAGAGCAGTAGTCGTGCTATGACCGGAGCGGAAACCGGATTGGAGGGGATTGAAAAGATTGTTATTAAGAAGGAAATTAGTAATTTGTTGATGAACAAGCTTTTCAAGCACTTTGGAAAGGAAAGGAAGTATGGATATGGGACGGTAATCAGAAAAACTTGAAGGATTAATTTTTTTTGGTAATGGGATAATGTGTGCTTCTTTCCATGCGGTAGGAAACACACTTGTAAGGATGGAAGTGTTAAGGATAAGAGTGATAACGGGGGTAAGGATATCAAGGATAGGGATGATCATATTACGACTAATGCTGTCGCCACCGATGGCATTCGAAGAAATGGAGCGGATATTCCTCTCAACATCACTGCTAGTGAATTGACGAAGAAAGAAAGGGGGATAGGCCGGGATTGGTAATGATCCTAAAGACCGAAGTGTAGCAGCCTTGGTACCGTCATCAAGGTGAGAAGCAGATGAAAAATGTTTATTTAAACTATCCAAGTCTACACTACCTGGAGGAACGCTGTTATGAGATTTACCAATCCCGAGTGATTTGAGGAAGTGCCAAACCTTAGCTGGATCTCCATTCTCGACCGACTTATGGATGTGGCGTCTTTGAGCGTCCCTTATCACAGTGTTGCAGCGATTTCTTGAATTGTGATATTTCTCCCGATTCGCATCTGAAGGTTTTGCCCTATACCTAGCTTTTGCAAAATTTTTCTTACTCATGACAGCCCTGATGTCATCATTCAGCCACGGAGCAGGAAGATGCTTGACCCTTACAGGCCGTACGGGTGCATGCACATCATACAAATTGATAAGACACGAATTGAAAACCTCAATTTGGTCATCAACTGACTGAGTTTCTACAATAGGTGACCAATCAATCCTACTGGCATCCTCGCGCAGCCGCTCAAGATTCGTACTACTAAAATTACGCAAGAGAAGAGTTTTGGGCTTAGGCTTAGGGGGACGGACTTTATAAGATAAGAAAATTAAATCATGATAGGAAAACGCCAGAGCCGCAAATTGACCATAGTGATGAACGTGATCGATAGAAGAAACAAAAATCAGATCGAGGAGAGAAGGGTTACAATTTGGAGAGTGGTGAGTTGCATTTAACGGGAGAATATGAAAATTAGTAGAAGATACTAAGGACCTAAGGTTATGCGCGCGAGCATTATCTTTCAAGAGGCATGTATTAAAATCACCCATGATAATCGTGTGTGCATAAGCAGGACATAAGTCTTCGAGGAGCGTTTCAAAAGAGGCAAAGTAGTTTACCTTGTCCGAAGGACTGTAGTAAACTCCTAACAAAATCTTAGTGTGATTCAACACCACCTCAAGAAAGAGATGCTCGGCGGACCCAGGGGGTGGCGGCTGATGTGACTTACTTAATATTGTGAAAGGAATGTGCGAGCGAAGATAGATGGCAACGCCACCATGAGAAGTGCTGGTCCGATCGTTGCGGATGAGAATGAAGCCAGGTAAGGAGTAGGACGTAGTAGGAAGAGAAGGATGAAGCCAAGACTCAGATATAAGGACAGCGTGAATGTTTTTACTGTCAAAAGAAGTGAGCATGTCTGAGTAATGAGCAGGAATGCTTTGCGCATTGATATGTACAACGTTAAAATTTTTGGGTACTTTATCAAAGGTGTTAATAAGTAAATCCCCGAGTGGGGGTTCCAGACTTTGGAAACTGTCGTCTTCAGATGCACTTGAAGAACAAGATATAAATAAGTCGCTATTAAAAGAGATATCCATTGTTTATAAAATAATATAGTATAATATATTTAATAAATAAAAAAATAATAGTAAATGTTATAAAATATAAATAAAGATAGGTACTAATATTATTTATGTTGCAAGTATTTACCTGCCAGTAGCCTGAAAGAGAAGTAACTATGGATTGCATTTAAAATGTATAAAAGCTAGAAGAAAGACATAATAACACCTATACTAATTAACCATAACCTAACGTAAAGAATTCACTGAAACGTGTAAAAAACTTAAAAATCAGTGACTATATTACATTCTTGCAAATTTGGCTGTATGAGCAAACAGCCCATTGCACTACTGAAACGTATGATGCGATGCGACTCGGCGAGCGAGGACTCGACATACTGCAGTAGGCACTGCAATGTAACAGATACATTACTTGTACAAAGTGTATTATCAACTAGTAGTGCCGCTCATATGCCGCAATGTTCGCAATGCAATCTACACCGTTTGACAAATAAACGAACTGCGTTCGCCTTAAACATTTAAGTATTCAAGATAGTTATGTCACCACAACCCTTAAGAACCATAACTGTGAGAGCATAAATGCTGCAAGTCAGCACATCATGGGTGGCATGGCTTCTCAGCCACCATAGTGATAGGTGTAAGCATTTACGTCATTCATGTCGCGCATCCAACTCTGTACGCATGTCTCACTTAGTTTAAATTAATTAAATAAGTTAAAATTAAAGTTTTTATTCTTTTTAAAAACATAGTTCCGTGCTCCCGCAACTTGACTGGCGCAGCCGGTAGGATCCGCTAATCCTAAAATTGGCCGCCAAGCGCGTTTAAACTTCGCGGAAAATAGACTAAACCTCGTCTATTCGTGGAAAATCGAGCGCGCAACAGCTGGAGCGGATCCTGCGAACCAAAAGAAATACGTCGAGGACCTGGACATAAGCCGGACATATTCAGAATGGGTGTTGCAGGGTGGTGAGTAAAACTTTTCGCTATCCCCTGTGTTCCATCCCTTACGTGTACTTGAGATCAAACTTCTCTCATTTCAAACGTGATCTGAATTAGTTAAGCCTTATATAAGTATAAATACAAGAATATTATAAATGAAATTAAAGTAATTAAATTTGTTAATGAGAAATAATTAAAGGAACTGAATTAAGCTGATTTAAAATTTAATTAGAATAGAAATTGTAAATAATAGAACTTTAGTATTTCCCTCAAAATTTTTATACTGCTTACTTTGTTCTGTTTATTGTAAATTTTATTTTGTGTGAAAACCTACTTGTGTGTAAAAGCGAGAAAAGTTACCGAAAATGCCGGAGGCCAACTTGAACATAATCCCTTCAGAATTCGTGAAAATCATACCACTCTATAAAGGCGATAGTGAAACCCTCAGTCTGTTTTTACGAAAATGTGAATATATCATAGACAGATTCCGCGGTGACCCAATTCAAGATGCATACGTTATGCAAGTTATTACTAGTAGGCTAACAGAAAAAGCAGCAGCGCTGATAAGCGAGCGCCCAGACGTCGTGGCGTGGGCGTCATTCAAGGAACTCCTAACACAGCACTTTGGCGATCCGCGCAGCGAGGAATGTATCGCCATAGAGTTAGAAAACCTAAAAATTAGAACAGGCGAGTCATACCTCAATTTTTGCAATAGAATTCAATCAGTTAGGTCAAATCTTATAGCTAAAATAAACCTAATAGATGATGCTCAGCTGCGTAGCAGTAAAGTGATAATTTATAACAAAACTGCTCTTAACGTTTTTCTGTACAATCTGCCAGAGAACATGGTTAGGGTTGTCAGACTTCACCAACCTGATACCTTAGAAAAAGCACTAACATACGTCTTAGAAGAAGTAAACTTCCATGACCAATATCAAATTAAAAACCGTTCAAACTCTACCAATCCACCTAAATTAAATCCACAAATGCAACATCAAAATCAATTTAAATTCAGTACCCAAAATCATACGCCACATCTGAACAATTCACAGCTCTATGGTAAACAGTCGAACAATTTCAATCCCTTTAAATTCGGAATTCCTCAAAGTAGACAATTTAGGAACCCGCAGACGAATAACCAACAGCTTTATCGACCAATGCAACCAGCTCAGTTTGGTCAGCCACAGCAGCAGAGATCGTTACCACCATGGGCTCAAGCTCAAGCGCAGGTAGGCTACAGGCCAGTTGGTCTGCAACGTTTACCTCACATGCGACCGAACCAGTTTGGCCAGCAACAAGGATTTAGACCCCCTCAACAAAATTTTCAAAACTACCCCAATGACGTATCAATGCGCACGGCACCCCAAAAACCACAAGGTTTCCGCGTAAACGAAACTGAATTGTACGACGAGTGTGCGTCTTATATGGAAGACCCCTACAATACTTACGATTACGCGTCGTGTAGTAACGACCCCTCAATGAATTACGATTGCGATTCATACGAGCAACAAGCCGCAATGCTAGCCTTGGAAGGCGCAGGGACCGATAAGCCCGCCGAGACGGTAGCTCAGGTTACAGACTCAGATAGTAGCGAGACACAACAAGCGCAAAATTTTTACATACAGGCCTCTACTCGAACAGAGAATCTATAGAGTTGAATTGTGATATAAAATTAAAATTGCCATACATTTATTTACCCGAAATTAACGCTAAATTAATGATAGATACCGGAAGCACACGTTCGTTTTTGCGTCCCCAAAAGGCTTACGAATATTTTTCAAATTATATAGCCCGCGAAAATTTTGAAGTAATAAGTACTCATGCCACTTCTCAACATAATGAAGTCGTACATATCCCTTTAATGCCAACATTCAAAAGTACAGACTATCATAAGTTCTTTCTCTACGACGTAGACTCCCGCTACGATGGCTTGATCGGGAATGACTTGTTAAAACAAATAGAGGCGATAATTGATCTGAAAAATAAAGTTCTTAGAACAAAGACCACTGACATACCCATCATTCATAATTCGATTGACTATACAATAGTATTACCACCGAGATCGGAAATGCGAGTGAAAATACCGACCGACTTGTATTCAGGGCAAGCAATTTTAAATTACAAAAAATTTTGTGATGGCGTTCGAATGCCTGATGCTCTCGTTAGTTGCACTAAAGGATATGCAACTACAGTAATCCAAAATACCCTGGAGACTCAAATGGATTTAACCATAGTTTCCCCTTTCAAAGTTGCAGAGTACATTCCGAGTGAAAACAATATTAATTACATGAACAATGACACAGACAGACATCACGACGACATACTAAGAACTAATTTATCTAAATTACGTCTTGACCACATGAGTTCCGAGGAGCGTGACTGTATAGCTAAACTCTGTGACGAATACAGGGATATTTTCTATTGCGACCAATTACCCCTCACATTTACTAACCAAGTCAAACACTTCATACGTACCACACACGAAGACCCAATATATACGAAGCCCTATAGACAACCCCTAGTTCAAACTGAAGAAATTAAAAATCAAGTAGAGAAACTTTTAAAAAATAACGTTATTCAGGAATCATACTCACCTTGGAGCTCACCCGTACATCTGGTACCTAAGAAAATGGACGCTTCAGGTGAAGTAAAATATAGAATGGTGATTGACTACAGACGACTTAACGACATAACCATAGACGACAAGTATCCCCTTCCCAACATTACAGACTTATTTGACAAACTTGGACGAAGCACTTACTTTACCACACTCGATTTGGCTAGCGGCTATCATCAGATAGAAGTTAATGAAAGTGATAGACAAAAGACAGCATTCAGTACTCAGTCAGGGCACTATGAGTTTCTACGTATGCCCTTTGGCCTCAAAACGGCTCCTGCCACTTTCCAACGAACGATGGATAGTGTGCTGAGAGGTTTACAGGGAATACACTGCCTTGTATATTTAGACGATATTATTGTGTTTTCCTCCAGTTTGCAAGAACATTTGACAAAATTACGAGCTATATTTGACAGACTAAGACAGACAAACCTCAAAATTCAACTTGACAAGTCAGAATTCCTCAGGAAGGAAGTTCTTTACCTAGGTCACACCATTACCAAAGACGGACTAAGACCAAATGACGATAAAATTTCTGCAGTACTTAATTACCCTCTTCCGAAAACTACCACAGAAATCAAAAGTTTCCTTGGCTTAGTCGGCTACTATAGGCGTTTTATAAAGGACTTTGCCAAAGTAACCCAACCACTCACCGCATGCTTGAAAAAGCGAAATAAAATCACAATAGATCAAAAATATATAGATGCCTTTGAGAAATGTAAAGAGCTCCTAACCACTGCCCCTCTTTTACAATTTCCAGACCCCACGAAACCTTACATACTGACTACAGACGCATCTGCAGTTGCCTTAGGCGCTGTCCTTTCGCAAGGACCTGTAGGACAGGACAAACCCGTGGCATATGCTAGCCGTACATTGACTGATACAGAGTCTCGATATAGTACGATAGAACGTGAACTCCTTGCCATCATTTGGGCCACAAAACACTTTAGACCCTACCTATATGGACACAAATTTTACATATATACCGACCACAGACCACTTGCATGGCTGTACTCGTTGAAAGAGCCTAACAGCAAGCTAACACGTTGGCGACTTAGGCTGCAAGAATTTGATTTTGAAATTGTTTACAAGAAAGGGAAACAAAATACTAATGCTGACTCTCTCTCTCGTATAAAATTGAATGCCATTGATTCTGACGATGACGTTTCTATGAGAGTAAATGTTGACGGAGATAAAGAACTCGATGACCTACTAAAAGCCCACTTGAAAGAAATTGAAGACAGAGTAACCAAATTAAAAAATGTCAAACGTAAAGACAATGCCAAACAAAAAGATAGTTCTGAAACCATTACTATTTCAGACTCATCCGCAACAGTGACTATCGGTGACTCCGAATCTGAACATGGGGACTATCCAATAATCCCTGACAGAAGTTCTACAGAAACAGCTCATTCTTGCCAAGACTTGGAATCGCACGGAATACCAATTTTGCATGAGGCAATAGATACAAAACCTAACCAAATCCTTGTCTTCAAATGGTTTAAGAATGAATTACAAGTCAAAAATATTTCTAACGAAAAACATAAAATTTTAGAAATTTTCCTACCAACTAATAATGACCAATTAATTAAAAATTTCCTTAAAGAATACGTAAAACCAAAAACTAAATACTTTATCTATTTTGAAGACGAAATACACAGGAAAGACTTTTCAAGAATCGTAATTGAACTCTTTAAACAGGGCTCTGTAGAATTTTTTGAATGTACTGAAAGGGTTATATATATCGAAGATGAGAGAGAACAAAAAGCTATCATCCTAAAATATCACGAAGGTCCTACATGCCACCGTGGCATCAAAGAAACAGTAGTTAGGATACGTAGGAATTACTATTGGGAGAACATGACGGACACAGTTGCCGCAGTAATTAATGGTTGTGAAGCGTGCCGTAAAATGAAATATGACCGAAAACCATTGAAACCAATTTTACAGCTTACTCAAACACAAGATGCTCCATTTCAAGAACTATTCATTGATCTTTTCACCATCGAGGGAAGATACTACCTCACCATAGTTGATGCTTTCAGTAAGTTAGGACAGGCCTTTGAAATATCCAATCGTTCCACCCCAGAGGTAGTTCGAGCCTTAACAAAATATTTTTCTTTCTACGGTGTGCCTCGAAAAATTTCAAGTGACCCCGGGTCGGAATTCAATAATGAGCTAATGAGAGAGCTGATGAGTCTACATAAAATAGAGCTTCACATATCTACCCCTAACAATCCAAACTCAACAGGTATAATAGAACGATTTCATTCAACTATTATAGAAATATACCGTTTAGCTAGATTCGAACAAAAATGTACAGACGCTGCTTCCGTAATGACCTATTCTATATTGGCCTATAATAACACAATCCACTCGACAACTAACTTCACCCCTTTTGAAATAGTATTTGGTCATACCAAAGTTAATCCAGTTTTTGACATAGACTTTGAAAAAGCGTATACTCATCAGTTGCTTAAGGATCATAATAAAAGAATGAAACACCTTTACAACTACATATCTGAAAACGCCCTAGCAAAAAAAGAAAGGATAAGAGAGAGAAGAGGAGGTGAAGGTGAACTACCCTTAGAAGTGGGAGATGTTGTATTCGCTAAGGATATCAATAGGAGAAAGAGCAAAGACAAGGCTAGGTTTCAGAAAGCAATAGTGTTAGGTAAACCGAAAAGAAACATTGTACCTGTGCGAATAGGCGCGCGAGAAACAAAGGTACCCATTAAAAACATCAAACGTCCTCCGCAGGTGGTGGATGATTCTCCTCCTGGCAGTGATACGTGCGAGCCAGGCCCTTCAACTTCAAAACGTTGACAAGAACCCCGGCGTTCTACCCGTTAAGCTGGGACAGGCATGTCGTCAGCACGACAAATGGACTGTTAAAAAAGTTTTGGATTTGAGAAGCATTCAGGATGATTTGGCTTACAATTCTCAAAAATATGAGAAATTTGAACAATTAGTAGATAGTAGTAAGACTTATTCGCGAGAATTCTATAACGTTAAATTGCAGGCAAGAAATTTGTATAACATAACCGTACAGAAATTAAGACAAATTATCCCTTCTAATAGAGTTAAACGAGGTATCATGAATCCTCTTGGGTCTTTAATTAAAATAGTAACAGGTAATCTTGACCACGAAGACGCACTAAGATATGACAAGTTGATATCCGAAATGAAAGGTAACGAAGTAAAAGTAGAAAATAAGTTGACCATTATTTCCGAAATGTTGGGAACGATGGTAAATAGTACTGAGACTTTACGAGACAATACCGTTATTTTAGATGAACGCCTCACACGCGTGGAAAAAATAGTTAAAGATATAATGATCAAAGAAAGCAATTCCATACATGCTACATATATACTTAGCGTGTTCCACTTGTTTATTAGTAATTTTAATTTGATTTTTTTAGCAGTCGGTGACGTTGAAGTAGCTCTAGCCTTAAGTAAAGTCTCTGTACTACATCAGTCAATCATAGACTCAGATGAACTGTTGGATATGTTAACATCCATATCGAAATACAGTAGTTTGGTATACCCTGTTAGTGTAAGCAATTTGGTTAGTATTGAAAAAACCATAGTTGTTAAGTCTTATGTTAAGGAAAATCAGATTACGTTTGTCATGGAAATCCCCCTTACTGATGGTAATATATATAGTTATTTCAAAATTTATTCCTTACCTATTTTCAACCCTTCAAAAAACCATACCACTGTAGTTGTCCCAAAATACCCTTTCCTACTGGCGAAAAGTTTGAAATACCTTCCAGCAGAAAACCCCTGTGAAGAAATTGCAGTAGAACGATTCCTGTGTAGAGAAAGCGATGTTGTTCCATTCCCAGAAGCTACTTGTGTAGAGCAGCTAATGAAATTTCAGCCAGATCACAGCCTCTGTGAAGCACATGTTGTTGAAATCGAAGACGTCAAAGTTCAGCGCTACGGTCCTATGAACTGGATAATCTTCACCCAGAAGAAGCAGATCATCACAGAGAAGTGTCAGGATGATATCACCAAGAAACAAATTCAAGGTACATTTCTGGCCACCATAGATGCAGACTGCGAACTCTACATAGAAAATAAAAGGTTGGAGAGCCGACGAGCAATAGCTTCAGATCTTCGACTTCAGCGAACTACCCCTATCATCAACCTACCAGAACTTACCACAGTGAATATAAGTGAAAGTGTTAAAGTTAATATCAAGGGTGTTAATTTGGACAATTTAAAGCATCTGTCAAACGTGTTGAAAAGTGCGGAAATGAATAAGAACAGTGAAAACGTAATCATAGACACTCAAAGTGTGAGCTTAGCTACTATAATCCTTTATATTTTAATTGTAATCATTAGTATAAGCCTCATTATATGGAAATTTAGAATCTTGCGAAATCATCGTGACTCAAATTCGTCAGATGACTTCGCGCTTGAGGAGGGAGAAGTTATGTCACCACAACCCTTAAGAACCATAACTGTGAGAGCATAAATGCTGCAAGTCAGCACATCATGGGTGGCATGGCTTCTCAGCCACCATAGTGATAGGTGTAAGCATTTACGTCATTCATGTCGCGCATCCAACTCTGTACGCATGTCTCACTTAGTTTAAATTAATTAAATAAGTTAAAATTAAAGTTTTTATTCTTTTTAAAAACATAGTTCCGTGCTCCCGCAACTTGACTAGATAACTGAGAAAGTTATAGGTTAAGTGCACTTCTATTAAGACTACGACAGAGAGAAACAGAGAGGTCTAATACAGGTTATACAAAAACAAAAACATAATACAAAACAAAAAAACAAAAACAACTAAGGCATCTTCACACACAAGATAAAATAGAATGGTAAGTTAAATGGATATACAATAGTGTAAAAATGATCTAATAATGATACTGAAAAAGTTACCTACGCACTAAAATATATCTACACCTTTTTAGGAGCCGCACGGCGTGTTCTGGATGCTGAGGCATTTGAAACAGCCGCAGGACCCTTGTTGCTTCCCCCCGCCTGTGTAGCACGGGGAGCCTGAGCAGCAGCAGCAGCCCCAACCACAGGAGGCACTAATGGTGTGCAAGGAATTAACTCCAAATCCATAAGAGAGGATATCCTGTGCCGCTTACCATCATCGCTGCAGACAACAATGCGACCACCTTGGGTCCAGCATTTTGAGACACCAAACTTTTCTCTTGCCATTCTAAATAACCTATGTCTCCTCTTGGTAAGGAATTCAGACAAAGTGATCCCACTGCCCTTAAGTCCTGTTTTTGAATACCAGGCCTCATCTCGCAGCTCCTGAGCGTGAAACTTGACCACAATGGGCCGGGGCCTATCTGCACGAGGACGGCCCATGCGATGAGCCCGGCTTAGATCACCTACTTGCAAGTCAGGAAGATTCAGATGCTGCCTAGCGATGTCCACAACTGTGGATAATGAATCTTCATCTTTTTTCTCCACCACACCGTGAAGAAGTAGTATCTTCCTGCGACTCCTCATCTCAGCATTGTCATACTCGACACTGAGCATGTCTGTTTGCTTCTGGAGCCCAGCAAGCGCATCCAAGACGAAATGCCGAAATGACTTAAAGTCAGCACAGAGCGACGCCACAGAGGGGGAGTCTGAGGGTGAGGCCTTCTTGAGCTGCTCCTCGAATGCTGTCATCCTAGTCAAGAATGTTCGAGACAGGTCTTCGACAGTGCCCTTGAAGTGGTCCATATTGTGATAGTGCTTGGTGCAAGTGCTTGATTCTTGGTGTTGTGTAGCAAGTTGAAATAGGGAAAGGAGAACCAAGACCACTAGCAGGTATGCTCTTTTATAGCCACATAAGTGAAAATCACGTAAATTCGAGTTGTAATTATTTAATAGTTAATTTATTTATTAAAGACAAAAACGGAACACGTATTATTTTTTCTGCGCCTACCCGGAGAGGTTGCCCTCTCTCTTTTCAAAGACTATCTGAATAACAGGAAACAGAGAGTAAAACTGCATGACTTTATCAGTGAAGACAAATATGTAACACACGGCGTGCCACAAGGAAGCGTTCTTGGTCCCACATTGTTCCTTATTTATATTAATGACCTTTGTGATGTGAAGATTCCGCATGCAAATGTTTTTTCTTATGCTGACGATACCGCTATCATCTTCGCTGGTAGTTCCTGGGATAATGTTAGGGAGTCGGCTGAGACTGGACTTACGATGGTAAATAAATGGCTAGAAAACAACATACTTACTTTAAATGCTGCCAAAACGAACTATATATGTCATAGTATATATAAGGATACCCAACCTGATAGCTCTTTTGTCATTAAAATACATAACAGCGACAACAACATACAGCATCATAGCTGTTGTAATTGTCCAACCATTCAAAGGGTTGACTGCACAAAATACTTAGGTATTTACGTGGATCGGGCGCTCTCATAGTATCAACAGGTCGAGCATGTTATCTCAAGAATGCGGAAATTATCATGGATCTTTAAAAATCTAAGACATGTGGTGCCGGGGGCAGTGCTCGGTCCACAGGGATCCACTAGAGACCGTTTAAAACAAATTTATATATCTCTTGTGCAGTCAATCCTTACCTATTGTCTGCCGATTTGGGGAGGCGCAGCTAAGACTTATTTTGTCGCTGTGGAGAGGGCCCAAAGAAGTCTTCTTAAGATTATGTATTTTAAGAAGAGGCGTTACCCGACAGATAAATTGTATGAGATGTGTGAACTCCTTAGTGTACGTAAGCTATACATAATTAGCACTGTTCTTAGAAGGCACAGATCTACACCCTACGATAGCAGCATCAGGACTAAACGACGAAAGGACCTTGCTATGCGCCTTCCTAAAACTAATACTACCTTCGCAGGAAGACAATATGATAAGCGTTCTGCGCATCTTTATAACCATTTAAATAAAGAATTGGATATATATCCTAAACAATATTATGATGCTAAAATATTAATAAGTAATTGGTTGCAAAATAAAAATTATGATCAGATTGAAAGTTTGTTGGAGTATATTTTCTAATTTAAGACTAACATAAATTGATTAATATGAATAGATAAAGATAAGATAAAAGCATATTTATTTCATAGAACATTCAGGATGTTACTTAAAATAAGTCAGGATTACATTAAATACATACAAACATAATTAAAGGATTTAAATACATACATACACATTTGTTCTATTGACCCTACTGACTCTGCGCCTATTCGCAAAGGTGCAGTCTTCCCCAGAGAAGAATACACACATAAGCCCTGTCATGAATACACACATACACAATAATACATCCCCATTTTACACACATATACACACACTCACATGCACATAAACACACACACCTCACTCTTTGTATATATAATGTTTTAACTTTACTGTAATATATAAGTAAATAACTAACTATACATTTATTGTTAGTTTTGCAGTACACGTTCAAAGTTTGATTTGTTTGGAGGAGCGGTGTCTCCTGGCACAAGTTATTATATTAACTTAAAAGGAGGCTCCAGCCACTGTAATAATTTGTACTGATTTTTAAAAGAAATAAACATTTTTTTTTTTTTTTTTATTAATAGCTTGAAATGTTTAAGGAAATCGGCTCCTATGATTGACATTTTTACGTCGGCTATGATGAATGTCCAGCGAAAGTTTCTACGTAATCCTAGATTTAGACATATTGATTTTTCGCCGTACGTACTTATAGGCGTTCCGTTCGCGGCATATAGCTTGTACGCGGCTTCTGAACATTTTTTTACCTTTCGCTGTGCGGCTAAGACAGATAGCTCCGCACCGGTGTCGATAAGAAACCTCTCGCCTGACTGATTGTCTACTATACATAAGCGGCTATTTTTGCCGACACCGACTCCCGCCACCGTCGGTGTCGCATCTAGTTTTCCGGTTTTTTGTTCCCAACGCTACACGGAGACCTACATTTTTTTGCCTTCTCGCCATAGGACTCGTGATACCAACATTTTGTCGTGGTCGGCGCGCCGTGGGTCGCATCCCGGGTCGCTCTCTGCCGAGAGCGCATGGGGGAGCGAGACCGATTGATGTAACGCCGTCGTGAGTTGGAGCGAGAGCGATAGCGCTGGCTACTTGTTTGCATTTCTTCGACCTTGCGAGTGAGTTCAGCTATTTGTTTTGCTAATGAGCCTTGCGTAACCTGTTTTTGCTCGATTGAAGCTAATGTCGAAGTACTTGTGTATTCTAGCATCTTGTCTACCATTTCCGCGAGTTCGTTAAGCGATGATTCTCGATTGACTGACAGCACCGCGCGAGCCTGTGCGGGTAGCTGTTTCATCCATTCAATTTTAATACCCTCTTCGGTAATTAAATCGGAGCCTAGTTCGCGCATCTGTCGTAATAACTGCGATGGCTTTTGATCGCCTAATTCTAAACCACTAACGAGCTGTTGAAAGTTCTGGACGGATGACTTTTCGTACACAAATATCAACCGTTCCTTCAATGCTGTGTATTTACCTTTTTCGGGCGGCCTTTTAAGAATATCGCTAACATGGCGTAGTTCGTCAGTTTTGAGCTTTTGTAAGACATACCTATATTTTTGTTCGTCGGAAGTCTTGAGCGGTTCGACTACAGCTTCAAATTGTACGAACCATACGCTCGGCATTTCTTGCCAGAATGCGGTAAGCTTAGACTGTACAGACAGCGCACTCATGTCTATACCTGCGAACGGCGAACTGTCATTAGCCATTCTCACGCGTTCCTACTTAGCAATCCCTACCTATACAATTTAGTGTGTACCTACAATGTGCGTGCTTACAATGTCGGTCGTAGCGGGCAGTCTGACGGGCTTGTCTGACGGGCTTGTTCGATGACTCATAGGTTCTAGTCCCTCGATGGATAGCCGCACCGTGCCGTGGGTGCTAACGCGGCTAGCGCCGTCGGGAGCGATACTGTGTGGCAAGTTTGTACTTGTGAGCAAGCAGTACCGTCCACGAAGAGGCAACTAGTGAGCGAATAGACCGGGGCTGAGGTCGTAGGCTACGAGATATGTGGATGCGTCGGGTTCTCGATACGGAAGCGTCGTGGGTCACCAATGTGGTGGTCGTGGTAGATGCGCAGGTAGGGTCGAGCAGGGAAGTAGTGAAACGCCGAGTGCCGTTGGATGAATGCTCGTTTATTTTTGTGGAAGTCTTCTCGAGCGCCTGAGGGGCGTCTAGGGGGAACTAAGGGGAGTCGACTTCACGTGTTAGGTGGTACCGAAAGGTACTAAAAGAGAAGGGGAAGGGTAAAAGTGGTGGTGCGGGCAGGAAACTCCTTGCCCGCTGTAAAGAACAAGCCTCCCTTTTTTTTTTCCCATCAAGGGAGGGAGGGACTCGAGCGTTGGTGCAACCTATGCTGCTTCCCATGACCCACCACCGCGTTTGCGGTTTGGTCGCCGCCATGGGAAGCAATATGGGACGGGTGGAAGCCTGGTGGAGCCTTGCAGCCGTCCTGCCACAGGGCTAGAGACAGACTGCCCAGCTCCACCTCGCCCACCTTGATCTTGCGTGGAGGGATCTATGGGGGTCATATGGGTGCAGGGTGATTGCGTAGCCCCCGCGGCCTCAACCCTAGGGGAGGTCAGGCGGGGGGGGTTGTAGTAGTCCAGTGGTGTCGCTGCCTCGTGCTCTCAACCCTAGGGGAGAGCGAGGCAGCTCGGAGTCATAGTCGGGGTTGTCATGTCCGGTGGTGACGCTGCCCCGCGCCCTCAACCCTAGGGGAGGTCGGGCGGGGCAGCGTGGCGTCTGTGTTGGGGTGGGCTTCATCAGCGGGTGGCGGGATTAGCTCTCGGGGGAGAGCTCTGCTTCGTCAATCGGGGGGCCTGGCGTGGAGAGGCGCGATTCCGCGCAGATGTTCGTGCGCGGAGTTGTCCGCCCGATCGAACATGCCTCGCGCCAGGCTCGTTTATTGGATGCGCCGGCCGTATTTATACTTTGGCCGCGGCGAATTTATGTAGCTACCCTACAAATGTATGAATCAAATGAGGGAAATATTATACCTAAGAAGTAAAAACGAGACAGAATAACTAATGATTGTATAGGAAAGACGAAGAAAAATATATTTTTACTAGTTGGTACTGGGGGATAATAAAGTAGCCGGCAAACAACTTATTTTTAATTTTAGGTATGAAAAATAACCGAGGGCAGACAAGTGTCGTTTTCTCAAAATCGCAGGTCATACGAGTTGATAGAGCACATATTGATTTTTCTTATTAAGTCCAGACGCACTGCGGGGTACGACCCTTATCTTGTCGAGATCCCTCGGATACGTACTGAGCGCTATTCTTCATCCCTACTAGTATATAATATTATAAATGCGAAAGTAACTCTGTCTGTCTGTCTGTCTGTCTGTTACCTTTTCACGCCTAAACCGCTGAACCGATTTTGATGAATTTTGGTACAGAGATAGATTAGAGCCTGGGAAAGGACATAGGCTACATTTTATCCCACAGTTGGACACGATATAACCTGTAGTCCACGCGGGCGGAGCCGCGGGCGGAAAGCTAGTCTTTTATATTGCGCACTGCCAGGGAGTGGAATTCCCTGCCGGAGTCTGTATTTCCGAGTTCATACAACCCAAATATCTTTAAAGTACGAGTGAATAGGCTTCTTCTGGGTGAGCTCGCTACATCCTCGACCACATCTTTGCCCTAAGCTAGATTGTGGTCAAGAGCAAACCCATTTTTAATATAAAAAAGATGACACTTCTAGGTCTCTAAATGTGAGCATTTTTTGAAAACCGCCATTTTGAAAAAAACGTTTTGCGGCATCGTCTGTTAAGTTTTGTGCCCTAAAAATATTTGACGTCGTTTCCAGAAAAATTGCAAGTTCATCCTAATATAAAGATTAAACGTGTGTGTTTTTGGTGTATTTGATTAAACCTTCGCGTGCTTTTTGAACAGATGGTGTACGAGATTTGAATCGCACTAGCACGCGACGGGTTAAAGGCTAGATCTTAAAATTAACGTTTTATTGAAACAGTTACATTAACCTCCATGTCCTCCATCTGTCGGGCAGATGGGTAATTGCAACTGTTTTTGCAGTAGCGATCAACCCATAGATTGCAGGACGTTCTGCTTAGATCGCCAATTATATTAAGGAAATAATAACTTGGATTGTGCAACGATAACAGTTTAAGTATACAATGTTTATTCGTAAAAAGTTATCTTACGTGAAAACTTTTAAAAATTTAGCAATTTTTAACCGCCTGGGGTTGATTAGCTGCGGAATAAAATTTTCATCGGGATTTTTTTTGGCAAGCTTGGACACATATAACCCTATTGCAGACTCATCTTAGGTAGTGAAAAGAATTGCCGAACATTCATATAGGCTCTTTTATTTTGATCAGGTCCAGTAATTCACCTATGTATTGGCCAATGGGTTATGTTACAAACACTTTATTGGGACCTGATGGGGAAGTTAGAGATTTTAACTTAAAATTATCAAATGGTTCTACATTGAGAACATCTGTAACTAAAGTTTCTTTGCTACCTATTGATGTCTGAATTAATTCTGAAAATTCTTTAACCTTACTGGCTTTGTCTATAAAAATACAGCCAAGTAAACTTTTAAATTTATTTTAAAAAATATTGCACATTTAGAAGCCTTTTTTAATTTAACCTAATATAAGTTTAATAAGGTTAAGTAAATATTGTTTTTCTTTATTTATATTTACCATGTGGTAGGTAATTTTTCCATTTTATAGCCACATTAGTTTTGTTTAAGCAAATAGTCATTTATGTTACTTGGACAGTTCACTTCCATTTATTCCTGTTAACAAGATATAACACAGTTTTTTACTTAAACAACCTTAACCTGTGATTGGGAGACCTATTTTACCAACAACACATTATTGTGACGTTATGTGGTTCAAATAAATAGAAAAAATCGAAGAACAAGAAAATCAACAATTGTATTCATTGAAAACAAAACAGAAAATTATCCAGCGTCTTGCCCACTAAACATTCATAAGTTACATAAACATCACTAAAACTAAATATCGAGTGGTTGTAAGTTACAAATGGGAAGTTGCAATGTTCTAGCAAGGTTAGATGAACTTCTATAACTAGCCCTAACGGCCGGGCCAGAAACATTAGATGCAATGTTGCTCATATTGATCAAATAAAACTTTCAACAACTATTATTTGTAACGTTACGTAAACTTAACGGTGGTAGTCTACTTGAAAGGTTTCAATGTAATTTTCTGAAACTTAATTTATATAAATTACAGCAACTATTCAATTGAAACTTTCGAGGAAATTCATAAATGTAAGTTACTGTAACGTAACATTCAAAAATTATCTGAAAGTTATAGTATATACATTACAACGCCAATTCAATTGAAACTTATCGACAACCTACTGAATCAACGTCACGTCAAGGGTGCTCGTGTTATTTGCACGTAACTTCAATTTAGACGGTCGTGATAAAGTTACATTTGTAACATACTGGTGAGTTGTGCATTTAACGTCGTGTCAATAATGCACATTTTACTTGCATGTGACATCCATGCATATGGTCAATGGAAAGTTGTATTCGTAACTTACGGGTGACTTGCGCATTTAATTTCGTGTCAATAATGCACATGTTACTTGCACGTGACATCCATACAGATGGTCATGGCGAAGTTACATTCGTAACATACGGGTGATGTAAGTATGTAGGGTTCAGGTACCTTGAATTTTTGTTGCTGAAATGATGTTACAATTAAAATCTGCGTTTAAGTTGCATAAGAAACTTCCGTTCAGTTTTGTTAACTTACGTGCAACAAGTTGCACAATAATACTTATACAAAACCAAGAGTAACGAAACAAAATGGTTTTATGAGATAACCAAAAAGTGGACTAGCTATCAATTTGGAAGGTGAAGTGATTTCACACAAGTACTCCAAATGCAATAGGTAACAAGTCAAAATGGTCACATTTAAAAACCACTTCTGTTTCGTTACTCTTTGTTTTCTATAGGTACTATTCTACAACTTGTTGTATGTTGACAAAACTGAAAGAAAGTTTATTAAACAACTTTCATAGCAAGACACCTGCTTGTCCAATTAAAATATAAATAAAAAAGACAGCGAATAAAAACAAAACTTCAAGTTGATCAGAGTTGCTACCACGAAGTACTTCGATCATTCGTTCGCGCTCTCCACTTATAGGAATGACAGACTGTGTTACTCGAACTATCGAAGTGCTCTATGATTGCAGCTGATGTTATTGTCGAACGAAAAATATAAAAACTTAAGTTTTGATAAATTTATTTATTAATTGAGTTGGGACCCTTCAGGCTAAAGAGATTGTAATTATACCCTCAAATACGAAAGTATCATGTACAGAGGCTAGCGCATCAGGTTACCCCATTTTCACTGCAAAACTGTTCTCGTCGCAACGGCACAGAGTGCACGCCTGTGGTAGGTAACCTGATGTGCAGCCCTCTGTACATAAAGTTTCAAATCCGGGCGAGAGACGGATTGTTGACAAACAAAATCATATTCAATGACAAACATCAATACTTCAAAAAGTATTACACAAATACGTAAAAAATTACAAAATTACGTACACTAAGGGCGACTTGCACCAAAACCTTAATATATTTATCAGCCTAAACACAGTAAACTTGACTGTTAAAGCAGCAAAATCTGTCAAGAGACGGATTGTTGACAAACAAAATGATATGACAAACATCAATACTTCAAAAAGTACCTATTACACAAATACGTCAACAATTTCACAAATACGTTCTCTGAGGGCGACTTGCACCAAAACCTTAAATATATTTATCAACCTAAACACAGTAAAAGTGACTGTTAAAGCAGCAAAATCTGTCAAATTATTCAAAATAAAGTATGTTTAGACTATTACTTGAGGATCTACTGCAATGTACCTTTGTATTTTTCACTAAGCGATGAGCTTCACAACATTTATTCTTCAGCTAATTGTAAGCATTTCTGGTGCGAGCAACAAAAAAATAAATGACGCTAGTGGGGGCGGGGGAGGGGGTTCAAAGTAGGCGGCTGACCCCCAGTTTTAAAAAAATCCTTACGTTTCCAGTTGGCTACTGGGGCAAGTTCGGTATCATTTTCGTGTAAGAAGAAGGTGTAGAATTAATTTCTGGTATTAACTTTAAACACTTCCATAGAAACTTTTCGAATAAATCGTAAAAAAGTGAAAAGTTTGCAACCTTTTTTTGGCTTCTTAATGGTGCGTAATGGTTTGTTTATTTTGGTAGGTACTGTAAAGTTATTACCTCGCAAAGCCAAAAAAAGTTGCAAACTTTTCACTTTTTTACGATTTATTCGAAAAGTTTATATGAAAGTGTTTAAAGTTAATACCAGAAATGAATTCTACATCTTCAATTTACACGAAAATGATACCCAACTTGCCCCAGTAGCCTGCTGGAAACGTGTGTTTTTTTTTAAAACAGGGGGGGTCAGCCGGCTATTTTGAACCCCCCCCCCCACACCCCCGCTAGCGTCATTTATTTTTGTGTTGCTCGCACCAGAAATGCTTAAAATTAGCTGAAGAATAAATGTGGTGAAGCTCATCGCTTAGTGAAAATTACAAAGGTGCTCTAGAGTAACGCAATAGTGTAACGGAACGCAGTTTAAAAAAAAAGTATATTTTGACAGCTGTCCTGTCATATAGACGTCATTGACTTGTCTAGCTGAGGAGTTGTAAGCAGATTGTGTTTCTATAACTAAAAATAAGAATATTAATACTTGTTGTTCTAACGCATAAAATAAACATCATAAAGTGCAATTAATTGTATCATTTATAAAACAATACATGGCGCAGCCGGTATTACGCAACTTTTGAGAAGATTGACGTGGATTGGATTTACATCGTTGTTGCCTCGTTGTCGCATGGCCGTGTAAGTGTGGCACAATGGCTGAATCAAAAATGGAAAATAATATGTGCACGGTGGAGTATGAAATGCCGCAGCCACTCAATATGGATACAATAGATGATTTTTGGCCAAATTGGTTAAGGTTTAAACAGCAATTTAGAATATTCATCATGGCGGCTGGCTTTGAAAAGTTGTCGGAGACAAGAAAAGCAGCAATATTATTAAACTGCATCGGCAATCAAGCCCAAGAACTTTACCTAAATGTTTTAAAGATTGATGATGAAAAAGTAAAATTGGAAGATCTATTAAAATTATTTGACGAATATTTCAAACCAAAACAAAATGAAGTAATTAACAGTTTCAATTTCAATAAACGACAACAAGAAGATGGGGAGACGTTTGATTCATTCTATATGAGCATCAGAAAACTGGCAGAGAATTGTAATTATATGGAGCAGAAGGACAGGATGCTGAGAGATAGAATTGTCATTGGAGTTAGAGATCAACGAATGCAGCAAAAACTCCTTGAGGTAAAGGAGCTCAGTTTGACGAAGGCAGTGGATATTTGCAGATCAATGGAGTTGTCCAAGGAGCAGGTGAAGGCGTTGAACACAATGAACAGCCCAGAAGTACATTCAGTTAAAATGGAGAGTGCGTCACCTCAGCAGAGTAAAGCTAAGTATAATAATTATAGAATACAGAATAAAAGATTCAATAACAATAATCAAGATAAAACTCATTACAACAGTAATTTTTTCCTTTGCAAGAAATGTCGTACTGAGCATGGGCCAAGACAGTGCCCTGCATTTGGGAAAATATGTAATAATTGTCAAAAAATGAATCACTTTAGTGTAGGTTGCACTTTTCCTAAAAAACAAGTACATGACATTAATAACTGTACTTTTGAGCCCGAGAACAATGTTCATGATTTATGACTAGTTTATTCAATAGATTTGAACAAGAATGAATGGAAGGAGGACTTGAGAGTTGAAAATAAAAAAGTGAGTTTCAAGTGTGACACGGGGGCCCAAATTAATGTCATTGGCTTTAATGATTTGATGAAAATTGTCGATGATGATAAGTTAAAACTGTCTGAGACAAAAACTGTTATAGAGGTCTTTGGGGGTGGGAAATTAGTCCCAAGGGGTAAAGTTATATTAAAAGTTTATTCAAAAAATGATGTTGAAACTATTGATGCTGAATTTTTAGTAATAGATCAACAAGTAAGACCAATTTTGGGCCTTCAGTCATTAATTAAACTTAAATTATTAAAAAATATTAATATAGCAAGCGTTGAAACCAAAGGTTCTAATATTAATAATAAAGACAAAGTTGTTAATACAAACATTGAACTTTTCCAGGGAATTGGTGAATTTAAGAGTGAGCTGAAGTTGCGCGTTCAACCTGGGGTGGAGCCCGTAGTTAGACCCCCACGGCGAGTTCCTAATGCTCTCAGGCAGCGCCTGGCGGACAAATTAGAAGCATTGGTGAACCACGGGATTATTGCCAAGGTTGATCACCCAAAAAATTTTGTAAGTAATTTGGTAATAATAGAAAAAAAAGATGGTTCTCTAAGAATCTGTTTGGACCCTAAAGATCTTAATAAAGTATTAATAAAAGAACACCATTTGATTCCAACATTAGATGAGGTTGTGGCTAAATTAAGTGATAAAAAATACTTTTCAGTACTTGACTTATCCGATGGTTTCTATAATATAAGGCTTTCTGAGGATTCAAATGACCTTTGTACTTTTAATAGCCCTTTTGGGTGTTATAAATTTTTAAGAATGCCCTTTGGGCTATCTGTAGCTCCTGAAATATTTCAGAAATACAGTTAAAGGGCCTTTGGGGACATCCCTGGAGTAATTATTTACTGCGATGATTTATTAATATGTGGTCAAACAGAAGAAGAGCATGATACAGTATTAAAAAAAGTATTTGAAAGAGCCCTGGAAAATAATGTACGTTTCAATAAAAATAAATTCCAATTTAAGCTTAAAGAAGTTAAGTATTTTGGGCATATTTTCTCAGAAAAGGGTATGAAAATTGATCCAGACAGAGTTAATGCTATACAGAATATGGAATTTCCAAGGAATAAAAAAGAATTGCAAGTATTTTTGGGTACTGTCAATTATTTGAGGAAATTTGTTCCAAATTTGGCTGATATTGTGTCACCTCTTCAACTGCTATTGAAAAAGGATGTTGAATGGCTCTGCACAGAAGTTCATGCAAATGTTTATAATAATATTAAAGATCAACTTTGTAAAGCACCAGTCTTGCAAAATTTTAATGAAAAAATCCCCATTGTTATACAATGTGATGCGTCAAAAGATGGCCTGGGTTGTAGTATGTTACAAAATGGAAAACCTGTATGTTTTGCTTCGAGGAGTTTGACGTCCTCAGAACGAAACTTTTCCCAAATCGAAAAAGAGCTTTTAAGTATAGTTTGGGCATGTCAAAAGTTTCATTATTTCATCTATGGACAAAAAATAACAGTGATCAATGATCACAAGCCACTTGAAAGCATATTAAATAAACATTTGCATGAAATACCATCACATAGGTTACAAAGATTAAAATTAAAATTGTTAAAATATGATAGACACTTTAAGTATGTACAAGGAAAATATTTGTACATAGCGGATATGTTGTCACGCTCTTATCAAGATTGTAATGATCAAGATGACTCATACATGTATGAGGTAGTGCATTGTATGGGACAAGCTCATTATTTGGAATGTACTGAGGAACAAAAGGCACAGCTAATTTTGGAAAGCTCTCAAGACACTGAATTAATTACATTATCCAATTTTATAAAGAATGGGTGGCCTCATCACATTCCAGATGGTTTGCACTGTTATCATAATTTGAAAAATGAGTTATCTGTAGATGATAAACTAATTTTTTACAAAGATAGATTAATTGTGCCAAAAAATTTAAGGTTAAATATAGTTAAAATATTGCATGAGGGTCACCTGGGCATGACAAAAATGAAACAGTTAGCACGAAAATTATATTACTGGCCTCACATAGACTCACATGTAGAAGAGTATGTTAAGAAATGTTTCCCATGTCAAATGTATCAAAACAACAATGTAAAAGAACCTTTGTTGGTACATCAAATTCCAGATTTGCCATTTTCAAAGTTAGGTATTGATATAATGGAGTTTAAAAAGAAAAGTTATTTGGTTATTTATGACTATTATTCTAAATGGTTAGACATTAAATATATAAGTAACAAAAGTTCACAGTCCATTATAAATAGTTTAAAAGATATTTTTTGTAATTACGGCATACCAAGTGAAGTAGTGTCTGATCATGTCCCATTTGACTCTCGAGAATGCAGACTATTTGCTCAAGAGTGGGGTTTTAAATTTACATACACAAGTCCGAGGTATGCTCAAGCAAATAGTATGGCTGAACGAGGTGTACAAATTGCTAAAAAAATTATGTTAAAATGTAACGAAGACAAAACTGATTACAGAGTGGCACTCATGCAATATAGGGCTTCTCCTGTCTGTGGCACACAATTTACCCCTAGTGAATTACTCATGAATAGAAATATAAAAACAAAATTGTTAGTAACTTCAAAATATTTACAGCCAAAGTTAAATGAAGATGTGTTACAAAAGTTAGGAGTAACGACTGATAGAAATTTAAGAAAATATAATAAAACAACGAGATGTAAGAAGGAATTTAGTGTTGGTCAAATGGTGTGGTTCAAAAAAGATGTTGACAAAAATGTTTGGAGTGAAGGAATCATAAAAGAGCATAAAGGGTATAGATCATATGATTTATTAGATAAGAATAATGTAAGATATACAAGGACTTCATATCATATTCGACCAGCATGTATCCTGTGATTCACCAGTCTTGGGGCTTCATCATGGGTTGAATGAGTAGTTTCACTTATTGTGATAAGATTTGCAAATATTGTTTATTTTAATTAAGGGTAAAATAATAATTATAATAAGTTGTTTGTAATGGTTTTAATAACGTAAGTTAGTTCAGTTAATTAAGATTTAAATTAAGTTGTTCAGATTGGAAGTAGTTCAGTTTAGTTTTTAGTCTTGGTTGTTCAGTTGTTTGTAAAAGTTTAAATAACAAAAGTTAGTTAAGTGAATTTAGATTCAAATTAAGTTGTTCAGATTATAAGTAGTTCAGTTTAGTTTTATTTTTGGTTGTTCAGTTTAAATTAAAAGAGGGAGATGTAACGGAACGCAGTTTAAAAAAAGTATATTTTGACAGCTGTCCTGTCATATAGACGTCATTGACTTGTCTAGCTGAGGAGTTGTAAGCAGATTGTGTTTCTATAACTAAAAATAAGAATATTAATACTTGTTGTTCTAACGCATAAAATAAACATCATAAAGTGCAATTAATTGTATCATTTATAAAACAATACAAATAGCTCCTCGAGTATTTGTGGTAAATATGTAGGTATTAAAGATAGAAAATTTTTCACAAAAAATCTTCGCTTGATTTTTCAAAACAACGAAGATTTTCGAAAATTCGATTGCCACACACGGGAATCAAACCAGCTAAAATCTGAAAAACCCTATCGATGGATAAATACAGGGTTCGATTCCCGGGTGTGGCAAGCGAATTTTCGAAAATCATTGAATGCAGTAATTCTTTCTTTTCAAAAATAAAGTTTAATAAGATGCTTGGCTATACCTACATTATGGTGAACTCTTATTAATTATGTTGACAAAAAAGACATTATGGGAGGTCAGTCCTATGAGGAAGCACTTAATGACAAACTAAATATCCTAGTTTTCCCTTTTTAGTCTGGTGGCAGCGTGTTGAAACCAACTCATTACATGGCGTTCAAATCCATCGTCTGTTATGTTGGGGTATGATTCACGTACAGCACCTGTAACAATAAACACGCAGCGTTATGTATGTGAATAGGTACATTAGTAGTGAACAAAAACTAAAATTATATACCTAACTGGACAAAATAAATTGTTTGAAGTGAGTGTTGTGGGTGTGGATAAAAATTATGAATCCTACAGGGTAGTTTTAGGGGTATTTTAGGGGTCTAGCACAACTGACATATTTATATGTCGCTCGCGCGCTGATGTCAAGACGTGCTAGCCCCTTTGTTATAATTATAAAATATATATTGTTTATATTATTACCAATTGTTTTTCGACTTGTTCATCCGCAATCTTCTCCTCTAAGCTTTTAAGTTGGATTAATTCCTGCAGCGGTAAATTAGGAAGCAGTGAGGGACTGTTCTTACATTGCGACGGTACTGGAATTTTCTTAAGAGTATCTTCAATGTTCTGCACTCGATGCATAGTAAAGACAGCGATAGATTTGAGATTTTTCAGCTCCTTCATAACTTGATCTGTAATATAAGGAATAAAATGTACTTATATATTATGACTGTGATATCCTATTTATTATAATAAATAATAATTGTAATAAGTATTGGCCTCGTACAAACAGTTTTTCAAGACAAACCACTGCTGGTTGCCAGCATTGGCGTGAATAGAGTACACGTGGTCTAACGGCCAGCGGGTCGGACACGTAAGCGAGAGGTCGCGAGTTCGATCCCCGGTGCCACCATGTACCAATGACTCGTGTTCTGAGTTATGTACATTAGTTGAACTCTAGCCGCTGCTCTTACGGTGAGGGAAAACATCGTGAGGAAACCTGCACATTCAGGAGACTGAATGTGTAACCATGATTGGGGAATTGGGTGAAATGGTCCCGAATAAGCGGACTGATCACCCGCCTGTCCCTGACAGGCGTCCCCTATGTATATAGATAGATTCAAGCCAGCAGTAGCTTGTCTAAGGATTGGCGCCAGTGTTACTTGCTTCGTCTAAACTAAAGATTGTAAATTGCGTAACTTACATAACTGTTGTGTAAGTGAATCAGTATGCGCCGAGAAAGAAGAGGTTTCACTAGCTGTTATAGCAGTTGGTGATACACAATCTTGAATTACAATCGGTGCTCTCATTATATCTTCTGGTGTTAATGCACGATCTAATTCCAGAATACCATCACTTGCATCATCTGAAACCGAATAGATTGTATTGTTAATTACAAAAATATTGTATTGACAACATGAAAGATAAAAATATTCACAAGTTAATATACATACAGTAATCATAGTTAAAATATCTATACATATAGGTAGGTGGTACATATACTTTTGCCCTTGATAATAAAAAGAAAAAATTAAATGCCTATGTTTCTGGAAATAATACTTTGAACTTAGAACCTGTTTTGTCAAAATAAAAAACAGAAGTTATACCTACTCAAATTGCCCAAGACGCAAATAAATTACAGTATATCTGGTGTTTTAAAAGGTACCTGGGCAACTAGGGCTATTGGCACGAGCTTGTAACATCAAGTATATCCTACCTGATTTATCTTTATTATTCTCCATAGGAACAATAGATTCTTCAGCTTGTGGTCTCACTAGGCTAATTGACGAGTTGCTCTCGTCACTAGACAAGTCTCGCGATGGAACTTGTACAGTATGCTTAAAAATAGGCAGGGGTGAAACAGTTTTTTTTTTTGACTCTTCGTCTTTTTTGCATTTCCTCTAATTCCGCTGCATCAGATTCGCTACTTGTTTTGGATTTCTTTTTTTCTATTATAGTTGCTTCAGCAAGCGTAGCTGAAAGGAATAAATAAATATATCAAGTTCCAAAGCATAATATCTTTTGAAAAATACTATCGAGAAGTTATACACTCTTTTGATAAATAAGACAAGTGAAACATGTACAAAGTTGAATTAATCCCTACAAGGGATCAGTTCGATTTGACCTTTGAGCAATAGGCCATAATTAGTGTCTTCGGCATAAAATATAATAATTATAGTTACCATAACTTCCCACTATAGTTATATTTTTTAATTCATCCCAGTCTTCTTCTGGCTTCATACTGCAATTTATTGCTTTTCTTTCAATTTTCTTGTTTTTTGGCCACATGCATGTCTTCTTTTCTTCATTTATCCAACTTTTGGAGCAGCGGATACAAATTCGTCATCTCTACTGGTCCATGTTATTACAGAGTAGGCATCGACGGCAGTAGGCGGAGTGTCAAGCTAAAACAGTAGAAAGTCAGTTATGAGAAAGTCAGCCCATATACGTTCCCGCTGCTGGGTGATATGTATGTTTCAAATTACATTGAGTTACGACACTACTTAACTACTTAAAGCAATGAATTTTTTTCTAATATATTTTTTAGTTACGTATCTACAGGTTATATGAAATTTTTTTTACCCGTTCTGAAGGTGTCCCGCGTCAGCTAGTCTGGTTTGTGTTTTTAATAGCTAATTAACAATGATTAAAACTTAAAAGAAAATATTCGCAATTACAATTGTTTGAACAGGTAATAATAATAAAGTATCAATTAATGTGATGCACAGAGGGCTGCACCACAAGCTCCACAAGGCACCACAAGCGTGCACTCTGTGCTGTTGCGATAAGAGCGGTTTTGCAATGAAAATGGGGTAACCTGATGCGCTGACCTCTGTACTACATTACAAATAAGGCTTAAAGTGTATTACCTAACGCAACTGCAGATAACATCGAAATTACAAAAATTGAACATGAAATTAAGTATCAATTAATGTGATGTATCTATAAGTAACTACTTACATTACAAAAAGAATGTTCACAATATTAACGTAGATTAAGTTATACTGGGTGTAAAAGACAGCTTAGCAAATACTTAAATGGTGGAATCTACCCATTACTATGATAGGCTTTACGTTGTCAGTTTTTCCCGGAAACGTCAAATTTAGAAGTGCGATGTGTATTGCTGTTTTTCTTGTTTTAATGTCTTATGATTGTTTTTTAATCCATAATAGAATGCATTTGTGTTAATAATTGAATTTTAAAGCCGAAAATACAAAAAAATACGAAAAAAAACCAACGATTTTCCTGAGGAAAATTCCACTGAAGAACCATTAAGAATAATGGTCTGAATTCGAATCAGGGTTTTATTTTTTGCTAAGCTGTCCTTTACACCCAGTATAGTACCTAACGAAACTTCTGCTCTGAATAATAAATCAGACTATTAAGTGTATAACATAGTTTTTGTAATTGATACATTTCGTAAGGACTTGTTTTATATTCACAATTTCGTTTATGCTGCGTAAGTTTGTTACAGTGCCACCATAAAACAAAGAAGACTGACAAGGTTGTGTAAAACAACTTTCGTAACATAAATATCTTCGAAAAATTATGTACGTCGTTTTTGTATTTTCACACTGAATGAGTTTTATAATTTTGATCACTGTCTTGTCCTTAAGGATGCAATGGTTATTTTTATCATCAGTTCCTAATTTAAAATGTGAAAAGCTAACAGATTTGTAAGTCTTAACAAGGCTATCATTTAAAAGGGGTTCTCTGTATGAAGTAATGTAACCAAAAACTGTTTTGTTTAAATAACAAGTTTCATTAGATTTTTGAAGAGACCGCTTTTCATGTTCTCTGTTTATGAGTTGTTGTAGTGGCATATTACAGGTCCTTAAACTTTTACGAGTACGGAAAAATGCAGAGAATCCCCCATATATAACTATACTCTTTGTGCAGAGATGGCGTCGGTCTAGTGTTGCCAAAGCAAAGAAAAATGTGGTTAAATTAAAAATTCAAGTTATGCAAGAGAAATCGGGAGATTTGAAATTACATAAAAACTACGTAGTTTTTTTTATTTCACCTGAAGTTTTGGGCCAGGAAAAGTTTATTTATGTTACCTATAATCTCATATTACTTAACTACAAGTTAAATAAAATGCCTTTAAAATTCTTATAATATTAAATATTTCTATATATTTTCAAAGTAAATATTTCTAACTGATCAAAAAAAAAATACGCAAAAGCCGGCCAAGTGCGAGTCGGACTCGCGCACCGGGGGCTCCGTACAAACTTTTAATTTATTAAGTAAACAGTTCGTTCATCATGTAAATCGAGTTTCAAAGATTTTTCCATTAAAAGATAAATTAGAAACTTAACTTTGCCGTTGGAGAAATGTTGTCCCCACACATCGACATAGGTCGCGGTCAGTTTAAAAACTGCAAATAAGTTTATAATCGCAAAATTATTATTTTTTTGGGATTCAACTACTTAAAACATTGCTTCATGTCAAATTTTATGATTCTAGGTCAACGGGAAGTACCCTATAGGTTTTGAACCGGAGGAGCTTAAACAATATAGTGTTGTATAATTTTTTGAAAATTCTCAAAACGACGGCCGCCATAGAAAAAACAAACAGCCATATCGCCTTCACTATTAGATATAAATTGGAAGTTCTAGCCAAAATGTAATAGAGGGTTTCAAGATGCATAATGACTGATGATATATTTTTTCAAGATGGTGGTTTTATAAATGGCGGCGTAAATCAAGTTGTCCCGATTCGAGTGAAATTCGGCCTAAGGTCGGATTCGATGTTACAGATTCCAAAAAACGAGTTAGTTTTTGGATTGAGACTGCAGATAAAGCCCAACAATGCGTTATAACTTGTCTTTCTGGGCGACTTTAATGCCCACCACAGTGAATGGCTGTTCCCATATAAGAAAACTAGCTGACCATGCTGGAAGAGAGACGTGCAAATTTGCACTGTCGCTGGATTTCTGCACCTAGCTGGTGAACGAAGCGACAAGGGTACCGGATGTTGATGGACATACGCCTAATTGCTTAAAACATCTGCTGAAAAATGATCCAGACAGACACTCAGTAGCGATTTCAGTCCCACTGGGAACATCCAACCACTGTCTTGTTAAGTCTGTATCGATAGACTCTCCTCCAGACGATAGTCTTAAAGGGCACTAGGAGAGTTTGGCGATATGAGTCAGCAGATTGGGATGAGATACGGCACTTCTTTGCGTCTTATCATCGGCTACAAATATGTTCCTTTTCGGATGACCCCTCACGTTCAATGCATGTGGTGTTCGCCCGTGTGGTGATCGGTTGAGAATAACACCACCCCATCTCTTTCCGTGGGTGTCGTAAGAGGAAAGGCAGTTTATCAAATGAGACCCAGAATGTCTCTCAGAAATAGATTTGAGTAAATAGACATTCTGACTTTTGCATCCCAGTACATATAATAGCAATATCTTTTGTACGTAAAGAATAACGAACATTTGTTTAAAAAAATAGTGATAGGCCCAATGTAAATACCAGATCCAAACATAAACTGGATGTAAATTTAAGAGAAATTAATTAAACAAAAATTTTGTAAAAAGGGCTATTACAGAATTTCTGATTATCTGTCAGTCAAGAAACCATGGGAATAAATTGCTTAGCTCCAGGCTAACCTCACATTTTATGTCATTGGAAAATAAGGTTATTATTTGAAAAGAGCAATACCTTTAAGAGTTTATTGCCTCTTCTTCTCGGGGGAAAACTGCACCTTCTGCGATCGCGAAATCTGGGCTAAGAGGATTCTCTCGAAGAAAAGAGCATCGACCACATTATATTAGTTACCCTCCGGGAGTAAGCAATTCTGGTGTCTATCAAAGTCTGTCGAAACCAATTTCTGCCGTCCAATGCTACCTCTTCCCATGCAGAAGCCTGATGGGCCACTAGCTCACTCCGCAAAAGAAAAAGCAGATCTCTTCGCAAATTCTCGTCTGGACACTGGTTCTCAGCAGCCGCCATCAATACCTCGCTGTGACTTCTCAATGCCAGAAGTCACAATACATAATAAAGAGGATCGCAAAACATCACAGAGTCTACACGAGAATAAAGCAAATGGTCCGGGTGAAATACCTACTAAAGTCTGAGGTACTATAGTCTCCTGTACTGACACGCTTGTACAGTCTCTCCCTTAAGACTAAAACTGTACCTAAGTCCTGGAAGCTTGTAAACGTGCAACCAGTACTCAAAAAGGGTAGCCGTGCCGACCCCTGCAACTATCGTTCTATCGCCTTCATCTCCATATTCTGCAAGGTTATGAAAAGGATACTTAATAGCAGCTGCTAACATAACTTGAATTTTGAAGACAACGAACTACTCAGTGCTCGTCAATATGGGTTTCGCCGGGGACGCTCTACTGGGGATCTTCTAGTCTATGACTTGCATTGCTGGGGCGAAGCCATCGACAAACAAATTGGATATTTCGAAGGCGTCTGACAGGGTTTGGCATACAAGCTTCCTGCGTACGGTGAACCTGCCGACTTCTGTAGCTGGATGGCAGACTTCCTGAGTTAACGGTAGGTCCGAGTAATCATCGATGGCTGCTCCTCTGACCTTATGGCTACTGACGCCAGAGTTCCCCAGGGGTCCGTTCTCTCGGTGACTCTTTTCCTGCTGCACATCAACGATATGGTCTTGCCTGGACAACAATGACAGTACAGTCATGGAGAAATACTTGTCCAGTCCGGGAGGAGGTGGGGCTCAAATTCTATTTGAAAGGAGAGCATTGGTAGAGCAATGCTCTCCTTTCAGATTGAAATCGACAATTATATCTCGGTTCCTGGTGATGAAACGACAAAATACTTTACCCTTTACACTTTTTGATCACCTCAACATCCTCTATCGATCTGACGAGGTTGAGAAAATCCAAGATGGCGCCTGTGGCCACAGCACAGCTCCCATATTATAATCATCGAACCCCTTTGTTTACGGCCATTTTCCAAGGTGTTTCTGTTTTTTGTGGTAATCAAACAATTCTGGAGAACACGACAATAGCTAAACCATGCGGTAACATTGAATAAAATAAATGATCACTTTTGGTGATTTTTGATTTATCACTACATGAGTTAGGATGGGTTGTGATCTTTAAAACTAGGTGGTTGGATTATAGTATCTATAATGTTTTAATAAATAACATATATTTCACAACGGCGACCGGTAATTTTGTTCGTAATTTAAATATCCGCCGCCGATAGCTCCATAAATGGAGCATAAAAGGTCGTATCTTTTGATTGCGTTGACTTAGAAGTTTGATTTTATCACTGCTGCAAGGGATTTCAGATTTGAGTATTTGTTATTAGTTTCATTTTGATACCTCCACGTGTTCCTGAGAAAAGGGTCTTGACAGACGGACAGACAGACAGACAACGAAGTGATCCTATAAGGGTTCCGTTTTTGGTACAGAGTGCGGAACCCTGAAATTATTAATTTTATGAGCGGTCCTGGGTTCGAATCCCGGTATTATAATGATGAATATTTGTGTTTGATTTCGAGTCATGGATGTATATTTATTTATTTATATACCGTTGTTTCTTAGTACACATAACAAAGGTCGATCCTTTCGGAACTTACTGTGGGACTAAGTCAATGTGTTGTAATGTGTGGAATATTATTATTATTATTGTATTTAAACTATAGAATACTATCAATTTTAATTGGTACCATTAATTAGTACATATGTACCATGTCAGATTGTTTGTTTTAGAAAGCGATTTATGTAACTTTTTATTTTTATTAGCTGAAACATTAATTTTCGACTTTCAAAAATTCTACCCAAAAAAGCGGAAAAGCGGGATGTCCTGGCAACATTGACTGCAACGTAGAGTTTAATAATTCTACTGTTTATTTAAAAAGGATTTATGGCTTAGTTTTAATACAGTTACGCCAAATCTTTATTAATTTTATTAATTTATTAATTTTTGGCATTTTGATTTGGGCCGGCGTTGGAAACTGTTGGAAAAGTCTCATTCAATAGTGGCGGATGTAACGAAATCCGCCATATTGATTTGGTGTTGTCAAATGTGAACTATTTCCTTTAACTCAGGGTAAATCAAAACTGACGACACGCAACTCGTGGCAAAACAATTAACTAATATTGTTTCATAAAGTAATTAATAAGTATACAGAATGTTTTTCAATCCATAAAATTATTATTTGACTAGATGGTATTTATTTTTCATATATAAAATAATAAGAGATAATAGTAATTTAAGATATTTCCAGGTAAACGCTTTCCCGATCTGGCAAATCTGGCAATGATAAATGAATGAAATTATGAAAGGCTATGAAAGTATGAACTCTCAGGTGATTTACATATGTATTCATTATACATAATAATTTTGATAATATGCCTTTGATTATTCCTTAAATTCCTTATGATAATAATTTAGCGACCCGCCCCGGCTTTGCCCAGGTGTTAATTCTATACATATAGGGGTAAACCTTCCTCCTTGAATTACTCTATCTATTAAAAAAAAACTTATAGATTTTCAATGTTTTGAATATTTATTATTGTTGTGATAGAATAGTAAAATGAAGGTTCAAAAATAAATTTATGAAATGAAATGAAGTGAAATCATGTTTATTGCTAAAGTTACGATACAATGACTAAATTAGCAATAAAAAGTAAAAAGTAAGAACTAGATTAACCTAAGCAAAAGGAGCCAAGCTCAGCATTGTGCTGTACAAAAAATTGTACAGCGCTGGTTTTCAGCTTGACCCTGTTTGGCCGGTCGGCCGCTGCAGTTACTTAAAAATAATAATATAAACATTAATAACAAAAATTATAACATAAGTAGGTATAATGATAAAACATCAACTTATGTGTTTCATAGTTAAATCCCTATCCCTGTAATAAAAAACGAAAAGTAGACGATACTACATATTGAATTTTGTCGATACTATATCTATTTGATATGATCTAGTATCACGAAGTACGATAGGTACAGGGTCAACAGCACATGCTATCCAAAACTGTCAAATTTCGTCGATCGTTTTTCAACTTTATCTCGAAGCATTAGAGTTTACTATCCATTAGGGAAATTTGACAGTTTGTAGTAACCTGATGTGCTGTTGATTGTACTATCGATAGACTACGTATAACAACATTAGGTTACTGCTTCCACAAAATAATTAATAGCCTACCTGCTTCTATTACCTGCTAGTATTAACGTAAATTTCAGCAAGATTATGATAGTAAGTTGTGATTAAGTTTCCTATTTAAGTATTCGTAAAGTTGTTCATTGGAGTTATGACAACGCTAAGTCTGAAACATTGTGGTTATTTGGCAATTTTTATATTTATTTAGATAAATTGTTCAAATATCATAATTCTAAGTTACAATAATTTGTATTTGCAAAGCAACGGCAATGTTTTTAAAAGTACTTTGCAAAAATTGTGTTGCTACAATGTTTGACCTGCTATATTATAATAATTACATTTCAACAATATTATTAACATACCTTACAGTAAGTTTTTATAAGTTTGTTTCATCAAAGTATAAAAAGTAACTTTTACACGTAATGTTGTTGCGACATCAGCTTTAACATTTCTGTAAGTTTATTCACACATGTTAAATTAAAATAACTGCAATATTGATATGATATTTATTTCTAAACGTTCATTTGGGAGATATATGAAGTTTCTAGAAAGTTTCTGTAAGTTTCGTGCTTAGTGGGTGGTTGAGTATATTATTTTGCACAGCCAGATCTATTATTAACAAAACAGTAAGACCGTTATCAAAAAAAGTTCGATGCTTACCAAATTTTATAATTTATTTATTGCAGTCAGTAAGTTAAGCTTTGCATAATATTTCCTTTTTTAACAGCCCCAGGTTGAATTTAAAAAGGTAATTTTAAAAATAAAATAAATTGTGGACATATTTACCTATATTATGTATACTAGGTTTTGCAAAGGCGCGACCTGCTAGACGTTGACCTGCGACCTCCTCTTTGTATAGTGAAAATTCACGTTCATTTTGTTTTTAAACACTTTTTTAAGAAGTGCAGGTCCGCTATGATCAATTTAAAAACGGATGTCAAAGGGATACGAAGAAAAACGACCAGTGATCCAAGCCAGCGGCTGATTTTCTCGAATGTGATGTCGTAGTTTGAAACCTAGTCAGATCGATAGAGGACCATTTAATTTTTTTGATCTGTCAGTGCAATCAATATGTATGACTATGCCAAATTTAAGCTCTGGAGTCCCTACCAATGGTCTAATATAAGTAAATATATTCTTATTAATCCCACCAATGTTTGGTACTTGGTCGACTATTACTCGCAAAGTTGAAGGGCCAACTTATGTGTGATATTTTCCCTTTTAAATTCATTGTATATTCTACTACGGTGAATTTTTAACATTTTTAGAAACAACCGCTTAGCTGGTAGAGCGGGGTCCCCTTGTTTTAATGAAAACATTTCGACTCTGTAGTACCAAAGGTTTTTTAGGAAACCCGCGGACAGATGTATAGACGGACAAACGGACATAGCGAAACTATAAGAATTCGTAGATTACTACGGAACCCTAAAAATGGCATAAAGTCACGTTTGTTGTATGGGAGCCCCCTTAAGTAATTTTATTCTATTTTTTTGTTATAGCGGCAATAAAATTACATCATCTGTGAAAATTTTAACTGTCTAACTATTACGGTTCATGAGATACAGCCTCGGACAGATTTATATATAAAAACGGCAAAAAAATCACGTTTTTTGTATGAGAGCCTCCATAAATATTTATTTCACTCTATTTTGTAGTATTTGTTGTGATAGCGGCAAAAGAAATACATCATCTGTGAAAATTTTTACTGTCTAACTATCACGGTTCATGAGATACAGCTCGGCGACAGACGGACGGACGGACGGACCGATACATGCACAGCGGAGGTTTGGTAATAGGGTACCATTTTTATCCTTTGATTACGGAACTCTTATAATAAACGAATCTATTCTAGTACTCCTGTGAAGTTTTGAGTAAAAGAGTCATCAATTTTTTTTTTCATACAACGTTTCACCCCTAAGAAGATGGTGTATAAGGGATTGTCATAACTTTGTTTCTTAAATTAAAAAAATTGATGCCATTTTTGTAATGTAAGACCCAAAAAACTATGAAAATGATACCTATGTCAATTTTCATAATTCGTCACCCCATTTCATCCCTCTAAGGGTTGAGTTTTGATAAATCCTTATACAAGATTCAAGATTCAAGACATTTATTTGACACAAAACACTACAACACAAAGAAAATAAAATAACATACAATATAAAACACAGGACAAGAACACATACAGGAGACGACAAAACAATATATAATTGTGCTGTAGTGCGATGTCAAAAAGGACACAGCTCAGCATGTGTTGAAGCCGAGGCCCCAACGCTGGTTTTCAGCAGTACCCTTGGTGCGCGTGTGTACATAGCCGACGGAAAAGAGTAATCCACTACCTAATGTGTTATGTATGTGTATGGATGGTATGTAGTGTGTGTGTGTGTATGTGTGTATGTGTGTGTGTGTGTGTGTGTACTTTGTTTGTGTGTATGAGTGTTTATAAATATGTGTGTTTGTTGGTAACAGTGTGACAAGGATGACTGATAAAAACAAAAGGTAAATAAATGTGTGTATGTGTGTGTGCTTGTAGATATGTGTGTATGTTGGTGACAGTGTGACAAGGATGATAGATAAATATAAGAGATAAATAAATAAGAAGTCTGGACTACTCCCTTAGGTATGTTGGAATAACCCGACCACCTACAGCAAGTAGTTTGTGACAACTTATTAAATGCTTCTTGAGTTGGATCTTAAGAGTGTATTGATTTTAGTTCACGAAAGGGAGGGGGTAGGTTATTCCAACATTTTGTGGCTGTATATTTGTAACCTCCACGCAAAGCCGCCGTGCGATGCTTTGGCATTGAGAGCTGCCAACTTGCCAAACGGCATGCTTGAGTGGAATTTCGCCACTGCAACTTCTCGTACAGGTACTTTGGACGTCCGGTTTTTATCACACCAAACAAAAGAGTAGCCAGATGATGCTCTCTACGCAAAGGCATCTTGAGTATACCGGTAGCGTTGAAATAGGGTGTCACATGCGTGTGTGGGGTAATTTTAAAACAAAAACGGGCACACGCGTTTTGCACGCGCTGCACCACGCGATCAGTGCGAGCCAACAGCCGTGGCCCATACAATATATCCGCGTAGCTCAATTTTGATAAAATAAGTGCGTCGCATAGTCGAACACGAAGGTCTACACTGAGGAAATCACGGATTCTATATAAAATTTTAAGCCTGTAAAAGCAGGTTTTCTCTATCTCGAGAACGTAACCTTCGAAACGAAGACCCTCGTCCATTAACACTCCTAGGTTTACACATACTTACTCATTTACTGTTAGGAGTACTTTTGCGAAGTTTAGAAACAGAAGATTTAACTAATCTTGTTTCTCCATACAAACTTCGAACCCCCGTTTCAACCCCTTATATTTTTTGAAAATTGTCCCCTAAGGCAGTGGTTCCCAAAGTTGACTGGGCGGCGACTCACCAAAATGATAGTCCAAATTTGGCGACCCACCTCGAGATAAAAATTTGTTTAAGGATGTGGTATCTTTACGAAGGACTGAATATATTATGTAGATAAAAATTAAGAAAACCACCCGAATAATATTGATATTTTTAATAAGGAAATAAAATGCTAACATTTAAATAATTAAATATTAATGAGAAGGATGCATTTGTTGCCTATTCTTTATCATAATAGCTTTGGCGTCAATTTCAATTTTGGTCACTTTTAATCTTAATGAATTTGATACGTCCAATTTATTTCTATGTTTAGTTTTAATGGACACGAGGGCAGAAAATCCCACTTCACATAAGTATGAGGTAGTAAAGGGGAGGAGGACTTTAATAGCTTCGTCAGACAAGCAGGGATAGGTCTTTGCAACTGAAAGCCTGAATGTTGTTAGTTGCTTGCGAGTAAATGTATTTTTTAGCGACGTATCTTCAAATAGATCGATTAACTCTTCACTGGTTTTTGTTGACAAATCAGTTGGTATGTTGTCTTGGAATGGATTAGGTACAAATCCAGTTCTTCATGTAAAAATTTTTCATTTCATCTTCGAAGTAGGCATTAAAGTTATTAATTCTGTTAAATGAGTAGAAATTGAAGACACTACATTTATATCTGGCTGCACTTCGTTTTCTATAATAAAGTTTCAAATACTTCAGAATAATCATACTTTCCTTCTTCGACACGTTTTTTCCACAGCATAAGTTTTTTCATGAATGCTCAAATTTTATCGTGAATTGTAAAAATGTCGGACCCGTCTGATCCTTGTAGGTATAAATTAAGTTCATTTAACTTTGAAAAAATGTCTGCCAAGTAGGTGAGCTTGAGGATGAAAGCTTCATTCAGTAGATATTGCTGGTATTCATTTATCCTCCACATTTCCCTCTGGATAACCAGGAAACCTCTGTATGCAAAAGAAGAGATTTATGAAGACTACCCATTTCTTCACACAGCTTATGAAATAGGCGTGTTTGTAACGGTCTTGTTTTAATATAATTTACAATTTAATACTGTTTTTAAATCGTCAGGCAATAGCTTTGAAACTAATGCTTCTCTGTGAAGACTACAGTGTGTCCATGAAGCAAAATATGCCTGTTCATAATACTTTTCCATTTTGCTGTGTTTCTACCCGTTTTGTCACGTTAATTTCAAGATTATTCGTACCAAAATCTAAGTACCGTAGTCAGTTCCGCGCTACCCACGCTCACTTAGACGACTGCAGTTCCGTTGTTTATATCTCGATTTAAGGTTCATTAGAATGCTGATAAGTGTAGCTGTACTAAACGGTTTTATTTAGCTCACAAGGAAAATTTTCAATCTCGCAATTTAGGGACTTAAACATTTCGGCGGATTATTTTTCACTACAGATTCATTCAGCATACTCGAAAAATTGTTCAGTATTTTTGTTCATTATTCAAAAAGCTTCTTGACTTGCTAAGTAGTCACAGATTTATAAGCTCTCAGATACTATAAAATTCACTATTTATCAACCATTATGATTCAGCTTAGAACCAAAATCATTAAACACGATCTCTATATAGCCTCTAGTTATTTTTTAGCGCCTGAATGATTTAGATTATTGATACGTTGAATATTGCTATGAATAATTTCTCAGGACGTGCTATGAATAGTACGCGTTAATCATTTTGAATTGTATAACAATGATTAGCATAACCTGATATAAAGAGTGTAGTTTACAATAATGTTCATGACTCAGTCATTATAAATTATTTTTGATAACATGTGTTTTTATTTAACTAACACTTCTAGTATAATGAAAAACTATATTCTGGAATTTTCACAATATTTTTTCATTAAAAAAACAGTGCGCAGGGTAAGATTTTTTATTATCTAATCATGTTTATTTATTCTTTTATTAAGAAGCTGGCCATTAGATCGATGAACTCCCAACGGCCTTCAGCTTAACGACTACTGACTAGAGTCCATTATCATAAATATTCATCAAACAAAGTGCTTATGTTCAGGTAAAAAAAAACTATTTTTCTTTGTATAATGTATTCGTACTATACTGATTATATTTATATTTAACTCATAATAGATTCTATTGAAAGCAAAATCACTCAGTTCTGATTTGTTTACTTCTGATTTTCTGAATATTGCACCTGATGCTATTAATAACACTCAGCTTTTCGTATGCTGCCCATTGTTTTTCACGTGCATAATCTTCAACATATGCCAAGACTGTTACTCTAGCTTAGGAAAATAATGTGCAATTATTTGCGGTATGAGCGTATTTGGTCTGTACGGATTTTGAACGTTGCTTATCATTAAAAACTCTGTTTGAATGATTTCATACCAACCGTGACGCATGATAAAGAAAGAGAAGACACTATATTTCACAAGTTTGTCTATCCTTTTCAAACCAACGATCAATACTAAAAGCCTATGCTAATGTAACTCAGCAGAAACTGGTTACATGATAACGCGAACATTCTGAACTAATAATAGCCGAAATTTGTTGCGCGGAAGTATTACGCTGGGAAGATTTTGGGATGTTTATGTCTCGGATATTGTAGTAGTTACAAAAATATTTAGTATTTGTTAACATATATGTTTGTTAACTATTAGTATGAGTAGTCTGCTGTAAATGGGGTAAATTAAATAACAGAAGAGGTCATGCATAGTCTTTATTTTCCAAACAGTTAATAATTATACAGAACTGGATTTTTCATATTCACTCAATAGAACACATTTCCTTTACACTTTTATCTATTTTATTTTTCCAGTAATAGCAAATGCTATTACTAACAACGCACTTATAAGTTCGTTTATAACCTTAAAGTCTTCTAGCATCAGCTCATTAGTCGTTACTGTCGGTGCCTTTTTTTTCGCGACTAGGCAGTTAAGGTGATGGTCAATGCTTTTACCGATAGAGTCGGCGAAGTTACTCGAAAACGTTGAAAATCTGAGCACATCTTCAGCATCAGCCTGATCTATAATTTCAAGTTTTTCGCTAATCTTCAGCATCAGGACTGTCTCTGTTGACTGCAACTATTTAGGCGATACATAGATCTATCTTAGAGATTATCGGTTGTATGGCCTCAAGCATGGTAATTATATTCGGTCTTTGTTGATTCTCCTGGGGAAGTTCAGCGTCCAGGTCTTTGATTATTGAGGCCAGGATTGCTCTACAGCTATTTGTTATTCCACTGGCCTCTTTCATATAATTATTTTTCAAATTTACCACCTGAATCGCCTTTTCGACGCTGTCTGAAATAAAATCAAAGTTTGTATTTTTGTAACGCGCAAAAATAAATAAAAAAGAAAGATTCTTACCAGTTTCGAAGATTATTCTTCCTTCGTAAGACAGCCAATCGCATGATGGAATCCTGGTTATAAAATCTGGATCTGATACTGACGGGTCTTGATTTCTTGGTAAGACGACAGTAATGATTTCTCCGAGACAAGCCATTATCCAATGACGTGGTACGTACATATACACTTTGTTTTCTGCGTTGCCAAACTCTACAACGTAAATAGCTTTTGAAAGTAATTGAGTCACTGAGCAATTGATTCAAGTACAATTGAGCATGTTCTATTAATTCAACGGCAAAAGTCTTATTAGCCTGTAAAGTCAACGAGAGCTGTAGTTCAGCTAGAAGATATCACTTCTAGATTTGTTTTGTCACCTTATTATCAAAGGTTATCCGTTCTTGTGCTACAACAACAACATAATAGGTCAAAATCAGTTGATTCTTCAAGTAATCCCAAGAACGCTCCGCTAATTTTAAACGCAAAGAATTACAAATATTGCTCGACTCATAATGCGGAGCATTAGAGAATGCTCTATTGATTTTTGTGACATTTTTAGCTCTTCGAGATTGTACGAAACGATTCCGGTTCGCTGATTATCAATCGAACAAGTCTTGAAAAACATATTTCTATTGCCATAAATCTTGAAGATTTATGGTAAACACTCTTGTCAATTTATGTGCATGAATTTTCCATTTCTTGAGTCATGAATATATTTTGTTGTCAAAAAAAACATTTTTTTCTAGATTAATAGTGATTATACCGTCATTCATAGAGGCCAAACAATGTTTTTCACTTGAGTCAACAATAAAAATGCCGTTCACGTGAGATACAAGGTCATGGAAACTTTGTTGTTTATCGCGAAGATATAAATTTTATTACTCTAACAATCAAACACACAATTGGGACTATTGATAATAATTATAAATATCATCGTCAGTTATCAGCTCAAATTTTATCGGGGTTAAAGTTTATTAGCAGCTGTAATTAACATGCTTTGAATAAAAATTGTTAAAAATTTGATAAGATAAACAATAGTATGGCAACTGCTCATTAACCTTATTAAGCTATGGCTTTCATGAAATATATTGCGAGAAGCTCATTCATTGTGATATGACAACCTATGATCATATTTTGTACTTGTGCCGAAAATAACAAAATTTCACTATGCCAAAGTTGTATTTTATATAGTTTGTCCTCACCATACTGATAGTAACAGAGCTACTAGACTAAATTTCCGGTTTTTTCAGTTATAAAGGAATATTTTCATGACTAATAAATCATCATCAATTAAGAGCACCAGGTCAACATTATTGGATTCAATTGAATGGAATAATGCATACATCTGAAGCTTCATTGCTGTTAATGTCTCTGATTTATTGCGTATTCGTCAGTTATGAATGAAAATATTAATTTATTTACAATGTTATATCTAAGAGGAAATACTAGAGGAGAATTTGAGTAAAACTGTCAGGTAATACGGATGTGGTAAACCAAACTATAATTGAATAATAAGGATTTATTTAATTATTAAATAATAAACATGAGATTTCACTGTAAATTGACATAAACATTTATATAGTTAGTTACATGTGCTTCTTGTAAAAATATAAACATTTGCAAATTATACCTATCAGTCTTGATTTCGAGGTGTGTTATTTTTAAATCTAATTAGATAAACATTAAACTCGTTAACATTAAAATAAAATCTACTAATTAAACTAATTTAAATGAATAACCCGTAATCAGTTGCATAGTAATAATGTTATCTACGGACTCGGTAGAGTCTGGCCCAAAGTTCAAATCCGTGATCAAACTACTCTTGTTTTTCCATACTTATTTCTTATTTCCTGGATTTTTGTACGAATACTGCTCATGATTCCTGCTGTGTCAGAGGTATTCCAATTCCTTTTATTTCCATACTCTTCAATGAACGCCAATAAGACCATTCTCGCATTCTCATCCAATCCAGGCCTTACATCAATGTTTACGTTATTGAACGCCCTGGCTTTTGCGCCTGTCGGAGAGCATACACTCAGAGCATTTTTGCTAAAAACTGATGTCAGTAGCAGTCGTGCTAGCGTCCTGCAGTCATTAGATGCCCGTATGCAATTTTTGTATTCTGCCTTGTTGACGTAGACACGACTTTGAGGTATCAGTTCGATCAGCCCTGGACCAGGCTCTCGGTACTTTAGAGTCCATCTAGAATCGTTCGGATCGTACTCTGGTGGGAGAACAAATGTGTGTCTTCGTTTGTTTTTTTCCGATACGTTGACACTAGAGTTGCTATTTTGGTCACTGTGAGAGTCTTGCTCTGATTCTACGACTGGTGTTTCTTGAGCCACCTGTGGAATTTCTGTTGCGTTAAACGTAGGAATTGGCTGGGATTCTATCACGTTGACTTTCTCGATCTTGTTTAGTAGTATTTCATACAATTTAAGACATCCCAAAGTACTAACTCGTAAGTTATTATAATAATCTTCAGTATTAAGAAAATTTTTGTACATTTTAGTGAGAAGAAGACTGTAAACCTCCAGCTTTTCTTGCTCTGCTATTTTAGAAAGTTTTTGCTGGGTTTCTGGCATAAGATTATGAACATCTATTGATGTCTTCTCTGTAATGTCTAAAGAAGAAGTATCTTCTTCACTACACATATTCTCGTTCGCATACTCTGAACCATCTGAAGATACATTGCTGTTCATAGCTTCTGGAAGACTTGCAACAGTTTCGTCTTCACAGTGCTCGTCGATGACGGATTCCATTTCAGTAGCCTAATCAACCACTAGTTTTTTAGACTCAGGGTGTTGGTAGACATTCTTTTCAAAGACCTGTAGGGATTGTGTCTCCTGCAATTCAGATGACGCAGTCTGAGTTTCGGAGTCTTGGGTAGTCTCAGGAGTTGCTCCACGTATCTCAAAATACCTGATAGGAGCACAGCTTAGTTTTGCTAGGAGATCTTTACGTGAATAGCTTCTTTGATCATTCGAAAGTTTCTGGTTTGTCTTTGACAGAACAAGAGGTCTTTCTTCAGTGACTTGAGGCTTTGGATTTCCAGAATTGCCTCGGGATTCAAGAGGCTTGACCATACGTGGATCTTGATAACTCGTTGGGGCTTGTATTTGTGGTTTTTTCAAATTTCTAACAGGCCAGTTTTGAGCGGCAAGAGGAGCGACAAGGATTTCATGTCTCATCAGCTCTTGCGTTTGGCTTGTATTAACTATTGAGTGTTGATTCTGACGTTGAGAAAAGAACTGGCTGGGCTGGTTGATTTGGTTCGATTGATGTGAAACATATCCTCTAGTCATCATAGCATTTAGAAAGTAAGTTCTCTGATCAATGGATGGTACATTAGGTTGACTGATCATCTTTTGTGTTTGAGAGGGTTCATAGAAACGAGCCTGGTGAGCCAAATGTGAGAGATTATGTGCAGCAGATGTGTTCATACTTTGGAGGTTATGTCTTTGGTCAATCACTTCTCCAACATTGCCAGCATAATTCAATAGCGGCTTGTTGTACAAAGATTGCTGCAACATAGGTATATTTTTAGTAATATTTTCAAGCCGGATTTTCTTTTCAGCAGGCTTTTTAGTCGCTGCAGACAATTTTCTTCTAATAGCGGGTATCTGTCGCTGAGTAGATAAATCAATTGGGTTGGGTGTATAGTAAGCAATAGATGGTATAGTTTTTCCATGACTTTGAAGGGGCGAGTTTTGATAGTTGCAGGTCACTTCATAGTTGGTATCAACTGTTCCTTTTGGTTGTTTCGAGCATGGAATACTGGCTAGTGGTGAAGCTTTATCATGTTGAGAAGATTTGTTGGCTGTATTGGGAGGCCTAACAGTTAAATTCCATGCAAGTGAGGTTTTTTGGGTGTCATTGGCTTCTTCAGATTTTCCATTGTGTATTTCATCTAGACGTGACTCTAGAAGTAAATAATCATGATGATTCATGGAAATCGGTCTTTCATTAACTAAATTAGATTGAGGAGCCTGTTCTGAAGTACTGCTTGGTAGTCTTTCTTCATCAATCGGCTTAGATTCAACTACAACCTCCATCTCTGCATCAGAGTCATCGATATCTGGCACACTGAGCGGTTGCTCATCTTGAACAGGTGATGGTTGTCTTTCATCTGATAGCTTAGGTGCAAGTTTCCTATCATCTGGGAGCTTTGGTAAAAAGTGGGGTGACGTATCAACAGATTCTTGCTTGCTATGATCATTTGTATTTTGGTCAGTACTTTTACCGTTGGCGGCACTTTGAATTACCCGATTTTCTACGATTACTAATTGATCTCTCGAAAGTGCGTTTGAAGAACTGACAGTAGACTTAGCAGAATTATCCGGTTCTATCCGTTTTGGTTTCCAGGGTCTCAGGGGTAGCGGTCGTCTAATCAACATTCTAGGTAGTGGTCTTCGAGGATTATTATAGGGTTTCACCACCAACTGGGGTTTGTCCGGTAATACACCTGAGAAGTGCGGATTTTTCGAACTACGTAGTTGCCTACCCCCCACAGATTCTGCTAGATCTGGAGGATCTAAAATAAATATCAACAATAAGTACTCAGGCAACAATAAACCTTAGACCTTAATTTCGAAACAAAAGTAATAATACCTTTAATTTCTGGTTCTTCGTCCTGGTCATCTACTCCTTTAGCAATCATTTCCTCTATCCATTGCACAACATTTTCATAAATTTCTGGAAAAAAAAGTTATTTTATTGTTTGCTCACATCAGGGCCACTGTATAACAATTATTTAAACAATTGTTACCTGATTCATATTTGATATACCCTATATAAAACCTCCACTCGTGACTGTGTCTCTCTCTCTTCTTAGTGCGATTCCTTGTCACAAAAGGAGCTTCATTTTCCGGATAGGCAACAAGAGCTTTCTGATGTTCTAGTCGATGTATTATCCAAGAAGACGGCACGCATACGTATTTATCAATCTCAGGAAAAGGTAAATCTTTAAATTTTATTGCATAAATAATTTTTTTGTTCACTCTATTAGCTGCCTTCATCTTAAAAAAAAACAGCTAAATTAGAGACACTTGAATTTAAGAATCAAACTAATACTACTTCCGCGAGAGTTCAACCATCTAACTGGTATCTCTCAAATTGGCCTTGATAGACGACTCTCGTGACTAACAAACAACTGGACGTCGTTATCCAGTAATAAAACAGTCTACGCGTCTAAAATTTGACGCATGCGCTGTCTTCCTACTTCATTGCCTGGGGAAACGCAAAGGTACAAGAAATAGATACTCAAGTATAGATCAGGAAAATGATTTATTCACAAGTGTATAATATATTTGATAAAAATATTAAAAAATTTTAGGCGAGAGTAAAGCATACCTACGCTCACTCTTAAGGCATGTAAAAATCTTACCTGTCTATCCAAGCAGGTATCTCTCAAAAGTCTAGTACATTTTCATTACAGTTATTGCTGTTTTATGGTTGAACGGTTGTCATTGTCTTAACAGCAAGAAGACGTTATGCCTTGCTAGTAACACTCGTTGAATGAATAACGCTGTAAACAACTGAGCTGTATATATAGAATCGGTTGAGTCGCTATGACGTTGTATACGTACTATTTAGTGACGTTGGTGGAACGCTTAGAGATCCGTCGATAACACGGAAATTTACGATATCAGTTTATGGTTAACATATGTTATTTATAACTTTTATAAGCTTTTTTCAGAAAATAAGCAGCAAACTTCATTAGGATTTAGCATAACTTATTGCAAAAAATAGTATCTGGTATGAAAAATTTATTTTTGTTTTTGACTGAGACATTCTGGGCTATGACATGATAACTACATACTACGGCTCCATGATTAAATAATGAGTTTATCGTAAAAATAGTTAAGGCCTCTAAATGCATCCTAGTCTTTGTAATATGCAACGACCAAGGTCAACTACATAAATATAAACGTTTTTTTGTTAAAAGCTATTTTGTATGCGGAACACCTGTTTACAACCTTTTCTTTTATGACTTGGAAGTTTTTCAAGACCTTCAAGCCATCAGTGATTAATTAATTCTGACGTTAATCTAATTGAGCTTTTACTTCTTAGAATTTATCGATAAAAGAAAAAAAATTTTGGTAAAGTTATCTGGAACAAAACAAGCAAGGACGCAGAATTTTGTTGACTCTTTTTTTATTTACCAGTTGATATGAAACACTTGTGTAAAGATTATGATGAATCAAGATCCACTTAATAGTAAGATAATTACGAGGTTTTGAAACGTTGTTGGTAATAAAGTTTAAAAAATTCCCTTCCTAAGGTTGCTTAAGTCATATTGATGGCTTTTTCGTATGGCAGGTGATTTCGGATTCCATGAACTCGTTTTCTGTGGTCAGCGAATTGGTACTGGATGCATGAATAATAGTTTTGCTGGTCTCTAAATGATTTTTGTAAAATTTGAAACATGACTCTATTACCTGGAACTAAATGACGATGATTTTTCTGTTCAAGTATCGAAAAAGAAAATAAATGCCGGTGAAGTCTAGGCTATTTTGATTTTAATAGTTCGTCCTTGATCTGAATCGGCGTCGTTTTTGATGACATAACTAGACTTATACAAAATAATGGTTGATTTTTTGGAATAAGTTCAAATGTTTGATCAATCGCAATTGGTCTGAAGGATGAATCAAAGAGGTTAATAAAAAAACAAATGACACTATTAGACAAGAACAATGAAGCAATTGTACTCAATTAACCTAATGAACTATCACGATATCTTTAATTTAAGTATCCGGTTCTGAGTCACCGTTTGTTAATCTACAAATACTCATTAGTAGCCAGTGGCGGATTAAGCTTATTGCCGCCCTAGGCCCTGTCTGATACGCCACCCTTTTTTATCAGCAAAATTATATATATTTTGATTCTCAATTGTTATTAAAAATGAATTAATTACAGTCCATAGGAAATTTTTTCTAAATAAAAAAAAAATCAGAACCAACTTAAAAATTAATTTTTGGTATATTTTTTCGGCTCTTAAATTTTAATGTTTTGAAAATTTTGCCGCCCTCCCAAGTCGTGCCGCCCTAGGCCCGGGCCTCACGGGCCTAAGCGGTAATCCATCACTGTTAGTAGCACAGTGAAATTAACCAGATGGCCTATAAACAGGTCGTAACAAAAAAGCGATATATGTTTAAACTTCCGCTGAACAATGATGTGCAGTAACGCTCGTTACGGTGATGATGATATTAGTTCCAAATTATTTTAAAATTGAATGTTTTTACATTAAATTTTTGACAAAACCTATAGCGTTTCAAGAAACGTACAAGATATTGCAGCAAGTTATTCAGCACTCGAACTGCACTTACTTCATAAATAATTTGAGTTGAAAATTAACGATGCAATAATACATGTAAATATAGATTTGAGGATTTAATTATGTTACATTTTTAACTTCCCGCTAAGAAAATCGAAGATTAGAACGGCGTTCCAAAGAGTTCCACTGAACTTAGATTTCCTGTAAGTTTGAACCGATTTGGACCGGTAGATTCGGAGAAATCTTAGAAAAACTAAGAAAAACAATTTTTTCAAAAGTGGTTTTTTTGGAATAACTTTCAAACAGCTTTACCGATCGATTCCAAAAACTAATCAGCTCTTGAAAAACCACGTCGATTGCCGTAAACTGGGTCAAAATCGGTTGATTCGTTCGTGAGATATCGTTGACGAAAAAAATCGAAAAAATCTAAAAAAAATTATCTGATCGATTTGCACTTACAGATTGTTCATAGGACTCAAAAAACTGCATCGATTGCTGCTAACCTCGTGAAAATCGGTTAAATCATTCAAAAGTTATGGCAGATTGAAAATTAAAAAAATACTGGTTCATAAAACGTAATGTTATCTCGTGGAAGAAAGGGAAACAATTTCAGTGGTAGCGCCATCTTCTAGCAAGCAGCAGAACTTTTTAGACAACTGCTTCACTAAACGGCAAATTGCTGCAGCAATGCTGCTCACTATAGTAGTTCCAAAAACTGCCGGCAATGCAAGGGTATGCTTTGCTCTCACCTAAAAGTCGAAATCTTGACTTCGTCAGAGTTTATAATTAATCCAAGCCGTTCATTATACGTACGAATTAGAGTTCCTTTGTTTTGAGAACCTATATACTAACAGAGTGTTCCTTTGTTCTAGATTTACTTTAAGAATCACTGGCGTTTGATACTTAAAATTAGGCTAGGTATTTTTGTAAATTTTCTAATGAAACCAAATCGTTAATTTACGATGCTTCTAATTAGATGATCGTGAAAACAGTTAGCATTGAGAACAAATCAATAAAATACACATTAAAACAATTACTAGTCAATCAATGCCGAGGTCAAAATTCTCAGTACAAAAATTAACTAAACTAGAACGGGTAGTTTAAAAATAATCACTCTTCATTTGAATGTACTTGTTCAACAATCTATTCACTTCACTGATCTTATAAAAAATCCTCACAATAAAGTCATACTCGATTGTCTTCTGGGCAATTTTGACTGTAGAGTCTGTAGAACTGTTCTCAGTACTATTTGAGTCAAGTGTACTGTTTAGCTTCGTAGATTGTACATCCGAGAATTGAATACCTTCTGCAGTTTGCTGCGAAATAGCAGTCATAACAAGAGACGTGATATAAGATCTCATTTGCTGGGATAATTCAATGTAAAGAACCGTGGGGTCATAGATGTCTGTTACAAAAACCTTACATTTGACCTCGATCGTCTAGACGATCGAACGGTACCAATTTTTAGCGACGCTCAAGCTTCAATGCTTACAAATAATGCATAAATTTCCATATAAGATGACAGCGACCTAACGACTTACTGACTTTGTATTCTACAGTGGCTGGAAATATTTGCCAAGTTTTGCATGGAATATTAAATATCAAACATATTAATTATAAAGTTGATAAAGAGTGTCATAAAAAGAATTCAGCAAGACAACACAATTTGCTCTGTTCAACTATAGTTTGCAAGCGGCTAAAAATAGCAACTGAATACGATTAAGCGTGAAGTGTATGACCTTTGTAACTTCGGGAGACAAAAAGGACGGCGAGGTCCATGTATGGAAATGGTTTCTTTTCTGTAAGCGAAGTAACAGTTATGGTCGAAAACATACTTTATTCTTTTGACATAAAAGTAAACCGTTATTCCAAGTAGACTTGTGTTGCCATGCAGATTCTATACGCCGTAGGTCTCGAACAAAAGAATAAGGAATACCAAAAGAGGAATAACTACTGCAGCCAGGAAAAGCATTAACGTCACAGTTGGTTCTGAAATATAAATCAATGACCCCTGACAAAGTCATTAGTAAACACGTTGAGACTAAGTGGTCTGTAAATATTTGAATATGACAGCTTTCAGTAAACACAAGACGGTAGCACTTAGTAGCTTAGAAAAACACAACTTTCACTCAGTGTCTTCTGTCGATGCAAGCTGTCTTTTTCATTTTTTACAGATTTATAAGTATACTAAAAAAAAACTAAATGTATTTAAGCCTTCGTCACTTGCGTCATATACGCAGCACCACACTCCTGCTATGCAATTCTCTAAGCAACACTTTAAAGCTGCGCTCATCGCTGTGAACACGGCTGTCGCAGCCGTAACATCGTTAACTGCGCGCACCGACGTTATGTTAGGTATTCTCTAAGCTCTACTTGCTCGTCGTCGATCTCTCGGCTGCGGGAACTCATGGCTGTTGGCAAGGCTGTGCTAGAGCGGTGTCGAATCTTATTTTTACAGTCTATAATTTCTCGACTAGTAGATTTTGGCTATTTCCTCGTATTAAAAAATACATTAAGTACACATTTTATATTAAGAGATATGTAGTAATTGCTTGAATGTATATTATCAATAATTTACTACTTTAAAATAAAGGCACAACGATACAGATTAAAAAAAAAACATAACCTAACTTTGTGCTTGCGTTTGCGGTCGAAGTTACACAGTTGTTGGTAAACAAATACAATAATGATGAAAAAAAACTCTCCGTTCCAAGAATGCTTAAGTATAGGACTGTGGTTCAACCCACGCCAGCCACTTGAAATTTTTACGCATTCTACAATCTTCCATCATCATTTTACGTCTATACCCTTTGTGACTATCACACAGTGAACACTTCGCGAAGTGTATTTTGAATCTAATAAGATGTAAGTATTACCTACTAATTATTTATGTTTTCGTCAATAAAATCAGTGAGTTTATTCAATTTATCAAGTCAATTACTTAATAGGTTTTTGGGTGGTACTAATTTATAAATATCAACTTTATTTTCAGTGGGTCGTAATGCAGGACCATCGACGGGGTTGCATTAGAAATTCGGATCCTAAATTTGGGGTTAAAAAGTGGTTGGGGGGAGGGGGGGGAAAATCAAATGCATCCGAATTTCTAATGCCCACCTCAATTTTTAAAAATTCATAAAAAAAAATATAAGAATCTCCGCGGGGGGGGAGTGGCAGGGGGGGTTTCCCCCCACTCCCCCCTGCCCCCCAACCACTTTTTAACCCCAAATTGAGGATCCGAATTTCTAATGCCCACCCCCATCCACAGCTCAAGAGCTCAAGTCAAAAAATTGATTGGGCTGATGGAGACGAGATCATATCTTGCCACTGGGCATGCCTGTCCAACCAATGCTAGGACCCGGATGCGAAATGGATAGGCATAAATCCCTCTAGTATTGAATAGTGATGGCAACGGGTGTGTTAAAGATTGGAAGCAGTGGGCAAAGGTATGTAATGCACATTGCACATATTTAAGTATATAACTTTTAATTTTGTGTTAAGACGTTTGTTTCTAGTTCAGTGAAGTAAGATCTTTTTTTCGTTGTGTGTAGTATTGGAAAGATAAAAAGGCTACAGTTAAAAGGAAGGCCAACATGGCAGAGGACAGGTGGTGGGGTCGATGCTGAGGTGGTGGAGCTCACAGAGCTAGAACAACGAATTATAATTATCGCTGGTGGCCTAACCTTTGCTACTGGTTATAGGCACCTTTCTATTAATCCATTCCCAGTAGTTATGTACTTACCTACATGTTGAATTCTTTACTAATGACATAAAAGATATTACTGTATAAAATAATTAATCCTTACTAATATTATAAACGCGAAAGTAACTCTGTTTATCTGTGTCTCTCCGTCTTTCACGCCTAAACCACTAAACCGATTTTGATGAAATTTGGTGCAATTAGAGATTAGAGCCTGGGAAAGGACATAGGCTACATTTTATCCCACAATTGGGCACGATATAACCTGTAGACCACGCAGGCGGAGCTGCGGACGGAAAGCTAGTGGTTAATAATCATATTAATGGTTTTACTAATAGTAATGTTTTACTATAACTAACTGCCGTTGAATTTACAGCTCGCACGGACGGAGTAAGGGGCGTGGAAGTGCGCGGCGCCCCATATTAGTGGAGACACCGACCCAGCGCGGGCGCCGCTCATTGCCGTCACAGAGCAAGTGGTGGGTCCCCGCAGCGACGCCGCGTGCTTCGAGGCGCGCGTACCCAGGGAGGAATGTCTGCGGCCCGGCGGCGTCTGCTGCGACCGTCTCCGCCATCGCAATGCCGGCTGCTCCGAAATGGCGAGCTTAACAAAACGATTTATCGCCGTTGAAAATGCCGTGCCGATGCGGAGCTTGCCATTGCACGGTCGCAAGAAACGTATGCGCAGGGCTACCGCATGATGGCGGAAGCGCTAGAGAACTTCACAAACGCAGTAGTAGGCAACGTCGCACAACAGATAGTTGAAGCCATTCTACAATCTGCTGTACGACGTTGACCTGTTTATTAGTACAGTGGTTCCAGATTGTTTGTGTTTATCCATGTCACACAAAGAGCAAAGTTCTCCTAGTATGGGCCTACATGAGCTTGAGCATTATAATTATTAATAATTTGCTCATAAAAATTATAGTATATTGCACTTTTTTCAGACAAGTCCCTATATAATAAAATATTAAGTGACATTGATTCCAATTTTCAATTAATACTTTTAAAAACTCGTAAAATCAAGGTTATTGTATTAATATTTCTCAGAAACTAAGGTTTGTTACTATTTTATTTGAGACTGCTCGATTTTGTGGAATTTATACTACATTTTTTTCTGTTAAACTAAGAACCTTCAGGTCTTTTAATACGAGTATCTATATTTCTTAAAATATTATGTTTGCAATATTACGACTGTAGGTGTAGGTATATATCCTAAATTAAATAAATATAATTAATTAAGAGAAAATAAATGTAATTAAGTACTTAATTTTAGAAGGCAAAAAATAAAAGCAATTTAGTTTGATGTTCTTTATTTATTTTCACTGACCCAAAAAAATTTAAATGCTAATCCAGCATTTTTTTAACGAAAAACACACATTATTATCTAGAACAGAAAAAACAATCAAATTAAAGCATAATGGGTTTGTTCCAATATGATGGATGGGATTTTCTTTTTCTTGTAAGTTATTGGATAATTCCAAGATTGGTAATCCAGCACGATTACACATATTATGCAACACACAGTAAGCAACGGCTATTTTAGACACCATATCTGGGTCATATTGCAGATCTTTGTGGACTAGAAGGCATCTGCACTGCCCTTCAAAATTCCAATTGTCCTTTCGACACTTTATTGTTGTGGCGTGCAGTGAATTGTAGTAATCCTCTGGTGAACTAGGCTCGAGATTAACACTGTTAAATATTTTCCAAACCAAACAAACATACTCTCTCCTCTGCTGTTTAAGTAATTGTTCTAGGTAATGTTTTATGGCTGTGTTATTAAAAACAAAAATGTCGTGTGTGGTGTCACTGAATGTAGCATCTCCATGTAATATATTAAGGTCACAATCATCGATCTGAAATATAATAAGTTTTAAATTTAACACATTAATCAAATAAAAATATTAACATAACCTTTGTTTATAGGCCACAACTTTTTAAGTAATTTACCAAGTTTTAGGTTCACAATATAAATAAAAAGGTGTGTACTTACATATTTATAATTTAATCCGATATTAGCACTTCGAATTCCACTAAAATAAATTAAAAAGCCTTGCCAACAGCCACGAAATAGAAGCTTTTGAGTTTGACATTAAAAATCGTAGGCGTACGCCGAGGCTGTGGCTGAAGTGGAGGCTGTTTTGCTTAGAGAATACCGATTTCCTTTAAGAAATGTCAAATAAGTGATTCCATATCACGCCGTCTGCAGCCGTGCGGCGCTGGTGTCGGCAGCGTTTAAAATGTTATGAAGTAGAATACGAAACGTGTATTCACCGCTGTAACAGCCGCTGCGATCAAGGCTGTAACGATGTTTGCGCTTAGAGAATCGCACTGCTGATTTTCTAATTTTTGTCTTGAAGAAATTCTAACAATAAATATTGAAAAAGTTAGTATTCATTTTTTGACGTGTTTTAAATATTTCAGTGCAATAAATATGTCTTAATCTCGTGCGGAAAAATCACGCGAGCGACGAAGAATTGACCTTAACCTTGTCAGCTGTTATCAACAGTTCAACACTCTACTTACGATTGCGCAACTGATATAAGATAATAGATTGTTCTATATTTGCTTTGACAGACCTTTACACTGTAGTCGTCTAATGAAAATCAACGTTTCATCGCATGAGCAATCCTGTCATTGATATCGAAAATTACATTAAGGGGAATTAACCCAATTACTTGGCCCGTATATCAGGTTATCTATGGTCAAGTTACCGACAGTCAATTTACCGGCGGTAGATAAGTTGTCAAGGTTATCAAAACATTAAATGCTTTTCAACGGCTGCAAAGCAAATCTTTTTTATTTTAATTCTATCTGATGTAATCTAACAAAAAATTTGAATACCCAATCGAATAAATGAGAACATGGTATGTACTGAATTTCATTACGTAATAGAATAAGAGCGCAATGCTTGTTACTAACCAGCGCAGTGCTATCGTATAAAAGATATTACATTTTCCTTAACGGCATAAAAGCATGACATAACCTGATACAGTTAAATCAATTTATTTTCAATTAATTTGAAATGGAAAAAGGCTAGCAACAACTACTAGATGACACTATTACTCTACTAAAATGCTATACACGTAGTATAATTGCCATTTCACGGTTTTATGAAGTATGTTTGATCTATTATGAAAATATGGAACAAATTGTTTGTGTTAGAACACAATTAGCACGCGCTTCTAAAAATCGTCTTACTATTTACAGATTTAGTTAAGAACCGTCGTGCTGAGATATTTTTTAGGGAATAACTTGTGATAACTTCTATCATCAGTATGACTCATCATGAAGAGAATAACGGCCTGCTGAGTCGCCAAGGAAACAACAGAGATGCAAGAGAATTTGATATATACCATCAGGCCATCAGGCCCATATGTTCAAGAATAATATTATATTTTTCAACGCTTAGTTTTAATTCTGTGTCCCAATTTTACAGATGACATCATTGACGCGGAAAATATTACGATAATAATCATTTCCTTGTTCACTGTACGATTTGTACTTATAATTACCATCTATATGTAAGCGAATAACTTTTGTCGCGTTAAAAATGTGCATTAAGTCAGTGATGTTATGTGTTGTACTTATATACATACTACCCATAGAACAAAAATTCTTCAAAAGTCACTTAACTTGTTTCTTCACAGCCAACTACTTATAATTTAATATTGTGAAATGCAAAATGTCAAAACTATTAAAAGCAATATTTATGATCACTGCAAATGCAAATATTATCTAATTAGCATCAGAACACGGATTTGGAGAAAAAGAATAATTTAACAAAATATAGTGAGATCATTATTTATTCTTATCTTACAAATACCTTATCGATAGAACTATTGTTTAGGGTTGTAAAAATAGTCCGGCACTTTCCGAGTTAAACTCAATTGCGATTTCACTGCCCCAATCTTCATATTTTCAATCATCTTGATCGCTCTGTTTATCTTGTCTTCGGCATTTTTTATCTCTTGTAGCATTTCAGACCTTATGGAACGAAAAAAAAAACATAAATTAAAACTCTTATGTTCGTAAGGCAACGACTAATGATTCTAATTCACAAATTGAAGATGGAGATTATGATTAAAAATATTGGGCATTATTAGTGTAAGCCAAAGAATGGTTGGTTATCTATCTAATCGTAAAATTGGCGAGTTTCCAACCATAAATCTAGAAAAATCAGAAATAGTATAAGAAAACTCACGTTTTTTTGGCTTCATCAGGGGTCATCGTTCCCTCATGTTAGTCTTCAAATCAGGAACACTTATTACACCAACACTGTTTGAACTCACTAGATAACGTTGCTACTGATCTTATCGACAACCGATCTGTAATATTAAAATGTAGTTTGAAATATCTGCGACGTCGTGGCCGGCAACTGTTCACACACTAACCGAAGTATAAACTACAATTTTATTACCAGGATAATTATAATGGAAACTATTATTTTTAATGAGTTACACATTGATTAGCAATTAAAATGTAGTATAAGAATTACGCGAGCAATAAAATTCCGAAGTTGTTTCTAACAACTTGATGCACATCGTTCGTTTTCGTTCCGCGTATGTTGAGCGCTCATGAATCACTAACGTTCATGTGAGTTTACCGCCTAGTTGACAAGAAAAGTAATAGCGTTATACTTAGTAACAAAACGTGGCATCCAATTGCTTGTTGAAACTGTCACGACTGTAATTAATTTGCAATGTATCTAAACAAGCTGCGAATGGTTAATGTTAATCTAAAAATAAAAAAGTCTGGAAAATCCAAAAGAGCACGCCTCATAGCAGTCACTCAATTTTATATAAAAAAAAAAATTTAAATATTGCATATTTATTAGTGTATTGTGAAAAGAATATAAAAAATTACTTTTAAATCTTTCGCGCCATTGCCCATCCAGAAAAGAAGGTACTGCGCAAGTCTCGTAAACGAACCTTATATTTACATAGATATAGATATACAACCGATAAGTGGATTTTAGTTTATTGTTAATTATAATTAAACTAGATCGAATTAGGCCGTGATTTTCGAAAGGACTTAGTTTTAGATAATACTGAAGCTTATGAAAAAAAAAATGGATTCGATTAGTTGAGTTTTTCAGGCGTTATCGTGACCACCCCGGTTTCCATACATACTGACACACGGACGTCCACGAAATAAATTTTTTAAACATTGTTTTTATATATTTAAAAAGCAAAATGTGTTTTAAAAATGTCATAAGTGTTGAGACTAGTGTTTTTAGTTGACATTTATGTGTAAATATTATTCTACAAGTGCGATAGAAAATAAGTAGAGATCATTTTAGTTCAAAAATTCCCTTGATTTTTTTTAAGCGAGAGTAGAGCACTACCTCATACGCTTCGCTTATGAGGCGTGCAATACCTCATACGCTTCGCTTATGAGGCGTGCAAAAGGTAAAATGCACTAGGTACTTACTTTGATCTAGACGTGCACAGGTGAAATGTGGGCGAAACACAACAGACGCGTTTATATACTGGCGACTTTTTGTGAAACAGAAGTTTCGGGATCGTATAGTTTATTACTTGAGATCACTTAGAGGACTTTAATCTTATAATTTTATGCACTCCCGCACAAATTTCAATGCGTCGCGATTTTATTATTAGAGCAATAAATGTCAAAATAGGCTATAAATTTTTCATTTCACGGGCGATTAAAGTATTTTTAACGACTGTTTTGTTGACATTAATAGTGATCTCATAAAAGTCGCGATAGTGAGTTTTCAAGCTCACTTATACCGCATTCGTCTCGTTATCTTACGGTGCGCATCGAGGTGTGCAATTATACCGCGTAACTTGGATTAACTTGCTCCTAATTAAACACAAAATAAACTTGCGCTGGAAATGAATTATTGAGCTTGTTTTTTTACTATGTTTTTAGAAATTAAAAACTTGAAACGAGGAGTTTCTAAGTTTCAACTTGAAGAACAGTCCTTGTCACCCCGTTTGTTTTATTTATTCTTGGGTCAAATTTAGTAATTCAAATTTCACCCTCTTCCTGTCAACCGATTTATCTGAAATTTTGTATACACTTTGGATTTTGGTGACAATACAATAATGTTTATTCATTATCATTATAAATTCAAGATGGCCGCCGCTACAAAATGGCGGATAATTTATGTTTTATTAATCCCATCAATATGGGTATCAAATAAAAGGGCTCAACAAGCAGAATACAATATACTATAAAAAATTGAAATCAAAGATGGCGGCCGCTACAAAATGGCGGATAACGTAGGTTTTATCAATCCCATCAATATGGGTATCAAATGAAAGGGCTCAACAAGCAGAATACAATATACTATAAAAAATTGAAATACAAGATGGCCGCCGCTACCAAATGTATGTTTTTAATAAAAACTAAAAACTAGAAAATAAAAATAGGTAAAAAAACTTTTTAAGTTAAACGGTTTTATGTTAAACATACATTGCAATGTTTAAGATAAATGTACTAAAAACCAAAAAACAATAAAATAGATACAGTCGTGGGAATTATAAACATATGCATAGACTACACTAAAATAAAACCGTGGGGCACATTAAGTCGATAATTTGTAGACAATTGACGTGCCCCACGGTTTTATTTTAGTGTAGTCTATGCATATGTTTATAATTCCCACGACTGTATCTATTTTATTATTTTTTGGTTTTTAGTACATTTATCTTAAACATTGCAATGTATGTTTAACATAAAACCGTTTAACTTAAAAAGTTTTTTTACCTATATTTTTTTAAATAAGATAAATTACCGTAATCCTAACGGTTTCTGTTCTTGTTACACAGTAAAAAAAGTTTAATTTTACAAAATGTTGTTATTTGAAAATATTTACTTTGTTACTAGGTTTTTCAACGATAAATTTACAATGGTGTTATCGCCGAAACACAACAAAAAAATAAAGGAGACGAGATTTAAAAATGAAAGAAAGAATTTAATTAAACCTAAATGATTACAAAAATTCGACGTAGACCAAGAAAAATTAATGAATATAAGAATTGCACAATTAAATTTTTAGGTGTAAACCGAAACTTAACATACTGGAAATCCTAACATTCAAAACAATTTTTAACGTACAGATATTTTGTTTGGAAAAGAAGTGTAGGATAACTTTGAACGGTTACAATACCATACATAAATTTAACACATACATAAATTTAAACGCGTGGCCAAACTATAAATTATTATCTGATGCAAATAGGTAAAATAATTCGACGTCGAATAAATACCCCACCTACTTGATAATTAAAACTAATGCTGATACAATTGGCACTTTTTGACAAAAATAAACTAAGTAAATTTAAGGTAATGGATAAAAAACTTAGCTACTGGTCTTCCAGAGGCCGCTGGTCAAACCGCTATGGAATAGAGGCTGGAACAGGTGGTTCGGGTTGCTCAAATTGGGTACACGTCTGTCTGTACACCCAGCGGTAAACTGTTGCCCAAACTTTTTATGTCATAGATTGAAAGCACTGAAAATTTTGATAATCAAAAAAAGCTCAAATAATAACGGGTAAATTATTTCCAATATAGCTCCAAATCAACTTTTGATAATTATTTCGTGTATTTTATATCATTTCATTTAAAAAAACAGACTTTTCACTAAGCAAATCGTGTCACATTCACCAAAATTTTTGTCGAATGGCCTGACAATTTCAATTCCAAACAAAATCCAAAAATTAAGCAAATTCTAAAATTTTGAAATATATCGAATTAAAAAGAAAACTAGACCGGAAAAAATAAGAGAACATAAAAAAGATCGCAAGCAGAAATGCAACACCCCCTTTCTACAAAAAAAAATTTGAACACCTTGTATACCCAAAAAAAAATATTTTTTGTCAACCCTACAAGGAAAAACTAAATTTAGTTTAAGTTAAGTTAAGTTTAAGTTGAAGTTAATTTAAAGTTTATTTTGAAGTTAAATTAAAGTTTAATTTAAGTTTAAGTTAAGTAAAAGTTTAAGTTTAATTAAATCCAGTTAAAAAAAAAGAGGTCGATATTAAATAAAGAAACTTAAATAATTCCAACAACAAATAATCGCGCATTACCATAAGAAGAATAAAAACAATAATTAAAACTACTTATACGCGATGACAACAAAGTTTACTAACTCGAATTGAAAATCACGAAATTTACAAAAAGTGCAATGTCACAAAACATCACAACGAACAAATTAACCTAAAAGGAGAGTAACTGGGAACAACATCCAAAGCTATTTTTCAAGTACCAACTAAGAACAATACGCGAGCAATACCTAGAAGTTACAAGAGAAATAAACACAGCCGGGAATCCCAAACGAAACGACTCAACATTAAAACCTAGCCCTAAATAACTAACACTAAGAGTTATCAACAATAAAACAACAAAAATTAACTAACTATTACGTAATAGTTTACGAAAAAGTTTCCTAAAACTTTCAAAATGTCAACAACTGAAGACAAATAGCAAACACCACAGACCTAGACTTCAAAGAAAATAATGGACTGTCAGTCAACTCGGACTTGACAGTCAAAAATAATGGTTGCCATCTTCTATGTCTATGTTGCCACCATAATGGCCATGCAAAAACATACCATAAATATAGTTCAACTATGACGTCCACAAATGTAAGACCACAAAGCAAATCAAAAATTGCCAAAGCAAAAAAAGATAAAATATTTTTGGAAAAGAACACTGACCTCAAAAACAAAAATCGAACAAATCAAACATAACAGGCAACAATGGCTGTACAGCCCACCTGACCAATGAAAAAAGAAAAAAAAAACATCTTTGGCTAAGGGCAAAAAGATATAGACCCAAAGACGACCAAAAAGGTAAAGAAAAAGGTACTTTAACCAACGACGGAAAAAAGAAGTTATTTGAGTATATATTTAATATGATAAGTACCTGTGGAAGGAGAATTGACATCCTGTAACTCATTGACCTGACGGGAAACTCTTCGAACTACACGACACTTAGTGAATCTGGGTGCAAATTTACTTGAAAAATAGTCAGCACCAGACGAACGTGAGAAGTTCGTACGCCACACAATTTCACCGACATTTGAAATGAGGGGGTTACGACTTTTATTATAATAACTCGCATTCCGTAAAAACGCCAACGAAAGACTATCTGAAACCTTAGCAAAAACCTGATCAAGGGAAGAGAGCGCAGCCGCACGTTCAACGCGACTCTCAGCTAAATCAACGCCTCGAGTCTCGCCTACACGCCGTGAACTGACATCTAAAAGTACTTCCCTTCCAAACATTAGAAAATTGGGGGAAAATCCAGTTGCCATATTTATACATGAGTTTAAATATAGTTTCACTTTGGGTAATAACTTGGCCCAACTTCGCTGGTCAGTTTCAACTAAAATACTAAGACAAGTGACCACTGACTGGTTATAGCGTTCAACAGGATTTGCCTGCGGGGAATAATAAGGGGTATAATAAGGTGAAGGAATACCATAGGAAGACAAAAATGTACGAAACTGGTTACTTTGAAAAACTGTTGCATTATCACATAACAACGTAGGCGGAACACCATAGCACAAAAAGATATCCCTCTCAAGAATGGTAGCGATTGCTTGACTATTAACCCTATTTAAAGGTTTTAGCCAGACGTATTTAGTGAATACATCAACTATAGTTAAAATATAGCGATAACCATAATACGCCAGCGGTAGCGGACCAATAATGTCGAGAGAGATCGATTGCATCGGTGCCGTAATCTCTTTAGGAAATAACATGTGGCCTCGGGGTTGAGTATTTGAGATCTTAAAAGCTTTACAAGCCTCACAAACTCTAAGCGCTTCTGTGACAATATGAAACATGTTTGGCCAATAATAAAGGGTTTTTTATTAACACCTGGGTGAATAGATGGTAACTCGTTATGTACCTCAGAAATTGCGTTTTGATACTGTTCTGAAGGCAATACTATCCGCCATGGGTCTTCAGACAACGGAAAATCAGAAGACATCCTACGGAGAAGTATTCCGTCATTTATAACATACGCTGGAAACATCTGAGGGTTGTTAGAAACACCATCATAAATCTTTTTATACCAAGGATCAGAAGTGTTAAAAATACCTCCATTATAAGAAATAATGCCCACATTTATGGGGATACGTGACAATGCATCAGGTACAACGTTATGAACACCCTTTCTATGAATTATGTCAAAGGTAAACTGAGAAATAATGGTCGCCCAGCGTGCTAGACGACCAGAAGAGTTGTCAAGTGTTATTAACCATTTTAAAGCAATATGATCGGTGATAACAGAAAAACGCATCCCATCAAGGTAAACACGAAAGTGATTAGTAGAATCCAGTACTGCAAGGAGTTCTCACTCAGTTGTGCTGTAGTTTCTCTCAGCTTTCGAAAACAAACGCGAGTTATATGCAATAAGATGCTCTACACCATCTATCTCCTTAGAAAGTACTGAACCTAAACCAACAGAGGATGCATCACATTGTAAGATAAACGGCTTTGAGAAATCAGGACAAGACATAACTGGAGTATCAACCAACGCATTCTTTAATTTTCAAAAGCTGCTCGTGCAGAATCTGGCCATTCAATTTTATCATGTCACTTTTTCTTACCAATCAAAACTGTGAGAGGAGCAATTATCGTGGAAAAATCTTTCACGAACCTACGGTAATAAGAACAAAGACCAATGAAACCACGCAAGGACTTGGCATTCTCTGGCACCGGAAACTCACGAATGGAACTTAGTTTCGCAGGATCAGTCTGTAAACCATTTTCATTTACGATATACCCAAGATACTTAAGCTGACTCTTGCAAAACTCGCACTTCTTGAGATTAACCGTCAAACCTGCTTCTTTAAGACGCACAACCACCTTACGAATAAGCTCAAGATGACCCTCAAAATCGCGAGAGACGAGGACGAGGTCGTCAACATATCCAAAAACACAGTTATTGCCATCAGCCGTGAACTCAAAATTAACTATCATGTCCGTCAGCCTCTGCATCTCAGAAGTAGCGTTGGTTAGTCCGAAGGGCATTCTAACAAACTCGAATAGACCACGCTGTGGAACGATGAACGCGGTTTTCTCACAGCTATCCTTATCAGAAAGGGGGATTTGCCAAAACGCGCTGCGGAAATCAAGCGTAGTCATGTATCTCGCACCTCGTAGGTTATCTAAAATATCCTGGATCCTAGGCAAAGGATAAAAATCACGAATCGTAACGCTATTCAACTTTCTACTGTCAACACTAAAACGGATAGAACCATCCTTCTTTGTAATCATAACAACAGGACTCGCCCAAGGAGAACGCGACGGACGTATAATCCCATCATTGAGCATTTAATCGATTTCTTCATTCAGGACCTTAAGCTTGGCGGGTGAAAGAGGATAATACCGCTGCCTGATAGGAGGACCTGTCGTAACTATTTTATGACTAAGCCAGATAGTCTTACCGATACCCTTTTTAGGGTTCCGTAGTAATCTACGAACCCTTATAGTTTCGCCATGTCCGTCTGTCCGTCTGTCCGTCTGTCCGCGGGTTTTCTAAGAAACTCTTAGTACTATAGAGCTGAAATTTGGCATGGTTATACATATTAATCACGCCGACAGAACAGTAGAGTAAAACCTTAGAAAAAAAATTTTTTTCGGGTGTCTCCCATAGACGTGAAAGGGCGATGAATTTTTTTTTCTCGCCAATATCATCGAGTAGGGTATCATAGAATAGCTTTTTAAAAGATAGAAGGGTTTTACTAAGAACGTTTTTCGATTTAGCACTCTGTTTGCGAATCATAAATTTTTAAAGTGAAAATTTTTGTCAAACACAAGTGTCCCCCCCCCTCTACCAGCTAAACGATTGTTTCTAAAAATGTAAAAAAATTAACAGAGGTAGCACATACATCAAATTTAAAAGAAAAATTATAAAACATAAGTTAGCCCTTCAAGTTTGCGAGAAATGGTAGACCAAGTGCCAAACATTGTTGGGATTAATAAGAATATATTTACTAATATTAGATCTTTGGTACTACAGAAATGCAATTTGGCATGTTCATACATATTAATTGCGCCGACAAATAGAAAAAATAAAATTTTGTAAAAAAATTTTTTTCGGGTGTTTCCCATACATGTGAAAGGGCGATGGTTTTTTTTTCTCGCCGATATCATCGAGTGGGATGTCATAGAATAGTTTTTTAAAAGATAGAAGGGGTTTACTACGAACGTTTTTCGATTCAGCAGTCCGTTTGCGAAAAATTAATTTTAAAATGAAAAAAAATGTTAAATATTTCACGAGCATTTAGCATTTACGACGAAGTTCAGCCTAATCCAAAACAACTGCCATACAAAGTTCCACGCTAAAAGTGAGGCAAGGTCGAAAGCCAAGCTGTAAAATATTGACATTTCATGTGTCGTTATAGGTTTTTGGGGGTGTTAATTACGAAAATGACATCAAAATTATACACAATCGCCACGCGACCTGCTCGTTAGCACCAGCTCGAAATTATTCCTAACAATACTTTTGTTGCTAAAAAAATATTAAAAAAAAATTTAAATCAAAAAAAATTCGCGCTCGCTTCGCTCGCGGATTAAATACTTCCATTCTGTTGTATTTAGCCCAAAACCAAAGTTAGTGTCCTACCAGCTAAACGGTTGTTTCTAAAAATGTGAAAAAATTATCGTTGGTAGAATATATAACAAAATTAAAAGAAAAACTATCACACATAAGTTGGCCTTTCAAGTTTGCGAGTGATAGTCGACCAAGTGCCAAAAGTTTTTGGAATTAATAAGAATATCTTTACAAGGTATTAATATGTTTACATATTGACATTTTAGGTGTCGTTTAATAGGTTTTTGGTGATGTTAATTACGAAAATGACATAAAAAGTATTTTATCAGCAGGTCTATATTATTTCTACTAATATTTAAAAAAAAAAAATTTTTTTCGCTCGCTTCGCTCGCGAATTATATAATTTCATTAGGTTGTATTTACACCAAAACTAAAGTTATTTCTGAAACTACAAACTCTTTAATACATTTGTTTTTTAAACTATACTATTTGGAGATTTTAACATCGACTATGACTAGTGATGAACGATACTTAGTCTTTTAAGGCTTTTAACAAAGACTCGCCTTATTTTGACGCCTCACGACTGATTCAGTCTTTTAGTTCCCAACCTTTAGTCATAAGACTAGCTTTTTTAGTTGAAGTCTTTTAACGTAAAAAACTGAGCTGTTACTTAAACAGCTTAAAGGATTTAAAAGACTGGCGACTCATTATCTGGGAAGTCGACAGTCGTAAGGTATGTGTTGATAGAATGTAAATATCTCATTTTATCTCCTTGTCAAATGTTATCAAAATGTATTTAGTGGTTTAGGCGTTAATTATTCCTTTTGGTTGATAGGTTACAGAAGAAATATTGAATATCACACACAAACTGCGGTGCGATCCCTTTAACATAAAAGAATTTGAGTCGTTTAAGTCTTTTAAAATTAGTTGGAGTTGGTTAAGTCTTTTAGTATTTTGAAAACAACTCGAGTCGTTTCAGTTTTTAATTTTTAATAAACTACTAAGTCTTATTAATAAAAACTCGAACTTTCAGTCTTAATTTTAGAGTCAAGTCCTGTAAGATGGAGGCGAGTCTTTTTAATAAGCCTTAAAAGACAGTCTCTTTCAACTCTAACTATGATTAACGATAGTACACCCGTTTTAAATGAATACGTAATGTAAACAACTTTTATACAACCATTTGCATCCACGCGAGGTGGTTATTAAACAGATGATTTATTTTTCCTTGTGGCGCTGGAATCTATATTTCTCCTTCAGTTACCTTCTTTCTTTGTGACCTCGTTTTTATTAGACATTATTAGCAATTCAACCGTCAATATGCTAGAAGAATTAAGAAGCCAGCTGCATATTTGAACCATGCTGCTACGGAAACCTACGTGTCCCGACACGCTCTTAGCCGGTTTTTTTTCTGAAGAAATCTCATCAAAGACTTTGATTACTTCTTGTAATCGAGCTTCTTGATCAGCAGATAAGGAAGAACGAGACTGGAAAAACTTATTCTCTCCAATAACAGCTTGGTCCAACTTTTGAACTGGGTCCTGTAAGAACATCTTCTCAGAAATACCGGAATTAAAAGCTCCGCATAGGACAGACGTTAGGCCAAAGTTATTCCAGAATTCAATACCTAAAATCAATTGCGTAGTAACACGTGGTGTAACAAGAAAACGGTGTTGCTGTGTAATATTATTAAAACGAACGGGTATGGAAACGGAACCAAGTATCGACATCGGAGAATTGTCTGCAGACACGACACTATGACCGGGATCAGGTTGGTACGCAACATTCAGCGAAGCAAGCAACGAAGTATGAATCAAAGACGCTTGAGCACCTGTGTCGAGTAATGCATATAAAGCTCTATTAAAAATAAACACTTCAACAAATGGCCTATTATCAATAAAATCTGAAAAAATAACCGGAGAAATCGATTGACGACGAAAACCCCGGGAACTAACTAGTTTTTTGAAGTAGAAGATTGCACGGTGACGCGGGCATTACATGTGGGGCAATTCTTAGTAGTAAAACCGGGACACCTGCAAATGAAACAAATAACCCCAGGAATAGAAGGACAAGCCCGGAAATCGTGGCCTGTTTGATTGCACTTTATACAAATAAAGCGTGTCGAATCAACTATTGGCGCAACAACTTTACGAGACTGAACGATATCCGAAGCTTGCTGAGGCGGCTCGTAACTCTCAAAGTTTGAGACAACATCTAACAAGGCGTCAATGCTATCTATCCTGTTTGTAGACAAACAAGGCCTGTACCTCGAATGAAGGTTATGTTTTATAATGGGTAACAGCGCAGAGTCAGGGATGGGGTAAGTAAGTTTTAAATTTAAGTCATGAACGATAATAATAAAATCCCTGGCTGATTGCGATGCCGTTTGTTTTAAATCACGAAGACGCTGTTCTAGGTGATAGTCGTAATCGGTTTTTAAATAAGTTTTATAATAATAGGACTTTAACTCATCATACGTCAAAGAAGGAACTCTAATTGTCCTGAAATATAAAAGAGCCGAACCAGAAACAAGTTCATGGAAACGACGCACAATATACGAGGATGGACTGTCAGAAGCGAACATCCGTTCTTCGATGAGCTGAAAGAAATCCTTCACGCAAGTTTGACCATCAAAGCAAATATTCCATTTTGACAAACTAACGTCGCGGATGAAAAGCTGTTTGAGTCGCGTAGCTTCATGAGCAGAAACAGACTGTTAATTCATTCTCTGCAAAATAGGACTAGCACGATAAGGTGTCTCTCCAATATCTTGCTCGTAAGCGGCCTCTTCTGGTTCAACATCAATGACAGTGTCCTGATTCATCGACATTTTTTAAACAAAATGGTATCTGATGTTAGAAATAAAGCAAAGAAAACGATACCGTGAAGTGAACAGATCGTTAATTATAAGTCGTATTACGTGAAAATTCCCTAAGAGGAAATAATACTACCTAATTAGGGAAAAAAATACCTAATAGGGAAAAAAATACCTAATAGGGTGAAAAAGTATTATTATTAATAGGATTAATAATAAAATAAGATGCAGTAATCCGCCTATATCTTTGTGTTTTATTTTCACATAAGTAAAAAGTGACAAGTGTGTAAAACAAAGGGTTAGATAGACAAATGTGCCAGTTGTATAAATTATCAAAAAGTATGCAAGTCGAACACCTCCCCGTAATTTATACATCCTGTATCATTAGTGAAAAAATTACAGCCTGTATAAAAGTTACACTCTGTATATAAATTACATCCACACTTACAACACACACTATGCACATAATTTACAAAGCAAAGCACAAGTAGTTTGATAAGACAACAATAGTTATAAAACATTTCAAAAAAGGAATCCTATCAAATCATTGGACCAGACATTTCGTCAAAGTTTACAAAAGTATCAAGTTAGACCTAACAGTGATAATAACCTGTTGTGTTTTAATTTAGGTAAAGGTTTAGTCAAAATATCGGCTAACTGATTGTTTGTCGGAATGTATCTCACAACGATTTCGTTGCGTGTTAGAGCATCCCGAATGAAGTGATGACGAATGTCTATGTGCTTTGTCCGTGCATGAAAAGTACTATTTGTTGGAAAATCAAACTAGTCTTAAAATTAAAACGTTTCGGTCAGACAACGGTAGCGAATTTGTGAACCAAAGAATGTCGAATTTCATGAAAGAAAATGGAATAGTTCATCAAACGTCGGTTCCGTACACACCGCAACAGAACGGTATCGCGGAACGAGTCAATCGGACTATAGTTGAGAAGGCACGAGCAATGCTTCAGGATGCCAGTTTACCTAAGGCATATTTGGGTGAAGCTATTAACACGGCAATATATTTAAAAAATATTTGCCGATGAACTCTGGTTTGGAAGGAAGCTCAACCTAGCGCATTTAAGAGTTTTCGGTTGTGAAGCTCACGTCCTTATCCCCAAGGAAAAGCGCACTAAATTAGACTCTAAGACTCAAACCTGCATATTTGTAGGGTATTCAACTGAGACAAAAGGCTATCGCCTTGTTGTTCCCAGTAACTCTCGGGCAGTTATTGTTGCAAGGGATGTAGTGTTCATAGAGGATAAAATGCCTGCTTCAAGCAAGCAAGTTGCCCCTTCCCCGCAACTCTCTAATGATGACACCATCCTCATACAAGATTCAACGAATACAAAAATTTGTGTTCTGCCACCACCTTTTCATCCTTTTCATCCTTCACTAGTCCAAAGTGATGCTCGTAGTCACACTTTCTCAGAAACTGTAGATGCGCCAATTACCTCGGGACCTGTATGTGAAAGTCCAAAAACGAATAGTTTGCCAGCAAACCAACCTTCTGAAGTTATACCATCAGAACCTTTAGATAGCTTCGTTGATGCTGAATCATGGTCACCGATTGAACCACCCTGCAGTACCGAGAGCGTCTCTCAAGAGTCCAGATATCCTCAACGAGAGCGACGTGCACCACTGAGATATCCAGATGTCTCGAACATGGTTGCGAATGACAGCGAACCACTAACATACAAACAAGCTGTTGAAGACGATCTCAAGGAGGAATGGCTTGAAGCCATGAAAGCGGAGTACGACTCCCTAATAAAACATGGTACTTGGACTATAGTAGATAGACCTCCAGATAGAAAGACTATTAAGAGCAAATGGGTCTTCAGAGTGAAAAGAAATACCAGTGGCAAAATAGTAAAATTCAAGGCTAGACTTGTAGCCAAAGGATTTACTCAAGTCTATGGAGTAGAATAAGGAGAAACTTTCTCTCCTGTGACAAGACTTTCAACTATAAGCCTTTTGATAGCATTTGCAGCGAAATTAGGTTTATCTCTAGACCATCTGGACGTGGAAACAGCGTTAATGGTGATCTAGAAGAGACCATTTATATGGAACAACCTGAAGGCCCATAACCTATTATTATTAATAGGATTAATAATAAAATAAGATGCAGTAATCCGCCTATTTCTTTGAGTTTTATTTTTACATAAGTAAAAAGTGACAAGTGTGTAAAACAAAAGGTTAGATGGACAAATATGCCAGTTGTATAAATTATCAAAAAGTATGCAAGTCGAACAAAAAGAAACGAGTTGAACGCGTTGTTTACTACGTTAAACAACAAACTACGGGAATAGGGGAAAGGGTAAAATTTTTCTTTATTTTAATAAATAAGAACGAGTTTCATGTTAAGTAAAGTTCTTTTTATACTAAATATCATATGACAAAAAAAATCAATTAAAATGAGGCACGAAGTCACACCAGAACGTTGTAGGGGTTTAAAAGTCCAACATTCTCAATGGGGTAGACAGAGCTTCAGTGGGTTATAAGTTATCTGAAACAAAAAAAAACAAAAAAAAAACAATTGGTTGTTTGTAAAGTAACGTCTTATTGGTGAGAGAGACGGAAGATCGGTCCACTCACTCGAACGCTATGCCAGCCTCCGCTCGTGAGGATTCCGCGTGACAAGTTTCACGGAATGACTGGCAGCGCTCGAGATGAGACGGGAGATCGGTCCGTCTCTCTCTCGTTATACCTGCGATCGCGCTCGTGAGGTTTTGGTGTGACACAAGTTTCTGAACATGTCACCCGACTAAAACGATTTTAAAGACGTTATCACGTCAAAACAATTATGTAAGCGACAGCGGCACGGAACGTGCCCACCATACGGTGGTTGCTTATACAAGCAAGAAAAAAAAGAAAAAAAATGAATCAATGCCACGGAATAGTAAATGGATGATTACTTACCTCAAATCCAGGGTTTTTTAATCGCGGGCGCCAGATCTTCAACGATAAATTTACAATGGTGTTATCGCCGAAACACAACAAAAAAAAAATAAAGGAGACGAGATTTAAAAATGAAAGAAAGAATTTAATTAAACATAAATGATTACAAAAATTCGACGTAGACCAAGAAAAATTAATGAATATAAGAATTGCACAATTAAATTTTTAGGTGTAAACCGAAACTTAACATACTGGAAATCCTAACATTCAAAACAATTTTTAACGAACAGATATTTTGTTTGGAAATGAAGTGTAGGATAACTTTGAACAGTTACAATACCTTACATAAATTTAACACATAGATAAATTTAAACGCGTGGCCAAACTATAAATTATTATCTGATGCAAATAGGTAAAATAATTCGACGTCGAATAAATACCCCACTTACTTGATAATTAAAACTAATGCTGATACAATTGGCACTTTTTGACAAAAATAAACTAAGTAAATTTAAGGTAATGGATAAAAAACTTAGCTACTGGTCTTCCAGAGGCCGCTGGTCAAACCGCTATGGAATAGAGGCTGGAACAGGTGGTTCGGGTTGCTCAAATTGGGTACACGTCTGTCTGTACAGCCAGCGGTAAACTGTTGCCCAAACTTTTTATGTCATAGATTGAAAGCACTGAAAATTTTGATAATCAAAAAAAGCTCAAATAATAACACGGGTAAATTATTTCCAATATAGCTCCAAATCAACTTTTGATAATTATTTCGTGTATTTTATATCATTTCATTTAAAAAAACAGACTTTTCACTAAGCAAATCGTGTCACATTCACCAAAATTTTTGTCGAATGGCCTGACAATTTCAATTCCAAACAAAATCCAAAAATCAAGAAAATTCTAAAATTTTGAAATATATCGAATTAAAAAGAAAACTAGACCGGAAAGAATAAGAGAACATGAAAAATGCTGCAGTTTACAGTAATAAATTTTTCGAAGAAAACAATGTATATTAAATTATCTTTCATTTGACACCCTATTTAAGTAAATCTGCCCAGTAGTTATCTAAATATAGCGTTAAGAAAATAGACCCGGCCGCCATCTTTGTTACGTCATAGCCACCCCCTCCATACCCTTAGAAAGTGACTACCGCACTTTTTGTGTTCAAGAAAATATGCCAAATAAGTAAATATCAGTAGTCCGTATGGCGGAGGTAAGTCCCACGAAAATCGTTATTTGAAGACTTTTTTACGAATGGGTCCCGCTCTATAAGGTAAATCTCAATTTTTTATTTATACCAGCTTAACTGTAGTTATATTTTTTCTAGAACTTTGCTTATTTAATAAGAAATCTGTACCTCGAGTACGATGGTGACAGCACGCGTAATGCGCTGCGGTCCTATGTCAAAATGTCAACATTGACAACGCCAGAGGGCGAGCAAGCCTTTGCGCGGGGCCCTCGGGCAGTTAAAGTAAAGTTTCACCGTCAGCCGAGTGGCGCGCCGCTAGAGTTTGTCGCCATCGTGCTCGAGCTGCTGGTAGGACGTATCTTACTTGCTGTCAATTTGAGACTTATTTAACTTTATTTTTAACCCCCTACAAAATAGGGGTGTTATAAGTTTGACGTGTGTATCTGTGTGCCTATTTGTGGTATCGTAGCTCCTAAAGGAATGGACCGATTTCAATGCGTCTTTTTTGTTTGAAAGCTAAATAAATAAATAAACCCTACACACTTAAAGGCCCACACTTAGGTTTTCCCTTATGCCGTGGGTCTCTCGGAACACACATAAAGACAAACACAAACACCCATGACCCGCGAACAAACATCTGCTTTTTACACAAATGTTTGCCCTGACCTGGGATCGAACCCAGGACCCGCCAATCAAGAGGCAGCGTCACTACCACTCGACCAAAACCGGCCGTCAAAGCTGACGTAATTGAAATGGTTCTTAAATATATTTGATCAAAATTTGTTCAGCCGTTTAAAAGTTATAAGCACTCGAATGTGGGTCATACAATTTTTTATTTATTTTAGAGTTATTATTTATTCTCCAATAAAGTACATGTTCTTTTGCCCGTCTAAAGTAAATTTCCTACACCAGTTGAGCTGGCTGGAAGACATCTCTTATAGAGATAAGCTCACCTTTGTGATATAAACTAACCTAAGCTTTCAACTTTATGTTTGCAGAATAAAGAGTACCACATTAAAAAGAAAAAGTAAAAAAAGCCCAACCTAATCTGAAAGGAAACTTAGTACCACTTGGTTACATGTTCGGTTTTTTTGACAGATATTCTAAATTGGCAAACACATAATTTTTTTTAAGATAAGTAATACGATTTTGTTAAAAACAGTTTTTATTTCTTCACGTAAATGAAGCCGCGGGCAGGAAGCTTGTACATTTTGAAATTGGTCAATTTTCCCGACGTATTTCTACCCCCTAGTAATGAAAAAGGAACGTAGTAACGTAGTAAAGTGGAACTTCAAAAACATATGTGTCCCATTTAGTTTCATTTTGCCCTATAAACATGGCGGTAAGAGATTCCAAGAGGGTCCGGTTGTACCGTTCCACCTGCCCGTTTGCTCTCGGAGTCGCCACTGCGTTCAGTACGTACTTCACACTTGCATCATCAATAAATTTTTTGAAAGTCATGCTTGTAAAACTGCTGGCCCGGTCGGAAATGAGTCGCTTAGGCACGCCAAAAATACTAAAGTAGTCCTTAAGTTTGTTAATAGTTACTGCTGTGCTAGCTTCAATGATAACCAATATATGCATATTACCTTTTGAATTCTTTACAAAATTTACTTTTGGGATCAGATTTAAAGGAGGTCTGGCGCATGATGCAGCTTTTAGCGTAGCTACATTCTAGACAGGAGCGGAAGTATATCTTCATGAAATGTCTCATTCTTGGAGACCAATAATAAGCTTGGATTCTATAAAGCGTTTTATCAATGCCAAAGTGCCTGATGTCTTCGTGGTTTTGTTTAGTTATCTGCCACCGTACACCTTTGGAGACTACCCACTTGTCTCCTTTACTCGTCTTTCTGTACAATTTACTATCTTTTAAAGTATAGTTGCGCTCTATATCATCGATTTCCTTGGCGTCGGGACCCTTAAGTACAGAAACGATTTGTTGCAGAGATAAATCTTCTTACTGTATGGTTGCTAACCAATCAGCTTCAACGATTTCCATCACTGTGCATTGTGATTAATCTTTTAATTTCCAATCCGGAATAGAATGAGCGAAATTCTATTCCGGATCCTACGCTCTGATTGTGATATGCTTTGGAATGAATTTTTTCTATCTCTAGTAACTTATACACTTCCGCCATGATTAAAGATATGAACTCTGAGCCTCTGCAATGAAGGCGAACTGCATACCATCACCAAGGTCGAGGTCCCTTTCCACACAATACATATCGACCGTAAGACCCGTCCGTAATACCAAGACCGTTACTGCAATACGTGTGCTAGAAGACATATTCTATATGTTTAGGAACCCAGATCGCATCATTAGTGATAGGGGTACTTGCTTTACCTCTCACGCTTTCAGAAAGTTTTGTTTGGACAAAGGCATAAAGCATGTTCTAAATGCCGTTGCTAGCCCGAGAGCTAATGGACAGTGCGAGCGGTATAACCGTACTATCCTTGGTTTGTTGACTGCTCAAAATTTGATTTTTGACGACAAAAATTGGGACGATAACGTAGGTCGTGTGCAATGGGGTATGAATAACACGCGCCAAAAGACAACAGGCAGGACTCCGGCTGAAGTTATGTTTGGCTCAAAATTTAATTCTGAAATTGATCCTCGACTAAACGAAGTGGGGTGGGTGGGATCTGCCTCCTAGCGGTCCACCTTGGGCAACGTCACCTTGGGCTTTGTTCAATGGTGGCGGCCAAAGATCCCCAAAGCGGTGTGGTAGGCCCATTAGCAGTCGCAACGGGCCGCCCGGCTCGCGACCACCCTTCTGCCGGAGTCCAGCGCCAAGCAGACTAGCGTCTGTGTTCCGTTGGTGCGCGGAAGTGCAAGCGCCATTGGGGAAGTAAGGACGAAGTCAGTTGCGCTGCTTATGACCGGTCTTGATTGTTGAATAGCACTGTCCCGAGCAGCTCATCTTGGAGGGTAGCGGGATCCTAAGCACGGTCTCTCGCCGTAGGCCGACCGCGGGTAGTAGGGGGCTCAAGTAGCACTATAGCCACGTGCAAAAGGCTGCCCCACACACAAAACGAAAAATCCCACTATGCTCCACCGGGCCAGTTGGCGACCGGAAGGGAGGACCCGGTGGCCATAGTCCACTCCAGATACAAACATGAAAAGCAAAAAGAAAGGATTAGTTAAAAAAAATTAATTTAGTTATTTAATTTTTCACATTTTCTTTTGGTACACCCTTGCCCACTTCAACTGCCTCTCCCTCTCACATAGGTTAGCTGGAAGAAAACTCATTTCTTGAGTTAAGCTCGCCGTTGTATATGTCCTTTCTCTTCTGTAATCTGTATGTATATGTGTGTACAATAAAGAATAAAGAAAGAAAGAATAAAGAAAAAACCGCTGCACTTCCTCCCACGAAAAGTGCACCTCATTAACATCCGAGGGTTGCACTCAAATATCAAACCGGTCCACCACCACCTTGAGACCAACAAGCCGCACCTATTCTTTCTTACGGAGACGCAGATAGCAACACCGTCAGACGTGGCGTACCTCAACTACCCGGGGTACTCCCTTGAGCACAACTACAGGAGGAACGCTGGGGTCTGTGTGTATGTCCGCGATGACGTTTGCTGTAGGCGTCTCCGTTGCTTTGAGAAATCTGGGTTTTCTACTCTTTGGCTCTTGTTAGATACAGGTCTTGACAAAACTGTCTATGCCTGCGTCTACCGTTCACATAGCGAAGACCAGGAGACAACCAAACTTCTTGACCACCTGACTGAGACGGCTGATATAACCCAACAAAGGTACCCAACGTCAGAGCTCGTCTTTCTGGGGGACTTCAATGCCCACCACAGCGAGTGGTTCTTCCCGTTCAAGAAAACTGACCATGCTGGCAGAGAGGCGCGCAAATTAGCATTATCGCTAGACACACAGCTGGTGAACGAGGCGATGAGGTTACCGGATGTTGTAGGACATACTCCTAATTGCCTTGACCTTCAGCTGACAACTGATCCAGACAAGTACTCAGTTGCGGTCTCAGCCCCGCTGGGAACATCGGACCACTGTCTGGTGAAATCCGTATCGATCAGCTCTCCCCGGACGTTAGTTTCAAAGGCACTAGGAGAGTCTGGCGATACGATTCAGCAGATTGGGATGAGATGCGGCACTTCTTTGCGTCTTATCCTTGGCGGCAAATGTGTTTCTCTTCAGATGACCCCTCTTGTTCGGCTGATGCGATTGCGGATGTAATCCGGCAGGGAATGGAATACTTTATTCCATTCTTCGACATCCCGCTCGGTCACAAAGCCCAGCCATGGTTCAATGCGGATTTTGCACGTGCTGAGGCACGCAAAGAAGTCGCATACCAGGCCTGGGTTCAAGCACGTGATCGTGGAATCCGAGCTAGGAGGGTTCGTTCGAAGAAAAAGGCATTCAACTCAGCTGCCAAGTCATGCAAACGGGTTATCCGGAAGGCTCGTTTTGACCATATTAGGCGAATAGGGACTAGACTAGCATCTTGCCCTCCTGGTAGTAAGCAGTTCTGGTCCCTATCAAAGTCTGTCGAAACTAACTTCTGCCGTCCAACGTTGCCTCCAATGCAGAAACCTGATGGATCGTTAGCTCACTCCGCGAAAGAGAAAGCAGATCTCTTTGCATCTCTTTTTGCGAGAGATTCTCGTCTGGACACTGGCTCTCGACAACCACCGACTATGCCTCGCTGTGACTTCTCAATGCCGGAAGTCACAATACACAATAAAGAGGTCCGAAGAGCATTACAGAGTCTAGACGTGAACAAGGCGAGCGGTCCGGATGGGATACCTGCTAAAGTCCTGAATCACTGTGGTCCTGAGTTGTCTCCTATACTGACACGCTTGTACCGTCTCTCTCTCAAGACCAAAACCGTACCTAAGTCCTGGAAGCTTGCCAATGTGCAACCAGTACCCAAGAAGAGTAGTCGCGCTGACCCCTGTAACTACCGTCCTATTGCCATCACTTCCATACTCTGTAAGGTTATGGAAAGAGTACTGAACAGCAAGCTGCTGACATACCTAGAAGCTAATGACCTACTTTGTGATCAAAAATATGGCTTTCGCTGTGGACAATTGACTGGAGATCTTTTAGTGTATGTCACGCACTGCTGGGGCGAAGCCATCGAGAAACACGGCAAAGCTCTCGGCGTGTCACTTGATATCTCGAAGGCTTTTGACAGGGTTTGGCACGCAAGTCTGCTAAGCAAGCTTCCTGCGTACGGCGTCCCTGCCAGTTTTTGTAGCTGGATAGCTGACTTCCTGAGTGAACGGTCGATCCGAGTAGTCGTCGAAGGCTGCTCCTCTGACTTAATGGCTATTAATGCCGGAGTTCCTCAGGGGTCTGTTCTCTCTGGGACTCTTTTCCTGCTGCACATCAACGACATGCTTTTGCCTGGAGCGGTTGCGTACGCAGATGACAGCACAGTCATGGAGAGATATCTGTCTAGTGCAAGAGTTGGTGTGGATGAAATTCGAAATGATAGGGTAGCAATGGTTGAGTGAGTGAACTCAACCTTAAGTCTTGTCTCCCAATGGGGTGACATGAACTTGGTGAGTTTCAATGCCTCCAAAACGCAAGCGTGCCTGTTCTCCGCAAAAAGGAGTCCATTTAACTTGACTCCTACTTTCCGGAGTGCATCTGTATCTGTAACCGATGAGCTGGAACTCCTCGGCATGAAGTTATCTGCCAACCTTAACTTCGGCACCTCCATCGAGTCTAAGGCTCAAACTGCGGCCAAAAAGCTGGGCATCCTTAACAAAGTTAAGCGATACTTCACGCCAGATCAACTTCTTACCCTTTATAAGGCGCAGGTCCGATCGTGCATGGAGTATTGTAGCCACCTTAGGGATGGTTCGGCCAAATACCAACTAGCTGCACTGGACTCGGTGGATCGCAGAGCCAGGAGGCTCATTGGTGATAAAAAGCTGGTTAAGGATAAGCTCCAAAGCCTAGATCATAGACGCAAAGTAGCTTGCCTATGTGTTTTTTATAAGATGTACTTCGGGGAGTGTGCTCAAGAGCTGCATGAGCTCATTCCGCCTGCCCCTTTCTTCCATCGGACGTCCAGACGCACTGCGGGGTATCACCCTTACCTTGTCGAGATACCTCGGATACGTACCGAGCGCTTTTCTTCATCTTTTGTATTTCGCACTGCCAAGGAGTGGAATTCTCTGCCGGCGTCTGTATTTCCGAGCTCATACAACCCGAATATCTTTAAAGTACGAGTGAATAGGCTTCTTCTGGGTGAGCTCGCTACATCCTCGACCGCATCTTAGCCCTGAGCTAGATTGTGATCAAGAGCGAACCCATTCTTAATAAAAATAAAGTAAAAAAAGACAGCGGGAAGCGATTCTGTTTTTTACCATATACTCTTTGTTTTACACTATGTTGTGATTTAACATAAAACAGCGTCTCTCTTCCATCGTTCAAAGTCGTATTCTCACTTTCTTTTGACATATCACGCATCGAGATGATACGTCTGTAGAGCGACTCGTGGTTCAGGGCAAAATCGAGGGCACGAGGGCGCGCGGTAGATCACCAATGCGCTGGACCGACCAAGTAAAAACTGCACTGAATGGACCACTCTACGAATGTACGAGGCAAGCAAAAGTACGAGAGGAATGGCGACGAATTGTGAAGCTTGCCACCACCCTTGTAGGTATTATTACTTACTATTATTACTTACCTACTAAAGTCCTAAAAATAAAAGTTATTTTAGGTTCACACAACAGCACAACAGGTTAATCAGTTGCACTAGAAAAACAGCCACTATTTGGAACGTGCATATGTTATTGACTTATTACCTACTAAATTCCTTATAAGAACAGTCATCTTATGTACGGTCAGTTGTAATAATCCATCCATAGCTTAAGGTTTATAATCGCATGCACTCTAATATTGTTGAACTCGCACACATTAAAATTAAATATGATCTTATGTAAAAGTCAAAATTATTGCAATTGCTTAAAGTAGGTTAGTAGGCTAGAAAATACGAGATTTAAGTGGCCATGGTTCGAGTCTTGAGTCAAACCATCATCTTTTTCTTTTTTCTTACATACTATTTTTTTAAACATATTTAAAGTTTTCATTAGTTAAGTGGTAACTTAATACAATATTAAAGGTAAATAAAAAAAACACTTTCAAACTAAATAAAATCAAGTTTGCCTTGCATCGCCACCGTGCAAAGTGGACGTCTTTTAAGTTTGAAATAAAATTGCAATAATATCGTTAGTTCAAATCTAAATTCTATAGTCATAATCGCAATTGTTAAAACGGATTGGAGTGCGTTGCGGAAATAAGTCATTTTGACTTGGTGAACCACCAGTATATTATCGCAAGAACCACGAGAGGGCAGCACTCGTCTCTGCGCTGGAAAGAGAACGCTACTATTTTTTGTCTCAAGCGAAAGTCAACTTCGTCACTGGCAGCTAAGGGTGTGTGTGCGCGCACGAGTCGAAAAACAAGTTATCTGCATAGTGTGAGTACCTACTACTGCCCATTGTGAACTCGGCGAAGGAAGTTATACTTTACATTCAAACACATAGCCTACTTCCACAACTAACAATGAGCGTCTTACGATCACCTACGAATACAACTGTTACTGGAGGGGGCTCGCAACCAGACCTATCAAAAATGGCCGAACCAAATATTACTTTCCGTAAACGAAAGCAACCTGATGATCAGGGCTGTCAATGCCAATCCATGGAGCAGAATTTTCGTACAGAAATATCCCGAGTTTCTGATTTACTGGAAAAACTTATTTCCAATAATGAAATAAATACGAATTATATGCGTGCAAGTATTACGACAATGAATCAACATATTACTGATATGAAAATTTCACACGAGCAGACTATGAACACTCTTAACAATAATATGCAGGAGATAAAAAATCAAGTACATGATATTAAAACATCAATGTCGAATATAACTCAGGAACAAAAAAATATTAAAACTAAAGTATCTGAACTTGAGAAAAAAATCTCTGCTGGTGAAGAAAAAATTAAATCTGTGGAGCACAACATCAGTGGTTTACAAACAGCATCTGTTTTCAAAGCAAATCAAAAAGAGGACTTGCTGCGTGAGCTCCAAGAGAGAAACTCCAAACTAAAGAACATAATTCTGACTGGAATACCCGAAAACTCTTCTTCCAATAAACAAGAACGTACAGATGGAGACATGACAGAGGTATTAAACGACTTCTCAAAACCAGTCAAAATCTTTCGTATGGGTAAATTTGATCCAGCCAAAAAACGTGGAATAAAAGTATGCTTTGAATCCCAGGTTCCTCCAAAGAAACGACTACGCAATAAGGAGTCTCTACCGGAGGGGGTTAAGATATATTCTGATCAAACACCGTCCCAACAAACCTACTTGAAAAGCATCAAGGATGAACTAACACGACGCTTAAAAAACGGAGAATCTGACCTTACAATCAAGTATGTAAAAGGAGTACCTACAATCATCAAAACGCCAAAAAACTTAGATCCGCCACAGAGGAAACCATAGAAGCGATCACGCATCAAATAGTCCAAACAACTACAGATTTACTAATTACTAAGTCTTATCTAAACTTTTATTACTTAAATGCTAGAAGTATATGTAAGGAAGGCAAGTTCGATGAGCTGCAGTGTATACTGAAATCCATACCCACTACTGTGCATGTCATCGTGATAACTGAAACTTGGATTCAAACCGAACAACAAGCACTTCGCTTCCAAATCCCTAACTACACTCACTATTATAACTATAGAACTGATAAAATTGGAGGGGGTGTCTCGGCGTTTGTACACAATGACCTGAAACATAGTTTGACGGAATCAACCTATAGTGGTGGAAATAACTACCTTTGGTTTAGACTGGTAAGGTATTCCCTGGACATTTGTGTAGTGTATAATCCCGGTGATACAAACTTTCAAAATTTCTTAGACACTTACGACTTACAACTACAACAGAATAAAAGAGGCCTCATATTCCGAGATTTCAATATTAACTTGTTGGAACAAGACAAACGAAAGAAGCTGTACACAAAAACTATAAAAGAGGCGGGATTCAAACTACTTAATAAAATAACAAGCAAATACTACACAAGAGACAGCACCACGACAACAAAAAAAACGATTCTGGATCACGTATTGCAGCATTTCTGCTTGCGATCTTTTTTATGTTCTCTTATTCTTTCCGGTCTAGTTTTCTTTTTAATTCTATAGATTTCAAAATTTAAGAATTTGCTTGATTTTTGGATTTTGTTTGGGATTGAAGTTGACACAGTGATTCGACGAAAAATTTTAAGGTGATATGTTGATAATTTATTGTGCATTAAAGACTAGTGTAAAGCAGTTACCTATGTGAAATATTTAATAAGTCATTGAACAACTATTTTTTAAAAAAAAAGGTCTTACCCTTTTAAAGGAAGTGGAAATTTTAATTTTTTATCAAAATGTAATTTTTTCACCTTATCCTTTTATTGTTCTCACACGCCTATTCTACCATACCTACACTATACAGTATACTTTTACAACATTTTCTTCACGCTCAAACAAATACTCTATCAGGCTGTTCTTGCAACAGTTACGAGAATCCTGGGTCTTATGGTTTAAATCATATCTGGTTATCATTTGACCTGGGGGATTACTTCACGACCTGCAAGAGGAAAATATCCTTCTTGTATAGGTTACACTAGCTAGACAATACTCATATATTTCAATTTTTCTTCCTTTTGGTGCTCTTTCGTGTATCGTGACCTTTTAGGTATCCTAGTCCAATTTGGAATGTTTGTAGTTTCAGTGCTTTCAATCTTTGACATAAAGAAAGGCTCGGCAGCAGTTTACCGCTGAGTGTACAGACAGACGTGTACTCAATTTGCGAGCAACCCGAACCACCTGTTCCAGTCTCTATTCCATAGCGGTTTTACAAGCGGCCTCAGGAAGACCAGTAGCTAAGTTTTTTTGATCCATTTACCTTAAATTTACTTAATTTATTTTTGACAAAAATTGCCAATTGTATCAGCATTAGTTTTATCTATCAAGTAGGTGGGGTATTTTATTCGACGTCGAATTATTATCTACCTATTTGCAACAGATAATAATTTAAAGTTAGGCCACGTGTTTAAATTTATGTATGGTATTTTTTTTTTTTTTATAATAAAGATATTAGCATCCACAGACTTGATGTCCGTGCCCTTGTCTAGATTAAGTGTTTTATTGTTAATACTTGCTTTTTCTTTTAAAAATATTTTACTATACTTTTCATAGTAGTTTACAGTAGGTAGATAAATAGCTATAATAAAGATATATATTTATATATTACATAATGTATTTTTCTAAACCAGTGACGGTTCCCCGCTGTTTCATCCAGACCTCAAAGCATCCATGACGGCTCTGTCTCGACTTTTGACCGCCATTCTGAGGTTGTAATTGACCACTTTTTCCCTGCCAGCCGCCTCTGCTTCTTTGATGAATCTGCCTATCGCATCGTTACCATCATCCGCATTATGTTTACAGCTGGCGGTATGGCGCGATATGGCAACCACAGCATGAGGGATACTGTCGTGTAGCTCCTGCCTGGTCGTTGTTGTGTGAACAATCACTACCTTTTTATACGTCAATCCCTGAGCCTTGTGTATGGTGAGGATGCATGACCCGGTACCCGATCCGTATCCCTCGTTTTGTAGGGATCTCTTTTCTATCTGTGTATGCACAGGGTTTCGGACTGGGTTCGATCGATTTGAGCATCCGTATACCTTTCAAGTTTTAAGGAGTGCGTACAAAGTTTCGACGAGTAAATGCCACTGTAGACTTCTCTAAGGGCAAATACTACGTCGAGAGGGTTTCTATGGGTGCACAGAAGCTCCTGCGTAATGTTACAAATTAGATCATCGTCCAGAGTGACAAAGCCGCTGGTTTTGCTATATGCGGCCATATGCCGACTTATTTCTGAGCCTTTAAGAACCTGGGAGGTGTCGTTGTTGTATACGGTTGCATCTGCTTCCTCGAGTCTTATCTTTAGCAGTCCTTCATTTTCAAGATGGAACGAGTGCAAGATGTTCTCGCAGGTCCTAAGATTGACCTCTCTGGTCGCTTTAATGACTGCTATGAACTCAAGGAATGAATTCACCATATGGTCGCGGGGAGACACTGCTTGTCTGAGGGTAGGCGGATCGACTTGCCCCATATCGGCTTTTGTTCTAGTAGATGGTGGGTTTGATGGCTGTCTTTTTGGAGGGCTTCTCATGAAAAACTCAACTGCTGCTGCTTGTTTTTCTACTGAGGTCATTGTGTCAGTCTTTCTTCTGAGGGCGCCGGGTATTTTGGTAGCTGCAGCATTAATTGCGTTAAATATTGTGCTTATCAAGGTTTTTCCCTTGGTGTTCTCATCTTTTCGCTTCTGCTGCGTCGTTTGATTGGCTTGTGCTATCTTTCGTTGTAACTTCTCAGATCCGCCAAGTGTTCCCGCAATGGAGTGACCCGGACTGTCAGTGTGACCGATGCATGTCTCGGTGTTTGGTGTGTGTGGTAAGAGGAAGTTCAGGTTTTCCCCCCTATCTTCATACACTACCACCTCATGTACTTCTGAGGCTTTTATACAACCATTGTAGTCCGAGACTGCTCCTTTGGCAAGTCCAACTACCATTGCGTCTACACTAATCTTGCGGGATGTTACCGTGTTGTCACTCTCTGGATTTGCGAGCACTGAGCATGCTTGAGCGAATTGAGTTTCTTCTGCACTCCCTTCAAATAGCGCTACTGTTTTATTGCGAGACCGCACAAGTCGACAGCGGTAGTTTGCTACTTTGATTTCTGATAACGCATTAAATGTCTTGCAATTCATGCTCGTTCTGAAAGTGCTGCCATTCAATAGAGCTGCGAGGCCTGGTGATATTGTTATGTTTCCTTGATTTGAGACGCTACAGAAGCCTATTCCGAGCCTCTCTGTGTTACTGTCCATGAATAATGCCACTCCACGAGTCCTCAGTCCGGGTTCGCCGTGCTCTCCGTACATCAATAATTGGTCTGTTGTGTTACACTGGCGGGTGGTCATTTCCTCTGATTGTTTATGACTCGTTTGTGTGACTTGGACGTTTGTGCAGGGCGTTTGAGATGTTTGAGATGGGGGGTACCTTGGTGTTGCTGTAGTTAACGTACTGTTACGTTTGGTGGCGATGCGAAATATAGCCTCCGTGTACGCGAGGAAATAGTGCCTTTTTTGGGAATCAGTTATGACGTTTTGTAATACTGATTGCTTAATTTGGTGTCCATGTATGGTATTGTAACTGCTCAAAATTATCCTACACTTCATTTCCAAACAAAATATCCGTACGTTAAAAATTGTATTAAATGTTAGGATTTCCAGTTTGTTAAGTTTCTGTTTACACCTAAAAATTTATTTGTGCGTATTGATTTTTTGGAACTGTGTCGAATTTTTGTAATCGTATTTATTTAATTAAATTTTTTTTCCTTTCATTTTAAATCTCGTCTACTTTATTTTTTTGTGTGTTTTGGCGATTTCCATTGTAAATTTATCGCTGAAGATCTGGCGCCCGCGATTAAAAAACCCTGGATTAAAGGTAAGTAATTATCCATTTACTATTCCGTGGCATTGATTAATTTTTTTTAAAGCTATTGCATAGATTTTATCGCGGGCCTTGAGCGCGGGGACCGAATGCAGAAATTCCGTAACGAAAAAACCTAACACCCCCCACCACGACCGGCACGGAGGTGTGGCTTGAAGGCCGTGCATCGTCTAACGTCGTTTCAGTTCGGCAGTCTTCGACACGGTGTTTGAGTGCGTGCAACAATAATAATAATAATATAATTATAATAATCGCGATAGAGGCGAAATCCCCAGAAATGGGAGAAGAAAATGGTTTTTCTCCAATAAAATAATAATAATATAAAAATAATAATAATAAAATGAAGTTGCTCCGATCCGGACGAAAATCGGTATCTGGGGGGTTTGGGGGTCGATGATTCCGAATATTGGGTCACTTTTTCGATTCCACCATTTTCCAAGATGGCCGCCATACAAGGAGTGGTGAGGCGAGGCCGCAGGCCGAGCCGAATTACGACGCCACGCTGCGAGGCGAGGCCGTAGGCCGAGGCGAGCTGCGTAAAAAGCGAGGCCGAAGGCCGAGCTCCGCGTAGGGCGTAGCCCGGAGCGTCCCCCCCCCAAATCCAAGATGGCCGCCATACAAGTTTAGATTCTAAAGGTGAGGCGAGGTCGAAGACGAACGCGCGAGGCGAGGCCGAAGGCCGAGCTCCGCGTAGGGCGAAGCCCGAAGCGTCACCAAGCATATTACCCGCCGACCGCCATCCGAAAATTTCATATCCGCTATCTTGGATTTTAGTTGGGGGAATCGTGACGCGAAGGGCAAAGCCCGGAGCGTCTCGATTCCCTCCACCAAAAATCCAAGATGGCGGATATGAAATTTTCGGGCATACCGACATGGGTGTCGTTTAATAGGTTTTCGGGGGTTCTGATTCCGAAAATGACATCCATTTTGAAATCCAAGATGGCGGACATGTATTTTTTGTAAAAAACCGTCATGGGTGTCGTTTAATAGGTTTTCGAGGGTGCTGATTGCGAAAATAACATCCATTTTAAAATCCAAGATGGCGGCCGTAAAAAACAAAAAAAAGTTAACTTTTTTGAAATTTTTACATAGCATTTTGTATCAACTTATGCAATTATAATTAAAAGTAGCCCTCTACTTTTAATTATAATTACATAAGTTGATACAAAATGCTATGCCCTCTACTTTTAATTATAATTGCATTAGTTGATACAAAATGCTATGCAATAGCTTTGCCGCGGCAGTCCCCAAGTGCCACACGTCTATTTTTTTTTTGCTTATGCGGTGGGCACGTTCCGTGCCGCTGTCGCTTACATAATTGTTTTTTTGTTTTATTTTGTTACAGATAACCTATAATCCACTGAAGCTCTGTCTACCCCATTGGGAATGTTGGACTTTTTAACCCCTACAACGTTCTGGTGTGACTTCGTGCCTCATTTTAATTGATTTTTTTTTGTTGTCATGTGATGATAAATGTAAAAAGAACTTTACTTAACATGAAACTCGTTCTTATTTATTAAAATAAAGAAAAATTTTACCCTTTCCCCCATTCCTGTAGTTAGTTGTTTAACGTAGTAAACAACGCGTTCGACTCGTTTTTTCCTCTTAGGGAATTTTCAGATTTTACAACTTATAATTAACGATCTGTTCACTTCACGGTATCGATTTCTATACTTTATTTCTAACATCAGACTCCACTTTGTCTAAAAATGTCGCTGAATCAGGACACTGTCATTGATGTTGAACCAGAAGAGGCCGCTTACGAGCAAGATATTGGAGAGACACCTTATCGTGCTAGTCCAATTTTGCAGAGAATGAATCAACAGTCTGTTTCTGCTCATGAAGCTACGCGACTCAAACAGCTTTTCACCCGTTACGTTAGTTTGTCAAAATGGAATATTTGGATTTGACGGACAAACTTGCGTGAAGGATTTCTTTCAGCTCATCGAAGAACGGATGTTCGATTCTGACATTCCATCCTCGTATATTGTGCGTCGTTTCCACGAACTTGTTTCTGGTTCGGCTCTTTTATATTTCAGGACAATTAGAGCACTCTTTTTTTTAACGAAAGAAAAACGCATACCATTAATGTTTTTCTGTTATCACCGATCATATTGCTTTAAAATGGTTATTAATACTTGACAACCCTTCTGGTCGTCTAGCACGCTGGGCGACCATTATTTCTCAGTATACCTTTGACATAATTCATAGAAAGGGTATGCATAACGTTGTACCTGATGCACTGTCACGTAACCTCATAAATGTGGGCATTATTTCTTATAATGGAGAAATTTTTAACACTTCTGATCTTTGGTATAAAAAGATTTATGATGGTGTTTCTAACAACCCTCAGATGTTTCCAGCGTATGTTATTAATGACGGAATTCTTCTCCGTATGATGTCTTCTGATTTTCCGTTGTCTGAAGATCCATGGCGGATAGTATTGCCTTCAGAACAGTATCAAAACGCAGTTTCTGAGGTACATAACGAGTTACCTTTTATTCACCCAGGTGTTAATAAAACTTATTATAAGTTAAAGACCCTTTATTATTGGCCAAACATGTTTCATATTGTCACAGATGCGCTTAGAGCTTGTGAGACTTGTAAAGCTTTTAAGATCTCAAATACTCAACCCCGAGGCCACATGTTATTTCCTAAAGAGGTTACGGCACAGATGCAATCGATCTCTCTCGACATTATTGGTCCGCTACCGCTGGCGTATTATGGTTATCGCTATATTTATTTATTTATTTATTTATTTATTTTTATTTATTTATTTATTTATCTTTTAATTATAGTTGATGTATTCACTATATACGTCTGGCTAAATCCTTTAAAAAGGGTTAATAGTCAAGCGATCGCTACCATTCTTGAGAGGGATATCTTTTTGTGCTATGGTGTTCCGCCTACGTTGTTATGTGATAACTAGTCAGTTGTCACTTGTCTCAGTATTTTAGTTGAAAATTACCAGCGAAGTTGGGCCAAGGTACTACCTAAAGTGAAACTATATTTGAACTCATGTATAAATATGGCAACTGGATTTACCCCCAATTTTCTGATTTTTAAAAGGGAAGTATATTTAGATGTCAGTTCACGGCGTGTAGGCGAGACTCGAGGCGTTGATTTAGCTGAGAGTCGCGTTGAACGTGCGGCTGCGCTCTCTTCCCTTGATCAGGTTTTTGCTAAGGTTTTAGATAGTCTTTCGTTGGTGTTTTTACGGAATGCGAGTTATTATAATAAAAGTCGTAAACCCCTCATTTTAAATGAAGGTGATATTGTGTGGCGTAGGAACTTCTCACGTTCGTCTGGTGCTGACTATTTTTCGAGCACCCAGATTCACTAAGTGTCGTGTAGCTCGAAGAGTTTCCCGCCAAGTCTATGAGATACAGGATATCAATTCTCCTTCCTCAGGTACTTATCATATTAAAGATATACTCAAATAACGTCTTTTTTTCGTCGTTGTTTAAAGTACTTTTTTCTTTACCTTTTTGGTCGTCTTTGGGTCTATATCTTTTTGCCCTTAGACAAAGATGTTTTTTTTTCTTTTTTCATTGGTCGGGTGGGCTGTACAGCCATTGTTGCCTGTCATGTTTGATTTGTTCGATTTTTGTCTTTGAGGTCAGTGTTCTTTTCCAAAGACATTTAATGTTTTTTTTGCTTTGGCAAATTTTTTTTTGCTTTGTGGTCTTACATTTGTGGACGTCATAGTTGAACTATATTTATGGTATGGTTTTGCATGGCCATTATGGTGGCAACATAGACATAGAAGATGGCAACCATTATTTTTGACTGTCAAGTCCGAGTTGACTGACAGTTCATTATTTTCTTTGAAGTCTAGGTCTGTGGTGTTTGCTATTTGTCGTCAGTTGTTGACATTTTGAAAGTTTTAGGAAACTTTTACGTAAACTATTACGTAATAGGTAGTTGATTTCTATTGTTGATAACTCTTAGTGTTAGTTATTTAGGGCTAGGTTTTAATGTTGAGTCGTTTCGTTTGGGATTCCCGGCTGAGTTTATTTCTCTTGTAGCTTCTAGGTATTGCTCGCGTGTTGTTCTTAGTCGGTACTTGAAAAATAGCTTTGGATGTTGTTCCCAGTTACTCTCCTTTTAGGTTAATTAGTTCGTTGAGATGTTTTGTGACATTGCACTTTTTGTGAATTTCGTGATTTTCAATTCGAGTTAGTAAACTTTTTTGTCATTTGTTTTTTTTGTTTTATAACTGGATTTAATTAAACTTTAACTTTTACTTAACTTAAACTTAACTTAAACTTAAATTTAACTTTAACTTAAACTTTAAATTAACTTCAATTTAAACTTAACTTAACTTAAACTAAATTAAGTTTTTCCTTGTAGGGTTGGCAAAAAAAAAATTTTTTTTTGGTATACAGGTTGTTCAAATTTTTTATTTTTTTTGTAGAAAGGGGGTGTTGCAGCATTTCTGCTTGCGATCTTTTCTATGTTCTCTTATTCTTTCCGGTCTAGTTTTCTTTTTAATTCTATAGATTTCAAAATTTTAGAATTTGTTTGATTTTTGGATTTTGTTTGGGATTGAAGTTGACACAGTGATTCGACGAAAAATTTTGTGGTGATATGATGATAATTTATTGTGTATTGAAGACTAGTGTAAAGCAGTTACCTATGTGAAATATTTAAGAAGTCATTGAACAACTATTTTTTTTAAAAAAAGGTCTTACCCTTTTAAAGGAAGTGGAAATTTTAATTTTTTATCAAAATGTAAGTTTTTCACCTTTTCCTTTTTTGTTCTCACACGCCTACTCTACCTTACCTACACTATACAGTATACTTTTACAACATCTTCTTCACGCTCAGACAAATACTCTATCAGGCTGTTCTTGCAACAGTTACGAGAATCCTGGGTCTAATGGTTTAAATCATATCTGGTTATCATTTGACCTGGGGGATTACTTCACGACCTGCAAGAGGAAAATATCCTTCTTGTATAGGTTACACTAGCTAGACAATACTCATATATTTCAATTTTTCTTCCTTTTGGTGCTCTTTCGGGTATCGTGACCTTTTAGGTATCCTAATCCAATTTGGAATGTTTGTAGTTTCAGTGCTTTCAATCTATGACATAAAGAAAGGCTCGGCAGCAGTTTACCGCTGAGTGTACAGACAGACGTGTACCCAATTTGCGAGCAACCCGAACCACCTGTTCCAGTCTCTATTCCATAGCGGTTTTACCAGCGGCCTCAGGAAGACCAGTAGCTAAGTTTTTTTGATCCATTACCTTAAATTTACTTAATTTATTTTTGACAAAAATTGCCAATTGTATCAGCATTAGTTTTATCTATCAAGTACGTGGGGTATTTTATTCGACGTCGAATTATTATCTACCTATTTGCAACAGATAATAATTTAAAGTTAGGCCACGTGTTTAAATTTATGTATGGTATTGTAACTGCTCAAAATTATCCTACACTTCATTTCCAAACAAAATATCCGTACGTTAAAAATTGTATTAAATGTTAGGATTTCCAGTTTGTCAAGTTTCTGTTTACACTTAAAAATTTATTTGTGCGTATTGATTTTTTGGAACTGTGTCGAATTTTTGTAATCGTATTTATTTAATTAATTTTTTTTTTCATTTTAAATCTCGTCTACTTTGTTTTTGTGTGTTTCGGCGATTTTCATTGTTAATTTATCGCTGAAGTATGTACTTATCTAAAAGACAACAATTATTATTTAGCCTTGATCGAATCGTCAATGTCAGATCATCGACAAATCTGCCTGTCCCTTAGAAAATCCAAACCACCACCTAAGAAAAGAGTCAAATTCTTAGCGCCAAATTACCAAGATTTGCATAAGTCCGTGGAGAAAGAAAAACTTGAAGAGCAAAACCTAGATTATGAACAAATAGAAAACATAATAAAAACACACATAAATCAATCTAAAGTAATGAAATCAAAGATTCTAAACTCACCACAGGAAGACTGAATTAGTAATAATATTGTACGGGGAATAAATCAAAGAAATGAACTGTGGAGACAGTTCAAACACAACCTAACTGATTCTTCTTTTAAGAATCTATTTCAAAAAGAAAGAGACGCAGTGGCAAAGAAGATTAGAACCTCAAAAGATACTTTTTATTATAATAAATTTACCCAATGTAAAAAAAAAACCAAAAAAAATGTGGCAGCTTATAAATTTCCTTTCTAAAAATAAAATCAAAATACACTGTGCACCTTCGAAACTCGTGAACAATAACAACGAAACGATTACTGATCCTATTGCAATTTGTGAACTTTTCCACCAATATTTTTCAACAGTTGGATCACTCTTAGCAAACAAAATTCTATCACAACACCAAATAACACACTCACATACTACATCAAATACTTATCCTAATAGTAGCTACCCAGGGCTAGCAAGTCTAGAACCATGCACAGTCAAAGAAGTTTCGAGATTCATAGACAGTCTGGACTCAAATTGTAGCATTGGCATAGATGGGATCAGTACAAAAGCGATAAAATGCATAAAAGATTTGATAGTTAACAAGCTAGCTGAATGCTTTAATATCCTTTTCAAAGAAGGAAAATTCCCTACCTCACTCAAAATAGCAAAAGTAACTCCAATTTACAAATCAGGTTCCAAAACTGATCCGGGAAATTACCGTCCAATCTCCGTACTGCCAGTGCTGTCCAAGATCCTCAAAAGATTATTGTATAAACGCTTGGAAGCTTACCTCAACTCTATTAACTACATTTCTGAAAGACAGTTTGGATTTAGACCCAAAAGTAACACCTTAGCTGCAACTATTGACTTAATTACTAAAATAAAACAAAATATAGACCAAAAAAAAATTGTCCTAGGCATTTTTATAGACTTGAAAAAGGCCTTTGATACGGTCAGCCATTCACTTTTAACTCAAAAACTGAGGGGTATTGGAATTACTGGTGGTGCATTAAGTATGTTTGAATCTTACCTTGATAATAGATCCCAGATCGTTAAAATAGAAGATGCTCAGGGCAGTGCCCTTCCAGTAACCTTTGGCGTTCCCCAAGGGTCCATTCTTGGACCCTTGATGTTCCTTGCATATATCAACAGTGTCACTGACTTGGGTCTTCATGGTCATCTAACTCTTTACGCTGATGACACTTGTTTATTTTACTTCGGATCCAATATACACATTATTTCATTAGCTCAAAAAGATTTAAATTCCCTATTTAACTGGCTCCAGGATAATTTGTTAACTATAAACACATCGAAAACTTCATTCATAATATTCAGAGCAAAAAACAAAATTATACCTCAACACCAACCTTTACGCATTAATAATGTCCCTATTGAAGAAAAATCACATGAAAAATATCTTGGCCTACATATTGACAATCGTTTAACGTTTAACAAACATATCGATCTTTTAAAAAACAAATTATCTTCATTAATAGGCTCACTCAGAACAATTATCCGTTGCATTTCACGAAAAATCCGCTATACTATATACAACTCATTAATAAAGTCACATCTAATGTGTTTAATTGAAATCTGGGGTAGTGCCACCAAAACAAAACTATCAGAACTACAAGTGATTCAAAATAAACTCGTTAAAATACTATTTCATTACCCATATTTGACCCCGACCACAAAAATTTACAAAGAGACAATCAAAACAAGTACACAAACGCAAAATGCGCCGCGCCAGCTATATCGTACTACCTAAGCCACGAACAAATTATGGCAAAAAAATGTTTACGTTTGAGGGAGCACAGTTGTACAATAAACTACCTTCAACTATTAAAAATATCGAATCCTATAATGTATTTAAGGCCAAACTTGCAGAATATATTGCCGCAAATATAACTTAACTTCTTATTGGTAAAAAACTGTAAACATAACCTAACTATGTCTATATATTGCTACTGTTGGTGAGTACTTATTGTAAAAGTAAAAATTAACCTAAATTGTGTATGTACCTACCTATTTATTGTTGAAATTAAAAGATGTTCCCGGTGTTGCATGATGAAAAAATCAAATACTTTACCTTGTATTTCTCATATAAGTGACTATGTATTGTCTTTATTGAGAAAATAAATTACTTTAAACCGAAGTTTATTCATTTTTAACATAATAATTATGTAGGTAAATAAAAAGCATTACAATAATGAACAATGTGATATTTGTCAGATTTTTTTTAATATTCTCCTCCAAGGATATTAATGTAGCTTAAGTAATCGTTTTCGTAATGAAAAGAGGATTGGAGCTACACCTTGAAGTAACCTATCGATTTTACAATTGCATTACCAGCGGCACTGCTTGATTTTTTCAGCTAATTTTGAATAATGTTCAACAAGGAAAAGAAACACTTTTTTACAAACATATTTTACTTGCCTATAAATGAATGAATTTTATGCTTTGTAAGAAGTTATTTACTTATAGACTTAGTATTTAGTATAGCCTCCCCTGTTTTCAATTACAGAAAGCAAGCGCCGCTGCATAGATTGAACCATATTACAACAAATGCCTCGTCACCAAAAATATTATTTTCCCAATCAAAACCAGTCTTCTTTGTTTCTATAATGCAATCCCTCGCTGTGCAGGACTCGACGAACATTATTGAACAGAAGTATCAAACTAATTTGCGAACTCAACAGTTGATGAAATTATTATTTTTTAAACGCCGATGTTGATACATTGCCTTCAGCTTCATGGCGCAAGACCTAACGTTATACGGTTGTTCACTAAAACATAGAATAAAAAAGTGTTTAAATTAATTGCAATTTATAGATTTTATCGGAACTCGCAAAGAAATATCTTCTATTCAAACATAGCAGATTAAATGAAGAAAATACTTACTGAATAACCGGTTTCCTTGCTAATTTGCGATATGTTATATCCATTGTTATGCATGAGATGCAATTCGCCCCTGCATATCAATATAAGCTTGCATTTTAAGTCCAAAAAACCAAGAAACAATAATCACACTCGGCAAACTATCACTCTCGTCACAGTACTAGCTTTCGAAGTGAACTGTCAAAGAAAGGGTTCATTTAAACGAATCTAAATAATGTTAAAGATTACCTAGCATTTTTGTAAGTTATTCGTACCGTATCTAACTTCACGCCTGATGCCATTCTAAAGTAATAAATAATGTTATTAAAAATAAAAATATTTCTAATACATCTAAAACGATCGGCGAGGCTGCGAAGATTTGAACCGTGTACTTGCTGCTGCTCACAATCCTAAGTGTAACCAAACGCGCCACGATAGCTGATGACGCGAGATTTGAAAATATTGTTTAAATACTCACGAGAACCCCTGTTGCTTATTTTCTATTATTGTCAATGTGTGCGTGAGTTATAGCTAGCAGACGACTCTTTGTAGATATTATATATGGACTTTTGCAACTTACCATACATACATAGAACAGAAAGGATACAACGTGGTTATTTGGACTGTGTCCAAATGAAAGCTGATCCTCCTGATAGGGATGTAGAAATTAAACTCAGAATCAGAATTTAACAGTTATAATCGCACCAACAAGTTAACACTTCGAAATTCAAAATTCAACTGCTGCGAATGACGACTGCATCATTAACGAAACCTCCCTTTCACTCAAGCTCCCTTTACAATGCCAATGAAGTTAAACGATAAAGGCACTGTTTTCTGATTGGTTGTTTCTTTAATATTGGGTCGTCATTCGTCAAAACATTTCCCTTTATTGTATTTTAATGATTCCAAATATTGTTATAATATTAAAATGTTACTTAAAATTCGAGTTACAATTATTAATTACCGTCACAACTAAAGTTAATTCAAATAAGTTAATTTTTAATCACATTGCTAACAAACAGTAAACAAGTAGATTGTTATCAATACCAGGCCCTTTAATTTAAATAATTCATTAAAAATTACAAAAGAACGGTCAATTCCTTAACCAAAATTAATATTTTCAATATTAACATAGAGATCATCTCAAACAGTAGCACTTTTAAGCTATACAATCTTACAATTCGTCCATCCTGACGATAAATCACGTCCTCGTGATTAAATACTTGAGACAAAAATCATTTTAATATACATTATAACTTAAAATATATACTTATCCCAAATCTAATTTAAGTACATTCAATTTAACTATATTTTTATATAAATATCATAGAATAAATTCTACGGCTATGTATATGTTCAAGTACAAATATAAATACATTTATATGAATAAAAAAAAAATCATAGAAACAATTTAGTAATAATTCTACATAACCTCCACCCTTCTAAAGTAACACTACTTTAATTACTAATCTAATATTAATGACAGTGAACATCCTTCTAATATCAAAATCCTTCAAACATCCTTCCAATATCCTTCCAATATCCCTCCAATATCCTTCCAATATCCTTCCAATATCCTTCCCATATCCTACTAATACCTTACCATGTACAAAAATATAAATGAACTAAATAATAGCAACCGAGAATACCTAACTTTCGTGATTTTCAGTTCCAATTTCACTATCAGAGCTATGACCCGTACTCGTATCAGATTCATCACCCCGCTCTTCTTCGGATTCTTCAGACCTAATATAACTCAACCAAGGATATATTCGCTCTACAGGATAAACTCCTTTGTACGTTGCTTTACCTGTTCGTTTGGTTAAAGGCGTATCTTCTACTAAGTACCTGTCGTTTTCTAAAACCTTACTAATTCTGTACGGACCATAACACTTAGGCACCAATTTCTTACTTTTTCCTGGGCAAAGAACAGTCCTTTCCACTCTAACTAACTCGCCGACCTTAAAATTCCTCGGCTTAGCCCTTTTCTTATCAAAATTTTCTTTTTGTACCTCTTGACTTTTTTGAATGTGTTCATCTACTTCCGGCCTAACCTTTTCGATGTCTATCATATCCTCATCCATATCGTTACCTACAACTGATTTAAGTAATCCTTCTGGTACCCCCGTCATCGTTGGCCAAACAATACTTCGGTTGGAGTTTTTCCTATTCCTTTGTTAAGTGTATTGTTAAGCCCCCATTGAACTTCTAAAACCTTGTCGTCCCAAAGTGACTCATCCCGACCCAGGTTCATTGCCGTCAACGAATCTAAAATGGTTCGGTTATACCTCTCCACTTACCCATTAGCTCGTGGAGTCGCTACCGCATTCATAATGTGTTTAACGCCAGTTTTATCTAAATAATGTTTGAATTTTTTTCCAGTAAACGAGGAATATCTATCGGTAATGAGTCTGGTAGGTAAACCAAATGTGGCAAAATATTCTTTAAAAACTTTTATAGTTGTAGTTGCTTTAGTACTTTTCACAGGTTTTAATACAATGAATTTACTGTAAGCATCAATAATTACCAAAAGATATTTGTTTTTACTTTTGCTCGGGTTAAAGGGTCCTAAGTGGTCCGCATGCAAAGTATGGAAAGGTCTTGGCACTTTCGGGATGGGATGAAGATAACCCAACCTTTTCCCAGAAGGTACTTTACTGTGAGCACACTCTAAACAATAATTAACATATTTTTTTACAAATTTTCGCATGCCGGGAAACCAATAATTCGTCTTAACCTTATCCAACGTTTTGTCTAGCCCAAAATGACCTATATCGTCATGACAAGATTTAAGGATTTGCCACCTAACCCCCTTTGGTACCAACCACTTAAGACCATTTTCTGTGACCCTGTACACATTCCCGTTCTTTACGTTGTAATCCTTTTTAATTTGGACAATTTTATCACTATTAGTATCCTGTAACACATGTTTTATACGCGCTACCTCACTATCACCTAGTTGGACTGTCTTTAGCCACTCGTCACTAATATTGAGAACTGAAGGTATTTCTATAGAATCAATCAAATTTCCTTCATCCGGCACCGGATTCCTACTCAAAGCATCCACATGGCACATACTGCTCCCCGATTTATACACAACATCACAGTCGAATTCCTGGATTAAACTCCACCAACGACCAACTCGAGGGATCATATCCCTTTTAAGGAATGTCGATCGAAGAGAATTACAGTCAGTGACGATTGTAAATGGCATGCCCAACAAGTATGGTCGAAACTTAGCCAACGATGCAGCAACTGCTAATGTTTCTAACTCGGAAGACGAGAAATACTGTTCTTCTGGAGAAGTTTGCCTGGAATAGTATGCCACCACCCTGAGCTGCTTATCCCCTGCTTGTCTCTGTAGAAGGATACCGCCAACACCCCACTTGCTAGCGTCTGTGTGTAACTCTGTCGTAAGGGCCGGATCGTACAGTACCAAAACTGGTCTCGATATCAATTTAGCCTTAAGTTGCTCAAAAGATTGATGCTGATCTTTACTCCATTCCCAAGGGGCATTTTTCTTCAAAAGTTTTGTAAGCGGTCGTGCAATTGAAGCAAAATTTTGTATAAATTTTCTAAAGAAGCTAGCTAGACCAATAAATTGCCTTACATTGTGAACGTTCTTAGGTACCGGAAATTGTTGCACAGCGTCAATCTTTTAAGCACCAGGCCTTATTCCTTCGGACGTTATTTCAAACCCCAAAAACTCTACTGACCTCCCAAAGAAGTGGCACTTTGACAATTTCAATGTTAAGTTAGCCTCCCTAAATTTATGTAAAACTAATTCTAGCTTAAGTAACCCATCATCCACAGTTGATGACAGAACCAATATGTCATCCATATAAGCTATGGCCGTATTGAACCTAAGAGAACCCAAGGCCTTATTAACAGTTTGTTGGAAAATGGCGGGTGCATTAGCCAACCCAAAAGGCATTCTATTGAACTCCCATTGCCCATCCGGAGTTATAAAGGCAGTTTTTGATTTAGAGTCCTCCGATAAAGGAATTTGATAATACCCGCTTGCTAAATCTAAAGTGGTATAAAATGTATTTCCTGCTAAACGATTCATCTGATCCTCCATTGTCGGCAATGGGTAATGTTGTTTTATAGTCTTCCTATTCAGCGATCGATAATCTACACATAACCTTTTGTCTCCAGTCTTTTTCCTGACAAGTATAATTGGGCTGGCATAAGGCGAGCTCGATTCACGAACAATACCCGTATCACACAATTCATCTACCATAACCTGGACTTCTTGGCGTTCTTTTTGCGAGAGCCTGTATGGTCTGTATACAACCGGTTCATCATTATTTAAATCTATGCTCATGTTTTCGACATGAGTACATCCTAACTCATCTAAAGACGAAGCAAAACAGTTACGATAACGGTTAATTAAATTTAACAGTTTTATTTTATCTGAGGTGTCAATATCGCCTACATTAAGTTGTTCAATTTTAAATGGCTCGTATAAAGGGACCTTAGAGATTTTATTTACTTCTCGAATACTGAAAGAATCTGAAACTACATCTACTCTGGCGATCAATTCATCCTTTTTGAAAGAAATTGGTTGTTTAGATAGTGGCGTGATTGCAATACTTCCCACACCCTCCTCTATCCTATAAACTCCTTCCTCAATAAGGTATTCTCTATTCGGTTGACCCCTGTAGCTACTCGAAACATAAATTGATCCATTATAATCAAAATCGCAACGAACATCGCAAAAAATTCGGTTTTCTACTGTTAATCCTTCCGCTACGCGTAATTGAAGTCTCCTACTAGGTTCCTCACTACAATCATTTTCTGTTGAAGTCACTATTAGTTTTGAATTAGTTTTAACCATCCGGATATGCGGTTGTTCGCTAAAAGTATGACCTATAAGCATAGAGTACTTAAGAAAATGGTCCGGGACTATAACGCACAAGACTGATGCAGTCGCCTCTTGAATCTGAACATTAGCTATGCAAGAACCCATAGAGTTAACTATTGCACCTCCAAATCCTAACATAGGCTTAACGTCAGTTCTATCCCATTCACCAAAGATGTCCTTTGCGTCAGTCTCACGAATAAGCGTCAACTCGCTTCCCAGATCTATAAATCCGCTCTTTTTTCGTTAACAATAACCTTTTGAATATACTTTTCAGTAAACACCGGTTCCGTAGAAGTATTGATAGCTAATACAGTTTTGTTCTCAGCCGACTTTGCACGAAAACAATCTGTGTCTAAATGACCGACCCCAGAACAAACCGTACACTTTTTTATTGGTTTGGGACATTTCGACACCGGGTGCCCTTCATCCTTACAATTGTAACACCTAATAATAATAGAATTATTAGGTGTTACAATTGTAAGGATGAAGGGGTTCGCGTTTTTCTTTGCGTCCTGATTACCCTTCTTGTTATTATTATTACTATTAGACTTATCCACTCGTTGAACTTTGATATTACGTAAGTAAGCTAATAACCTATCCGGATCTTGAAACTGAACAGCTTCTGCTCCCATACGTACGGATCGATCATCTATACCATGTAGAATACATTCTACAGCCCTCTTGCCGGTAATATCGCAACGATTGATTAATGCCATCTTATCATAATAGTAGTTCTCTAACGACTCCCCAAATTTAGCTCGTTTATTCAACATCTCGGAAAGCATTTGGCCATAATTTTCCTCTGCTGGGAATGCAGCCTTTAATTTGCATTGCCACTCAGCCCAAGTAAACAACACGGATGGCAAGCCCTCATACCACCTTTTTGCTACCCCCATTAGTTTTGGTAATGCGTAATGCACTATCTGTCGGTCGGTTCAACTATAGAGAATCGCAATTTCACTAACCTTGGTTAACCACGTAGTAATGGTTTGATTTTTCTTGGAAGGGTCGAATTCAGGAACGACGTTGGTGTTAGAAAAACTTTCTTTGCCTAAACTATTTTTATCAAAACTCCTAACAATATCTACAAACTGTGATAAAAACTCACCAGCTTTATCCTTGCTTTGATTACCCTCGGAGCCAGCGCACAGCAGCTCGGCACCAGCGCGCGACAGCTCGACACCAGCGCGCGACAGCTCAGAGCCAGCAGTGCACAGCTCGGCACCAGCGCACGGCAGCTCGGTGCCAGCGCGCGGCAGCTCGGCGCCAGCGCGCGGCAGCTCGGCGCCAGCGCGCGGCAGCTCGGCGCCAGCGCGCGGCAGTTCGGCACCAGCGCACGGCAACTCAGTGCCAGCGCGCGGCAGCTCGGTGCCAGCGCGCGGCAGCTCGGCGCCTGCGCGCGGCCCACCGCCAGTGCACAGCTCGGTGCCAGTGCGCGACAGCTCGGCGCCAGCGCGCGGCCAGCCGCTAGCACGCAGCTCGGTGTTAGCGTGCAGCTCTGCGCCAGCGCGCGGCCAGCCACCGGCGCGCAGCTCGGTGTCAGCGCGCAGCTCGGTGCCAGCGCGTGACAGCTCAGCGCCAGTGCGCGGCCAGCCGCCAGCACGCAGCTCGGTGTCAGCGCGCAGCTCGGTGCCAGCGCGCGACAGCCGCCAGCACGCAGCTCGGTGTCAGCGCGCAGCTCGGTGCCAGCGCGCGACAGCTCAGCGCCAGCGCGCAGCCAACCGCCAGCGCGCAGCTCGGTGCCAGCGCGCGGCCAGCCACCGGCGCGCAGCTCGGTGTCAGCGCGCAGCTCGGTGCCAGCGCGCGACAGCTCAGCGCCAGCGCGCGGCCAGCCGCCAGCACGCAGCTCGGTGTCAGCGCGCAGCTCGCTGCCAGCGCGCGACAGCTCGGCGCCAGCGCGCGGCCAACCGCCAGCGCGCAGCTCGGTGCCAGCGCGCGGCAGCTCGGCGCCAGCGCGCGGCAGCTCGGTGCCAGCGCGCGGCAGCTCGGTGCCAGCACGTGGCAGCTCGGTGCCGGCGCGCGGCCCACCGCCAGTGCACAGCTCGGTGCCAGCGCGCGACAGCTCGGCGCCAGCGCGCGGCCAGCCTCTAGCACGCAGCTCGGTGTTAGCGTGCAGCTCCGCGCCAGCGCGCGACCGTTCGGCACCGAAACGCGGGCAGCCACCGGCGCGCAGCTCGGTGTCAGCGCGCAGCTCGGTGCCAGCGCGCGACAGCTCAGTGCCAGCGCGCGGCCAGCCGCCAGCACGCAGCTCCGTATCAGCGCGCAGCTCGGTGCCAGTGCGTGATAGCTCGGCGCCAGCGCGCGGCCAACCGCCAGCGCGCAGCTCGATGTCAGCGCGCAGCTCGGTGCCTGCGCGCGACAGCTCGGTGCCAGCGCGCGGCCAGCCACCGGCGCGCAGCTCGGTGTCAGCGCGCAGCTCGGTGCCAGCGCGCGACAGCTCAGTACCAGCGCGCGGCTAGCCGCCAGCACGCAGCTCGGTGTCAGCGCGCAGCTCGGTGCCAGCGCGCGACAGCTCGGCGCCAGCGCGCGGCCAACCACCAGCGCGCAGCTCGGTGTCAGCGTGCAGCTCAGTGCCAGCGCCTTGCCGCGAGTCACCGCGAAGGGGACTACGGCTATGACGCGATGTACGACTTCTTGGCCTTGATGGTCGACAGTGTGCCAATCTATCTCGGCGTCTGGACCATTCACGGCTGCGTTCTCGAGCGCTTTGGAAACTACGCTCGTGGGATCGTGATGCCCGCGGTCCAGGAGTATGCCGTCTTGATGCGTACCTATCACGTCTTATTGGGCTTCGGCTCCTTGTTCGCTGACTGCGTGGCCGACTTCTCTGCCTTCGTGTTGAACGTGACCTGCGTCCGTCCCAATCACCAGGCGGCGTCTCAAGTACGCGCCTTCGCCGTGCAGTTGAGGAGTCCCCATCACAGCGTCGTTGTCCTCTAGTGGATTTCACCGTTTGGAGTAATGTGATCTTTGCAACCCAACGTCACTCATATTCCCTGAAATTTAAAAACATTATCGGACAACAATTGGTTGTACAATACCTTATTGTATTATTGTATCTTATAGCTTAAGGTCCTGCATTAATTTAACATAAGGGTTATTAGGAATCGTTGACACGAATTCGCCAATGGACAAAAGAAAATAATGCAAAAGGATATAATAATGTAAAACTATTAGTAACTACTATTTTTCACGTATTAATAAGAAATTGTAGCCTGCTAAAATATAGAATCGTAGCCAGGTATGTGTGAGAAAGTTGTTCAATGCTTAATTTAACGTCCAACAAATTTTAAAAAATACCTGCATGCAATGGTCGTTTTGATTCTTCTTCATTTAGATATAAATATCCATGGATAGCCTTTATTCAATTTACTTATTACAACAGTCCACAAAATTCTACAAAATACAGCAATTATTCCATGAAAAAAAAATTATAATAAAAAATTAAGTAGGCGTACCTGCAGTATCCCACTTCTGAAGTTGAAAGCTGTTCCTCCTGATAGGGATGTAGAAATTAAACTCAGAATCAGAATTTAACAGTTATAATCGCACCAACAAGTTAACACTTCGAAATTCAAAATTCAACTGCTGCGAATGACGACTGCATCATTAACGAAACCTCCCTTTCACTCAAGCTCCCTTTACAATGCCAATGAAGTTAAACGATAAAGGCACTGTTTCTTTAATATTGGAGTCGTCATTCGTCAAAACATTTCCCTTTATTGTATTTTAATGATTCCAAATATTGTTATAATATTAAAATGTTACTTAAAATTCGAGTTACAATTATTAATTACCGTCACAACTAAAGTTAATTCAAATAAGTTAATTTTCAATCACATTGCTAACAAACAGTAAACAAGTAGATTGTTATCAATACCAGGCCCTTTAATTTAAATAATTCATTAAAAATTACAAAAGAACGGTCAATTCCTTAACCAAAATTAATATTTTCAATATTAACATAGAGATCATCTCAAACAGTAGCACTTTTTAGCTATACAATCTTACACAAATAACCACGACGCTAAAAACGAAGTAATATTCTTAGGAAAATTAACATGTCCATAAAAAAAATTACACGGATAGATTTTGATAATATTTTGCCAGATTCATAGGACAGGTATGTACTTCCATTTCCCACTAGTCTTATCAGTGTGGCTTCTTGGACCAAGCTCCATACATTATCGCCCATTGTTCTTTGGAACACTTTATTTTACCTGGCAGTACTTTTTGATACGTAGACAAATGTTTTTAAATAATTAAAAACATATAAAACCTCTTTTGTTTAAGATTACCATAGTTGTACTGAAAAGTTTCAGGTATTCGTTTTTTTTTGCAAATATCGAGTTGTGTGTAGCCGTAGCTGGAGTGATTTCGGAACTTTTTCATTTCCACTAACGGCACAGCAACACTGAACTCGGCGAGGGCAGTTGCTGTGACAATTAAATTTTCGTTTTCTACGTGACAAAGTTGTTTAATGTATAAAAGTGATCTAGTGTTTTATGCAGTAAAGTGACTAAAGTTCGTGTAGTGATAAAAAAATCAAGTGATACCTAACAGTGTTTCTGCTCCGTTTGGTACCGACAAAGATCCTCGCGGTTGTGCTTCTCGCCGCCAGTTTTCGTAAAACAATACACTATCGTTGTTTTACGGAGGACATGAGGAGCTTAGGGGTTAGGTTAAATTGAGTTAAAAAGATATGAAAATTAAAATAAGGATTTCGGCCAAAAGGACTAGAATCCAGGCTAAGAACCAATTAATAAAAAAATAAAAAAAATCGTCCGTGTTTCGCGTTCTTTTTATTTTTTCAACAATTCGTGAAAAATGTAAGTATTAAAGTTAATAAAATATTACAATCAGATTCTGCTTTAAAAGGTTAATGCTTCTTATCTCTTTCAATGTTTTTTTTTTATTGACCGTCGTATAATAACCTGTAAATTACAGTGGATTTATATTTTTTTTACACATGATATTCCTACGACCGCAATTTTTATATGCGAACGACGAAGATCAAATAATAGGTGTTACAACCGTAGATTCAGCCGCCTTATTGGGAATTACTTTGGACTCAAATATTGATTGGAAAAAACACATAGATAAACTTTCGAACAAGTTTTCTTCTTTTACATACGCTCTTAGGCATTTAAAACGTGTGACAGATTTTCGGGCGGCTCTTACGGCATATTATGCGTATGCCCACTCAAGATTATCTTACGGCGTAATTGTATGGGGTAACTGTACTGATGCAGAAGAAATCTTCATACTCCAAAAGAAATGTATAAGGATACTCACTAATATTGATCAGATGCAATCTTGTAAACCTTTTTTCATTAAACATAAAATATTAACGCTTACTTGTATATACATACTTGAAGCATGCAAATTCATTAGAAAAAACCCAAAATTCTACACCCCAATAACAGGATTTAAACGAAATAACCGAAACCACAATAAACTGCAAGTTCCCTTCTCTAAATTAAAGTTAGTTACTTCCGGACCACATACTATGCTAATAAGAATTTATAATCATATACCCAATAATATTAAAAATTTACAAAAAAACATCATTATTTATTAAACATCTGAAGTCCTATCTTATTGATAAATGTTACTATAGTATTAAGGAATTCTTTAATGATGTCAACTAAAGAAATGTAAAACTAAGACTTGTTCCTCTCGTGCTGGTGACACATAAATAGTTTATATACCTAAATACATATAGTGAATATTTGATAATTTAAGTTTTTGTAAAATTTTTGAGTTTATAAATTTTTTTATCCTATTTAATTAAGGTAGTAAGTAAGTAAGCTCTCTCCAGAATTGCTGTGCCCTTGCAGGGCGTCACATGAGACTAAAATTTATTATATCTTTAAGGTATATTTTAAGATCTATTGTGTTGTGACTTGCAATAAACGATTGAATTGAATTGAATTGATACATATTACTACCAGTCTACCTACCATTATCACGACCAGAACAGTAGCATGAAGCTGCCACCAGTTATAAAGGTTTTATTTCTTGGAATTCGACAAGAGCCCTGAAGAAGGGCAAAGACTTTTTGAATCTAGGTATCTACATGTAACTAGAGCAGCTACAGCAGGGGAGCACACATATTAAGAAGGATTCGTAAAACAGCAATGAAACGAGTGCAGTATGAGGCGAACATGAAAATTGACTGCAGTGGCAACATGAAGAAAGAATGTGTGAGTGTGCCATAACTAACAAGAAGTGAAGTGAAGTGAAGTGAAGGGGAGAACAAACATCTTACAAACTTACATACAAAAGCAAATTCGTCCAAGCTGAAACAGAGACGCTTTGCTCGCTTGGTCATTAATTACTTTAAGAAAGAAGTGCTAAATAAATATGGGTAGTATTAAAACAAGTGACTGTAAATTACAGTTTTAAGTGTCAAAAATAATTAATTCAAGTTACAGTATTACTAAGTGAGCGACTCACTGCGAATGACGAGAAATCCACAGACCAGCAACTTACAAACATTAATTTGATTTACTTAAAATACAAAATGAGAAGCTTCATAATATTTGAGCAACCTTATATTTGTTTGAGTGTCAACGTTACGTCCTGCATTTTTTTCAATATTCGGCAAAGGTATTTTATAGACGGAGCAGCATTTTATCTTAAACTAGCGTGGACTACAGATTTTGCCCAACAGTGTTATAAAATATGTAGCTTATGTGTTATTTTTGTGTCTAAGCTATATTGCTGGAAAGTTTCATAAATATCAGTCTAGTAGTTTTTATGTACTTTAGGAAAATCTTGTTTCTTCATACAAACTTCCGACCCCCATTTCACCCCTTTAGAGGGTGAGTTTCGGAAATTCCTTTCTTAGTACTCCCCTAAACCTCATATGAAACCTACATGCCAAATGTTAGTACCTAGTTCGTTATGTGAAACCTCAATTGGAAAAATCGAATCTATCTTATTATTGAAGTTGGCCTTTTTGTATTTCTGTCGCTCACTAGTTGCATGGATATAATTTGAATATCTCAAATAGATTTATCACAACCCACTTTTTGTAAACTCGTTCTAGATTTTATCAACAATCAATATTCGTCGTTAGTTTGGTTAATTTTTGGCTTACTCAAATTCATATCGCTCAAGTTATTAAAACAGTATGTATTCATCAGTCGCTAAGTCATTTTTTATTTGATCGTTTTATAATTCCCCAATAAATATCTGAACAAATATTATTTCAGTTTAATAAAAAAAGCAGAATATTAATTAATGTATTTTTTATTTAATAATTTTTCCCCTGAAATTATATAACATTAAAAATAGAAAAATAAAATTTACTTATGGAATTTTTCTGACAATTGAGTAGGTAGTTTTTAGGGTTCCGTAGCCAAATGGTAAAAACGGATTCCTTATTGATTCGTCATGTCTGTCTGTCTGTCCGTCCACCCGGAAGTCACAAAGCCACTTTTCTCCGAAACCATAAGAGTTATACTATTGAAAGTTGGTAAGTAGATGTATTCTGTAAGTACCTAGTGTGACTAATTCCTTTCTACACAATATAATAATTGTTAACTTGAAAGTCCACCAAACTTTCAAGTTTCTCTCTCTCTCTGAAGATTATTTAATCTCTTGCAAAAATTAGCCAACGACCATAGTCGCTGGCTCTGACAATGATCTTTCTCAAGGATTAATGTCTTAATTGGTTCTCTCTAGAGACTATTTAATCTCTTTACAAAATAGCCAATGACCGTAGTCATTGGCAATGGCAATGATCTTTCCCAAGGATCCCTACGTTGTGTTTATTTTTCGTCATATAGTACCCAGAGCCTTTTTAAGTACTTTGGTATCTCAATCTTTGCTTATTCGTTGCCGGTCTCTTCAACACCCCTGAATAAGCAATTTTGGTTAGACAAGCATATATTTTATGGGGGTGAAGAGGATGGGAGCTCCGGCCAACGCTCCCTTCTATGGTCGACGTCCTATCTTCTACTATGCGGATTGTGAGGCGACCCCCACCGGCAACAATTGGTCCCTTCAGTATCGTTGCAGTCCGAAAACTGTTTGAGGAACGTTGCAGTTTGAAGACTGTTTGAGGGATCGGCACAACCACTTCTGTGGCTGAAACCGATCGGGTGGGTCTTGCCCGAGAACTCCAAAGCAATTGGCAGCTCCCTTGGTTGGGTCATAGCCTGGACTGCCTGCGCTACGATCCTTCGGCAAGGTCTTACGTCATGCAGTATCGTTTATAGTCAGCTCCCCGACTCTAATGAGTGTATTTTATGTCGGCTGCCCGACAAGTTTATTTTAAGTCGGCTTCCCGACGCCCATGTTGAAGACCGCCTTCCGGCTCTTCAATAGCTCGAGTCATAACTCCAGTGTTTAGTGTGTGTTTTCAGTAAATCAATACCGAAAGGCTGTTCGCCGAAGCTACTACTGCCTGAGGTTACATTTCTTAGTCAGTAGTCTCCATACTGACTATTCCTAGTTTACATGTTTTTTTTCTGCATGCTACTATTCATATTTTCTTTATTTTGTTTCCTGCTACTTGATTATGCCAAATTATCAAGATTCAAGACATTTATTTGACACAAAACACTACAACACAAATAAAATAAAATAACATATAATATAAAACACAGGACAAGAACAAATACAGGAGACGACAAAACAATGTATAATTGTGCTGTAGTGCGATGTCAAAAAAGACACAGCTCAGCATGTGTTGAAGCCGAGGCCCCAACGCTGGTTTTCAGCCGTACCCTTGGTGCGCGTGTGTACATAGCCGACGGAAAAGAGTAATTTACTACCTAATGTGTTATCTATGTGTATGTGTGGTGTGTGTGTGTGTGTGTGTGTGTACTTTGTTTGTGTGTATGTGTGTTTGTAAATATGTGTGTTTGTTGGTAACAGTGTGACAAGGATGACTGATAAAAACAAAAGGTAAATAAATGTGTGTATGTGTGTGTGTGCTTGTAGATATGTGTGTATGTTGGTACATAAAAACCGGACGTCCAAAGTACCTGTACGTTCTCGTACAGGTACTTTGGACGTCCGGTTTTTATCACACCAAACAAAAGAGTAGCCAAATGATGCTCTCTACGCAAAGGCATCTTGAGTATACCGGCAGCGTTGAAATAGGGTGTCACATGCGTGCGTGGGGGAATTTTAAAACAAAAACGGGCACACGCGTTTTGCACGCGCTGCACCACGCGATCAGTGCGAGTCAACAGCCGTGGCCCATACAATATATCCGCGTAGCTCAATTTTGATAAAATAAGTGCGTCGCATAGTCGAATACGAAGGTCTACACTGAGGAAACTATATAAAATTTTAAGCCTGTTAAAGCAGGTTTTCGCTATCTCGAGAACGTAACCTTCGAAGCGAAGACCCTCGTCCATTAACACTCTAAGGTTTCTTGCTTCTGAAACGCGTTCCACCTACTGATCCATTACAGACACAGCTGGGCTTTGTGCTAGTATTGAGTCCAGCTGATTTGGAGCTCCGAATACAATGAATTTAGTTTTTTTTGGATTCAATACTAGTGTGTTGGATTCTGACCAAGCTGCAATGTTTTCTAGATCCGTATTTATATTTTTCACAGCTGTGCTTGTATCCTTGGGGTCGAATGAAAGATAGAGTTGAGTATCGTCGGCGTATACGTGATATTGGCAGTGCTTAATAACAGAGCATATAATATTTGCTGTATAAAGGATGAAAAGCAAAGGACCCAAAATCGAACCCTGCGGGACACCTCTGGAAACCTCAGATTTGTCTGAAAATAGGTGTTTTCCGTCACTACTAACCAGCTTCACCTTCTGCCATCTGCCAACGAGATAGCTAGAAAACCAAGCGACAGCAGAGGCACTGAAACCGTAATAAGTCATTTTGGCGAGTAGCAGTTGGACATTATCATCTTTCTTTGAATATTAGAGCTTTAAAAAGCTTACGTATATTATTATTGACTAGACTAAACCTAAACTATTACTTGCAAAACTCACAAAGAACTACATTCAAAACCATAACTCACACATACAAAGATTTCATTAAACACATAGCGCGGCCACTTTCGCGACAGGGTTTGACGCAAGCCGTGAGCACTGTCTGTCGGTCTGGCTCCGTCATCCACGCACAAGCAAAGGGTGGGGGAGAGGGATCGATGGACAAATGCGTGCAGTGGAGGGCTGCGAGGGAGTCCAGGCTTGAGCAAAATACACTACTAAACCGCAACACTTACAATCTCGTACCCTCTTTTTCCACAGCTGTTTTATTCATTAATTATAAAAACCCAAACACTAAAAATCCTAGTCATATACAAATGATTGCGACTCTTAACTCTAAAATACAAGTCAACCACATACGTCCCACCCTTTCTAAATTCAATTATGGATAGTAATACTGAGTATTTAAGTGATATCGATAGCTTCTCAGTGTCAAAGTCTTTTGCCTGTGACCCAAACGAGACTACATCGTTGTCCTCCGACTACAGCGCCTCTTTAAAAATTATATCGCAAAACATACGCAGCGTAGGTGCTAATATGAATGGTTTCTATGTCCTAATGGAGCAATTTCAATGCGACATTGACATTATTATACTTACTGAGTGCTGGCTGCCTTTTAACCCTATATTACCAAACTTAGACGGCTACACTCACTCAACGTCCCTGAACCCTTCAAACCAAAATGATGGCGTAGCGGTATATTACAGTAATAATTTACCCAATGTCTATGTAGAAAACGTAAACATAATTGAAGCAAGGATTAAAAATCCTTCAAAATTTATCACATCCCTAAGTAACATTTTATCAAATCTGAACGACTCCAAAACAATTGTGATTGTGGGTGATATTAATATAAACATAGTCTCGTCGAACACCGATCCTAGTTCTGATGATTATCTAAATACCTTGGCACATTACGGTCTGTTACTCGCCCATACGTTGCTCACCCATCAGCGAGCCTGCCTTGATCATGTAATTTTAAAGTCACAAGTTACTGCACTCACTCTAGTTATTTCATCCTCAGTTACAGATCACGATTCGGTGTTACTTTACCTCCCAAATAAAAACCCGCCAACTCCCACGAAGTTCTACAAAAAGGTTGATTTTGAAGGCTTGTCACACACTCTCAAAAAACTAGATTTATCATCTATTTATGACGTCACTGATGTAGACATCGCCACAAACATGTTTATCAAGCTCCTACAATCATAAATCTCTTTAGATACTACAATGCATGTTATTCCTCGTCGTCGTAGAACATTAAAACCATGGATAACATTAAGATTATTGAGGTGTATACAAAACAGGGATAACATGCACAAAAAACTGAAAAAAGATCCTAACAACGACACACTAAAAACGACTTACAAGCGCTACCGCAACTTCTGTAACCATATCCTAAAAAAATCAAAAATAAATTACGAGAAAGAACTGATAGCTAAAGCTGGTTTAAATAATAAACTCTTTGGAACGCTATAAATGATGCGTCTGGTCTCAAGAAAAAAAGGACCATCACGCGAGATCTTCTCCGTGTTTGTGGGACTCCTGAAGAATCACTAAATTTCGTCAACAACTACTTTGTTAATATAGGTAAAAACCTGGCTGAATGTATATCGGATGCCAATCCTGTCACGCCTCCAGATAGAGGTCAAATCAATCACTCGCTTCAATTCTCTTCCTTTGGTCTTTTGACCACTGATAAAGACGAAGTTTCGCGCCTAATAAAATCCTTCAAGACTGACTGTGCAACCGGATGGGATGATATACCCACCAATTTCTTAAAAAAGTGTGAAAATATTATAATACCTGTCTTAACATATCTCTGTAACCTCAGCTTGTCTTCGCACAAATTCCCAATAGCGTTCAAAAAAGCTTTGGTTCACCCAATCTATAAGGCTGGGGACCGAAACTTGGTCAACAATTACCGACCCATTTCCGTTTTGCCGTCTATGTCAAAAATTCTAGAGCGCATCATAAATCAAAGACTGGTAGACTACCTAGAAAAGAAACAAATCCTATCGCCAAATCAATACGATTTCAGAGCAGGAAAATCTACTAGTGATGCTGTTCTAAATCTGACAAACCACATCGCCAGAAATCTTGACAAAGGGCGAAAATGCTTGGCGATTTTCCTCGATTTGGCAAAGGCATTTGATACCATCTCGGTCCCCATCCTCCTCCTCAAGCTAGAGGCACTTGGTATACGTGAACCCCAACTCTCGCTCTTTAGAAGTTATTTCTCCGGAAGAACGCAATGCATTACGATTGATGGGAAGCGCAGTGCAGATCTCCCGATAAACTATGGAGTCCCACAGGGCAGCATACTTGGTCCAAGTGTATTCCTCGCTTATATAAACGGCCTTTGCAACCTCAAGCTGCGCCACTGTGAGATCTTCTCATTTGCAGATGATACGGCCCTCGTGTTCAGTGGGGACACTTGGGAGGAGGCTTTTCACAATGCACAAGTTGGCTTTAACATTGTATCATCATGGCTACGAACAAATCTTCTCTCCCTTAATACTGAAAAGACGAAATAAATCGTCTTTAGTATCCGCTCTATGACACCCGACACCCCCTCCCTCTACTCTCTCACAGTTCACACGCATCAGGATAACATCTGTTCATGTAACTGTCCAAAACTAGAAAGAATCGAACATACAAAATACCTTGGCGTTATAATCGATAGTAAGCTCATATTCACACCCCACATAAATCTGATCTCCACCAGGATCCGCAAATTGATATTTGTGTTCAAAAATCTCCGCCACGTTGCCGACCCAAAAATTTTAAAAAGAGTATACTATGCCCTATGTCAATCTCTGATCAATTATTGTATAACATCCTGGGGAGGTGCATCCGCATCACACCTCATAAAAATAGAAAGAGCCCAACGGGCACTGCTCAAAGTTGCCACATTCAAGCCCCGCCTTTTTCCTACGTATGACCTATATCAGTACTGTGATGTTTTAACTGTTCGACAACTATTTATATTGAGTTCTATCCTAAAACAACATCAGTCATCCTCATACGACCAGTGCTCGAGTGTAATTAGAAGAAACCGAATAGTATTACAAACCTCTTCTTTTCGAACTGCTTTTATTAATCGTTTCTTCTGCTTCCTAGGTCCTTACCTATATAGTTCCCTACACAAAACTCTCAACATATTCCACCAAAATTCACGAATCTGTAAAAAAGTTGTAAACCAGCACCTATTTACTCTAACATATACTCAAACTGAAAACCTGCTTCATCCAGTCAGCTAAATCTGAAACTAATATTTAAAAAATATATATGTCGGGGTGTCTTCAGGCATCATTAAAACGATGACGTACTTTACAATTATTTATTTAAGTTTAAATGCAGTAGTTATTATAGCTACGACAAAATTACTAAATTGCGTTTCACTAAAAAATAACTATAGGAAAACTGCGATCCGTACACCAAGCGCGCTCACAAAGAACTGGATCCGCTGCGTGTGTGGAATTCTTCTCGAGCGCTGGGGGGGCGCTCGGGGAAGCCGCGTCGGGGCGGACCCCATGGCGGCGAAGGTCTGTCGCGGCCTATGAAGATAGGCCGGTCGTTGGGACTGCCTCTGACCCTACTAGCGTGTAGGGTGAGGGGACTTTTCTGCTCCCCCCGGCAGGGAAGGCGAGAGCGCGCCTTCGGCTGTCGTAGGGAGCATTTTGGGGGACGCGGGCGGGCGGGAAGAGGCGACGCTACCATACAATGGCTACGCCGACAGTTCCCGCCCATCCGCTGTCTGTCTGGTAAGTCTGTCACTGGGCCCTCTCACACAGCCCTGTGGTTGGAACACAACGCGTAACGTGTGAGAGTGACCCATTCCTCAGTCGTGCAACTATCAGCGGCCGTCGGCCCGCTACAGTTACATGACCGAGTTGGAATGTCTAGGGGGAACTAAGGGGAATCGGTTTCTCGTTTTAAGGTGTACCGAGAGGTACTAGAAGAGACGGGGGAAAGGATGAAGTGATGGTGCGGGCAAAGGGCTCTTTGCCCGCTGTGAGGAACAAGCCTCCCTTTTCCCAACCGGGGAGGGAGGGACTCAAGCGTTTTACGCAACCTATGCTGCTTCCCTTGACCCACCACCGCGTTCGCGGTTAGGTCGCCGCCATGGGAAGCAATACGGGACGGGTGGAAGCCTGGTGGAGCCTTGCAGTCGTCTTGCCACAGGGCTAGAGACAATCTGCCCAGCTCCACCTCGCCCACCTTAGTCTTGAGTGGAGGGAACTACAGGCAAGAAAACGGTGCTACCCCGCGGCCTCGACCCTCAGGGAGGTCAAGCGGGGTGGTGTTTTGGTCTGGTCTGGGGTGCGTCTGCTTCGCGCGTTCGACCCAGGGGGGTCGGGCGAGGCAGGACGATGTCGTTCTGGTGGTGTGTCGAATCCGGTGGGGAGTTGCCTCGCGCCCTCAACCCTGGGGGAGGTCGGGCGAGGCAACGTGGAGTCCAATCCGGAAGTGGGTCTTGTCCGGTGGTGACGCTACCCCGCGCCCTCAACCCTAGGGGAGGTCGAGCGAGGTAGCGTGGTGTCGGTGCTGGGGTGGGCTTCGTCGTCGGGCGGCGGAATGAGCTCTCGAGGGAGAGCTCTGCTGCGTCAATCGGGGGGCCTGGCATGAAGGGGGGCGATGCCGCGCAGGTGTTCGTGGGCGGCGTTGTCCGCACGATCGAACATGCCCCGCGCCAGCCGGACGATGAAGTGGTCTAGGGACTCAAACTTTAGGTCACGTATGATCACGTCGTTACGTACGTAGCGACCGGCATTCACAATGGTACGAAGAGTTAGATATTCTTGGGCTCTGAGGCGGCGGCGTTGGGACTCGCTTACGAGCGCGTACCATGCCGGTGCTGCGTACGTAAGCCGTGACCTTATGTAGGTTTTGTAGATGTTGAGTTTGGTGCGAGTCGGAAGCTTTGAGGCGAAGATTGGGCGCAGACGCGCTTTCGCCATCTTCGCCTGGACGATGGTGTTGCTCACGTGGGCGCGCATGGTGAGTCGGCGGTCTATGGTGACCCCCAAATACTTGACCTGGTCTGCCCACGGAACGGGTTGTCCTTGGAGTCTCATTTGTGGCGGTGCGCACCTCCACAGGCCAGTGACCATGGCCTGCGTTTTGGCGACGTTGACCCTCATCCTCCATTGCTCGAGCCAGCGTGGTAGGGCGTCTAAGGTTGGCTGCATCTTCGCTGCGGCGTGGGCCCGATTGATCGACGACGTAGTGTACGCCGTGTCGTCGGCGAAGAGGGCAAGCCTGACGTCACCTACCACGGGAATGTCGTTGGTAAAGTAGGAATAGCAGGCTGGCGACAAGCAGCTTCCCTGCGGGACTCCGGCACGGATGGGACGCTCGGTGGAGGTTGCGTCCTCGACGGCGACCTGGAACCTCCTGTCGCGCAGGAAGGAGGCTATCACTTCTATGATGCGGCGGGGGGCGCTCGACCGGGACAGCTTGTACAGCAGCCCCTCGTGCCATACTCGGTCGAACGCCTTCTCCATGTCCAGCATTACCACAACGGAGTGCTCCCGCTTGTTATGGCATACGGCCAAGGAGTGGAGCACTCGGGTAAGCTGGAGCGTGGTGGAATGGACTGATCTGAAGCCGAACTGTTCGGGGCGGGGAGTGATGTGGGGTTGAAGGTGCTTGAGGAGAAGTCTCTCAAACACCTTGGAGAGAGTCGCAAGCAGGGTGATTGGCCTGTGGTTCTGTGGACGTTTGGGGTCCTTACCCGGCTTAGGCAGCATAATGACGCGGCCCAGCTTCCACGTCGACGGAAAGCACCCGGTGCGCATGATGCCGGTGTACAAACGCGCGACTGCCGCCACTGCCTTAGGTGGCAGGTGGCGGAGCGCAGCGTTTGTGATGCGGTCGGGGCCGGGGGCTTTCCTTGGCTTCGTCTGTAGGAGGGCTCGCTGTACCTGGCCGGGCGAGAAAACGACCGGGTCCTCTCGCAGGTCAATCGGTTCCGCGAAGTACTCCCTCAGGTGGTTGAGGACCATCTCCTCATGGGCGTGGTCCGAGCAGGGGTTGGGCGAGAACTGCTCCGCCAGGGAGTCGGCGAACAGTTCTGCCCTGTCGTTGGCCTTGTATTTGGGGAGGCCTTGGTCGTCTAGAAGGGGCCTTACCGGGTCCGGCTCCGACGACAGCTTCTTGCAGAGGCGATGTACGGATGGGACCCCGCCTTCCTCCACCTCCAGGAGGTGCTGGTCCCATCGAGCTGCGGCGTCGTCCACGAGCTCTGCCTTGACCCTCTCCACCCTTTGAGGGTGGGGCATCGAGTATGCTGCCAGTCGCGCCTCAGGGCGCGCTTCTCAGCGAGAAGTGCTTGGAGTCGCTGCGGGAGAGGGGAATACCTCTCTCCAGAGCGAGTCTGCTGAGAAGAGGATTGAAGCGCGTCCTGTATTGCCCTGGTCAGCTCCTCCGCGGCTGCGTTGACGTCCTCCGGTGAAGTGATGGGTCTCGTTGGGGTGTGGGTCGTAAGTGCGTCGGCGAACCTCTCCCAATCCGTGCGCATACACGGGGCAGGAGGGGCAACACGAACCGGGCGAAGGTCCAAGGCACACAGCACGGGCCGGTGGTCGGACGGGAGGTCCGGCATTACCTCCAGCGTCGGTGGGGCATGCAGGCCGCGGTAGACCACGATGTCTAGGACCTCACCTTTCCCGCTGGCTGGGTCGTAGCGGGTCGGCTCGTCGGGTCCCAGGCATTCGTAGTTGTGGTCCACGGCGTCCTGCATGAGGCGTCGACCGTTGGGGCAGGTGGTCGTTGAATTCCAAGCAAGATGCTTGGAATTCAGATCACCCGCCAGCAGAGTGGAGTGGGAGGGCGGCAGCAGGTTGCGCACTTCCCCAGGCAGTAAGGGGACTAGTGGCGCCTTGTACGCGGCGTAGAGTCGGAGATCACTATTGCCGATGTGGACGTCGACCCCCAACGCGTAGAGGGACGCCAACTGGGAGTGGGGGACCGGCTGGTGAACTACCCGGCGGTGGACGAGTATCATCAACCCTCGATAGGCCTTGCCGAGGGGAGACACTTCGTCCTTGCGGTATGCCAGGTAGTTTGGAACCTTGAACAGCTCCCGTGAGCTCAGGTGGGTCTCGCTAATTAGCGCTATGTCGATATCCTGCGCCGCTTTGTCGACAAGGATTGGGCGTTCCAGTAGACCAACCTGAGCTTACTGTCCATCGGTTCTGCCGGTCTGCGTGGCTGTCTTGGAGGCGGACCTACTGTCGATGCACTCATTGAGTAGCCTTAGCGCTAACTCAATTCTTGCATCGACCGTTAGGTCCGGGCTGACCTCTATAGGTGTTGCGGTGGAGTGGGCGGGCGGCGCCTGGGCGGGCTGTGCCTGGGTGGGCGGTGCTCGGGCTGGAGCCCGTGTGGGCTGGGCTCGTGTCGGCTTTGCATGGGCGGGCTGCGCCTGGGCGGGCTGCGCCTGGGCGGGCTGCGCCCGGGCCGGCTGCGCCTGGGCGGACTGCGCCTGGGCGGGCTGGACTCTGCTTCTGCCCCCACGCTTCCTCTTCCTACGGGGGGGGGCGGTGGGCTGCGGGACGGCTGTTGCGTTGCGCCTCCTAACACCTAGAAATCCTAACACTAACATTGAGATTGAAAAATCGATCGAGTTCCTATCCCAGCAATATGACGAGATACACCGATTCGTAAATTCATTAGATGATAAGTCCAAAATCACTGAGTCTCGCCTGAATAAATTGGAGATTGCTTCGGAAGACATGCAACGAAACTCATATATAAATATTTTAGAAATCCGAAATGTTCCAATCAAACAAAATAACATCTCACAAGACGAATTGTTGATGATTTCTCAAAAAATATTCAGGGCATTATCCATAGATGTGCTCACATCTGACGTTTATGATATTCGCCGTCTCCCCTCTAAAAATGACAACAAAACTATTCTTATCACCTTGAACTCGGTACTGCTTAAAACGAAAATCATCAGGGCGGTAAAAGATTACAACAAAAAAAAGACAGGAGACAAATTAAACACCTCAATTCTCGGATCGGATATGCCTCGTCAACCGATATATATTTCGGAACATCTGACACCAGTTTCCCGAAAATTGTACTATTTATCCCGAGAATTCGCCAAAGCCGAAAACTACACCTATTGTTGGACTACAAACGGCAAAGTATTTTTGCGAAAGGAGGAAAACAGCAAGCCTATTTTTGTAACTACCGAGAATCAGCTGATCGAGTTAAAAAAGAAGTCTCCATACTGACTACCCCTAGTTTATATGTTTTTTTCTGCATGCTACTATTCATATTTTCTTTATTTTGTTTCCTGCTACTTGATTATGTCAAATTATCATCTTTCTTCGAATATTAGAGCTTTAAAAAGCTTACGTATGTTATTATTGACTAGATTAAACCTAAACTATTACTTGCAAAACTCACAAAGAACTACATTCAAAACAATAACTCACACATACAAAGATTTCATTCAACACAAAGCGCGGCCACTTTCGCGACAGGGTTTGACGCAAGCCGTGAGCACTGTCTGTCGGTCTGGCTCCGTCATCCACGCACAAGCAAAGGGTGGGGGAGAAAGATCGATGGACAAATGCGTGCAGTGGAGGGCTGCGAGGGAGTCCTGGTTTGAACAAAATACACTACTAAACCGCAGCACTTACAATCTTTTTTCCACAGCTGTTTTATTCATAAATTATAAAAACCCAAACACGAAAAATCCTAGTCATATTATACAAATGATTACGACTCTTAACTCTAAAATACAAGTCAACCACATACGTCCAACCCTTTCTAAATTCAATTATGGATAGTAATACTGAGTATTTAAGTGATATCGATAGCTTCTCAGTGTCAAAGTCTTTTGCCTGTGACCCAAACGAGACTACATCGTTGTCCTCCGACAACAACGCCTCTTTAAAAATTATATCGCAAAACATACGCAGTGTAGGTGCTAATATAAATGGTTTCTATGTCCTAATGGAGCAACTTCAATGCGACATTGACATTATTATACTTACTGAGTGCTGGCTGCCTTTTAACCCTATATTACCAAACTTAGACGGCTACACTCACTCAACGTCCCTGAACCCTTCAAACCAAAATGATGGCGTAGTGGTATATTACAGCAATAATTTACCCAATGTCCATGTAGAAAACGTAAACATAATTGAAGCAAGCTGTCTTAAAATTAAAATCGAAAATGATATTGTCATTCTGGCCATCTATAGACCGTGCGCTTTTAAAAATCCTTCAAAATTTATCACATCCCTGAGTAACATTTTATCAAAACTGAACGACTCCAAAACAATTATGATTGTGGGTGATATTAATATAAACATAGTCCCGTCGAACACCGATCCTAGTTCTGATGATTATCTAAATACCTTGGCACATTACGGTCTGTTACCCGCCCATACGTTGCCCACCCATCAGCGAGCCTGCCTTGATCATGTAATTTTAAAGTCACAAGTTACTGCACTCACTCTAGTTATTTCATCCTCAGTTACAGATCACGATTCGGTGCTACTTTACCTCCCAAATAAAAGCCCGCCAACTCCCACGAAGTTCTACAAAAAGGTTGATTTTGAAGGCTTGTCACACACTCTCAAAAAACTAGATTTATCATCTATTTATGACGTCACTGATGTAGACATCGCCACAAACATGTTTATCAAGCTCCTACAATCATCAATCTCTTTACATACTACAATGCATATTATTCCTCGTCGTCGTAGAACATTAAAACCATGGATAACATTGGGATTATTGAGGTGTATACGAAACAGGGATAACATGCACAAAAAACTGAAAAAAGATCCTAACAATGACACATTTAAAACGACTTACAAGCGCTACCACAACTTCTGTAACCATATCCTAAAAAAAGCAAAAATAAATTACGAGAAAGAACTGATAGATAAAGCTGGTTCAAATAATAAACGTCTATGGAACGCTATAAATGATGCGTCTGGTCTCAAGAAAAAAAGGACCATCACGCGAGATCTTCTCCGTGTTTGTGGGACTCCTGAAGAATCACTAAATATCGTCAACAACTACTTTGTCAATATAGGTAAAAACCTGGCTGAATGTATATCGGATGCCAACCCTGTCACGCCTCCAGATAGAGGTCAAATCAATCACTCCCTTCAATCCTCTTCCTTTGGACTTTTGACCACTGATAAAGACGAAGTTTCGCGCCTAATAAGATCTTCCAAGACTGACTGTGCAACCGGATGGGATGATATACCCACCCATTTCTTGAAAAAGTGTGAAAATATTATAATACCTGTCTTAACATATCTCTGTAACCTCAGCTTGTCTTCGCACAAATTCCCAATGGCGTTCAAAAAAGCTTTGGTTCACCCAATCTATAAGGCTGGGGACCGAAACTTGGTCAACAATTACCGACCCATTTCCGTTCTGCCGTCTATGTCAAAAATTCTAGAGCGCATCATAAATCAAAGACTGGTAGACTACCTAGAAAAGAAACAAATCCTATCGCCAAATCAATACGGTTTCAGAGCAGGAAAATCTACTAGTGATGCTGTTCTAAATCTGACAAACCACATCGCCAGAAATCTTGACAAAGGGCGAAAATGCTTAGCGATTTTCCTCGATTTGGCAAAGGCATTTGATACCATCTCGGTCCCCATCCTCCTCCTCAAGCTAGAGGCACTTGGTATACGTGAACCCCAACTCTCGCTCTTTAGAAGTTATTTCTCCGGAAGAACGCAATGCGTTACGATTGATGGGAAGCGCAGTGCAGATCTCCCAATAAACTATGGAGTCCCACAGGGCAGCATACTTGGTCCTAGTATATTCCTCGCTTATATAAACGGCCTTTGCAACCTCAAGCTGCGCCACTGTGAGATCTTCTCATTTGCAGATGATACGGCCCTCGTGTTCAGTGGGGACACTTGGGAGGAGGCTTTTCACAATGCACAAGTTGGCTTTAACATTGTATCATCATGGCTACGAACAAATCTTCTCTCCCTTAATACTGAAAAGACGAAATACATCGTCTTTAGTATCCGCTCTATGACACCCGACACCCCCTCCCTCTACTCTCTCACAGCTCACACGCATCAGGATAACATCAGTTCATGTAACTGTCCAAAATTAGAAAGAATCGAACACACAAAATACCTTGGCGTTATAATCGATAGTAAGCTCACATTCACACCCCACATAAATTTGATGTCCACTAGGATCCGCAAATTGATATTTGTGTTCAAAAATCTCCGCCACATTGCCGACCCAAAAATTTTAAAAAGAGTATACTATGCCCTATGTCAATCCCTGATCAATTATTGTATAACATCCTGGGGAGGTGCATCCGCATCACACCTCATAAAAATAGAAAGAGCCCAACGGGCACTGCTCAAAGTTGCCACATTCAAGCCCCGCCTTTTTCCTACGTATGACCTATATCAGTACTGTGAGGTTTTAACTGTTCGACAACTATTTATATTGAGTTCTATCCTAAAACAACATCAGTCATCCTCATACGACCAGTGCTCGAGTGTAATTAGAAGAAACCGAATAGTATTACAAACCTCTTCTTTTCGAACTGCTTTTATTAATCGTTTCTTCTGCTTCCTAGGTCCTTACCTATATAGTTCCCTACACAAAACTCTCAACATATTCCACCAAAATTCACGAATCTGTAAAAAAGTTGTAAACCAGCACCTACTTACTCTAACATATACTCAAACTGAAAACCTGCTTCATCCAGTCAGCTAAATCTGAAATTAATATTTAACATATATATATATATCAGGCAAGGAAACACCTACACACACTCAATGACACGCACACACACATATATATACACTCATACACACACACACACACACACACACACACGCAAACACACACTCACACACACACACACACACACAGCAAGTAATAAAATATATATATATTTTTTTTTTTTTTTTTTTGGGTTTGGTCAAAATAACATCGCAGACCAGTAACTTGTAATTCATCATTACGTAACTAAAAATCATGTCTGTACTGCACCATGTGCCCCAATATATTGTACTAGCTGACTCTTATAGCACAGGTTTGACCTATTTTAAGTGTCAGCTGTCCTCTCTTTGTTTCCCAACAGCCGTATTGTATAATTTAACTATTTCTAAAGATACTTGTATGGTCTGGCTTTTTTTGAAATAAATATATTTGTATTTGTATTTGTATTTGTATTGTGGTTGCTGGGAGGCCTCGTATGGCCACCATGAGGCCCCTTTCCTCTGGCGGCGTGTAGGTGAACCAGCTCACCCCCCCCTCCCTCTCCAGTTTGGAGAGGTAGGCCTGGATGAGCCGGTACTCGTCGCCTCCTGTCGGGGTGAAGCGGACGCCCTCGCCGTAGGGGTGGGCGTTCGGCGGGTGTCCCAGCTGTTTGGCCAGCGCCGCAAAGTGTGTCGTCCAATTGGGCAACTTTTCCACCACGAGTGGTGAGGGCGTGAGGCCAGTGAGGGCGCCCGCGTAAGTCGCGGCTGGTCTCACTGGCCGTGGGGCAGGCCCGGGCGCCCTCGTTAGGGCGGCGGGTTTCGGTGTCGGTGGCGGTCGCGCCTGTTTAGGCGCAGGGGGCGCTACGACTCTGGGAGCTCGCCCTGGGTGTAGCTCGAGCCACTTGGGCCAGTTAGGTGGGATGGTGTAGGAGGGGCCCGGGGCCTCAGTCCTCTGCAACCCGGGAAGCGGCGGGGCCGACGGCGGGCGGAGCACGGGCGACTTCACGCCGCCGCGGCGTTCCGGCGCCAGCGGCGCGCCGCCCGCGGGCGCGTTGGGCTTAGCCGCAGGGGTCGGGATGCGCGACTCCCGTTTCTCGCGCTGCGGTTTTGGAGGTTAGGGTGGTGGGGGCATGGGCTCTTGAGGCCCCTGCCTCGGCGCCGGGGGACCGGGCGGGCGGGGGGCGAGTTGAGGTAGCGGTTGCGAAGTAACGGGCTTCCGCCCGGTACTTACCGACCTGCTACGTCGGGGGTCCCTCGGGTGCAGGGGGACGGGATCACGCTGAGGGCGCTTGGCGGCTGCGGCGGGCGGTGATGCTCCCTCTTCACGCTCTTTCCGCTTCTGGCGGGTAGGTGGCAGGGTGAGCTCCAGGTTGGTCAGGGCCTTCAACGCCCTCAAGGATGCTTCATCGGCGGGGTGGAACGGTTCTTCGGGAGCTCCGGAGAGCTCGATGTCCTTTATCCGGACGTATGCAGCGAGCCACAGCTGCATCTCTCGGGACAGGAGTCCCGAGGCGCACAGCCGTGAGACCATCACGATGTCCGACTCAATTCGGACACGGGGTGATGAGCTCGCCGCACTCGCCCGGATTTCGACGTACGGGCTCGTCGTCGGTAGTGAGTCGGGCCCCTCCGGGGTTGCGAACCCGGGGGAGGACCGCGGTGTAGCGGGGGCCGGCGGTGGGGGCGGCGCGCTCGAGCGCGCCCGCCCACTTCCATCCATGACACTCGCGGGGGTCAAACACTAGGTTTGAAACAGCACATACACTTAGACAACACAAAACTAGGTCTAACACAAAACGCAGTCCGAAGGTGGGTAGATCCGAATAACAAAAATCCGGCTGAAACGACACAATTACACAGAATAAAATCCCGCTGCGGGTAGGAAGAGACTACCCGCAGTAGTTGGCCGCGCTCACTTGAGCACCAAGCGAGGGGCCAACGGTGTCGCGGCGTGGACTCGAGCGCGTGTATGGTAGGAGGGACCCGAGTCAACCTGCAACTACCACATGTGAACGAGACGATTCTCTGGATCCGCTGCACTGATTGCGATCACTTTTATAGTACGGAGTGGGGTGACTCGCCTCGATCACGCCACCCGTCCCCACCACGCGCTCGGTGCACGTTCCGCAAACGCAAATAAAATGTGGTTTTCCTATGTCTACGGCTAGGCACGACGATGCCGCCGACACGGCCATGCTGACGGGCGCACGTCCTCGTGCGCAATCATAAACGCCATCAGTTATCTAAAAACAATAACGTCAAGTAGGAACAAAACATTAGAAACAATATTTTTAATAGCTCGACTATTCTGACAGATTTAGGTCAATCCCTTCAGTAATGTCGTTGGACCGGTGACCCCTTCAACGACACTACAGGTCCGGACTGAGTAGATTCCTTCAGCAATGTAAATGGACCGGTTATCCCTTCAATGACATTACAAGACCGGACCAAGTAGATCCCTTCAGCAGTACCATTGGACCAGATAATCCCTTCAATTACACTGCTGGACCAGATCACACATTTTTTTTCAGATAAATCATTATTATCACACAAACAATAATCACTGGACCAGCGACCCTTCAGTGAATCGACTCGAAACACTGGACCGGAAGCTCTACAGTCACATACTTACAATCTACATCTAGGTACTTAATTACAACTTGAGACTCCGATACTATCAGCAGTCATGGTTTCAGATCCAGCAGAAAGAGTCTCGTCAGATTCTATGCTTACTGTGTCTGAATCTGGCAAATTATGCACGATAGCCGTAGTTTCAAATCTAATATTATTTGAAGAACTATCAGTTTCGTCCGCCGACACGGAATCATCACTGTCTGTATAATTTTCAACAATATCAGAGAACCCCTTTTGACCTGTTGGTACCTTCCTCAAGTTTTCATGCGCGTATTTGAAGACTCTGTTAGACCCATTGATGTGTTTCAATTCGTATCGGTCATTATCGAGGACTGATACAATTTTAAAGGGACCTTTGAACTTTTTATCCAATTTAGTTTAGTGACGTTCTTCGCACTTTACAAAAACAAAGTCTCCGACAGAGAAGGGTTTGATAGCTGCTTTACCTCTATTGAATCTAGTCACATCCTTTTCTGCTAATGCTCTAATGTTATCAGACGCATTAGACCGAGCTTCTTCAAGATCTATTTGGTTGGGAGCAAGATTTGGAGAAATTTTTGATAGTCCTAAAGAATTGCCTTGTACACCGAACATTATTTCTAAGGGAGAACATCCTGTAACCCGACAGCGACTACTGTTAAGTGCCAACTGAATTTCGCCTAACTGATCTCGCCAAATACTGTCAGAGTTACATTCAATTATAGTGAGCATACTTTTTAAGGTACGCATGACACGATCAACCTGGCCGTTAGCCCTACTAGAGCCTGTTGCAATCAAGTGCAATTCAATGTTGTGGTCTTTACAGAAGTTTTTAAACTCTGCGCAGTCGTAGCAACGACCCCTATCAGCAATTATACGCTTAGGAGCACCAAATAAGTTAACTGATTTTCGAATAGCATCAACAGCTTTTGAAGAATTCAAAGAAGGTGTGTATTGTAACAAGACCAATTTCGTGAAGGCGTCGATGAGAATCGAGCAATATTCACGTTTTTCACTCTTTCCACTTAATTTACCCGAAATGTCAACATGCACCGTATGCCACGGAACAGCGATCTTTGGAATGGAATGAAGCTGCACCTGTTGTGCGCCTGATGGCCCTTTCGATGTTTTACAGATAAGGCAGGAGTCTGTGAATTTTTTGACGTATTTATGCATATTCGGAAACCAATAAAGTTCGTATAATTTATCAAGGGTTTTTTCGAATCCTAAATGTTTCAGTTCACAATGAACATGATTAATTAGGCTCCAAACTAAAGACCTATGGATTAAAGGCAACCAGGAAGTAGCCTTTCTGCGCTCAATTTTCCTAAATAATACCCCACCTCTAATATCGTAGGTATGAGCTAAACTGTCGGGAAGTAAATTAAATTGCAATTTAGAAATAATGTCCAAAATCTCGGCGTCTCTCTGTTGTTCAACGTGGAACCAGTTTTTTTTCTAATTCAACGAAATTCACGACTCTTGGTTGGGCTTTAGATTTTATTTCTTCAGAGACAGGATTACGAGAAAGAAAATCTGCGTGGGCCATTCGTTTTCCTTCTTTATAGACAATTTCGAAATCAAACGCTTGGAGCATTGCCCACCAGCGATGTACTCTCGGTGTGAGGTCTTTCTTTGAATGTAAAGCTCTTAAGGAATTACAATCTGTAAAAACAGTAAATTTACGACCATAAATAAAGTGCCAAAAATGCTCTATGGCTCGCACTACGGCGAGGGTCTCTAGCTCGTAGGAATGATAGCGGATTTCGGGGTCTGAAGTTTTCCGACTATAGTAGGCTACTACATGAGGTTTGCTATCTTCCCGTTGAATCAGTACTGCGCCATAACCCTCTGAGCTAGCGTCAGTATGAATTTCAATTGGTAAAGATGGGTTGAAAATTTTAAGTACAGGTTCTTTAGTCAAAATAGAAACAATTTGTTTGTGAATTTCATTGTGTTGCTCAGTCCATTTGATTTTACCGTGACCTTTGGTAAGGGGATATAGTGGTTTAATTAAGCGAGAAAAATTGGGGATAAATTGTCGAAAGTATGAAGCTAACCCAATCAACTGTCTAACTTGTGTTACTGTTGAAGGGGGAGGAACATTGACCAATGCCTCAATCTTTTTAGGATTAGGCCTTATTTCTCCCACCGTGACCTCATAGCCTAGATATTCAGTATTCTTTTCATAATTTTAGTAATTTATCTAAACGGTATAATGCCTTCCTCAATTGATTCTGACACGCAAAGTACATCGTCTATGAATACCAGAATTTTCTCGTCATTAAGGGGTCTTAGAGCTGTATTTATGGCTTTTTGGAACACTTGAGGGGCATTACGTAAGCCAAAGGGCATTGTGAGAAATTCAAACTGCCCTTTTGGGGTAACAAATGCTGTTTTCTCTATAGAGTCTCCATGAACCAGTAATTGATGGAAACCAGAGGCCATATCAATAGTAGAGAAGTAATGAGCACCGCTAAGTTTATTAATCTGATCGTCGATTAATGGCAGAGGATAATTATCATGCAAAGTATTATTATTCAACTCACGGTAATCGACGCACATACGATCGCTGCCGTCCTTTTTCTTTACCAGCAGGATTGGGCTGGCAAAAGGTGATGAACTTTCCCGAATTATATTACCTTTAAGAAGTTTTCTTACTTTTTCATCCACAACCTGTTGTTCAGCTGGAGATAACCTATAGGGTCTTCTTTGCACAATTTTTTGAGGGTCAATAAGATTAATTTTCAGTTCCCCGGTGGTGATTCGAGAGCCAGGAAAATCTTGAGAAAAACTATTGGAATATTTCTTTAGAATGTCTAGCAACTTTATCCTATCTGAACCCAATAAATCAGTTTCGATAGATTCTAAGTCTATAGGTGGTGATAATTCTCCAAAATCATTTTTAGGACTCTTCTAAAATAGAATAAACTCGCTACCCAGTTCTACAGACAGCCCGGCTTCCAGTAAGTCACGCCTAAGTAATATGACTTCACTTAAACACTCATCAGGAACGACATGAAAAGTAACCTTTATACATATGCCTTGAACCAGTATATCGCATGTAATCTGTAAGTGACTGCTGATACTATCGCGGCCGATGCCTCTAAATTCGACAAACTTATAAGATCTCTCACCCTTAAGGAATTGTGTTTTTTTTTCCCTTATTAAACTACATTCAGACCCAGAATCAAAAATAAATGGAAAAGCATTACCTTCTACTTCCAACGTTCCTCGCGCTATTTTTGAGCAAACGTTTACTTCTTTTGTTGGTTGCTGGGGCTGCTCCTTCTTACCGTGACGTTTAGAGCACACGGCAGCAGTATGGCCCAGCTCGCCACATACGTAGCAGGTCACCGATGAACGCTGCACTCCCTCATTCGACGACGATGATGATGGTGGTATTATTGCCGCACGATTTTTATTCCGACACTCGGAACCACGGTGACCCACTTTGCCACAAAGATGGCAATTGCCACGGAAAGCTTGTCTTGGCTTCTTTGAAGCAGGTGCGGAGTCATACTTCTCATCTTGTTCTTGCTTTCTTTTCATTGATATACCTCGTAAGACACGAAATAGTTGGGCTTTGTCGTTGACGACTGACGAATTTAGTTCTCGGCGTACAATGTCACTATACTGAGACAGCACAGAAATAGTAAACCCAGTAATAACGTTTTCCAGCATTTGCACATCAGGGATTTTCTCGATCAGTTGCCATAAGCGTAAACCAGCTTGAGCTGCATTTTCATCCTTTCCGAACTGGAACTTGATTACTTTATCGAAATGGTCTTGCATCGTCATGGGTTTAGAGAATTTAGACAAAAGTAGTTCCTTGATATTTTCCCATGTCAAATCCTCGGGATTAACGTTGGTCAAGAACGAGGCAGCGCGGCCTTTTAAAGCATTAGTTAAAGCCAAAATCAATTCAACACCACTCAATTTCTTGTGTAAGACAACCATCTCGGTGAGTTTGCACCAGCCTTCAATATCTGCGTCCGCCTCATCCGGGTCAAACTTCACCAACGAAATCATAGCTGTAGATGGTGCCGGTCTTGAAATTTGCTCTGCTAACTTCAGTAAAACAGCCTCCATGCCCGCCGAAAACATCGCAAACTGGGCTTCTATCCCTCGGGCTTGAGATTGATCTTGATTAGTGGGCTGATCCGATCCCATATCTGATGTCGGGGTGTCTTCAGGCATCATTAAAACGATGACGTACTTTACAATTATTTATTTAAGTTTAAATGCAGTAGTTATTATAGCTACGACAAAATTACTAAATTGCGTTTCACTAAAAAATAACTATAGGAAAACTGCGATCCGTACACCAAGCGCGCTCACAAAGAACTGGATCCGATGCACTGATTGCGATCACTTTTATAGTACGGAGTGGGGTGACTCGCCTCGATCACGCCACCCGTCCCCACCACGCGCTCGGTGCACGTTCCGCAAACGCAAATAAAACGTGGTTTTCCTATGTCTACGGCTAGGCACGACGATGCCGCCGACATATATATACAAACTGTAAATCTGCAAGCTTGCCATATTCACTGAGGTCATTGTACTGCTTGTAAAGAACTTAAATAAATTATAAAATAAGATTGACAAAATTTCGAAATTTTTAATTTTTAATTTATTTTCATCGACAATTAATGCACACAGCACTAATCCATCGATACATTATCGATACTCATGCACATCCCTATTACATGGCGTGTACGGTTTTTAACTGATCAATTTAACTTACACGAACTATTTGCTGTCAAATAAGAAAAAGTAAAAAAATTGACATTGGCCAAGTTTTGGCAGAAATGGTTGTTTGTTTTTTGCAAAATTTTTCATAAAATTGCCATTAATAGTCATTGAAGTATTATGTACTAGCGTACCAATGTTAATAGTACCTAAGTTGAGTTGAACGCGGATTTTTACCGGTCGCGCTTACGCCACGGGGCGATATGTAAAATTACCAAGATAACACAATGGATCGGACGTGATGGCCCAGTTCCCTGGCCAGCGCGATCCCCGGACTTAACTTATTTGTGAATGAGGAGAGTTCTCGAATGTACACGGAGGAAATTGAATGTATTGATGTGATACGGAACATAATTTTCAGTGAACCGTAAATGAATCGTAAGGAAAGTCATCAGAAAGTCATCATATTCACCAACTTAGACCAGCTTGATGAAGACTGGCTTACTTTGAGGCATTGCTTAACTGTGTCTGCAATCCAAAAAGTGCTAGAACACGTATTCGTTTTGTTTTGTTAAAATAAGAATTTCCGTCTCTGCTAGATTGTGTTTAGTGCGAAATGATGGGTACTCTAAGATGACTATGACCGCAACTGCTAACTAGAACTTAGAATACTGTAAGTACTGTGTAAATAAACGTGTAAATGTTGTAAATAATGTCATTTATGCTTTTTACTTCGCCAAAAAATCCTTATTTCTTAGTAGGAATCCCGTATAACTCTAAAATTAAAAATGTTGTATAACCCCCGACATTTATTGCGTATAACTTTTAAACGGCTAAACCGATTTTGATTAAATTAAGCTAAGAACCATCTTAATCACGGCAGCTTTCAAACAAAAACCCGCATCGAAATCGGTTGATTCGTTTATGAGCTACGATGCCACAAACAGACACTCAGACATACAGATACACAGAAACTTATAACATACCTTTTTTTGTCAAGGTCAAAAAGTAAAAAGGAAAGTCTGCAATCATTTGTTTTGTTTATCATTTGATTTGAGATAAACGAACATTAGGTAAATTTCTATTGCTCCTAAAGTTAACATGGACAGAAAAAACATTTATGTAGTTTATTCCAGGCCACACTTTAAAAAAAAGTTTTGTTTAATTTTAGTTTTTCATAAAGTATTCCATTTTGGAAGTTCTCGAATAAAGTAGGAAACATGACTTATTATCACGTCGGTGAATATGGCAAGCTTGCAAATTTGCACCCTGTATATATATATATATCGACGCATGAAAGGCAAAACTTCCTAAGCGACAATTTTGGGCCGGATACGTTTTATACAAACTGTAAATCTGCAAGCTTGCCATATTCACTGAGGTCATTGTACTGCTTGTAAAGAACTTAAATAAATTATGAAATAAGATTGACAAAATTTCGAAAATTTTAATTTTTAATTTATTTTCATCGACAATTAATGCACACAGCACTAATCCATCGATACATTATCGATACTCATGCACATCCCTATTACATGGCGTGTACGGTTTTTAACTGATCAATTTAACTTACACGAACTATTTGCTGTCAAATAAGAAAAAGTAAAAAAAATTGACATTGGCACAAGTTTTGGCAGAAATGGTTGTTTATTTTTTTGCAAAAATTTTCATAAAATTGCGATTAATAGTCATTGATGTATTATGTACTAGCGTACCAATGTTAATAGTACCTAAGTTGAGTTGAACGCGGATTTTTACCGGTCGCGCTTACGCCACGGGGCGATATGTAAAATTACCAAGATAACACAATGGATCGGACGTGATGGCCCAGTTCCCTGGCCAGCGCGATCCCCGGACTTAACTTATTTGTGAGTGAGGAGATGTGAAAACTTGAAAAGATTTGTGTACACGGAGGAAATTGAATGTATTGATGTGATACGGAACATAAGTTTCAGTGAACCGTAAATGAATCGTAAGGAAAGTCATCAGAAAGTCATCATATTCACCAACTTAGACCAGCTTGATGAAGACTGGCTTACTTTGAGGCATTGCTTAACTGTGTCTGCAATCCAAAAAGTGCTAGAACACGTATTCGTTTTGTTTTGTTAAAATAAGAATTTCCGTCTCTGCTAGATTGTGTTTAGTGCGAAATGATGGGTATGACCGCAACTGCTAACTAGAACTTAGAATACTGTAAGTACTGTGTAAATAAACGTGTAAATGTTGTAAATAATGTCATTTATGCTTTTTACTTCGCCAAAAAATCCTTATTTCTTAGTAGGAATCCCGTATAACTCTAAAATTAAAAATGTTGTGTAACCCCCGACATTGATTGCGCATAACTTTTAAACGGCTAAACCGATTTTGATTAAATAAAGCTAAGAACCATCTTAATCACGGCAGCTTTCAAACAATAAACCCGCATTGAGATCGGTTGATTCGTTTAGGAGCTACGATGCCACAAACAGACACTCAGACATAGAGATACACAGAAACTTATAACATACCTTTTTTGTCAAGGTCAAAAAGTAAAAAGGAAAGTCTGCATTCATTTGTTTTGTTTATCATTTGATTTGAGATAAACGAACATTAGGTAAATTTCTATTGCTCCTAAAGTTAATATGGACAGGAAAAACATTTATGTAGTTTATTCCGGGCCACACTTTAAAAAAAAGTTTTGTTTAATTTTAGTTTTTCATAAAGTATTCCATTTTGGAAGTTCTCGAATAAAGTAGGAAACATGACTTATTATCACGTCGGTGAATATGGCAAGCTTGCAAATTTGCACCCTGTATATCAATCGAATAGCCAGAATTTTCCGCTTCGATTGATCTGGGTCTCGTAACGCTGCGATGAGTTTTGTTGTCGCTTAGGAAGTATGTGCATCCTTAGTATTCGTTCATTTTCAGCTTACTATGCGACAAAAAAATACGTATTTTAATTGAAAAGGTAGGTTAGACAAAATGACTTTACACTTTTTGCGGATAGTTATTTGTTCCTAAATCAATTTTTTTTAACCATTAATTTAGATAAATTTTCTTCAATAAACATCAGGTAGTTTTACCTGTATTAGGCTTTGTAGTGAAAGTCGCTTCGCAACTTTTATACTAACATAAAAAAGAGCAAAATGTTTCCTTATGCATTTATTCCTGACTTAGTGTATCGCTCCATTTGTACTTAGATATCATTGCTTATTATAAAATTGACATCGACATTAACATAGATACATTTACAGTGTAATGAAAATATGAATTTTGTGTCGCTTAGATAATTTTACCTGATATTTTTTTAAAACAGAACGTCGTTCTCTTTATTTTGCTGGTATGAATTTTGTATGAAGAATGTCGCATAGATAATTTATCGTGAATTGAAAAACGCGCGAAGATGGCGTTTGGGAAGTGTAGAATAGTGTCAAATGTCGCTAAGGAATACCGCATTGCGTGCCGCATGTGAGTCCGCAAGTACTCATTCAGACGCCGCTCGTCGGTTAGAGAGGTTGTCGCGCTGCGCGCACGCCGTTTTACTTCGATTTTGGTGCGAAGTAATAAGAAAAGTGTAAGTAAAATCCACATCTCTAGTATAGCTTATTTTTAAATTTAATTTTAAAACCCTAACTACGACTACTAATACCTAACCTAACTACGTATTTTAATATTTTCTTATTGCTACTTACATTCACGTATAAATCAAATTGCATAATCACATTATTTTTATTTTTTTAGGTACGAATTTACACATATGCACCACAAACCCGAGATTCCGCTCATCAAGGATCATAGACATTGCTCTAACTTCTGCTGGGATAAGGCCACCACCTAAATGCAAAAAAAAAAAAAAAATTGAATATAATCAACTCCGTTAACATCCCACGTGATGGCAACGTCAAAGACGTGTTAACTGAATCGGATATAGAAGACCCTGATTATGAATTAATAATGAATACATTTTTAATAACATGATAAGTTGGATGTTTTGTAACGACTTATTTCTTTCTCTAATTGCGTTATATTTATTTAATATCTTGAATATGATTTAATTTTGCAAAAGGTTTTAATAATTATAATTACTTTGGTGCCATTACACCTTCACATTTGAAGATCATTATAGGTTTAATTATTACTTAACGAAGGTAATAAAAAGTTATGTTTTGATTTGTTGTTACTTATAAGTGACGTTTTGATATAATTTTATTGTTTTGTTTGTTATAACTTTTAAAATGAAGAAATTATTATACCTACCTAAGGTTCCTAACAAATTGTGATAAGTACACAGACATTATTGAAAACTTACATACGAGGTATTTAAAATATTATGTTGAACTAATTGCACAGTAAATATTTAAATCTTATTCTGGTTAAGTCAGAAAAAAAAACTGTATAAGAATATAATTTCTGTACCTGCTTAATTATATTTTTCGTGAGCTTTGTGACTTTAGAAATAAGTAACTTTTTGTTGAACTATTGTTGAATTGAACTTAAATAATTAATAGTGAGACTGATTTAAAAAAAAACGCAATCTCAGTGTAGTCCAAATACTTAATGATAAATAGTAATTAAAAGTAATAGGCAGTAATCAAACACCAAGGAACCAATACGTTAAATAGGTTAAAGTTATAGTTTTGTAATTCATGGATATTTTTTACTACAATAAATACAAAATAAATACCAAACATTGTTTTCATTAATTTCATCCATTCAAAATGTCGGTTAGTTTGCGAATATTTCATTTTAATTCTTATTTGGATCATTTTTCTAGAGGAATTTTACTTAAACTAAATCATTAAGAACTGTTTTTCTAGTTTCTGAAATAAAGATTTCATGACTAGGATCATTTTTACCTATTGGAATGGACATTTGCATAGGTATATGTACGAATAAACCTGTTCGTAACTAAGGACGCTCTGGCGTAAAGATAATTTTACCTGAATGTTTTTTTGGTGTGATTATTATCTATCCGCCAAAAAGGTAAGAATTAAAAGTAATAGGAGGATGATTTGCTTTGTAACTTATCGCCCATAATATTACAAAGCCGAGGCTGTAACAATTATTTATCTTCGATAAAAACTGAAGAAGTTATGATTTAAAATAAAAATAAAAAAACTTTGTTCAGCTCTCCTACACATTTTGGGTCCAGTCGCTAAGGAAGTTTTGCCTTTCATGCGTCGATATATATATATATATCGACGGTAAAAAGCGAACCTGCTGTAACCCACAAAGTGCAAAGTGTTCACCAGAGCAAAAAAACTTTTGAGATTTTGGAAAAAAATAATATCTCTTAAATTATTAGACCTTTAAATGACAAATTGAGAACATAAAGGTATTTTTACATTCTGATTAAGCTCGAATACCTTAAACTTACTACAAGTTAGTTTTAGTCTATGTTTGTGTGGGTTACAGCAACAGAACTTTTTTTTCTGTTATGCAAAAATGCTGTAAATAAAGCCAGTAAATGTATGGGAGGCCCCAAACCAGGAGTTTGACTTTAAAGCAAAATTGTTGTTATTACTTATTACAATTATTTTTTTATGTTCATTTTGACGCAAATTAAATAAATATACGTTACCAGGTTCTCTAAAACGTCTTAACCATTAGAAGCTAAAAAAAGATCGTGAAATAAAACGATGTAAATATGGAATGACATTTGTTTAATGCACATTTAAAATGTTTATCACAAAAATTATAATATAAAATTCTTCTAAATTATGAGTTATGAGATCAAAAATTTAAGTTTAGGATTAATTTTTCGCAATTGTGAGATCAACAGTTAAGTTTTTCTTAAATTTTAGGAACACAAAACACTTTTATAGGTATAAATCACTAATAATTGTGAGATCAAAATAAAACCCTCCCTGGGTAAAAAAAAACCAATAAAATTAACACAATTAAAATACGCTATAGCACATAAAATAGGTAGGTACTCTGAGAGTTATCATTATCACTTTAAAAAATTCACGAATCTAACCTTGCTTTTAATCATTAGCGTTTCTTATTAAATCAAAGATTACTACCCGAAATCAGAGATCTACCTAATGCAACTTTTTGTCTATCATCTATTGAAGATTTTTATGTAGCGACCAGAATAGAGTAAGTAAATAAAAAAAATGTTTAGTCAAAGGTAAAACATAAGGCAAACGTAAATGTGCCATACAAAACAATAATATCATAAAAATAATAACAAATTATAAAAAAAAACAATTGGATCCATAAGTAGGTGGCAGACTTAGGTTTCTCTGCAGCTATACCGACATAAAAATGTACTAGAAAAAAACAGTATTAGTATTAAAAACACTTAGTATTTGGTAGTTCTTAGCATCTACGTTATTCAAAATATTTTAAATTTCATCAACATTTTCTATATTTTCTTCATCTTCTTCATCTGTATCCACTAAGGCATCTTTTACTTCCTTATTTACTTTTAAATTTTTATATTCAGTAGCAAACCTTGAAGGAATTATGTTTTTATCAACAAGACTGTTTAAATTTTTGTATTTTTTTGGATTTATACTTAATTCAGCTGGGTATACATTTTCTTTCAAGCTAGATATATTTTCTATGGGAAGTAAAAGAATCTTCACAACTTCTGCATTAGGTAACATTGAATTCTTAACAAAGATAATATTAGGTTCATGTTTCTTAAAAGTGGCAATATTTAGTTTTGAAATTAATAGTTTATGGTTATTTTTAAAGGTAGTTTTTAAAACGTCATCAAAACCGAAGAAATCTTTTCCTTTTAAAACTTCGACCCTATATGGTTCGGGAACCTGCCGAGCTACTTCAATTATGGTTGCCCATTGTAAGGGCGCCCATACAATATTCTTTCTTATTTTCGTTTCAATCGTCGCGTGGACGCTGTCAACCGGCATGTATGTATGGCCGGGAACCAAATAGTTAACTTGGATCGTTTTTATATTACTACAGTGTGACAAAGCAAACCGTATCATGCTCAGCACACATTTGTTCTTATTTTGTCCGTAACAGGAGTCACAGTACAGTAATAGGGTTTGTGTTTTACCATGCGAGTCCAAGTTCTTGATATATTTATAGAGACACGAAGAAATTTCATTGGCGCCGCGTTTTGCATCCGTCTTCGTCCACAATTTGCAGTATGCTCTTCTGGTAGTACTTTCATAAATTTTAAAATTATAAACAGCTAACTTACGACTGTAATAAAGCATCATTGAATCCCCATGTGGGGTATTCAGCACTTTCTGCATATCAAAACTCGCACAAATTATACTCTTATCCTTTTCGTGTAATGTTTGGTGATATTTGAACCTTTTATATGACTCATTCTTTTCTTTAATATGTCTTTCTTTTTTTTCTTTTTCTTCATCAGATATGACGTGTTCGTTATTATTTTTATTATTTGTACAAATCGTACATTTATCTTTTTTCGGAACGTGGAATCCAATATTGTATGTTTTATTAAACCACGTTCTGAATACTTGGAAAGACATTCCTCTTATTTCGTTTTGTTGGCAGTTGTGTTTATAAATGCGATGTAGGTTACACATATTTTTAAATTCTTCGGGAAAATATAATCATGTTGAGTCTTTTCGACTATAATGGGATGGCATCTTTGGCAAAGATTCTATAAATTTTTTTGCGTGTTCTATAACTTCCTCTTTAGTTTTGTTTGTTCCGCCATTTGACACACGTCCATCAGTCTTAGCATATCCATTTTCTGTATTTTCTAACGTGTAGAGAATGAATCGCTGAGTTATGTCCAACGTATTAATTAGATATTTCTGACATACTTTTCGCCGTCCCTCGCCTTCATTTATGAAGTAGTCATATGAACAACTTCTTGAGTTATTATCTTTGTTTGGTCGTTCAATAGATTTTTTTACTGCACATTGCGCTGTCCAGTCTTTTCTTCTGTGGTTAGAACTAAGTTTCCAGAAATATGAAAACAAATTTTGACGTCTTTCTTCAGTTATATTGCCACAATCATTTCCACAGTTTTTTCCTATACATGGATTTAGTTTAATTACTTTTCCTTCAACTAGTTCTCCGTTATCATTGGTATAAGACTCTCCATTTTCTTTCTTTTTCTTGTTTTCTCTACGAACAGAACTTTTTGATGGTTTTCTTTCCCCAGAAACAATATGCTCTTCCTCTTTCTTTTTAATATATTTTTTTGTCTTTTTCTTGCCTCGTTTTTTCTTTTTCTTGTCTTTCTTATCTGTTAGTATATAATATATTAAATTAATGTTATTTTACTAGTTTCTAAAAGGTATTTATAAGCTGCAGGTTACAAATTATATTTATTTATTTTATTTATAAGTATATAAATACATTTATTTTTTATATTGCGCCCAGCAAGTGGTCTATTGTTCGAAACCGGTTCAACGATTGAGACATGAAAGCATAATAGACAGATAGATTTACATTCACATTTATATTATTATTAAGGATCGTAGCCCTATAATTATTTAACTAACTTAGTATTATAATGGAGGACCGGACACAATGGTTCTGGATACCAATAATGAAGACATGGATGTCATTGGAAAGCTACTTCGATGTACTTTGATAGGTTATTATATTATGTCTCAGTACAGACAAGAAAGTTATGACAGTTTTTTTAAATACATACTTTTTTTCAAATATCACGGAATGAAGAAGGCTATTAAGTTTCAAAATGTTTCCAGTTCGGGAGCGAAACACAATAACCACAAATACGTCACACCGTTCTGACTGTCGCGTAGTCGCTGCGCGACGCGGTAAGCCGTACACAAACAGGCGCGAGCGCGTGTTCGATTTGCGGTGAATTTGTGTGTATGCCAGACAACTACTGTTTTGAAAATAGCGTAGGTATTAAAATTCGAAAAACTTGGGATGTTTATTTTAGCGTTACTATTCAATGTCTTTAATACCATATTTGTTTAAAATGAAGTAAACTACGACATTCAAAAGTTTGTTATCGAAAAAATGTAGTAAACATGGCACGTTACTTAGATGTTAAAAGCAATTTTGCTGTAACCCGCAATATCGCTTATCACTTATAAAAGCAATTTTGCTGTAACTACAAAATACCTAATTATTTGAAAAGAGATATTGGTTTAAACGTAAATGATAGAAAAATGCTGTTTTTTATGCTATTTACAGCAAATATTCGGTTATATTTTTAAAAAAACATAGTAAAATCCAATGCTGTACAAAAAATTCTAGTGGTCGTAGAGCCACGAGGATCAGACCATTCGATGCAGTTTTTTTTTCTGATTATAAATTTGAAATAAAAAAAAATGAGTGGGGTGCGGTTTACAGCAGGTTTGCTTTTTACCGTCGATATATATATATATATCAGGCTAGGAAACACCTACACACACTTAATGACACGCACACACACACACAGCAAGTAATAAAATTTTATTTTTATTGGATTTGGTCAAAATAACATCACAGACCAGTAACTTGTAATTCATCATAACGTAACTAAAAATCATGTCTGTACTGCACCATGTGCCCCAATATATTGTACATTGTACTAGTTGACTCTTATAGCACAGGTTTGACCTATTTTAAGTGTCAGCTGTCCTCTCTTTGTTTCCCAACAGTCGTATTGTATAATGTAACTATTTCTAAAGATGCTTGTATGGTCTGGCTTTTTTTTGAAATAAATATATTGTTAGCTGCGAACCCCCCTGCGCCCCCCGGAACCAGATCCGATGACAGCTGCGAGGATATATAAAGCGCCGCCAGCGCTTGTCTCGTCCAGGATTGCCGCGTCGCTCCGGTAGCGTTCCTGTGTTCCGCCGCCGCGTAGTCCGAGCTCACCGTCCGCGACACCGTTGCTCTGCTGCGTTTGCTGAGCAAACCCGGGTAGGGCAACCCGTGGGATACCGCGACACTCGCGACCCCACCGGGGAGTATTACACCATGTGTGCGAACACCTTTGTGTCGTTTTTCTCTCAGTGAGGGTAGACCGCGCCTACCCTCACTTCGAGCTGCGATAGTGACGCTTTAGTGCATTAGTGCTAATACTTAGAACTCTTTAACTGTCACCATGGGTGACAGATCTGGTGCCAGTGCGCGTTCGCCCGCGCCGCCTACGCCGTCGACCCCCAGCCAGCCTCCTCCCGGGCCTGCAACCCCGGGAACACCCATCCTGGAGCCGCCTGCCGTCGGTTCCGGAGCAGCGAGCACATCGCCCCGTGTCCGACTTGAGTCGGACACAGTGATGGTCGCACGACTCTGCGCGTCGGGCTACCTGTCCGGCGAGCTGCAGTTGTGGCTCGCAGCCTTCATTAGGGTGAAGGAAATGGAGCTCAGCGGCGCCGCCAACGAGCCCCTTCACCCCGCCGACCAAGCCGTCATCAAGGCGCTGGAGCGCCTCTCGGAGCTGCCGATCCAGCTGCCGCCCTCGGGCCCGTCCGCCCGGCAGAAGAGGAAGGGACCAGAGGACTGCAGCATTCCAGTCCCCACGCCGCCGACGAAGCGCCCGCAGCACGACTCGGCGTTGCACAGCAGGGACCCGCGCAGGAGCCGCTCGGCGAGTACGGGGAGAAAGTCCCCGTTATTATCCACCCCATTAGAGTCCCCAAAGAGCCCCTCAGGCAGGCAGGCAGCACCTACTTCCATGCCGCCGCCGCAGAGCCAAGCGCCTAAGCCGCAGCGGGAGCGCAAGGTGCCGCCCCCCTGCGTGACTCCGAATCCCCCGCAGCCCCGCGCCAAGGCTAGCAACCCGCCGCCCGCCGCATCTACCACTGTAGGTACTACCCGCCCCGACATGACGGCCAACAGGCCCACGGCACCCCCGCCGCCGCAAGCGCAAGCGACGGCCGCCGCCGCGCCTACGTTCGCAGGCGTCCTCTCCGCCGCCCCTCAGCCGCGACAGCAACCGCAAACGGCAGGTAAGCCGAAACCCACCCCAGCTCCGAAAGGGCACTATCCACCACTTGTGGTGGAGAAGCTGCCCAGGTGGACGGAACATTTCGCCGCCCTCGCCGAACAGCTGGGCCGCCCCCCGAACGCACGACCATACGGAGAGGGAGTGCGCTTCACGCCGGCCGACGGCGACGAGTACCGGCTTGTCCAGGCCTACCTCACCAATCTGGAGAGGGAGACAGGGGTAAGTTGGTTTACCTACTCGCCGCCAGAGCAGAAGTGCCTGAAGGTCGCTATCCGCGGCCTTCCTGTGGAGACCGACCCTGAGACGATAAGGTCCGCGCTCGTCGACAAGGGGTTCGAGGCGCTCTACGTGAAACACATCCGGGCGCGCGCGGGGCGCCCCGGGTGTCTGTTCTACGCGGCGCTCGAGAAGACTCCCAGCCTGATCCCCGGCATATACGCAGTGACGGAGCTGCTGAATATGCCGGGAATCAAAATCGAAGCCTGGCGAGGTAAGAAGGGCCCTGCGCAATGCCACCGTTGCCAGGGATTCCGTCACTCATCCCAGTGCTGCCACCGCCCTCCAGCCTGCGTGCGCTGCGGAGAGCCACACCTGGCCGCCGAGTGCCCGCGCCCGCGAGACCAGCCGCCGACCTGCGCCAACTGCGGAGGACCCCATCCGGCCAACTTCACCGCGTGTCCGGTTTTCAAGCGAGAGACTCGCAATAAGAAAGCCGGCACAGTAGCCCGCCTCGGCCCCGCCACCCGCGCCACGGTAAGGCAACCCCAGGTGGAAGAATCAGCGGCAGCATCGTTGATGGCTCCGGCGAACGCACCGCGTCCGAGAGCCCAACCTACACCCTCGCAGTCGCAACCTCCCTCTCGCAAAAAACGCGGGGGTAGAAGGAAAAAAAAAGAGGAGGTACCCTCAGGTGAGTCGGGTAACGGCTGTAAACCCGCCGCCGCCGCCGCCGCCGCCGCCCACGCTCCCAAGCCCAAGCCTGCGACCCAGCCAGCCCAAGCGAGCGACGCCGAGAACGAGGCAATGAAGAAATTCTTCCTAAGCGTGTTGGACGAGTACTTTGCCGCCAACCGCTTACTCCCAGTTGCTGCCCAAGGACCTAGGCGTAAAAACTGACTAAGTTCAGGTTGGTCTATTGGAACGCCCAATCCCTGTTTAAAAAGAGGCACCTGCTCCTGAACTTCCTCCAGGAGCAGGACATAGACATCGCTCTAATAAATGAGACCCACTTGAGCTTAAAAGAGAACTTCAACATTCCAAACTATCTGGCGTACCGCAAGGATGAGATTTCACCGCAGGGCAAGCCGTACAGAGGCCTACTTATCCTTGTGCATCGCCGGATAGTTCACCAGCCCGTTCCCTTTACGTAGCTTACATCTATCTACGCTTTGGGGGTAGATGTACATACCGACGCCGGCGATTTTCGTCTCTTCGCCGCGTATAAGCCGCCTGCTACCCTCATTGACGTTGGTGAGGTAAGAAACCTTCTTCTACCCTCGTCCCCCACCTTTCTGGCCGGCGACCTCAACGCGAAGCACACGGCTTGGAACTCGTCCAAAACGTGCAATGCAGGCCGCGCGCTGCTCCAGGACGCGATCGACCACCAGTACGAGTGTGTCGGTCCCACTGAACCCACCCGCTACGACCCGCCAGAGGTGCTCGACATAGTTGTGTACCGCGGCCTGCCCGCCCCGCCTAGCCTTGAGGTAATGCCAGACCTGCCCTCGGACCATCACCCGGTATTGAGTGTCCTGGACCTGTTCCCGGTCCGCGTGGTTCCTCCCGCCCCGCGCACGCGCATTGACTGGGAAAAGTTTTCCACGGCACTCGCCGAGCACACGCCAACTCGCCCGATCATGACACCGCACGAGGTCGACCTAGCCACCGAGGAGCTCACCACGGCCATCCAGGACGCGCTTAGCTCATCCACGCAGCACATCCGCTCAGGTGAGAGGAAAAATCCCCTCCCCCGGCGGATCCGAGACCTAATTGCGGAAAAGCGCGCCCTGCGACGCGACTGGCAGCGCACTCGCTGCCCCACCCTTAGAGCCAAGCTTAACAGCTTGGTGGAAAAGGTAAAGGCAGAGCTAGTGACCGACGCCCGCGAAAGGTGGGAACAACACATCATGGAGGTAGAAGACGGCGGCGTTCCCTCCGTGCACCGCCTGTGCAAACAGCTGTCGACGACCCCGGACCCCATTCGACCGCTCTACGACGCCCAAGACACCCCCAGGTATAAGGCAAGCGACAGGGCGGAACTGTTCGCAGACTGCCTGGAGGACCAGTTCTCCCCGAACCCCTCAGGAGACCCCGCCCACGACGAGGAGGTTCTCGACCACCTTAGAGAGTACTTTGCCGCGCCACTTAACCCGCGAGACGACCCGGTCGTGTTCTCGCCCGGCCAGGTGCAGCGAGCGCTGCTACGCACCAAGCCCAGGAAAGCCCCCGGCCCCGACCGCATAACAAACGCGGCACTGCGACACCTGCCATATAAGACAGTGGCCGCAGTGGCGCGCTTATATACCGGCATTCTACGCACCGGTCATTTCCCATCGGTGTGGAAACTGGGCCGCGTTATAATGCTGCCAAAGCCGGGCAAGGACCCGAAGCGACCCCAAAGTTATAGGCCTATCACTCTCTTGCCGACTCTCTCTAAGGTGTTCGAGAGACTCCTTCTCCAGCACCTACAGCCGCACATCGTGCCCCGCCCTGAACAATTCGGTTTCCGGGCTGCCCACTCGACCACGCTACAGCTCACGCGAGTCCTCCATTTCTTGGCCATGTGCCAAAACAAACGTGAGTACTGTGTGGTCGTGATGCTCGACATGGAGAAAGCGTTCGACCGCGTATGGCATGAGGGACTGCTATACAAGCTCTCACGGTCGAGCGCGCCGCGTCGCATCATACAGGTAGTAGCCTCTTTCCTAGCCGACCGCCGCATCCAAGTTGCAGTGGAGGACGCGACCTCCTCCGAACGCCCAGTACGCGCCGGCGTTCCCCAAGGCAGCTGTCTATCACCGGCCTGCTACGCGCACTTCACCGACGACATACCCGCGGTAGGTGACGTCAGGCTAGCATTCTTCGCTGACGACACGGCGTACATCGCTGCGTCGTATCGCCGCGACCACGCAGTGAAAAAGATGCAGCCCACACTCGACGCCCTACCCCACTGGCTGTCCCGCTGGCGGATGTCGGTGAATGTAGCCAAGACGCAGGCCATGCTCACGGGTCTTTGGATGAAGCCGCCTCCCCAACTCACGCTCCAGGGCCAATCTATACCATGGGCCTCCAAGGTAAAGTACCTGGGTGTAACGATAGATCGCCGACTAACCATGCGCCACCACGTCGGCGACATCGTTACCAAGACGAAAGTCGCACGGGGTAAACTATACCCCGTGTTCTCATCTACCCTCCCAGTAGCAACCAAGCTCATGGTATACAAGACGTACATAAGGTCGCGTCTCACGTATGCCGCCCCCGCCTGGTACGCACTGGTCAGCGAGTCAAACAAACGCCGACTACGTGCCCAAGAGAACCAATGCCTGCGTACCATCGTTAACGCCGGCAGATACGTGCGTAACGATGTGATCCGACGCGACCTCAAGCACGAAGCCCTGGACGAGTTCATCGTCCGCCTGGCGCGGGTCATGTATGACCGCGCCGACAACTCCACGCACGAACACCTGCGTGGAATAGCGCCACTCCACGCTAGACCGCCCGACCGACGCTGCCGAGCTCTCCCCCGAGAGCTAATCCCGGCGGCGGATGAAGAAGCCCTCAATCAAGACACGCTGCCCCGCCCGACCTCCCCAAGGGTAGAGGTCGCGAGGCCGGCCCCCACACCGGACATGACTTAAAAAAAAATAAAAAAAATAAGAAGCCCCCACGCATTGTAAGTACCACCTACACCAACTTACCGGTTACTACCACCTACTATGCATACGGATGGAGCCGCAAGTCGCTGGATCCAGTGCAGCGCCGCCAGGCAGGTAATCCCCCTAAGACCTACGAACAGGCCGGGCACGCTCCCCCCTAAGCCCTGATACAGGCCGGGTAACACCACCCTAAGCCCTGAGAGCCTCACTATCCACGCGACTGGCCGGGGACCTGACCCCCCCCCCCGCGCCCGCTGTGCTCTCCTGTGGTATAGTAGGTAGGTAAGATTTCAAGACCCTAATTTGAACACTAATGCCCTAAAATATCCAATGCGTGGGGCGCTCCCCTATGGGACAGGAAAAAAAAAAAAAAAAAAAATAGAGACTGCCAATTTCCGCCCGACTGACACCAGCAGAGGGGTGTAGGCCGTCTCCGCGGTTATTGATCCCCTAGGAGCAATCCCCGCGGAACGACCTCGCCCCTACTCGCAATCTCACCCTTTCCCTGGCAGTTTTACTTTCCCTTTCACAGGGCAACTACCAGGGAAAGCCGATAGGACTTCCAATCGTCATTCCGCCTGCCCTCTCCATCATTCGCCTTCGCACCCAAACAATAATAACAATGGAGGGTAGCAAATCAACTCGAACGAGTTGGCTACCCTCCACAGAAAAAGATTTTATAGGCGGGTAGTCGAGGGACTTGAATTCTTTGACTACCCTCCCACCCAGATTTTAATGCTCCAAGGCGAGCCGGGCCTCACCCGCTCGCCCGACCTCGTGAAGGCCAAAAGACCCTCCTTCCCTATTGTGGCTCACGCGGGAGGGTGCGAGTACGCCCCGTTGAGATTGGCCCTGTGGCCAAGACCAGCGGTTCGGCTCCTCCCCTCCCAGCGCTCTCAACTTCCCATGGCAGTGTCATTCTCCCGATCGGGAGCTGCCAGGGGAAGCCGATAGGATCATCCCGGCACGGGTGGGGCGTGGACCCACCGTGCACGCCGCTTCAGTAGGGTTGGTGTTGAAATTTTTCCCCAAAAATCTAGGTTCGTTTATTTTCTCCCAAACAATCTAGGTTTTTGCAATCTTTATTTCCCAAAAAATCTAGGTACCCCATTACCCCTTTCCCCTGTCGTCGCCGTCGCTGTTGTGGTCGTAGTCGCCGTCGTGGTCGCACACCCAACGCCGCGGTCGCGGCAGGTGATGCCAATGACCGGTCCATAGCTATGGACCGCGGTAGATTCCACCGCCATGGGGTTCGCCCCGAAGCGGTTTCCCCGCGCGCCACTCGGCGCACGAGAAGAAAGTTCTGTGTGTTGTCTCGTCCATTTGCTCCTCGACCGGCGTGCCCTCTACTTGGTCTTACGATCCGTGTCGCGTGTTCATAATTTTTTTCTAATTAATTTGTTAATTTTGATTTGAAGATTTAATAAAATAGTTGTTACGTGTCTCTTTTTTTTTAAATTATTTGTTGCTCCGCTTCTAAAATCAGAAGTGGGATAGAAAGGCCTCAGCCTCTCGTGTCATTTCTGATTACCACGTGTCTGCATAACTATGTCGTCCGCTAATTCGAAAACCAAGAAAAGAAAGCGAGAGCGCACGCCGCCTCCCGATATAGGTCGCCTCAACACCACCATGGAAGCGATCCTGAGCCGGCTGACGGCACTGGAGCAGCAGCGCCCTGGGTCTGAGGCGTGGTCTAGCGTGGGGCCACCGCCGCCTGCCATAGAAGCCCCCGCGCCACCTGCGGGCCAGGATGACGTCAGCACGACGCCACCGCCATCGCCGCGGGAGCCGCCAGCCCTCCCGAGGGACCCGCTGCCGTCCGAGACTGGTTCGGACGCGACCGAGAGACTTATCGACGCATTGAGAAGTTTAAACCCGGTGAGATCAAACCATTATTATGTGTCTGATTTCGATCCTAATATTCATGACGTCGGCGCGTGGTGTGACGAGGTCGATCGTGCTTGCTTAAAAAATAAATGGGACCAAAGAGAATGCCTAGCTCGTGTGGGTAACTGTTTAAAGGGAGAAGCGCGAACTTGGTTACGTGATTGGGCCAGTACGGATCGTACTTGGAATAAATTCAAATTAGAGTTAAAAACCCTCTGTCCATGGCGCGTTGATATCGCGAATATACTTTTTGATGTCATGTGTAACGAGTCCGATAAATACTCCACATACGCTGAGTATGCACGAAAATCATTACTTCGTTTGCGTATATTTAAGGTTTGAGCGACGAGCTATTGTGTGCTATTATTGTACGAGGCGTAAAAGACCCTCAGATACGCGCCGCGGCTATGAATGCGAAGTTAACGCCAGAGACTATTGTGGAGTTTTTATCGATATATGTGAAACCGAGCCGTTCAAGTGCAAGTGTCCGTAATAGCGATAGCTCACGAGATCCGCGTCGATGTCGTTTCCAAGCCTCAGAGGCGCGCGACAGAGATAGAAAACGTAGTTCGAACTCTGCAGATTCAAGTAATAACAGGTCTACTAAGTGTTTTTCGTGCGGTCAATGGGGACATAAGAGTGTTAATTGTGCCAAACGTCGTAAATTAACTGCCGAAACCGATGCAACAGTAAACGCAAATAAGAATAGCTCCGATGCAAGTAGTACGTTTACGAAGCCAGCTAACGTTATCAAGTGTACGTTTTGCAAAAAGATAGGCCACACGGAGGATAAATGCTTCGCCAAAGAACGATCTGAGTCTCGAAACAAATCGAATGTGAATTTTTGTCGGGAAATTGAAGGTAGTCGTAACAGTGACGTGATTAGTGCCGTTTTGTGTGGCATACCTACCGATGTTTTGATAGACAGTGGGTCGAGTGTGTCGCTTGTATCTAATGACCTGTTGAAGCATTTCTCCTGCCGTATGAACCCTAATTGCACAGTTTTACGTGGTATAGGCGGAAAAGAAATTAGGTCGGACAGTTTGGTGACGTTGCCTATTGAGTTTGACGACTTGACTTTGGAAGTTGACTTTCATGTAGTTCCGCGGGGTTGTCTTAGTACCGCAGTGATAATCGGAACTGACGTTTTAAATCGCCCCGGCATTTCGTACATACGAACGGGTTGTTCTCAGCGAATCATTCGAGAATGCGCGGATGTTAGCGTTAACAATGTCACGACAGTGTGTAGCCATTCCAATGCTCCCTCTGCTCCTTCTGTTGAGATTAATACGCCGTTAGTGTGTGAAGATAGGAAGCGTTTAGATGACTTGTTGGATAAATACTCGCAGTATTTTATCGTCGGGACCGCCACTACGACCGTTAAGACAGGCCAATTTCATATTAACGTCAGTAATGAAACGCCGGTTAGTTACCGCCCTTATAAAATGTCCCACGATGAAAAACTGCGTGTACGAGATATAGTTAAGGATCTACTGGAAAAGGGAATCATTCGTGAGTCGCAGTCGGCTTATGCGAGCCCCATTCTCTTAGTAAAAAAGAAAAATGGTGCAGATAGGATGGTTGTGGACTATCGGGCACTTAATGCCGTTACCGTAAAAGAAAGATTTCCTCTTCCATTGATCGAGGACCACATAGATAGGCTTGGCAAGTGTAAATATTTCACCGCGTTAGATATGGCTACCGGGTTCCATCAGATTGGTGTTCATGAAGATTCAATTGACAAAACAGCCTTTGTGACCCCTGAAGGTCACTACGAGTACCTTAAAATGCCATACGGTCTCGCTAACGCTCCCGTTGTTTATCAGCGGCTTATCTCACAAACCCTGAAATCTTACATCGAATCTGGTCAGGTTCTGGTATACATCGACGATGTTCTCCTCCTCAGTAACTCCATCTCCGAAGGTCTAGAGCTTCTGGACTCTGTCCTCGAAACCCTGACTAATGCGGGGTTTTCTATAAATCTGAGCAAGTGCTCGTTTCTTACTAAAGAAGTCGAGTATCTGGGTAGAACCATAAGTAATGGTCAGGTACGGCCGAGCTCTCACAAAATTGAAGCCCTAACTAAGTCGCCAACACCCCAGTCCGTCAAACAGGTACGACAATTTCTCGGCTTAGCCGGTTACTTTCGTAGGTATATCCCTGGGTACGCTACTAAGACAGCACCTATAGCCGCGTTAACGCGTAAGGGCGTAAATTTTAATTGGGGCACGGAACAGGAGAACGCGAGACAGACTATCATCGCTCATCTCACTAACGAGCCGGTACTATCAATTTTTGATCCAAGTTTGGATACTGAAGTTCACACCGACGCAAGTTCGTTAGGGTACGGCGCTGTGTTAATGCAAACGCACAAAGACGGACGAAGGCATGCAGTTGCTTATTTTAGCAAAGTAACGGTAGGCGCTGAACCAAGGTACCACTCTTATGAACTGGAAACCCTTGCCGTTGTTAAAGCCTTGCAAAACTTTCGCCACTATTTGATTGGCAAACATTTTAAAGTCGTTACTGATTGTAATGCTTTAAAACTAACACAACGCAAGAAAGACCTACTTCCGAGAGTGGCACGCTGGTGGATGTATCTGCAGGATTTTGATTTTACCCTCGAATACCGAAAGGGTGCGATGCTTCCTCACGCAGACTACCTAAGTCGCAACCCTGTTAACCTTTGCGCGGTTAGGAAGCCCTTAAACTGGGCCCAGGTCTCACAAGCGGCAGACGAGGAAACTAGCACGTTGATAGAAAAGTTGCAGCAGGGACAGTTAGACAGTACACGGTACGTCTTAAAGAATGACATTTTATATTACAAGTACGATCCGGTGGGCGAATCGAGTCGTTTACTTTGCTATGTTCCAAAAGCGTATCGTTTGAGCTTGTTACGCGCATTCCACGACGAGCACGAACATATAGGTATCGATAAGACACTGGATTTGATCATAAAACATTTTTGGTTCCCGGGTATGCGTCAATTTGTAAGAAAGTATGTCTCTCACTGTGTAGTTTGTATTACACATAAAAAGGTCGCTCGATCTCCTCTGCAGCCCATTACCTCGTGGACAAAACCATCCGTCCCATTTGACACCTTGCATTGCGACGTACTCGGTCCTCTACCCGAGTCCGACGGATATAAGTACGTCCTCATTTTAATAGACGCGTTCACTAAATACTGTCTTTTGTACTCACTATATAGGCAAGACAGTACCGAGTTAAAACGTGTCATAACAAATGCGATCTCGGTATTCGGTACTCCCCGTCTAATCGTCTGTGATCGCGGGCGTATGTTTGAAAGCGCAGATTTTACAAGTTGGGCATCTAACTTTGGTATTGAGTTGCATTTTATTACACCCGAAATGCACCAATCTAATGGACAAGTAGAGAGATACTGTCGCACTGTTCTAAATATGATAAGAGTTGAAACTAACCACCGATCTAAGTCTTGGTCTAATGCGCTGTGGAAATTACAATTAGTTTTAAACATAACCAAGCAAAAATCAACCCAAACGTCGGCATTAAACCTACTCATCGGGACAGAGTGCACTACGCCAGCCATTCAAGCGCTTGTCAAAGATATCGCCGTACAAGGTAGCAATCCGAATCGCGAGGCTTGGCGCGAGTTACGTAGACAGCGTACTGAGTCCCTATTGGCTAGTAATCAGGCAAATCAAGACGAGCGTGTCAATCACGGCCGGTCCCCGCCAAGAAAGTTTAATGTGGGTGACTTAGTGTTTGTGATAAAACGATCACAAAGTATGGGCAAGCTGGATAGCGGTATGCGCGGGCCATATCGTGTTACACGAGCACTCCCTAGTAATCGCTATGAACTTAAGCTTGTCTCAGGCTCTTATGGGAAAACTACTCAAGCGGGTGCAGAGTATATTGTACCATGGCGTGGTGAATGGACACCAGAGACGTGTGCAGCCTTCTTTGAGTGTAAGCATTGTTGCTACTTGTCGTTACCTACTGTTTTATTGCTTATTTTATTTTGTGTTTACCCCATCTATACGCTTCGCTGTCGGATGAACTTGATATTTATTTTAAATTTTTATCTTCGTTGTTGCGTGTGTTGGTTTATAAAAGGTATCGGGGTGACTCAGAACAGACCCATGTAAGTTCCACTGTGACATTGGGGTGACTGGGAACAGACTTGTGTAAATCCTGATGGCTGCTTGCTTTGCTGCTTATTATGGGTATCAGGTTGACTCAGAAAAGACTCGTGTAAGCTCCACCGTGACATCGAGGTGACTGGGAACAGGACTTGTGTTAATCCCAAGGTATCTGGATGACCTGTCATGCTGATATGACTAGGAACAGGCCGGTGTAAACCCTGCGTCGTGTTTTTGCCTAAACTGTAGACACGCCTTTGTTTTCTTCGCTGACGTTATAAGTTTTATGAAATATATCAAGTTCATCGTAAGCGTTTGTTCTAATGAAGCTAAAATTGTCCTAGTAACGCTAAAATTGCATAACTTTTGTTGGATGTGCAGAGCTCAGACGATGTTTTGTTTAACAGGCTCAGACGGCGATGCTGAGGGGCCACAGCCCACCGCCTCCGCCCGCGACGAGCCGGGCCCTTCGGGTTCTCAAGCTGCAGAAGCCCGCGAGGTCGCTGGCACGTCAGGAGAGGCCGTGTTAGCTGCGAACCCCCCTGCGCCCCCCGGAACCAGATCCGATGACAGCTGCGAGGATATATAAAGCGCCGCCAGCGCTTGTCTCGTCCATTTGCTCCTCGACCGGCGTGCCCTCTACTTGGTCTTACGATCCGTGTCGCGTGTTCATAATTTTTTTTTAATTAATTTGTTAATTTTGATTTGAAGATTTAATAAAATAGTTGTTACGTGTCTCTTTTTTTTTAAATTATTTGTTGCTCCGCTTCTAAAAATATATATTTGTATTTGTATTGTATCTTTATAGTTGGTGCCCCAACTGTTATTGTGTGTTTTTCAGTAAACCAATACCGAAAGGCTGTTCGCCGAAGCTACTACCGCCTGAGGTTACATTTCTTTAAGGTTGGTGACCCAACCGTTATTGTATGTTTTCCACTAAACCAATACCGAAAGGCTGTTCGCCGAAGCTACTACCGCCTGAAGTTACATTTCTTTATAGTTGGTGTCCCAACTTAATATTCCACCTTATAATATAGGCGCCATGCTACGCACGCCTTTATATGAAATTATCATATAACATCACTAAAAGGACGAATCATAAGTTTACCTACATAATTTTAAGGTTGGTGCCCCAACCGTAATGCATTCGAAGACTGTTCACCGTAGTTACTACTGTCTGTTTCTCGTTCTCTAAAAGAACGGTAAAAACTTACCTACATATATTTATAGTTGGTGCCCCAACTTAATATTTGGTGACTCGCCTCGATCACGCCACCCGTCCCCACCACGCGCTCGGTGCACGTTCCGCAAACGCAAATAAAACGTGGTTTTCCTATGTCTAGGCACGACCGCCGATATATATGTCGGCGGCATTCGAAGACTGTTCACCGTAGTTACTACTGTCTGTTTCTCGTTCTCTAAAAGAACGGTAAAAACTTACCTACATATATTTATAGTTGGTGCCCCAACTTAACCCTTACACTCGGAAAGCGGGCACTTGTGCCCCTAATAAAACGCACTACCGTAAGCTCAGGAACCGGGCACATGTGCCCACTATACGGCCACGTTCAAAAGTAGACATTTACAGTGCTTATCTCTATCTTTCGTGTTGTAACTTGTGAGAAAAAAACGAGATAAATATACCCTCCTTCATTTGGTAGCATAATAATACGAGTCACTCTTGACAGATAAACAGAAAATCATTCGTAAAATGCGGCTAACTTCGTGCGCAAGACGAACTAAAGTGCAGTGATTGTTTTGGTTTATTTTCATAGAAATAAGAATTATTGGATAAATAGCAATAGAAATGTGACTGTGCGAATATTAACCGGTTGTTTTTATTGTTTTGAAGTTATTTCCGCTTCCATTTTGATATAAAAAAAATTGACAAAGTTAGGTTATAACATTTCGGCAATGTTTTGCAATTTTCGTTATTTTGAGTATTTTCGTCGTATATATTATAAAAAACCCACTTGATTCTTAAAAATAAATATATTTATAAGAAATCTGTATAGTTTTACTTATAAAAAACGCATTGATTAAATTATTACAAGGAAAAGTTTTTACATAAAAAAATCTCATTTTTTTAAAAAAGTGTTTCCTCAAATTTCTAATAAATCTAATATGATAGGTGTCAAAGACTTTATGTAATAGGATTCTTTACATTATCATCATTATAGGGCATAAATTATTTCATACCAATTAAATTTTATACTATAATAAGTATCATCATTTGTGAAGATGGAGTACGATTTTCTGAATTAATACTTTGGTGTACGATATATTATTTTAGACAAATAAATAACTGAAGAAAAAGAAATATATAAATAATAAATATATTTCCCATTCTAAAACTTTTTATTTCATTCACATACATACATTACTTTTTAAGTTACATTCATTTTTTGTAATACATGTCTAGTCATGCGTCATGCCGCCATTAGCGCCGTGAGCGAGGTAGCGCCCAGTTTACATAAACTGTTCTGAGTGTAAGGGTTAATATTCCACCTTATAGGTGGTTAACGTAGTTTACAGTAGGTAAGGACTGTAAACTACATACTCTACCCAAACGTCTTCATATGAAACGCTTTCGCTTGTGACTACTAACGTCTCTTATATTTGATGTAAGATTTGCTAAGATATAAAATACCAAAGCTTATTTTCATTCGTGGATTTTATATCCATTTAAGGCTGTTCGCTAATGCTACTACTGCCTATGATTATTTATCGTCGTTATCTCGACTAGCTATAAAGGCTGTTCACCGAAGTTACTATTGTCTGTGGATGTTTTTATTTAGCGTTGGTTACCCAACCTAATCTACCCTAATCTATCCTAATCTATTCTACCAAATCGAACCTATCAAATTAACCTACCAAACCTAACTACGTTCTAAGACTGTTCGCTAATGCTACTACTGCCTGTGTCTCGCTCTCTAAAAGAACGGTAAAAGCTTACCTACATATATTTATAGTCTGTGCCCCAACTTAATATTCCATCTTATAGATGGTTAACGTAGGTTACAGTAGGTAAGGACCGTAAACTACAGACGCCAAGCACAACGTCTTCATTTTAAGACTGTTCGCCGTAGCTACTATTGTCTGTGTTTACATGATTTTTAGGTTGGTGACCCAACCGTAATGCGTTCGAAGGCTGTTCACCGAAGTGACTATTGCCTGTGATTGTTTATAGTCCTGATCTCGACTATGTACAATGATTTCGAGCTTTTGCGCCGGATCCTTAATCCATTTCGAAGGCTATGACGATACGAATCTCATATGTGAACCTTAAGGAACATTGATAATCGATATCTATCGTTTTGTGGAGTTTTTCACACTGATCCGGTCGTCTATGCTAGCTTACAACAGATTCGCACTTTTAAATTTTAATGTATCGTCCCTTTGTCGGCGTGCACGCCTTTTTATTCTTAAAAGTGTCGTAATCACATCTGCAAACCACATTCCGTACCTTTTCATGTGTCTTTCTCATTATCTGGAACAGACCAAGCCACCAGCACATTTTTTAAAATTTTCGAAATTTCGAAATTTCGAAAAACCCGATTTTCATGTGAACAAGACATGACATGTGAACTCTTATTGTATCTCATCACTGAGGCTGTTACGACACCTCCTAGGTATCTCCTCTCCGATATCATTCACACATGTCTAAGTAGAGCCAAGTCCCTACCCGACATGTTTTAGTAATATTGTATTTCATCATTGAGAATATTACGATATCCACTTGATATCTCCTCTCTGACAACATTTACTCATGTCTCGGCGGGTCCGTGTCCCCGCCTATACATATACGAACGAGTTTAAATGATCGTCCGCGCTTTCATACAAAAAAATAAAAACTTAATACAGGAACGATATACAAATTTATTTTGATGGAATTAGATAGAGCTCAGCTTAAGAACAAGTCCTATCATATTCCCAAAACAATATTGATCTTCAAACAATATTTAGATTGAAATATAAGTCCCCAAACTTAATATTTCAATCCGTCAGGGGCATGTCGTTACACTAGCATGAAGATTTTCACACGAAAATAGAAAAAAAAACAATAACTTAGAACAACTGTAACTCATTTTTTTTTTTAAATCTAACCCACAACTAAGGTCAAATTACATAATTATGTACGTTTCCTGAATTTATGTAGAACACCAAGTTATTTTTTGCTATTTCACACTTTTCAAAAGTATATTTAACACACTTTCAAGTGTTGCTCATGCAGTTACCATAATTCATGTGTAAAGATACAAACAATTCAGTTTTTATATTCATTTTATGTACAGACGGCCTCAAATCAAGTTACCCAAAACCAATAAATAAACGGAACTCGGACAGATCGCTGGTGTATGGCGTATGACAGCGTGCAAGTCCTGTTTATTCTGGTTTGGACAACTTGATGTGTGGCCGTGTGTACAATTACCTACATAGCAATAATCGAAAATTACATCAAAGTAATTTCCGATAAAAATATGTAAAATTTCTAAAAAGTATGTAATTTTTTTACAGAATTTTTTATTTAAAACTACTTGTAATGAATTTTAAATTACATAACTTTGTAATTTTCCTTAATTTATGGAATGCCACATTTATTGCTGCATTTCCACACTTATTTAATGTATACTTACTGATTTGCTGCTGTAATAACCCTAACCCATGAGTATAAATACAAATTGTTATGTTATTATACACAATTTAGGTAGAATTACATAAAAATAAAAGAAAATTACATAAAAATATGACATTTTAAATCAAATCTGTAAAATTGTAGAAAAGTATGTAGTTTCCCACAGTTTTAGTTACTTTTTCACCTTTTTTCAGTACATTCTACATGTAATTTTTTCTTGAATGTAAGATTACATCATTTTTAACAGACAGAAGCAGGTAGGGAATTCCATTCTTTTTAAGTGCGCAATATAAAAGATGATAAAAGGCGCTCAGTGCGGATCCATCTCTTGCAATATCTGGAAATCCGATACAAGAATCACCTCACGGAGCTCTTGTAAAAAAAAAATACATAGGCAAAGTACTTTGCGTTTATGAGCTAGGCTTTGTAGTTTATTTTCAACCAGCTTTTAATCACCGATGAGTCTTCTGGCTCTGCGATCCACGGAGTCAAATGCGTCTATTTGGTATTTGGCTGAATCATCCCAAATGCAATACTCCAAGAACCATGGTACTTGTGCCTTATAAAGGGACAGGAGTTGATCGGGCGTGAAGTACCGCTTAACCTTATTTAACAATGCCCATCTTTTTGGCCGCGATTTGGGCTCTGGACTTTATGGAGGTGCCGAAGTTGAAATTGATAGATAATTTCATGGCAAGAAATTCGAGCTCACTGGTTGTAGGAACAGATGCACCTTGGAAAGTAGGAGTCAGATTAAACGGACTCCGTTGAGCGTAGAGAAAAGACACGCCTGTGTTTGGTGGCGTTCAAACTAATCAGATTTTTGTCATCCCATTGGGAAACAAGACTTAAAGTTGAGTTTATTCGCTCTACTAGTGCTCTCCTCTCTGAGACAATTTCATCCACACAGCAGGAAAAGGGTCGCAGAGAGAACGGACCCCTGAGAAACTCCGGCATCAATAAAAGGGTCGGAAAGGCTATCCTTTTTGAGCACTGGTTACACGTTCCAGGACTTAAGTATGGTTTTTGTCTTGAGAGAGAGATGATACAGGCGTGGCAGTACAGGAGACAACGCTGGACCACAGTACCTAAGTCTTTAAACATGGCATGTGCATGGTTTATGCCATGTTTAAATAAAAAATGTGTATAGATCGCGATCATTTGCTGTCTAAGCTTGTCTTGCTCCAAAATTTCTTCTCAAGTTCGTTTTGGCTTCCCCATAGTAGCTGTAAAAGTAAATTAAACACGTCACCCACATATCTGATTATTGCGCCATAGAGCTATTATGTTCAATTCAATGTATAGGCATTTAGTAGCAAATCAAAAACATAAGAAACAAAAGTAATATGTAAATTATACTTCTATGACTGACAGGAGAATCGGTTCTCTTTCTGGCTTATATTTTTCTTACGACAACAGATAATGAGCCAGTCTTTGCAACGTTGATAGTTTATGCTCCAAAAGAAAGTGAACAGTGATTCTCTTCTTTCTTTTGTAATGTTAAAAGCACCTGTTACAAATATTCCACATAATCATGATTATTTAAGTAGGCAGGAACTTACTGTTTATGATTATTATGTTATATGGTATATTACGGTTTATTATATTATATTTTTTAATTAAACTTATCTTTAAGGATAAAGTGGCGTTGTTCCAATGACTGTACTATATTTTTCCTTTTCTGCAAGGAGTCTAGCTTCTTCTTCTTTCTGTTCATTTTTGTAATCAAAAATTTGATTATCAGATAGTAAAACAGCAGCAGGCAACAATAAAAACCGCCAAAAAATTGCGAATGCGAGGAAAATATATCTATCTCTTTCGTGACTTTTCATTTTAAATTAGGTTACCTATACTCACTCAAACTATCTTAAGTTATCAAAAGAAAACTATATCTTACCACAAAACAAAAGAGATTTATTAAGAAACAATAACAACAATCAAATAACCGGGATGTAACTCGCACTTCTGTTTATAAATGAAAGCAAATGAATGGTGTAAAAGTCACATTCTGTTCAATTAAGTTTATTCAGAGGGTTGTAAAAGTAAGATTACAATGATGTTGTGAGTTACAAACTGGTGTGGTGAAATTGTTGGCTTATACGTCCTTTACTTAATCAAAGGAGAAACTAAGTTGTCACATACACCAATATTATTTAAAAAATGTGGTTTAGACTGAAAAACCCTGGAAGTAAAGCCATTTTATTCTAAAAATTTTGGAAGTAAAAGCCATCATTTTTGCGAATATCGACTTTTTAAATATACAGATCGATAGAGCTTGAATTTCTGAACAAAACTGCATTGTTAACTCATTTTGGCCAAAATGGCTTTTACGACCTTTCTTCCCCGAAGTATCGAAATGGTTGTCCAATATATGTCTCACTTTTTGTTTTACACATGTCACTTTTACTTATGAAAAATAAACACTTAAGGTATAGGCGGAATACTGCATATTATTTTATTACTAGTTCTATTAATAATAATAATACAAACACGCGCTACAGACTAAAAACTCTATCAAGCTATTGGTAGAATGTTGGTGGCATGTATAATTTTTATTTTTATTAATGAAGGGTTCGCTCTATGAATGAATGTATGAATCAAATGAGGGAAATATTATACCTAAGAAGTAAAAACGAGACAGAATAACTAATGATTGTATAGGAAAGATGAAGAAAAATATATTTTTACTAGCTGGTACTGGGGGATAATAAAGTAGCCGGCAAACAACTTCTTTTTAATTTAAGGTATGAAAAATAACCGAGGGCAGACAAGTGTCGTTTTCTCAAAATCGCACGTCATACGAGTTGATAGAGCACATATTGATTTTTCTTATTAAGTCCAGACGCACTGCGGGGTACGACCCTTATCTTGTCGAGATCCCTCGGATACGTACTGAGCGCTATTCTTCATCTTTTATATTGCGCACTGCCTGGGAGTGGAATTCCCTGCCGGCGTCTGTATTTCCGAGTTCATACAACCCAAATATCTTTAAAGTACGAGTGAATAGGCTTCTTCTGGGTGAGCTCGCTACATCCTCGACCACATCTTTGCCCTAAGCTAGATTGTGGTCAAGAGCAAACCCATTTTTAATATAAAAAAAGATGACACTTCTAGGTCTCTAAATGTGAGCATTTTTTGAAAACCGCCATTTTGAAAAAAACGTTTTGCGGCATCGTCTGTTAAGTTTTGTGCCCTAAAAATATTTGACGTCGTTTCCAGAAAAATTGCAAGTTCATCCTAATATAAAGATTAAACGTGTGTGTTTTTGGTGTATTTGATTAAACCTTCGCGTGCTTTTTGAACACATGGTGTACGAGATTTGAATCGCACTAGCACGCGACGGGTTAAAGGCTAGATCTTAAAATTCCTTTTTTTTTTTTTTTTTTTAGTAGCGTTTTTTTAGTAGTTTTGGTAGTAGCGAAACAATCTTTGTAAAATATTAATAAATTTAATAAATCATTGTGCTGTTTTTCATTTAATTGACCTACGTTAAGTTCACGAATATTAACCCCACCTATCGTATCCACATTGGCTAGGCTAGTATTTAAGATGGCATGAACAGGCAAAGATAGGCTATCAGGATTACTGACCTGGCTTGTAGATGGCACCTCCTCACAGCTTTCGGCCCTGGCTAGGACCTCGCCCGGCTGCCATACGACATCTTTGGTGCCAGTGTTGAAGACCTTTATGTAGGCGTCCTCGCCTCGCAGGATTGTGGCAGGCAAGGAGTAGGATATGCCTTGGAGCTCTAAGTGACGCGGCTTAGTCACCACATTATTGTCCTTGTAGTTTCCTTGTATGTGTACTTTGATAAAAGAGGCACCAGGTGGAAGACACTCTTTGTTTGTAGTTACGACCTCGAAACGGTGACATTCTTCGGCTACATCAAACTCGCCGTTAAGCGTTAAAGTTTCTTTCTGCAAAATTGATGTGCCGTTCCTCACAACCAGTGACATACCATCACTATTTATTATAGGCTGGCCGATCAAGATGTTGACGCCTTCCATTTCAAAATCAGTCAAATGGGCGTTGCAGTTGAGTAGTACGTTATCGACCTCTAGATCTAAAGTTACTTCGCCACGACTAGCGATCATCTCGCCAGAAAAACCTTTCAACGCAACGGTAGTCGGTCTTATTTCAAGGTTAAGGAGTTTAGCTATTTGACTCGTTAAAACATTCACCTGACTTCCAGTGTCTATATAAGCTTTCAAATAAATGCCATTTACCTTTACTGTCTTTTTGTAGACGTCATTGTAGCCCTGTAGTAATTTAATTTCTTTGACGTTGTTGCTACCTTCTGTGGCAGTGGACTTGAAATTAGAGTTCGTGTTACAGCTTGGGCAACGGTTGGCGATGTGTCCTTGTTTTTCCACATTTGAAGCAGCTGCGAAGGTCCGGCTGAGTACAATTGCGTAAAATGTGCCCTGTTTTCTTGCATCGCGAACAAGGGTCCACATCGGGATTAATTGGAGGTTTCTTATCTAGCAAGGGCTTTCCACTATCTTTTATTGAGCCACGAGTTTCTTGAAAAGGAGTGCGGTAGTCGTCCAGGGCGCAAAGAAATCCCTCATAAAGTTCATCTGGTCGTTCACACTGAAAAGCTCGTGCATTAGGTTGTAGAGCTGGAGGTAGACCCCGAATAATGCATGACACGCTGGCGCTGTCAGACAACTTACATCGGAAACACATCGCGATCTTGTCTTGGTAGTATTTGGTCATGGTCTCTGTGGGTAGTTTCTTTCTTTGTAACATTTCGTCTAATATATTACTGTAGTCCCGGTGCTTAGGAAACGCGCGTCTCAACATCGATTTCCACTCTTCCCAGGTGTGGTCATAGTCCTCAAGCCGGTTATACCACTTCTTGGCTTGACCGCGGAGCTTGTCTTGCAGGTGGAAAGCTTTCGTTTTATCGTCCCATCCATTTATGTCGCCCAGTTGGTCGATTTTCTTTAACCAAGCATTGATCGTACACTCTTCACCATCCGGATCAAATTCTGGGATTAATGACGCCACGCGATGACTCTTTGATTTGATACTCGTGGCGGTTTCATCATTTAGCTCACAGATCGCTCGTTGAATTTCCCCCTGCAGTAGGCTTTTTAAAAGTTTCCTGGCGGGAGGTGAAGATGATCGCTCACGTTCATCGTCGCTGGAATTATTTGAAGAATCCGCCCATCCAGGGGGTCGCACCCCATGACCCACGTCGTCGGTATGCTGGCGCTTCATTTTTCGTGATCCCACTTCTGAGTGAAACAGAAGGGTGAAAATAAAAACTGTAGACGATGGAACTTGTTGCTTTAATTATAGGTACTTAATCGGACATAGATTTTACTTAGCAAGTAGTCACAATTAGAAAGAGAGTAAAAATGAGCTGCAGTCGCTTTAAATAGAGGCCCTCCCGCCACTCGTTCTTCATGGCATCGGTGAACGAGGTGGGGCGCGTTTGGCGGCAAAGCTCGGCATTGGCTGGCTACTGGAATTGGCTGGCTGTGGCGGCGTTGGCGGATGGCTACGATAGATGGCATTACAAAAGATTAAATGTGTGTGTTTTTGGTGTATTTGATTAAAGGCTAGATCTTATAATTAACGTTTTATTGAAACAGTTACATTAACCTCCATGTCCTCCATCTGTCGGGCAGATGGGTAATTGCAACTATTTTTGCAGTTGTGATCAACCCATAGATTGCAGGACGTACTGCTTAGGTCGCCAATTATATTAAGGAAATAATAACTTTGATTGTGCAACGATAACAGTTTAAGTATACAATGTTTATTCGTAAAAAGTTATCTTACGTGAAAACTTTTAAAAATTTAGCAATTTTTAACCACCTGGGGTTGATTAGCTGCGGAATAAAATTTTCATCGGGATTTTTTTTTGGCAAGCTTGGACACATACAACCCTATTGCAGACTCATCTTAGGTAGTGAAAAGAATTGCCGAACATTCATATAGGCTCTTTTATTTTGATCAGGTCCAGTAATTCACCTATGTATTGACCAATGGGTTATGTTACAAACACTTTATTGGGACCTGATGGGGAAGTTAGAGATTTTAACTTAAAATTATCAAATGGTTCTACATTGAGAACATCTGTAACTAAAGTTTCTTTGCTACCTATTGATGTCTGAATTAATTCTGAAAATTCTTTAACCTTACTGGCTTTGTCTATAAAAATACAGTCAAGTAAACTTTTAAATTTATTTTAAAAAATATTGCACATTTAGAAGCCTTTTTTAATTTAACCTAATATAAGTTTAATAAGGTTAATTAAATATTGTTTTTCTTTATTTATATTTACCATGTGGTAGGTAATTTTTCCATTTTATAGCCAAATTAGTTTTGTTTAAGCAAATAGTCATTTATGTTACTTGGACAGTTCACTTCCATTTATTCCTGTTAACAAGATATAACACAGTTTTTTACTTAAACAACCTCAACCTGTGATTGGGAGACCTATTTTACCAACAACACATTATTGTGACGTTATGTGGTTCAAATAAATAGAAAAAATCGAAGAACAAGAAAATCAACAATTGTATTCATTGAAAACAAAACAGAAAATTATCCAGCGTCTTGGTTGAGTATATTATTTTGCACAGCCAGATCTATTATTAACAAAACAGTAAGACCGTTATCAAAAAAAGTTCGATGCTTACCAAATTTTATAATTTATTTATTGCAGTCAGTAAGTTAAGCTTTGCATAATATTTCCTTTTTTTAACAGCCCCAGGTTGAATTTAAAAAGGTAATTTTAAAAATAAAATAAATTGTGGACATATTTACCTATATTATGTATACTAGGTTTTGCAAAGGCGCGACCTGCTAGACGTTGACCTGCGACCTCCTCTTTGTATAGTGAAAATTCACGTTCATTTTGTTTTTAAACACTTTTTTAAGAAGTGCAGGTCCGCTATGATCAATTTAAAAACGGATGTCAAAGGGATACGAAGAAAAACGACCAGTGATCCAAGCCAGCGGCTGATTTTCTCGAATGTGATGTCGTAGTTTGAAACCTAGTCAGATCGATAGAGGACCATTTAATTTTTTTTGATCTGTCAGTGCAATCAATATGTATGACTATGCCAAATTTAAGCTCTGGAGTCCCTACCAATGGTCTAATATAAGTAAATATATTCTTATTAATCCCACCAATGTTTGGTACTTGGTCGACTATTACTCGCAAACTTGAAGGGCCAACTTATATGTGATAGTTTCCCTTTTAAATTCATTGTATATTCTACTACGGTGAATTTTTAACATTTTTAGAAACAACCGCTTAGCTGGTAGAGCGGGGTCCCCTTGTTTTAACGAAAACATTTCGATTCTGTAGTACCAAAGGTTTTTTAGGAAACCCGCGGACAGATGTATAGACGGACAGACGGACGTAGCGAAACTATAAGAATTCGTAGATTACTACGGAACCCTAAAAATGGCATAAAGTCACGTTTGTTGTATGGGAGCCCCCTTAAGTAATTTTACTCTATTTTTTTGTTATAGCGGCAATAAAATTACATCATCTGTGAAAATTTTAACTGTCTAACTATTACGGTTCATGAGATACAGCCTCGGACAGATTTATATATAAAAACGGCAAAAAAATCACGTTTTTTGTATGAGAGCCTCCATAAATATTTATTTCACTCTATTTTGTAGTATTTGTTGTGATAGCGGCAAAAGAAATACATCATCTGTGAAAATTTCAACTGTCTATCACGGTTCATGAGATACAGCCCGGCGACAGACGGACGGACGGACGGACGGACACATGCACAGCGGAGGTTTGGTAATAGGGTACCATTTTTATCCTTTGATTACGGAACTCTTATAATAAACGAATCTATTCTAGTACTCTTGTGAAGTTTTGAGTAAAAGAGTCTTATCAAATTTTTTTTTCATACAACGTTTCACCCCTAAGAAGATGGTGTATAAGGTATTGTCATATCTTAGTCTCTTAAATTAAAAAAAAATGATGCCATTTTTGTAATGTAAGACCCAAAAAACCATGAAAATGATACCTTTGTCGATTTTCATAATTTGTCACCCCATTTCATCCCTCTAAGGGTTGAATTTTGAAAAATCCTGATACAAGATTCAAGATTTAAGACATTTATTTGTCAAAAAACACTACAACACAAAGAAAATAAAATAACATACAATATAAAACACAGGACAAGAACACATACAGGAGACGACAAAACAATATATAATTGTGCTGTAGTGCGATGTCAAAAAGGACACAGCTCAGCATGTGTTGAAGCCGAGGCCCCAACGCTGGTTTTCAGCAGTACCCTTGGTGCGCGTGTGTACATAGCCGACGGAAAAGAGTAATCTACTACCTAATGTGTTATGTATGTGTATGGATGGTATGTAGTGTGTGTGTGTGTGTGTGTGTGTGTTTGTGTACTTTGTTTGTGTGTATGAGTGTTTATAAATATGTGTGTTTGTTGGTGACAGTGTGACAAGGATGACTGATAAAAACAAAAGGTAAATAAATGTGTGTATGTGTGTGTGCTTGTAGATATGTGTGTATGTTGGTGACAGTGTGACAAGGATGATAGATAAATATAAGAGATAAATAAATAAGAAGTCTGGACTACTCCCTTAGGTATGTTGGAATAACCCGACCACCTACAGCAAGTAGTTTTTGACAACTTATTAAATGCTTCTTGAGTTGGATCTTAAGAGTGTATTGATTTTGGTTCACGAAAGGGAGGGGGTAGGTTATTCCAACATTTTGTGGCTGTATATTTGTAACCTCCACGCAAAGCCGCCGTGCGATGCTTTGGCATTGAGAGCTGCCAACTTGCCAAACGGCATGCTTGAGTGGAATTTCGCCACTGCAACTTCTCGTACAGGTACTTTGGACGTCCGGTTTTTATCACACCAAACAAAAGAGTAGCCAGATGATGCTCTCTACGCAAAGGCATCTTGAGTATACCGGTAGCGTTGAAATAGGGTGTCACATGCGTGTGTGGGGGAATTTTAAAACAAAAACGGGCACACGCGTTTTGCACGCGCTGCACCACGCGATCAGTGCGAGCCAACAGCCGTGGCCCATACAATATATCCGCGTAGCTCAATTTTGATGAAATAAGTGCGTCGCATAGTCGAACACGAAGGTCTACACTGAGGAAATCACGGATTCTATATAAAATTTTAAGCCTGTAAAAGCAGGTTTTCGCTATCTCGAGAACGTAACCTTCGAAGCGAAGACCCTCGTCCATTAACACTCCTAGGTTTACACATACTTACTCATTTACTGTTAGGAGTACTTTTGCGAAGTTTAGAAACAGAAGATTTAACTAATCTTGTTTCTCCATACAAACTTCGAACCCCCGTTTCAACCCCTTATATTTTTTGAAAATTGTCCCCTAAGGCAGTGGTTCCCAAAGTTGACTGGGCGGCGACTCACCAAAATGATAGTCCAAATTTGGCGACCCACCTCGAGATAAAAATTTGTTTAAGGATGTGGTATCTTTACGAAGGACTGAATATATTATGTAGATAAAAATTAAGAAAACCACCCGAATAATATTGATATTTTTAATAAGGAAATAAATGAGAAGGATGTATTTGTTGCCTATTCTTTATCATAATAGCTTTGGCGTCAATTTCAATTTTGGTAACTTTTAATCTTAATGAATTTGATACGTCCAATTTATTTCTATGTTTAGTTTTAATGGACACGAGGGCAGAAAATCCCACTTCACATAAGTATGAGGTAGTAAAGGGGAGGAGGACTTTAATAGCTTCGTCAGACAAGCAGGGATAGGTCTTTGCAACTGAAAGCCAGAATGTTGTTAGTTGCTTGCGAGTAAATGTATTTTTTAGCGACTTATCTTCAAATAGATCGATTAACTCTTCACTGGTTTTTGTTGACAAATCAGTTGGTGTGTTGTCTTGGAATGGATTAGGTACAAATCCAGTTCTTCATGTAATTTTTTTTTATTTCATCTTCGAAGTAGGCATTAAAGTTAGTTTTTAATTCTGTTAAATGAGTAGAAATTGAATACACTACATTTATATCTGGCTGCACTTCGTTTTCTATAATAAAAGTTTCAAATATTTCAGAATAATCATACTTTCCTTCTTCGACACGTTTTTTCCACAGCATAAGTTTTTTCCTGAATGCTCAAATTTTATCGTGAATTGTAAAAATGTCGGACCCGTCTGATCCTTGTAGGTATAAATTAAGTTCATTTAACTTTGAAAAAATGTCTGCCAAGTAGGTGAGCTTGAGGATGAAAGCTTCATTCAGTAGATATTGCTGGTATTCATTTATTCCGTCCAGGTAAACAGTAACTTCATTGCGTAATTCCACTAGTCTCGTCAATTATTTCCCTCTGGATAACCAGCAAACCTCTGTATGCAAAAGAAGAGATTTATGAAGACTACCCATTTCTTCACACAGCTTATGAAATAGGCGTGTTTGTAACGGTCTTGTTTTAATATAATTTACAATTTAATACTGTTTTTAAATCGCCAGGCAATAGCTTTGAAACTAATGCTTCTCTGTGAAGACTACAGTGTGTCCATGAAGCAAAATGAAAGCGACAACCACTCGCGACGAGTGCTTTATTTTCACTGAATTAGTTATAAGTTCAAATAGCTGATGCGCGTACTAATTATACAATGTAATGCCATATAAAATACTGTGCAGTTGACTAAACAGTTTCCTTTGCCTTTCCCAAAAGGGCTAAATTAAAAAAAAAAACCTAAGCATACATAGGGACAGACAGACAGACAGCGGGGAAGCGATTTTATTTTATACCATATACTCTTTGTTTTATACTATGTTGTGATTTCTGTACAGGTGGGTGGAAAATTGATGTGAATTTACAGGTTTTAGTTATTCGTTACTTTCTTGATTATGTATGTCTGATTGAAATAATCATGTTTTATACGTGTCAATACCAAATATGGGTTTGGATTGATCATACCATTTTTTCTCAGGGATACCATTTTTAAAAGGGTTTTTGCGTCAAGAAACTTGCCACACTTAACGTCAGGTCTATCTTTCTTTTAGGAAACCCTTTTTGGCAGCAGTCATTGATCCATTTAACTAGATAATCTTCTTCTTCTTTATGTAGCACTGTATTAGGACCTGGAAGGTCTTTTATTTGTAAATTCTTCAATCTGCATTGGATTGTTCCTCTCGGCACGCAGAAGGTTTTAGAAGCCAATTTTTTAGACATGTCTTTTCTCACTGCTTCTAGCGCTTCTTTTAATTAAGTTGGGCTGTACTGTTTTCTTTTTTCCTGTCTCACCTTTTTTTTCTTTCGTGATATTGAAGAATCTACTTGGCATTTCATTTTCAGATCCTGGTGACTGTGCCTGCAACGAAAAATAATATGAATTACGTAAAACAAATTATTGGCATACGTCTAGACCTTTTATCAGCACAGTGCTATTAATTGGTAAATACATTATCAGCACAGGGCCAAGAATTATAGAAATATTTTTAATCAGTTTTTTACACTTAAATTTAAACTCTGTGCTTATTGTGAAGAAAGTTTATAAAAAAAAATAAAGTTGCAAATAATTTTAACCAATTATCAGCAGTGGTGCTAATAATAGGATATTTTGACAAATAGCAACCCAATTATTGGCACTCCATTTCTAGCAAAATCAATAAAATAGCCTGTAAAATTACTTTGTAATAAGATACAAAAAACACTATACGAACCATTACAAACAAGTTTTCTTTACAACAGTCGTGACATATTTCAAAAACAAATGTAATTGATGTATTAAACTTACCGCAGATGACATAAAATAGCAGAAAAAACACAAAACTGCCAGACAACGATTTCGAGGTGTAATCACGACGTCATTTTAAATTTTGACGTCCTAAAATGTTGCCAAACTTTTTGGAATTTTTTCATATATCAGTTTTAAAAAAAAGTTCCCCTAACATTATATTTTTAAGTTTTTTGTCGAGGTGCTGTTAATTTAGGGAGGCTAAGAATTGAATTTGTCACCTACAACAGAATGGAAGTATTTAACGCGCGAATTTTATATATTTTTTTATTGTTATTCGTGGAACTTTGAATGGCAGCCATTTTGGATTAGGGTAAACGTCGTCGTAAATGCTACCCTCGTGAAATATTCCAATTTTTTTTCATTATTAAAATTAATGTATCGCAAACGGATTGCTGAATCAAAAAATCGTTCGTAGGAAACCACTTTTATATTTAAAAAAGCTATCCCACTCGATGATATCGGCTAGAAAAAAAAACCATTGCCCTTTCACGTGTATGGGTGTTAAGGTGTCTGCAGTAATGAAAACAGGCTGAAGATGTATTGCAGTTTATTATAACTCTTTATAACAGACCGAGTCGCGTACATCGCATAGTGAGAGCGGGCAAGGACAATGGTGTACAGATCACATAGTCTCTGGTTGCCGGAAGGGCACGTTCGGATACGCGTAACATCTTCCTTTTTAAATAAAACAATGAAACGAACATTTAATTGACATTTGATAACAGATGGCAGAATGTTGCAAAATAAACGCAGCAACTGACAGCCAATTCTGACAATGACATAACTGACATTTGTTATCATATGTTTACAATAGAAATTACATCTAAAAATTAGGAAATCAGATCAAAAATGTAATAAAAGTTCTACAGTGAATTAACGACGATAATTGTATGTTTAAATACAGCTCAATAAACTAATCGCCGTATCTACTGGGCTTCTTTATTTCTCGACCAAAAGATGAGTATTTTTTCTGTGAAGTATTATTGTTGTTTTGGTTATTATCAGTGTTTACTTTGTAATTAATTGTGTTTTCTTTTTGCAGGTGCGGAGGGGTAGCGACAACGGCTGGAGTTTGCGGTGATGGAGCGGGAGCTACATCGGATGGTGAAGACTGTGAAGCAGTGGGAGTTACAGTGGTTGGTGACTGAGGTGGTGGAGACTTGGGCTTTATGATGTGGAAGCGATTACGACGGAATTTACCTTCGTCTGAATCGATGGTGAAAGACCTAGGTTCTGGGCGAATGTCTGAAATTATACCTGGAGTCCAAACACTGTGAGGTTGTTTTTTAAAATACACTTTGTCTCCTTGGTTAAGTACTGGTAAAGACATAGAATGTGTATCATAATAAAGCTTTGAATTCTCATTCTGTCTTTTAATCTGACTTTCCACCTTTTTAAAATTGACAAGAGAAGGCTTTAGAGCTTGTTTAGGCATAGGTAATCTAGACCTTGGAATTCTAGACATAAGAAGTTGTGCTGGTGAGCATAGACCATTTTTGGGAGTATTTCGGTATTGTAATATAGCTAGGTAAGGGTCTGTATGGTCCATATGGCATTTTTTAAGAATGTTTTTTATAGTTCCTATTGCCCTTTCAACCATACCATTGGAACGGCTATGGTAGGGACTAGAGGTGATATGCTCTATTTCCCAGTGTGAAGTAAACAAAGAAAAATCCCTAGAATTGAATGGTGGACCGTTATCCGACTGTAAGTACTTTGGGATACCATGACGGGCGAAAATGGATTTGAGATAGTTAATAACATTGTTGGCAGTAGAATTATTATGTAAGAATGCTAGTTCAACATATTTGGAATAGTAGTCTACGACTAGTAAGTATTTTCGAGAGTTAAAATCAAATAAGTCAACACCAACTTTATACCATGGAATAAATTCAATTTCTTGTGGAAGTAAAGGTTCATTGGTGTTATTCCTTCGATGGGTTAAGCAAATATGGCATGAATTTATGTAAGTATCGATATCAGAGTGAATATTTGGCCAATAGACTGAATGTTTTGCTAGGGTTTGACAGCTTTTAATGCCTTGATGTCCTTCATGTAAAAGCTTCAAGATATCACTTCTAAGTGACATGGGAACCACAATACTTGGTTACTTGGTCGAGAAATAAAGAAACTCAGTAGATACGGCGATTAGTTTATTGAGCTGTATTTAAACATACAATTATCGTCGTTAATTCACTGTAGAACTTTTATTACATTTTTGATCTGATTTCCTAATTTTTAGATGTAATTTCTATTGTAAACATATGATAACAACTGTCAGTTATGTCATTGTCAGAATTGGCTGTCAGTTGTTGCGTTTATTTTGCAACATTCTACCATCTGTTATCAAATGTCAATTAAATGTTTGTTTCATTGTTTTATTAAAAAAGGAAGATGTTACGCGTATCCGACACCCAAAATTTTTTTCCGCCATTTTATTTTTTAGATCTGTCAGTGCAATCAATATGTATGACTATGCCAAATTTCAGCTCTGTAGTCCCTACCAATGATCTAATTTAAGTAAATATATTCTTATTAATCCCAACAACGTTTGGCATTTGGTGGACTATTACTCGCAAACTCGAAGGGCCAACTTATGTGTGATTGTTTTCCTTTTAATTTCGTTTTATATTCTACCAAGGTGAATTTTTAACATTTTTAGAAACAACCGTTTGGCTGGCAGAGGGGAGACCCTTGTTTTTAACAAAAAAATTAACTTTAAAAATTAATTTACGTAAACGGAGTGCTAAATCTAAATACGTTCTTAGTAAACCCCTTCCATCTTTTAAAAAGCTATCCTCTGATTTCCCACTCAATTGGCTAGAAAAAAAAATCATCGCCCTTTCACTTCTATGAGAGACAACACCCGAAAACATTTTTTCTTAGCCGACTTTTCTCTACAGCTCCGTTGGCGTAATTTATATGTATGGCTATGCCAAATTTCAGCTCTGTGGTACCAAAGGTTTTTTTAGGAAACCTGCGGATAGATGGACAGACGGACAGACGGACATGGCGAAATTATTAGGATTCATAGATTTCTACGGAACCCTAAAAATGACAAAAAGTCACGTTTGTTGTATAAGCCCCCATAAGTAATTTTATTCTATTTTTGTTAATATAGCGGCAATAAAAACACATCATCTGTGAAAATTTCAACTGTTTAACTATCACAGTTCATGAGATACAGCTTCGGACAAATTTATCTATAAAAAACCGGCCAAGAGCGTGTCGCGACACGCGCATTGTAGGGTTCCGTAGCAGCATGGTTCACATATGCAGCTGGCTTCTTAATTCTACTAGCATATGGACGGATGAATTGCTAATAATGTCTAATAAAAACCGGCCAAGAGCGTGTTGCGACACGCGCATTGTAGGGTTCCGTAGCAGCATGGTTCACATATGCAGCTGGCTTCTTAATTCTACTAGCATATGGACGGATGAATTGCTAATAATGTCTAATAAAAACGAGGTCACAAAGAAAGAAGGTAACTAAAGGAGAAATATAGATTCCAGCGCCACAAGGAAAAATAAATCATCTGTTTAATAACCACCTCGCGTGGATGCAAATGGTTGTATAAAAATTGTTTACATTACGTATTCATTTAAAACGGGTGTACTATCGTTAGTCATAGTTAGAGATGAAAGAGACTGTCTTTTAAGGCTTATTAAAAAGACTCGCCTCCATCTTACAGGACTTGACTCTAAAATTAAGACTGAAAGTTCGAGTTTTTATTAATAAGACTTAGTAGTTTATTAAAAGATTAAAAACTGAAACGACTCGAGTTGTTTTCAAAATACTAAAAGACTTAACCAACTCCAGCTAATTTTAAAAGACTTAAACGACTCAAGTTCTTTTATGTTAAAGGGATCGCACCGCAGTTTGTGTGTAATATTCAATATTTCTTCTGTAACCTATCAACCAAAAGGAATAATTAACGCCTAAACCACTAAATACATTTTGATAACATTTGACAAGGAGATAAAATGAGATATTTACATTCTATCAACACATACCTTACGACTGTCGACTTCCCAGATAATGAGTCGCCAGTCTTTTAAATCCTTTAAGCTGTTTAAGTAACAGCTCAGTTTTTTACGTTAAAAGACTTCAACTAAAAAAGCTAGTCTTATGACTAAAGGTTGGGAACTAAAAGACTGAATCAGTCGTGAGGCATCAAAAATAAGGCGAGTCTTTGTTAAAAGCCTTAAAAGACTAAGTATCGTTCATCACTAGTCATAGTCGATGTTAAAATCTCCAAATAGTATAGTTTAAAAAACAAATGTATTAAAGAGTTTGTAGTTTCAGAAATAACTTTAGTTTTGGTGTAAATACAACCTTATGAAATTATGTAATTCGCGAGCGAAAAATTTTTTTTTTTAAATATTATTAGAAATAATATAGACCTGCTGATAAAATACTTTTTATGTCATTTTCGTAATTAACATCACCAAAAACCTATTAAACGACACCTAAAATGTCAATATGTAAACATATTAATACCTTGTAAACATATTCTTATTAATTCCAAAAACTTTTGGCACTTGGTCGACTATCACTCGCAAACTTGAAAGGCCAACTTATGTGTGATAGTTTTTCTTTTAATTTTGTTATATATTCTACCAACGATAATTTTTTCACATTTTTAGAAACAACCGTTTAGCTGGTAGGACACTAACTTTGGTTTTGGGCTAAATACAACAGAATGGAAGTATTTAATCCGCGAGCGAAGCGAGCGCGAATTTTTTTTATTTAAAATTTTTATATATATTTTTTTAGCAACAAAAGTATTGTTAGGAATAATTTCGAGCTGGTGCTAATGAGCAGGTAGCGTGGCGATTGTGTATAATTTTGATGTCATTTTCGGAATTAACACACCCAAAAACCTATAACGACACATGAAATGTCAATATTTTACAGCTTGGCTTTCGACCTTGCCTCACTTTTAGCGTGGAACTTTGTATGGCAGTTGTTTTGGATTAGGCTGAACTTCGTCGTAAATGCTAAATGCTCGTGAAATATTTAACATTTTTTTTCATTTTAAAAATTAATTTTTCGCAAACGGACTACTGAATCGAAAAAATTTCGTAGTAAACCCCTTCTATCTTTTAAAAAACTATCCTATGATATCCCACTCGATGATATCGGCGAGAAAAAAAAACCTTGCGCCCTTTCACATGTATGGGAAACACCCGAAAAAATTTTTTTTACAAAATTTTATTTTTTCTATTTGTCGGCGCAATTAATATGTATGAACATGCTAAATTGCAGCTCTGTAGTACCAAAGATCTAATATTAGTAAATATATTCTTATTAATCCCAACAATGTTTGGCACTTGGTCTACCATTTCTCGCAAACTTGAAGGGCCAACTTATGTTTTATAGTTTTCCTTTTAAATTTGATGTATATGCTACCTCTGTGAATTTTTTCACATTTTTAGAAACAATCGTTTAGCTGGTAGAGGGGGGGGACACTTGTGTTTGACAAAAATTTTCACTTTAAAAATTTATGATTCGCAAACAGAGTGCTAAATCGAAAAACGTTCTTAGTAAAACCCTTCTATCTTTTAAAAAGCTATTCTATGACACCCCACTCGATGATATTGGCGAGAAAAAAGAAATCATCGCCCTTTCACGTCTATGGGAGACACCCGAAAAAAATTTTTTTTCTAAGGTTTTACTCTACAGTTCTGTTGGCGTGATTAATATGTATAACCATGCCAAATTTCAGCTCTATAGTACTAAGGGTTTCTTAGAAAACCCGCGGACAGACGGACAGACGGACAGACGGACATGGCGAAACTATAAGGGTTCGTAGATTACTACGGAACCCTAAAAACGGTTAAAAACACGTTTTTCATAGGGGAGCCCCCTTATATATTTATTTAATTATGTTTTTTAGTATTTGTTGTTATAGCGGCAACAGAAATACATCATCTGTAAAAATTTCAACTGTCTAACTATCACGCTTCATGAGATACAGCCCGGCGACAGATGGACGGACGGACGGACGGATACACGGATAGCGGAGCTTTGGTAATAGGGTCCCGTTTTTACTCTTTGATTACGGAATTCTTATAATAAACGAATCTATTCTAGTTCTCATGTGAAGTTTTGAGTTAAAAAGTCTTTTCCAATTTTTTTTTCATACAACGTTTCACCCCTAAGGAGATGGTGTATTAGGGATTTTCATATAACAGTCTCTTAAATTAAAACTTCGAAGCCATCTTTGTAATCTAAGTCCCAAAACCCCATAAATACGAAACCTTTATTTATTCTTTGAAATTTGAACCCCTTTGTATCCCATCAAGGGATGATGGTATTTCACGTCCGCCATGTTTGATTTTTAAGACGATGTTATTCTCTTAATCTACGACCCAAAAAACCATGAAAATGATACATATGTCGATTTTCATAATTCGTCACCCCATTTCATCCCTCTTGGGGTTGAATTTTGAAAAATCTCGAAACACATACTTACCCATTTACTGTTAGGAGTACTTTTGCAAAGTTTCGAAACAGAAGATTTAACTAATCTTGTTTCTCCATACAAACTTCGAACCCCCGTTTCACCCCCTTAGAGAGGGAGTTTCAAAAAGTTATTTCTTAGTGCTACCCATAAGAAACCTAAGTGCTAAATTTGAAAACCATAGACCCAGCGGTTTGGGCTATGTGTTGATATGTCAGTCAGTCAGTCACCAGTCAGTTTCTTCTTTTATATGAGTATTAGATAACTTCACGTAGAATTTCAGTTTGCTAAGTCCAATGGCTTCGGGCGTTCATAAATCTGTGACTGAGTCGGGCCTTTGCATTTCAAATTTTATTTTACCCATTTAAACCCCAAAGGGGATGATTTTCAAAATTTTCAAAATCTTAAAAATCTAAAAAGTTTAGGGGATGATTTTCAAAAAATCACGAAAAATGTGTCCGTTTTTTGCTTTAAGGTATATGTTTAAGAAGTTTCGAGTAAAAATGTCCAAAATAATATTTTCCCCAGACAAATTTTCAGCCCCCATTTCGCCCCCTTTGAGCTTAAATTTCAAAAATCCATTCTTAGTGCTTGCCTACGTCACAGAAGACACCTTTTTGCCAAATTTCAGCTTTCTAGGTCTAAGGGTTTGGGCTGGGCGTTGATGAGTCAATTAGTCAGGACCACCAATCTTCTTTACCTATAATAAAACTGTAGAGGTCAAATTTCTGTACATAGAAAAAAAATGCTAAAAACCGAGTCAGGGGGATGTAAGAAGAGAATTAAAACAAATCCCTATTTTAAAAAAAAATTTTGTTTCTCTGTTTGTCTGTTTATCTGTTTGTCTGTTTGTCAGTTTGTCTGTTTGTACGGGCTAATCTCCGAAACTGTTGGACCGATTTAAATGAAATTTTGGATGGTAGTATCTTATATCCCCGGTCAACATTTAGGCTACATAACATTTCGAAATTTAGCCAGTAAATATAAAACCAACAAAAAAAACCCTGAAAAATTTCAAAGCTAGGTGTTTTTCAACACATTTTACTCATACCAGAGAGATCAATGTATTTTTGACATACATGGGCTAAAAGCATAGACATGTTGTTTCTTAAATTTATCCCTTTCGGGAAAGGCAATGGAATAATGTCCATACAGCCAGGTCTTCAATATATGTATGTGTTTCTTAGCTATTTCTTCAATTTATTTCTTTTGAATAAGCTCTTCTCATTCTCCGTAAGACGATAGTGTTTTGTTTAAGAAGAACTATGGCGGCGAGAAGCAATGCCGCTGGATCTATGTAGGAATCAAACGGAGCGGATACACTGTATCACTTGAATTCTTTTTAACCGACTTCCAGAAAGGCGGCGGTTCTATGTTCGACTGTATATATTTTTTTTATGTATGTTTACCGATTTCTCCGCCATTTCTGGACCGATTTCAAAATTCTTTTTTTGTTCAAAAACTCCAGAAGTGGTCTCATTGCTACCAAGTCAGGACCTGATGATGGAATCCCAGGTAAATCGAGAGCAACCCTTGAATTGAATAGGCACTTACAATGTTTTTTATGTTCTTTCTATAATTTACACCAATAAAACTTTATAAAAATAATCGGAAGGTGCTGCTCTTTAATTAGATAGGTGTTATTTTTAAGAGCTATCTTCGAATATAAGTGAATTAAAATTATAGTAACTGACCAACAAATAAAACAACTTCGGTGCTGAACTGGCACTTATTAAAACGTTTGGAATGTGCCAGCTGCCAACTCTTTCCTGGTACATTGCAAAATTCAGATAACGCATTTAATATTCATATGCCATTTTTGCCCCTCAGAATTTTCATGAAATGTTAAGTTATGTGACTGTAGAAACATTTAATATCCTGCTTATCCCAACAAGGATTATAGGCGTACGTGTATTTAATATCTAAAATATCGAGACTTTATTCTGTACTTTTTTAACGAACCAAAACTAAATTCTTAATACAATTTAAGTATTTAGTCTTCAAATCTTACTTTGGCCCTGTCGGATAAACTAAATGACATTGTTCTGTCCTTAGAATGTCACTTTTTGAAAACAATAGAACTGCTTATTTTAATTTATATTGTTTAGCAAAGGAATGTATGGCCGTAATGCCGGTGTTTTCAGTGCATTTCTCCTTTTTAAAGGCGGGAAACTGAAAGAAACTGACATTTGTTTTAATAGAAAAAATAAGTTTAATACCACGTCTATGCTAAGGTCTTTGGCGGGAACTCGGCGTGAGCGGTTGCTTTGTGAATTGAATTTTCGTTTTCTGCGTGAAAAAGTTGTTTAATGTGTAATAGTGATAGTGTATTATGCAGTAAATTGACTAAAATTCGTGTAGTGATGAAAAATTCAAGTGATAACAGTGTTTCTGCTCCGTTTGGTACTGACAAAGATCCTCGCGGTTATGCTTCTCGCCGCCAGTTTTCGTAAAACAGACGCTATCCGGTTTTACGCAGAACATGAGAAGCTTAGGGCTTAGGTTAAGTTGAAGAAAGAATATATTTCACTGAAAACATGGCTGTATGGACATAGTTTCCTTTGCTTTTCCCGAAAGGGATAAATTTAACAAAAAAAAACGTCTATGCTAAAACCGCATTGAATAGGGGTTTTGATCTTTGAGTATGTAGTATTTGTTTATATGGAGGCGCAATATTTGACATATACATACTTATAAAGCGTGGCCGGCCGCCATTTTTGTTAAGTTTGTTTACATTTCACTCGTGGGTACTTCAGCTGTCAAGTGAATAGCAACATTAGTGAAAAATTGTGTTTTTTGTTGAGGAGAAGTTGTTTTGTGGTTTTGTACAGTGTCAGAACATTGGATGAGAAGGTAGCAAAATGGCTTCGTGCTCTGCAAAACAGTGCAGCTACAGGGCTAACAAAAATAGCAAGCAAACGACTGTGCATCAGTAAGTAACCTTTTTTTGTTGAAGTACGCCTATTAAACCCAAAAATACTTCTAAAACCTTTATTACTAAGATTATATTTTATAGTTTTCACGTTTTTTACACCCTAAATTACCTTTCTGACTAACTTTACATAATATTTTCCATAACAAAAATTTCTATACAAATGACATTAGTGATGTAATAATAATGGCTATCGAATTTATATCGATGATTCTGTATTAGTTACAGAGCATATTTGTACGAGTGATCAGTTACAATTTTTTTTATAAAATAGCAGTGGGACACATTAAGCTAAATAAGATAAGAAGCTGTTTTTAACTATCTATTCACTTTCTGTAATCAAGGTGTAAAGGGACAGTTTTGCTAAAAACTGAAATGGCGAAATCAAATCATAGCTAAGATTTTATAGTTACCTACGTTTAGAAAATATATTAATTTAATTAATGTTATTCTGTATGATTATTTTACCTAAGAAATTTGTTTTTCTTTTAAACTACATTACCAAGTGAGAGGATTATTAGTATTAGTACGTATTTGGTTTGATTATGTTTTCAGGTTCCCAAAAAAAGAAGCGTTGCGACGTAAGTGGTTTGACATTATTGGGAAAGATAATTTGAAATCTCATAAAGTAATCCACCTATGCTCTTTACATTTTGAGAAATCAGCATTTAATAAAACCTTGCAAATTGTAAGTATTTCTGTGCCTTCTCTTTCTTTTTTTGGTAAGGAATCCATGAAATTCTTGGAAAAAATCTCATACTGAGGCAATTTCTAGTTGCATGGAGAAGCTAAATATATTTTTTTTACGTAGCATTTGCCCTTAGAGAAGTCTACAGTGGCATTTACTCGTCGAAACTTCGTACGCACTCCTTATACAGATGCACAGATCGATCGAACCCAGTCCGAAACCCTGTACCTTGTTCATACACAAGTAGAAAAGACAACTCTATAAAACCAGGGATACGGATCGGGCACCGGGTCACGCATCCTCACCATACACGAGGCTCAAGGGTTGACGTACGAAAAGGTGGTGATCGTGCGTACTACAACGACCAGGCAGGAGCTACACGACAGTATCCCACATGCTGTAGTTGCCATATCGCGTCATACCGCCAGTCGCAAATATTATGCGGATGATGGTAACGATGCGATAGGCAGATTCATCAAAGAAGCAGAGACAGCAGGCAGGGGAAAAGTGGTCAATTACAACCTCAAAATGGCTATCAAAAGTCGAGACACAGCCATCATAGATGCCTTGAGGTCTGAATGCAACAGCGAAGAACCGTCACTCGTTTAAATAAATATTATATACATTATGTATTCATATATTTATTATACTTATTTATAAATTGTAAACCTCTATGGAAACTATTGTATTATAGTTAAAAATCAAGTATTAATAAGAAAATTTAATCTAGACAAAGGTACGGACATAAAGTCTGTGGATGCTAATAATAACACAACTAATATATATATATATATATATATATATATATATATATATATATATATATTTTGTATTTCCACCCGTTCCTTGGGAAAAGTTATTCAGTTTAGAAGGCGAATTCACATCCTTAAGTCACAGAATAAATAATAGCTTAAGTTTTGCTTACTAATTTTATAAGTCACCAAAAAATACTTGCTGCCTGCAATGCTAGCTTAAATTGACACTAACACACTCTTTAACCTCCTTACTCTGTCTGTTTTTTCGAGGAGATTGATAACCTCGACGATCACATGTTGGTTTATTCGCAAGCTTTTGCGTATCTTTTAATAATATTGGCAACAGATTCCACTTTTATAACTAGATTTTTTCAATAGCGTGCATGAGTGTCATTTTTGTATTAAGCATTTCTTCGGGTGCTATTGAACGACACGAAATATCAGGTTCGCAAAAGTTCATATCCGAGATCTTGAATTTTAGGTTGGGTGAAACGTCACGCTCCGCGTCGCTCTACGTAGAGCTTGGCCTTCGGCCTTACCATATACGCAGTTTTCCTCGGCCTGCTGCCTCGCCTCGCTCTTAGAGTGAACCTTTTATGGCAGTCATCATGGGTGGTCGCTCTGGGCTTAGCCCTGCGCGAGCTCGGTCTTCGGTCTCGTGTCACGATTTTGTATGGCGGCTTTTATTTTAAACAAAATATCTTTTGTATGATCATTGTACAATTAAACACATACATATGTCACCGTAAAATTGTCAAAGCTTTAGTAAAATTATAAACTCTGGGTACTTTGTGAACTGGTCTTTTTTTTCACATTGACAAATTGTAAATAAATGTAAATAAATGCTGTGATTTTGTTTATTTTTCAATTATCATAAAGTAACCGTACTCTGTACCACCTATCGATACTTTGAACAAGTATCGATATTTTGATACCCTAGCATGTGCTTACCACAGGCACGCATATTTTTGTGAAATTTCCTGTCCTTTTACTCTTTAGTCATTGGTTTTGATCCATGGCTTTGATGTTCTGACATGAAATAAGGGCTATTTATTGATTTTTGATATTAGTTTACATCAAGCGTAGTAGTAGGTACTGCAGCATTTCTGCTTGCGATCTTTTTTATGTTCTTTCCGGTCTAGTTTTCTTTTTAATTCAATATATTTCAAAATTTTAGAATTTGCTTGATTTTTGGATTTTGTTTGGGATTGAAGTTGTCAGTCAGGCGATTCGACAAAAAATTTTGGTGAAACATGACATATCTATTAGTGTAATTTGTCCGTTTTTCTTTATTATGGAATTATGTTACAAGCAACTACTAGTATCTATTTTTATAAAGGACGTAACTATTTGAATAGTTTTTTTATTATCAAAATGTAAGTTTTTCACCTTTTTCTTTTTTTTGTTCTCACACGCCTACTCTACCATACCTACGCTATACAGTACACTTTTACAACATCTTCTTCACGGTCAGACAAATACTCTATCAGGCTGTTCTTGCAACAGTTACGAGAATCCTGGGTCTTATGGTTTAAATCAAATCTGGTTATCATTTGACCTGGGGGGATTACTGCACGACCTGCAAAAGGAGAATATCCTTCTTGTATAGGTTACACTAGCTAGACATCCTTACTATTCTAATAAATACTCATATATTTCAATTTTTCTTTCTTTTGGGCTCTTTCGGGTATCGTGACCTTTTAGGTATTGTACTGATCCCCACCTGCATTAAATAGAGGTGGAAACTCTATACTTACGGCTGTGATGTCTAGGGTCCTACGTTGTGAATTACTTTTAGGATTCTCGCAGGTATAAGCAATCTAAAAGCGGGTTTTCAGACTTAGAGAGGAATTAAAAGCAAAATCAAGATTAAAACATAGTTTAATGCGCTTCACATAGTTCAATAAATTACATTTTTGACATATTGACACAAACGGAATAATCTCTTAATTATTCCATTCGAAGCAGGATGAGAGCCGGAGGCTGGGACAACGAGTAGAATACATAGACAGAGAGATTAATATAAGCCCAGGGCATCATTTGGGGAGTTCCCCGTTCTAGGGCCCCCAGCCACGCCCCGGAACCTGTCGACGGCGCTCCAAATGACGAGATCCGTCGCCTTGGGGTGACCAACCCGGGGAGACTGTTCGGGTCGGGCATCTTGTGGGATCTCCTAGAATCGTTATGTTCTCTGAGCGACAAAATCCTCAGCTAATGTTAGGCCAAACATCGCGCTTCCCTATTTCTCCTGTGAGTGGATTAGACTCCAAACTATAAAGCCAAGTGTCAGAAAGGAAAACCGAATAGTCGCAATCCCTCCTCCCCGCGAAACCTAGGAGCCGTCGCCTGCAGCGCGTCCTTGTATTACCGCAGACTACAGACCCTACGACTGACTACCGAAGTAGCCAGCTGTGATCACGTATACGGGTAGGACAGTGTTCCTTGGGGTGGTATTACAAAGCTAACCCTCTCAATTGAACTGAACAACCCCCGCACGCGGTGACCACGTGTCTGCTACTGACAAGCCCTCCCCTAGCGCCTCGGTGAACGAGACCGCGCAACCCCAAGGATAATTTAGCAAATGAGAAGACTGCTCAGCTACATGGTTCAGAGTAGGGTGTGTAGTCTGTAGAGGTACTTTGTTCAGTTGTTGTGAGGGGCATCTCCTGGTTTCCGTAGGTCAACTGTAAAGCAAGAGGGAGCCTACGAAAGCAAACTAAAATCTGACGTTTGCCGCCGATGGTCATCCGTCTTTTGTCGCTACTCGTGTATTGTGCTGATTAATAGCAGCGTCACAATTGTCCTTCGTGAGCCAGTAGAAGAATCGTAGAAGGAGAGATAGGTGCTATAATATAATGTCGTCTCGGAAATTCAGGAAAAACGTAGTCACTCAGGCCTCGCCGAACATCGCGAATCACGAAATAACGATCCTAGTAGACAGAGGGAGAAGGAAATAAAATAAAACCTTAAGGCGGATCCTAAACTAGCAGCAAGTCCGTAACTCTTAAATCGTCTGATAAGAAAGAATAAAATAAAGGCATAGCGTTTTACCAAAATCAAGTCATAAATAAATAAATAAAAAATCAATTTAGAATCCACCCGAAATTTAAAGAACATCCCTATAACTTAATCCCAAAATAAATAAAATCCCTAGTGATCTTAAAGTAGGTTCTACTCACCAGAGTCCAAAATCAAGTACATAACTTCACTCGGTACAGGTAGAAAATTTTTCCTAATATCTGATTGAGAATCTCTTAAGTCAACTTTGGCCTATTCCATATTCAAGTTCAAAATAAAACTGACAACTTCAGTTTATTTCAGTTTTAATTATTCTTTTCACTTTAATGTTAAAATATTGTATAACTATTTAAATTATTAAATTATTTTTTTCAAAATTATTAATAGGTTATTTAATTAAATATGTTAATAAAATGATTCTAAAATTGTAAAAAAAAAAAGAATAGAAAATGAACTGGAGTCAGTTACTGGATAACTGACCCTTCTGAAAAATTCCATACTTTCCACCTTTTCCAAAATGAAATTCCCAATTCAAATTCAAAAGTCAATTTTAATAATTCAAATTCAAATTCAAGTGACAATTTAATAATTCCAATTCAAGTATCAATTTAAATTTAAATTGAGCATTTCAAAATTTACAATTCGAAACTCAAACAAAATGACGATTAGGATGACGTCTCAGTTGACATCCGTCGGAGGTAACATGCCCTCTTCACGCCAAAAGACCTTGGTCCCTCTTCTAGGTCTGGGTTTGATGAATATCCTAAATTCCCCTCTCCCGATCAAAATGCCGTACCACAACTCCACGCAAAACTATTTATTCCAAATAATTGTTGAATAATTTTCTCTTTCACCTAGACCTCAAAGGGCTCCCCTCTCCCCGGAATTCTATCACTCCATGATTTTTTGTAACTAACACCAAAATGAGTCAAATTATCATTCGCGACTTTCCTCTTTTTGTAAACGAGATTTTCCAGCACTTAATCACAACACTGTTTGGTTCTCTTCAATTCACGCTAACTTCACATTTAATATGAAAGGGCTTCCCTCTTTGTTTTCACTGACACTTCACAATTTATTTATATGTCATTCAGCACTTTATCACAACACTGTTTGGTTCTCTTCAAATTTGCACTATCATTTTATTTAATTTTAGAGGGCTTCCCTGTTATAGATTTTTGTTTTCACTGAAACTTCACAATTTATTTATATATCACTCGGCACTTTATCACAACACTGTTTGATTCTCTTCAATTCGCACTATCATTTATGAGAGGGCTTCCCTCTTATAGATTTTGTTTTCACTGACACTTCAAAATTTATTTATATGTCACTCGCGATTTTCTAATTGTAAATGGAATTTAGGGTTTTAAGCAAAATTTAAATCTACTGCTTTCATTGTCCTGTTAATAAAGCTAATAAAACTACACACTCAAAGGCCCACACTAAGGTTTTTCCTTGTATCGTGGGTCCCTCGGAACACACATAAGGACAAACACAAACACCCATGACCCGAGAACAAACATCTGCTTTTCACACAAATGTTTGCCCTGACTGGAGATCGAACCCAGGACCCGCCGATCAAGATGCAGCGTCACTACCACTCGACCAAACCGACCGTTCTATTTAAGGGTTTTCTTTACAACGATGCCTTTCCCGCGCCTTTTAAAAAATGAAACTGACCAACAACATTATATAAAAACTGTCCACTTAGCTGTAAAACCGTCCCAATAGTACTTTGCTTTCAAATATATCTTGATTCACATTCAGACCATGGTAATTTGCTCCACCAAACTTATAGTTCCATCCAAGCCCTTTTCATTTGGAAAGTAGTTCTGGAAAAATAAAAAAAACGAGACTACCACCATTATATATTCCCTTAATCCCCCCCCCCCCCGGATCGGAAGTTGGCCTTTCTGGCTAATTGCATTCTCTATCCTCGCAAGATCCCCGGAAAGCGTCCTCAATTAAGGGACCCGGTAGAACCTTGCAAAAGATAGCGAATACAGACTTCCACATCTCAAACCTTAAAAAAAAAATTATTTCCCCAATTACTTCAAGTTATTTAAAAAAAAAACATTTTTCCCCTCTCATCTCCAAAAAAAAAACACCAAATTCCCACTTTTCTTTTTCAAAAAATCCCCAAATTTTTCCACTTTTTTCTGACAATCCCCATCTACCTTGTTAGGGTTCCGTAGTAATCTACGAACCCTTATAGTTTCGCCATGTCCGTCTGTCTGTCTGTCCGTCTGTCCGTCTGTTCGCGGGTTTTCTAAGAAACCCTTGGTACTATAGAACTGAAATTTGGCATGGTTATACATATTAATCACGCCGACAAAACTGTAGAGTAAACCCTTAGAAAAAAAATTTTTTTCGGGTGTCTCCCATAGACGTGAAAGGGCGATGATTTCTTTTTTCTCGCCAATATCATCGAGTGGGGTGTCATAGAATAGCTTTTTAAAAGATAGAAGGGTTTTACTAAGAACGTTTTTCGATTTAGCACTCTGTTTGCGAATCATACATTTTTAAAGTGAAAATTTTTGTCAAACACAAGTGTCCCCCCCCTCTACCAGCTAAACGATTGTTTCTAAAAATGTGAAAAAATTCACAGAGGTAGCATATACATCAAATTTAAAAGGAAAACTATAAAACATAAGTTGGCTCTTCAAGTTTGCGAGAAATGGTAGACCAAGTGCCAAACATTGTTGGGATTAATAAGAATATATTTACTAATATTAGATCTTTGGTACTACAGAGCTGCAATTTGGTATGTTCATACATATTGATTGCGCCGACAAATAAAAAAAAAATTTAGTAAAAAAAAATTTTTCGGGTGTTTCCCATACATGTGAAAGGGCGATGGTTTTTTTTTCTCGCCGATATCATCGAGTGGGATGTCATGGATAGTTTTTTAAAAGATAGAAGGGGTTTACTACGAACGTTTTTCGATTCAGCAGTCTGTTTGCGAAAAATTAATTTTAAAATGAAAAAAAATGTTAAATATTTCACGAGCATTTAGCATTTACGACGAAGTTCAGCCTAATCCAAAACAACTGCCATACAAAGTTCCACGCTAAAAGTGAGGCAAGGTCGAAAGCCAAGCTGTAACATTGACATTTCATGTGTCGTTATAGGTTTTTGGGGGTGTTAATTCCGAAAATGACATCAAAATTATACACAATCGCTACGCGACCTGCTCGTTAGCACCAGCTCGAAATTATTCCTAACAATACTTTTGTTGCTAAAAAAATAAAAAATAAAATTAAATAAAAAAAAATTCGCGCTCGCTTCGCTCGCGGATTAAATACTTCCATTCTGTTGTGTTTAGCCCAAAACCAAAGTTAGTGTCCTACCAGCTAAGCGGTTGTTTCTAAAAATGTGAAAAATTTATCGTTAGTAGAATATATAACAAAATTAAAAGAAAAACTATCACACATAAGTTGGCCTTTCAAGTTTGCGAGTGATAGTCGACCAAGTGCCAAAAGTTTTTGGAATTAATAAGAATATGTTTACAAGGTATTAATATGTTTACATATTGACATTTTAGGTGTCGTTTAATAGGTTTTTGGTGATGTTAATTACGAAAATGACATAAAAAGTATTTTATCAGCAGGTCTATATTATTTCTAATAATATTTAAAAAAAAAATTTTTCGCTTGCTTCGCTCGAGAATTATATAATTTCATTAGGTTGTATTTACACCAAAACTAAAGTTATTTCTGAAACTACAAACTCTTTAATACATTTGTTTTTTAAACTATACTATTTGGAGATTTTAACATCGACTATGACTAGTGATGAACGATACTTAGTCTTTTAAGGCTTTTAACAAAGACTCGCCTTATTTTTGATGCCTCACGACTGATTCAGTCTTTTAGTTCCCAACCTTTAGTCATAAGACTAGCTTTTTTAGTTGAAGTCTTTTAACGTAAAAAACTGAGCTGTTACTTAAACAGCTTAAAGGATTTAAAAGACTGGCGACTCATTATCTGGGAAGTCGACAGTCGTAAGGTATGTGTTGATAGAATGTAAATATCTCATTTTATCTCCTTGTCAAATGTTATCAAAATGTATTTAGTGGTTTAGGCGTTAATTATTCCTTTTGGTTGATAGGTTACAGAAGAAATATTGAATATTACACACAAACTGCGGTGCGATCCCTTTAACATAAAAGAACTTGAGTCGTTTAAGTCTTTTAAAATTAGCTGGAGTTGGTTAAGTCTTTTAGTATTTTGAAAACAACTCGAGTCGTTTCAGTTTTTAATCTTTTAATAAACTACTAAGTCTTATTAATAAAAACTCGAACTTTCAGTCTTAATTTTAGAGTCAAGTCCTGTAAGATGGAGGCGAGTCTTTTTAATAAGCCTTAAAAGACAGTCTCTTTCATCTCTAACTATGACTAACGATAGTACACCCGTTTTAAATGAATACGTAATGTAAACAATTTTTATACAACCATTTGCATCCACGCGAGGTGGTTATTAAACAGATGATTTATTTTTCCTTGTGGCGCTGGAATCTATATTTCTCCTTTAGTTACCTTCTTTCTTTGTGACCTCGTTTTTATTAGACATTATTAGCAATTCAACCGTCCATATGCTCTAGAATTAAGAAGCCAGCTGCATATTTGAACCATGCTGCTACGGAACCCTACAATGCGCGTTTCCCGACACGCTCTTAGCCGGTTTTTATTCTTTTTTTTTCATCTTTCAATGACAAAGCGAGACTTTTAATTCTAAAAAGATTCGATACTCTTACATTAAAACTATTTCCTTTAATAAGTATAATTAGGCGTTTATGGACGCATACAGCACAGTATCCTTGTCCAATTTAGAATTTTTTGTAGTTTCAGTGCGTTCAATATATGACACAAAAAGTTAGCAGTTTACCGCTGAGAGTTCAGACAGACGTGTACCCAATTTGAGCAACCCAATCCACCTGATCCAGCCTCCATTCCATAGCGGTTTGACCAGCGGCCTCTGGAAGACCAGTAGCTAAGTTTTTTATCCATTACCTTAAATTTATTTAATTTATTTTTGTCAATGTGCCAATTGTATCAGTTTTAGTTTTATCTATCAAGTAGGTGGGGTATTTATTCAGCGTTGAATTTATTTTACCTATTTGCATCAGATAATAATTTATTGTTTGGGCATGTGTTTAAATTTATGTAGGTGTTAAATTTATGTGTGGTATTGTAACTGTTCAAAGTTGTCCTACACTTCATTTCCAAACAAAATATCCATACGTTGAAAATTGTTTTGCGTGTTAGGTTATCCTGTATGTTAAGTTTCGGTTTACACCTTAAAATTTAATTTAATTGTTCAATTTCTATAATCAATATTTTTCTTGGACAACGTCGAATTTTTGTCATAATTTTTGTTTAATTAAATACTTTCATTCATTTTTTAAATCTCGTCTCCTTTATTTTTTTGTGTTTCGGCGGTATCTTTATTCTAAATTTATCGCTGAAGATCTGGCGCCCGCGATTAAAAAACCCTGGATTTGAGGTAAGTAATTGTCCATTTACTATTCTGTGGCATTGATTAATTTTTTTCCTTTTTTTCCGTGCCGCTGTCGCTTTCATAATTGTTTTTTTGTTTTATTTTGTTTCAGATAACCTATAACCCACTGAAGCTCTGTCTACCCCATTGGGAATGTTGGACTTTTAAACACCTACGACGTTCTGGTGTGACTTCGTGGCTCATTTTAATTGTTTTTTTTTTGTCATGTGATTTTTGATGTAAAAATTACTTTACTTAACATGAAAAACTCGTTCTTATTTATTAAAATAAAGAAAAGTTTTACCCTTTCCCCCATTCCCGTAGTTTGTTGTTTCACGTAGTAAACAACGCGTTCAACTCGTTTCTTTTTCACCCTATTAGGTATTTTTTTCCTATTAGGTATTTTTTCCCTAATTAGGTAGTATTATTTCCTCTTAGGGAATTTTCACGTAATACGACTTATAATTAACGTTCTGTTCACTTCATGGTATCGTTTTCTTTGCTTTATTTCTAACATCAGATACCATTTTGTTTAAAAAATGTCGCTGAATCAGGACCCTGTCAATGATGTTGAACCAGAAGAGGCCGCTTACGAGCAAGATATAGGAGAGACACCTTGTCGTGCTAGTCCTATTTTGCAGAGAATGAATCAACAGTCTGTTTCTGCTCATGAAGCTACGCGACTCAAGCAGCTTTTTACCCGTGACGTTAGTTTGTCAAAATGGAATATTTGCTTTGAAGGATTTCTTTCAGCTCATCGAAGAAAGGATGTTCGCTTCTGACGTTCCATCCTCGTATATTGTGCGTCGGTTCCACGAACTTGTTTCTGGTTCGGCTCTTTTATATTTCAGGACAATTGGAGTACCTTTTTTTTAACGAATGAAAAACGCATGCCATTAATGTTTTTCTGTTATCACCGATCATATTGCTTTAAAATGGTTATTAACACTTGACAACCCTTCAGGTCGTCTAGCACGCTGGGCGACCATTATTTCTCAGTATACCTTTGACATAATTCATAAAAAGGGTGTTCATAACGTTGTACCTGATGCACTGTCACGTATCCCCATAAATGTGGGCATTATTTCTTATAATGGAGGTATTTTTAACACTTCTGATCCTTGGTATAAAAAGATTTATGATGGTGTTTCTAACAACCCTCAGATGTTTCCAGCGTATGTTATTAATGACGGAATACTTCTCCGTAGAATATCTTATGATTTTCCGTTGTCTGAAGACCCATGGCGGATAGTATTGCCTTCAGAACAGTATCAAAACGCAATTTCTGAGGTACATAACGAGTTACCTTCTATTCACCCAAGTGTTAATAAAACTTATTATAAGTTAAAGACCCTTTATCAAGGAAAGACTTCGATCCCAAAAGTTAGGAACTTAGAAAAATTTCAATATCTTTAGTCTTTATTCGAAATGATTACGTAAGATATAAGTATATATTTGTTCCATGCGCATTAAAAAAAATCCATAAAATTACCATACAAATTCCGAGATATTATAAAATTATTACCATTTTTGTCAGATAGAATTTTATTAAGGAAGTCTTTTATTGTTTAGGTGAATTAAAATAATGAGAAAATTGCGATTATTTAATGTATTATGCAGGTGTTGATAGAATATTTATATGATATTCTTATAGCTTTTTAAAAACTGAACATAATTATTGAACAAATAACAGTTAGTTAAGATTAGCATTATATGTATGAGGAAGAAACGATAGTGAATAATTTATAAACTATGAATAGTCATTACTTTGAATATGTATCACATTCAAATTTCCCACGGTTCGTTTTGTAACTAAATGAAACGAAGCAGGTATTTAGGTATTTATTGTTTGGCAAGTCAGAAATTTGAACAGCTTAGATATTCGATGTTTAAGTTTAATGAATAAAGAGTTTATTGTTTTTATTTTTTCATTTGGCAAAACAAACCTATTTTGTTAGGAAATTGATGGAGATTGCCAGTAAAACTATAAATGACACAATATCGATTTGAATTGCAACTGCGCCAACTACGCATATCTATAGACACGAGTTGCATATAAATATCTTGTTTAAAAACTTTTTCTAGAATAGAGCCGGATCCATATCCGCCCACTACAGCAATTTATCTAAAATAGAAGAATAAGCGGAAAGCATTATTTTATTGTACATGTTTTCGAAGTAATTGGTATTCAAGAAATACAAAGTAAATAATCAAATGAAGTGTGGAATACTTACAAATTATCAGTTTTAAAATAACCAGATGTACGTATATAAACAGAGCAGCGGATATTTTCAAAATTAGTCTTGAAGGAATCGTCAGAGTGATAAGATATAAAGTAAACTATTATCAAATAAGTGTAGTTTGAAACATGGAATCTCATAATTTTTATTACTTAAACCCCCAAAGTCTGTGGTGGAGAGCGAATCAACCAAATTTTGTGAGTCTTGTTTGGGAAGAACACTGCTGGATTAAGAGCATCGAAGAACCAGGAACCTGGGAAGTTTCTACCAAGTTGGAGAACAGGAAGAAGAATCGGAGCTGCTTGATCCCATGTTGGGATCATACCAGGGTCAAGTTGACAACAAACAAATTTGATACATCTGATTACATCCATGCCAACTACGTGGATGGGTACGAAGATAAAAAAAAAATTATTTGTACTCAGGCGCCAAAAACAAACACATTAAACGACTTTTGGAATATGGTTTGGGGTGAAAACAGTTACATCATAGTCATGCTACTAAATGATGTACCAAGCGACAGTTGCTGTCAATATTGGCCGGTGAAAAATGACTTAATGCAGACTAGTCATTTCACGATCAAGAAAATCAACGTAGAAGTCTCTCCTAGCTGGACTGTAACGAGATTGGAGTTGAGTAATCGCTATGGAGTGTCAAGGAAAATTTGCCACTTTCTTTACACTGATTGGACAGAAGATGCAGCTCCTAGTGACGTAGCTAAATATTACACGTTTGTGCAAAGAGTCAACCAAATGCGTACGGCTACCTTACGGAAAAGATTGAAGCTCAATCAAGATGCGCCAGGCCCCATCATTGTCCACTGTGATACAGGAATTGGGCGAAGTGGCACTTTCTGCGCGATAGACAACGCACTCTATAAAATGATGAAGACTGCAATGATATATTTGCCGGAAATTGTTACGCGTATCCGACAACAAAGATGGGCGAGTGTTACCACTTGCGAACAATACTTATTTTGCTATCGCTTGGTGTTACATTTTTTGTCAATTATGTTTAAGAAATTATATGATACGAAACGTGAAATAAGCGAATAAATGATGTAGAGTCGTAAAATTAATATAAACATCTTATTAAATCCATTATCTTTGTTTTTCATGCGGAAACGATGTCATCTAGATGTCACTAAACATACTGATAAGTGATAGCCTGTAACAGTGACACAAAGGTTAAGTGAACACAGACCATATTAACATTATGTAAATCGTTAGGTTGGTGCGAGATACAGACGGGTCTTTGAATTATTCATTAGCCGCCGTTGTGACTTGCCGTATACTTTGTTTGTGTAGACGGATTGACACAAAAACTTTTGGAGAAATGGAACTATCAAATTTCACAAATGGATTGAAGGCAATACTGACAGAAAGGAACAGTGAAGGTGAAAATTTCTTCCATGAAGTGACCAGAAGTCGAAGTTTCTCCCTCATAGAAAGATTTGCGCCGTACATTCGCGGATTTGATGCTGCAGAAGCATTAAACATGCGTAATTGCATGGGCCAAATGAGTATCCACATAGCCGTCATGACACATGTAAAATTATATGCAGCGAAGCTGATTGACACCATAGTGAAATTAGGAGCTGATATAAATGGGCAAGAAGGTATTGAAGGGAACACCGCGCTCCACCTAGCGGTGAATAAATAAGACTACGAGCTAGTTGAGTGGTTGTGCCGTCAACCGGATATAAATCTAGAGATTCGCAATGTAAACAATGTTTCGCCGTTCGAGTTGGCCAAGAAAAATAAAGACAAAAAGATGGTGCAAATTTTGAAAGAGTACACACATCAAAAAAAGTTTGCGATCACTTGGAAAAGTGCTAATATTTTTTATTGTAGAAGAATAAAACTTAATCACTTTTTATCTTTTGATTCCTTATTTAAAAATATGAAATTTAAATATAAAATAATTTCGTAATTCAAATGTTTTTTCATTTAAAAAGACAATCAACCCTTGCTTGCTTTCATTCAGAAATCTGACATAGTCGCAACTTATCAATATTTTCAATTTATTCAAAAAAAAATAAGTTGGTAACGATGCCGAGAGGATTAACAGCAGTTTTACGAGCCAGAATTCTAACTTTAAGTGGAGAAGGCTATTCCACGAGGGAAATATCACGTAGAGTTCATGTATCCCAATCCTGCGTGGTGACCACGTTGGAGAGGTATCAGGGCATGGAAGATTTAGCTGATCGACCTCGCAGTGGTCGCCCAACTGTTCTTACTGCAATTCAGAAGCGATATATCAGATTACTGGCTGCCCGTGACCCAACAATGAACGCTACTAAAATGAAAGCAGAGCTGCGAGCTGCCACCGGCCGCGAAGTTAGCACCCAAACGATTAGAAATTGCTTACACCAAGCTGGATTACGAGCAAGGAGATCCTGGCGAGCACCTCTGAACTCACAGCAACGGAAGCGGCGCAGATTGCAATGGGCTAGGCTCCGTCAAAATGAAGAAATTGAGGACGAAAGCATCTGGCAGAACTGCTTCTTCGTTGACGAAACGCGGATCAGTACACATCCAGATAACCGACGTGTCCGTGTCTGGAGAAGACCTGGCGACTCTGAAAGGCAGAGAACTGCCACTGGAACCGTTCAGCAGGGCGGGAAATCAGTGTCCTTTTGGGCCGGGATAATGATTGGGGCTAGGACGCCCTTAATCCCGTATCAAGGCACCATGACCGGAGCCATGTACAAAACGATTGCAATCGATGGATACGTCAGACCATTCCGCATCAACCACGGGCGCCAATTCATAATGGTAGATGATAATGCGCCCGCACATCGAAACGGACGTGTTGATGCTGCTCTCCAGCAATACGACATCACCAGGTTAGACTGGCCTGCCGGCTCGCCTGACTTAAACCCGATTGAGCATGCGTGGGATGCTCTTAAGCGAGCTGTTTGGAACCGTCAGCCACCTCCGCGAACAGTGTCAGAAATCAGGGCAGCTGCTATTGAAGAGTGGGACAGGTTACCACAAGAAATGCTAGATAACTTAATTCTTAGCATGCCCAGAAGGGTTTCCGCATGTGTGCCAAAATTGCATTTCCTAGCTTTTGTTAATAAAAAGTAAATAATTAATAATGATTCTTTTATTTACTTAGTGCATTTTCATTATAAAATCATAAAACGTAAACAGTTTCTTTAAATAATTTATATTTTAAAGAATACACCTGATTTTGCTACTGATCGTAAACTTTTTTGATGTGTGTACTACTCCAGTAGGGACACTATCCAAGTGCGAAATCAATGCTAGAATTGTTTTTGATTCGAAATATAAATAAATAACAAGCTATAGTTGTTTTATTAAAGTATTCTTAAGCAAGATAAACTGCAATCATAATGTAGCTAGGAAAACCCACTGATAATTCTTCCATAGCTACAACGGACAATTATCATAACTTCTCAATTAGATAAACCGCAACAACGTTATATTGATATGATTTGAACCCTAACCTACATAACAACAAACCTGTTCTTTGTTCATACTACTGAGACATGATTCAGGCTGACCTTTGTAGTATTACACCTAGGATTTAGTGTCCTAGGAGAATATTACAAGTTAAAAGTAAAGAAAAGTATAAGGGTAGTGTAGGATTACAGCTAGGCTTTAGGAGCTTAGGTCACTAAATCCTAGGTGGAAATTTAGAGTTTCTAGGCGTTGCGTCGAGGATTCTAAGACCTTAGGGTCAGAATCCTAGGCAAACGTAGCGACCTAGGTGGAGAGGAAAGGTGAAAGAGAGAAGATGGATTATGGTAAGACACAGAGATTTATTGGGTAAAGGTTAACAAGCGAGTAAACTATCTACACTACGGCTCGTGGTATACTGATACTAAATACAGAATTAATAATAAGGGGGGGCAATAATACGGGGTGACGCGTAGATCCAGGTGTAGGTCCGTTGAAGTATCAGGCTTTTAGAATCCCATTGAAATCATGATGGAATCACAAATACCGTCGCTATAGTGACACTGGAGAGGCGTAGAAGAAATAAGGCGGTAGTTAGCAACAATTAGAGTCGCTGCCGAAACAGGTGCAAACCGCACTTTATAAGACGTTTAGATTGTCTTGGGCTAGAGTTCTTGGAGAAAATAGTTAGTTTTAGAACACTGCTTCTAATTAAAGGTTCAAGTTTGATTTTACGAACTTTCCAGTCCCTGGGCCAAGCATTGACCCAGGGAAGGTCTTTTAAATATGAAGGTCCCGGTGTTAGTCTCTACTCAGAGCACCAGGACGGGGAAAAAAAGGTGGTTTTCTTCAGCTCCAAGTTTCTCTCCCCCCTCCAAAATCTCAAGTCCCCATGTCCAAACAAAAAAAAATAAAGACTGACAAAAGTAAGTGGCCAGTCTAAGCATCATTCTATGTCAATGGTTAAAATGGTTAAGGTAAGACCAACGACATAGAATGATGTCATAGCGTAGAATGATGGCATAAACCAAAGACATAGAATTCGAGGACAGAACGATGACAAGACAGCTGTGACAACATTATCCAAACATGCTATGGTAAACAAAAAGTGAAACGAAAATATAAAATTCAATAGTTAGGGCTTCAAACGAAACCCTACATTACCCCAACAACCCCGGAAAATTTTTCGACTTCAGAGAAAAATTTTTTTGTAAAATTTTTGGGAAGCAAAATTCCCACTCACATAACACTATCATATATTCATCAGCAAACATACTTCACACTAACATAACCACTCACATAACACTATCATATATTCATTCGCAAACATACTTCACACTAACATTAGTTGGGGTACGGTTCACATTCAATGACGCGTACTCCGGAGATAGTGCTTCAAAAGATGATATACATGACCAATAGGCTTATTTATAGAGTTGTCAGCCGCTCTTGCCTATAAAGAGGCGGGACTGTAGGCTTATTTAAAGAGTAGTCAGCCGCTCTATGCGAAAACCCAATAGAAAATAGGAAGTTAGTTCCTGTAGCTACAAAACTTCTCTAACGAAAGGAGGTTTAGTATGCAACCAATCGAGAGTAGGGAAGAAGGTAGAGAAAGAATACTAAACTTCAAAAAAAGAAACACCCAAACCAACGATAAGCAGTCCAATCGGGCTTAACGTGGTAGGTTAAAGAGAAGAAGTAGAAGTAGCATCTCATCCATCAGTGGGCGTAGGAGCCTGCTGAGGAGAAATAACAAACAGTAGTACCCAACCCAACCATAGGCAGTAGGGGCCTAATGTGGAGGGTTGAGATATGACAGTGGCTTATTTAAGGAGTTGTCAACCGCTCCAAGAGATAAAAAAGAATATAACAAGGGCTTATTTAAGGAGTTGTGAACCGCTCCAAGAGATAACAAAAAGAAATAATAACAAAAAAGTGCCAAACGAAGCCAAATATTGAAGTCGAAGAAAGAAAAAGAGGAAAAGTAAAGTGTAAAGAAGAGAAAGTATTTACATAAGAAGTAAGTATTTACAAAAGTAGCATTTCATACTTTGATGTCCTTAATGTGCCATTTAGATAGGGAACCATTAGGATCTTCAAGTACATAAACAAGAGGCGAAAGCTTACGTGCGACTTTGCACATAATGTATCTAGGCGCAAATTTCGCGCTGAAGTAGGTACCAGCGTTACTTTGAACATAATTCTTGCGCCAAACGGTATCGCCAACAGAATATTCTTTGAAGGAATGACGTAAGTCATAGCGTAGTGAGTTCTTCTGGTGAGAAATATGAAGAGCTGTTTCCACCTTGTCAAATAGTGCGGACAAGAGTCCAAGATTATGGGCATAGAGGTCACGTGGCAAGAAGGTTAATTCATCAATGTTAAAGTCATGAGTATAAAGTGACCCACAAGTGATGATCTCGCGACCAAAAGTTAGGAAGGCAGGAGAAAAACCCGTAACGACATTTACGGCATTATTCATTGCAGCTTGGATTTTAGGCAAGTGCAAATCCCAGGATCTATGATCTTCATTGACTAGGGAAGCTAGTGCCGTGACAATCGTACGATTATATCTTTCAGTAGGATTGACCTGTGGACAGTAGTAAGGAGTAAGACCTTGATAGGGGATCTTATATTTATTAAGTAAGTTACGGAATTCATTAGACTGAAATTGTACACCATTATCAGTAAGAATGTATTGAGGAACACCATGAACCAAAAATACTAGATTCTCTAGTCTTTCAATCACATTAGATGCGGTAGCGCGTTTAAGTGCAAAGATAAGAGTGTATTTTGTAAATAAGCAATTGACAACCAAAATATACTGATTGCGTGCTCTAGTCATAGGGAATGGTCCCATCAAGTCTAGAGAGATAGTCTGGAAGGGCCTTGAACAGACTTTAGATTTTCCCATAGGACCGTAAGGTGAGTGGTTTGAGTATTTAAAAGCTAAACACACATTACATAAAGATATGAGCTTGGCTATTTGCTTGAACATGCCAGGCCAATAGTAGGTTAAACACAGTTTTTTGTAGGTTTTAAAGATACCAAGATGTGGATTAGAAGGAGGACCATGAGCTTCCTTGATGATAGATTGCCTTAAAGATGGAGGAGGGACTTCCTTCCAAATAAAGTCATTATTTAGAGAGTAAGGAGAGTGAATGCAACGGTAAAGTTTACCGTCTTTGAGGGTATAGTTAGGAAAACAATCAGGATTGTTCTGACAGCCTAAAAGTAACCTGTTGTAACGTTCTACTTCAGAAGAAATTGAAATAGGGTTGCCCGTTACCGGACAAGCCTGAAATTCTAGAGTAGAAGTAGAGTTCAAGTCTGGAGGTTTAGAGCGAGAAAGAAGGTCAGGAACTAAATTATCCTTACCTTTCTTGTGTTTAAGAATAAAATTGAAGCAAGATAAACGAATAGTCCAACGGGCTAATTTGCCAGAAGGATTAGAAAGGTTGGTAAACCATTTTAGGGCAGCGTGGTCAGAGTAGACTGTAAACTGTTTACCAGAGTCTAAGTAACAACGCCAGTGTTCAAGAGCCGTGATAACTGCTAATGTCTCACGTTCCGTTGTAGAATAGTTCCTTTCGTGTTTATTCAAAGACTTGCTCATATAAGCAATAACAACTTCTTCACCGTTTCGGATTTGAGTAAGCATAGCACCAATACCGAAGTTAGAAGCGTCGCAATGAACAGCAAAAGGAAGGTCAAAATCAGGGCAGGCTAGAACTGGGGTAGTTACAAAACATTCTTTAAGTTTAAGGAAGGCAGCGTTTGCTTCAGCATCCCAGACGAACTTAGGAGCGTTCTTAGCTGAAGAAGTAAGTTTATTAATAGGGGCAGAGATAGTACTAAAGTTAGGAATGAAGCGTCGAAACCAGCTACAAGTTCCTAGAAATTTCCTAACTTCCTTACGAGAAGTTGGAACAGGATAGTCTAGAATAGCTTTAATTTTAGAGGGGTCAGCTCGTAAACAATTAGCATCAACGATGTAACCGAGATATTTAAGCTCGCTTCTAAAGAATTTGCTCTTTTCAAAGTTGATGGTTAGTTTAGCCATCGAAAGTTTCTCAACTACTCTCAGTAGAAGGGAGATATGTTCCTCAAAGGTCTCGCTTATGACAACAATGTCATCTAAATAACAGAATACTTTGTTTTCGAACTCCGGAGTGAACAATCTGTCCATCAAGCGTTGCTGAGTAGCTGGAGCGTTTGTAAGTCCGAAGGGCATGACAACGAATCTATACATTCCACTACCGGGTACATAGAAAGCAGATTTATCTCTATCAGCTGGATCCAAAGGGATTTCCCAGAAGGCTTTAGCAATGTCAATGCTAGAAAGGTATTTAGCATTCTTAAGGTTGTCCAAAATTTCATTTATGAAAGGAAGGCTGTAGGCATCACGACGGGTAATAGCATTGAGTTTTCTGCTATCGACACAGAAACGCCATTCACCGTTAGACTTAGGCGTGATAAGGACAGGAGAAAGCCAAGGGCTTTCGCATTTTTCAATGACTTTCCAGGCTAACATCTTGTCAACCTCATCGATCAAGGCTTTTTGTTTCTCAGGAGAGAGTCTATAGCATTTCTGCTTGATCGGAAGAGAATCTCCGGTATCAATCCAGTGAGTAATAAGATCAGTGCGACCAAGTTCACCCTTGCTTTCAAAGGAGATATCCTTAAAGCGTTGGATAATCCTGTCTGCAATAACTTTTTGAGAATCACTAAGATTAACATATGGTAAGACCTTATCAGTCTGACCCGTAGTAATAGAACATGAGTTAAATTTGTTAGTTAAAGATAATAAAGATTTTGGCATCAGATTAAATTTTTTCCAAAAGTCAATGCCCAAGATAAAGGATGGAAACATTTCAGGGAACACGTAAGCTCTAATTATATGGCAGTGATCATTAAAAGTTATAGGAAGATCAAAGTAACCAAGAGATTTTACTTCATGACGATTTGCCGTAGCGACAGTAATAGGGTTTGACTTGAACAACTCAAAACCTAGTTTTAAAATTTCAAAATGAGAATTATTGCCTAAGATAGTGATAGAGCTGCCGCTGTCGAGAAGCGCAGAAAATAAGTTATTATCGATAGAAACCTTTAAGAAAGGACGGTTGTGATCACTTTCGTTCTTGTAGAAAACTGAAGAGATCCTATAGCAACCTAAGAAGGTTTTAATCGTCAATAACCATTTATCCCAGTCAGCTTTATCAAAACTAGGTTTAGGATTCAAGTTAGAATCTAGTTTTTTGAATTAGAATTATAGGTAGGGTTACATTTAGGGCAATTAGGGAAAATTACACCTTTTAGACCGCATTTGAAACAAATGGGTATCCTAGGTTGTTTGCAAGCTTTTAGAGAGTGATCGTTAGTTCGACAACGAGGACAATGTAGATAAAATGCAGAAGGTACGTAAGTAGCGTTAGTTGATGGTGTAGAATCCAAGATAGGAGTAGGTGAAGGGACCTCAGAAGGTTGAATATTGGTAGACGAGCTAGGAGATTGTGAAGAAGTAGCATTTACCGCTTTCGTATTTTGGAAATTAGGTTTAAAAGATGAGAAATTAGTTTTAAAAGAAGAAGGATTAGTGTTAAAAGACGTAGAGGGTTTAGAAGAAACTGGAGGTGTATAGTTAAACTCTGAGACCAGAGGATTATAATCAGACGTTGGTTCTTTAAAATTCCGATCCTTATCAATAAATTCCTCGTATTTCCGGCAAGTAGAGATAAGAGAATCGATAGAATTTACGTTAACCAAGGCTAGATAGATAGAATAGCAGGGACGTATGTTACGTTTAAGAATGTCTAGTTGATCTGTCTCAGACAATTTCTTAGTCAGTCTTGAAAACATTCCATTCATCAACAAAATGTAAATAATAATATTCTCATTAGAGCCTTGAGTGCGATTTCGAATTGCAGTTAGAATTTTATAGTCGCAATCGTATTCGCTAAAGTCCTGAACTAAAGAGGTTGAAAAGTCGGACCAAGTCAAAGCTGGATTCCGAGTAAGCTTAAAACGGAGCCAATGAAGAGCGTTATTAGAAAGAAATTCCGAAGCATGTTTAATTAATGACTCCTTAGGAATACCCCGAGAAGTTGTAAATTCCTCCAATTTTAACAAAAAAGACTTAGGACAAGAATCACCAGAATAGGAAAATTTCCTCAATTCGCCTAAAGATTTAGTGTAAGAATGCAAATTAGAAAGGGGAGTATCCTTAGAAGGCTGGTTCCTAGGTGAGGGAACGCAGTCATCTGTTGGGAGTTCCTGAAGAGAGGGGTGAAATTCCTCCTCTTTAGCTGTAAGATCTTTAAATTGTTTTTCCAAATTTTTGAAGCGTTGACGGAGAGAGTATAATTTATCGAGAGCAGAAGGGTCATCATCACAAGTATCAACGTCTATACGTTGGAGTCTGAAGAAGATGTGATTCAAGTATGTCTCGATCTTGGGGAAGTTCTGCTCCTTGCCCAGATCGAATTTAAGTTCTGCATACTTTAGAGAGTGATCTATTTGATCAAGGTCAGTTGAAAGGGGAATAGGAGATGTTTCAATCTGTTCAGGGGAGATATTGGACAATATTTTTAGCTGAGAATGGAGATTAGAGACCGTCGATGCAGGTTCCTCATTACGGATCTTAACCTCATATTCGGCTTCTGCTTTATTCAGTAAATTAAAAACAATACGACGAGCCATATTGCAGATTTACAAAGAAAGTTGGAATAAAATAAAATAGGTTTAAGTTATAGTTAGGAGAAAAAAAAAATTAACATTTGGTAAAAATAATAGTACAGATTAAATTTGTTATTATTTAACAAGTTGTGTTTTTTACATCACATATAAATTATTTTAAGGTAAATTGTTAAAGATGATTAACAATTTAAAGATTTTATTAATTTAAAAGGTTGGTATTTTTTTTTAAATATTAAGTTAGTCTATTTAAATTAAAGTGTTCTTTTTTAAAATTAAATAGTTAAAAATTATTAACAATTTAAAAATTTGTTCGACATGGACATTAAAACTAAGCACTAAAATCTAAGTTTATAAATCTAAAATATTAAACTAAGTACTTATTACAATATTAAACTAAGAATTACAAGCCTAGAGCCAATAGTGTAATTAGGGTAACTCACAGTACGAGAATGTCCCTTTAACCAAAATGTTAGTTTTTTGCACCATGTCCTTTATACCAAAAAGACACCTTTTTTCACAATGTCCTTTAACAAAATGAAAAAAGTTGTGTAAGGTGAAATATGTGTAGGTAGAGAATAAGAGTAGATAAGTAATAAATAGAATAAGTAGAATAATGTGTAGTAGAATAATAAGTAAAAGAATAAGTGTTATCGTGCTAGTAGTAAGTAAGTACTAAGTATGTAATTAAGTAGTAAGTAAGTACTTAGTAAGTAGTAAGTAAGTAAGTAGTAGGTATAGTAGGTAGTTAATAGAAGGTAGTAAATAGTAAGTAGTAACAAGTAGGTAGTATATCGTAGGTAGTAAATCCAAACAAATTATCGAAATGTGCCTAAAATAGTGTCTTAATTTAAATACACTGGAGTAAGTGGTGTTTTAGAATTTAGAGGGGGGGGTAGGTTCGTAAAGAAGGGCGCCAAACTGTAGTATTACACCTAGGATTTAGTGTCCTAGGAGAATATTACGAGTTAAAAGTAAAGAAAAGTATAAGGGTAGTGTAGGATTACAGCTAGGCTTTAGGAGCTTAGGTCACTAAATCCTAGGTGGAAATTTAGAGTTTCTAGGCGTTGCGTCGAGGATTCTAAGACCTTAGGGTCAGAATCCTAGGCAAACGTAGCGACCTAGGTGGAGAGGAAAGGTGAAAGAGAGAAGATGGATTATGGTAAGACACAGAGATTTATTGGGTAAAGGTTAACAAGCGAGTAAACTATCTACACTACGGCTCGTGGTATACTGATACTAAATACAGAATTAATAATAAGGGGGGGCAATAATACGGGGTGACGCGTAGATCCAGGTGTAGGTCCGTTGAAGTATCAGGCTTTTAGAATCCCATTGAAATCATGATGGAATCACAAATACCGTCGCTATAGTGACACTGGAGAGGCGTAGAAGAAATAAGGCGGTAGTTAGCAACAATTAGAGTCGCTGCCGAAACAGGTGCAAACCGCACTTTATAAGACGTTTAGATTGTCTTGGGCTAGAGTTCTTGGAGAAAATAGTTAGTTTTAGAACACTGCTTCTAATTAAAGGTTCAAGTTTGATTTTACGAACTTTCCAGTCCCTGGGCCAAGCATTGACCCAGGGAAGGTCTTTTAAATATGAAGGTCCTGGTGTTAGTCTCTACTCAGAGCACCAGGACGGGGAAAAAAAGGTGGTTTTCTTCAGCTCCAAGTTTCTCTCCCCCCTCCAAAATCTCAAGTCCCCATGTCCAAACAAAAAAAAATAAAGACTGACAAAAGTAAGTGGCCAGTCTAAGCATCATTCTATGTCAATGGTTAAAATGGTTAAGGTAAGACCAACGACATAGAATGATGTCATAGCGTAGAATGATGGCATAAACCAAAGACATAGAATTCGAGGACAGAACGATGACAAGACAGCTGTGACAACATTATCCAAACATGCTATGGTAAACAAAAAGTGAAACGAAAATATAAAATTCAATAGTTAGGGCTTCAAACGAAACCCTACACCTTGTCTGCGCCCGGTCGTTGTTAATTCATCTTGCACATGTGTGTGATAAAAGACGTACCAGTTTTACTAAAACGGTTAAGATAAAAATAGATTTAGCGTCAGTGTCTACCTCGCAGGCTCATAGGCATTAACTAGAGGATTTAGTGTCTAATGCTGATCAATCGAAAGTAGTATATTATGTTATTATGTTCCACGAAATCAATTGTTTTTATTTATGACAGATGTAACAGTATCGTAAGTATTATTTATTAAAATTGATGAATCATTACTCAAAGTTAAGTTAACACATGACCTTTACATGACAGTATATATATGCTGCGCTGATAAAATCACTTCAATTGTGCTTAATTGTTCATTGAAGCTTCTCGTTTTGACTAGTGATTTGAAATACTGACGACACAATGAAGCAAAATGTAAGTTAAAAATTAGCTTTCTTTTAGTTCTTTTTTGATTACGCAATCGCAGAACGCTTTATTATATTCTATTGCAGCTCAACAATTATTTTGTGTTGCAGAGTATGGACCAGTTATCTGTGATGACTCTACAAGAGCTTCGATTCTGCCGTAACAGGATCACCATTTTGAAGCACATAAAGCTACAGTTGCAATATAAACCATATTGTAACATCCAACACGAAATTCGAGCGATTAACGAAGAAATAACTTTCCTTGAACGCAAGGTGACACTACTGCAAAATAACCGCAACGGATCAAATTTAATGATAATCTCAGACTACCTATACTTTATTTAATTTGCATGACTTCTGTCATGATCCATGTATAACGTACAGTGTAAAAACAATAAATGTTACTCTGCGGCCATTTCTTATTTTTCGTTATATTTACAAGCTATATATTAAAAACAATAATATTTGATATTATTTAATATGTAGTTAACTTTTTTCAATTTTATATTATTTTTCTATTCTAACACAAATCGTGTTTTGTAAATATATGTCTATATATTTTCATGAATTTATAATTTTTAAACTGAAAGAAAGAAAATGCACGACGTGCTTCTGCTCATTAAAATTTATAGAGTAAAACTAATTGTTTAAATCTACTGTTTTAAAAATTTTGGGTTACGAGACTGTTAGAAATTCATGATCTAATTCTGACAGTATATATACTGCGTTAACAATATAATTTGATCAGTACTAGTTACTACTATTGATTTTGAATACAAAGAAATGGAGCAACATGTAAGTATAGAATAAGTTATATAATTTTGCAGTTACTAAAAATTTAGTTATATTTATTATTGAGTTAACTGTTATTATATGTATTGTTTTGTAGAAAACTGCAGGTAGGCCCATAGCAATCATCTTGCAGGAACTGCGATTCTACCGAGCAAAAGTAATCTTTCTGAAACACTTTAAAAAGCAGTTATATCTTCAGCCAAATTATCCCAATCAAAACAGAATACTTGCAGTTGAAAATGAAATTACAGCTCTTGAACAAAAAATAATACTTTTAAGCAAAACATTGTTTAGTAATAGACATTCCTTGAGTATTCATTCGATCACAAAGCTAATAAGTTGAACATAAATGTTTCTACTGTTCAAACAACTTATTACATTATGATGTATAAATTGTTACCCTTTAAACATCATTTTTTAACATTTATTGTTTAAACAGTTATGTTTACAAAGAAATGATTGGTTAAGTAAAAATAAAGTATAAGAAAGACAAATATTTGGTTTTATTTACACAAACACAACGATCATATAAACAATGTAGGCCTTTAATTGGATTAGAACGCCGCGCCAATGAGTCATCCGTACGGCTACCAACCGTCTGCCTTAAGTCGCTCGACCTTCGCATGTGGATATTAAGTATAAGAAAACAGTTTCTGTTATCAGTCTTTGTTTGCATGTCTAATAAACCAGAATTTGTAATAACTGACCTACGATATCAACTACGCTCTTTTTCCATCAAGAGACATACTGAACTAGCTGTCAAATGATTCTATTGTCGCTCATAGTGAACAACTATAAATATATAGAGATATTAATCATTTTACGGTTCAATTTACTTCTAAATATTTACTGTACCACCCACGCAGTTCGCATTGCCTTTGGCGAAACAGTTGACCCAGAAACGACCGACGGTTCATTCACACTATCGTACTGCGCAATAACGAAATGTTTGACGTCTTCTGCTGACCTTTAGTTATTAAAAAGAATAACCACATTACATATGTATGCAACTGACTTCAATGTGTGTGTGACATTCCGCACACACTGTGACATAGTAACAGAATCTATATGCGTCTCTTTCGCACTAAGATTATTTGCGTGAATCACTCACATGCTCTTACTCAATGTTGTCTAGGTTATGATTTAATTTGATAGCTTACTGAAAAAATGTGTGTTTATATGTGTGTCCGTTAGCCAATGCATACAGTTACAAGTTTAAGACGAGCATTCGACTATATAGCGTGCGGTAGCCGCACACATTTTCAATCTGTCTAGACACTGCACACTGCTTGGTACTCAGTCCTGTTTTTGCGAAACGTTCCAGTTAATTGAAATCAGAATGATACGAAGTGTAAGTATCTCCCCTGCACTACTTTTTTCATAGAAATGTTTCACAGATCTAGTTATTTCATCCATATCGAGTTTGTAAATGTATTTAGTATCGTATTCTCGGAAGTAAAATTAAACTTTTCGATTTAGGCTACAGAAAGATTTATCTTTCATTGGTTTAACAAATGTTAATTCTTTTTTGCAGCCATTCTCCCCTGGTAAACTCACTGGAGCTCAGCGCCGTCAAATAGAAGTGTTCCGAGACAGGATCTATTTTTTGAGCCAAAAGAAGGATAGATTGCTTCAGCAGCCAGATTCTGCGAGTAGAAGAAGTGAGATAAGCAAAATCGACAGTGACATTGCTAGTTATAAACAATCGCTGATAAGGATTTACAGTGACTGTAATTTCTTTCCTATGGACATCCATTTATTGTGACTTAGTTTTTTAGTTATTAAATGTTTACAAAATTTTATTCGTGTTTTACTTTCCATATCAATAATAAACAGCAATTTTATGTCAAATAAGAAATCACCAGAAAAGCACTTGAAAGATGCGACCCCTTCAATGATATCCGATAGCTAGGTCATGGATATTTTTCATAACTAGTACCGTTATCAATTTGTCACCCTAGAGCTGCTAGTTATAAACAAACTCTCAAAGAAAAGCAACGTGTGCTGATAAGAAATCGAGTGACTTTTGTTTCAGACGCCTTTTAAAAATCAAAATGCCACAAAATGTAAGCATACCATTATGTTTTTTCGTCAGTTTATCTCAAAGTATTTTTATGAATATACACTCAAAAATCTATTTCTTTCTTCAGCAAAATATGCACCAAATGACGTCTTTCATGAAGAAAGAAATTGAAGTGCGCCTTGAAAGAATTAATGGCTTAAAAAGAATAAAGGAGCAGTTAATAAAATTGCCCTATTCTTCGTCTGTCCAAGATGAAATTAATAGAATAAACTACGAAATCTCGGAACAAAAGCATCTCATTTTGCAAATATACCATCGCTTTAATTTCCATCCCTTAGATATTCATGTGTTGTAATGAATTTTTTATAAATAAATATCTGTAAATATTTAGATTTTTAATATCCATTTTCCAGCTGAAAATGAATTCATGTGAGAGACGTGATACATATGCCATCTAGTAAAGTCGAAACTAACTACTTAGACTATTTAATATTTTTATAACAATTATGTAACAGTGCATTTGTGTATCTACCCGCGTTATCAATACCGTTGTTATGCAAATAAATCATAAATATTTATCTTAATACGCATCTATCTCGCTCACACTCATAATGTTGGCAACGCACCGTCGTACAAGTATATTTATCGTGCGGTGTAATTTAAATACTTTGAATCTAAGATCGTGTTAAAACTTGCATTGAAATGGAATTTCTACGTCATCACACTAATTTACACAAAATGTCAGGAAGAAAACGTTTCACAATACTAATTAGTATTCAAAATGCGTACAAGGTAACAATTTGACTTATGCTGATGAAGTTATAAAGTGTATAAGGTCTAATTTGAAATCTGCTATTGCCAGTCATTTAAAAATTGCTAACACGATAAGTTAATTTAGTGTCGGAAAATATAGCACAAAGTCAATGAAGTGGTAGCAATTTGATGATTAGAGCCTCAAGGAGTTAAGGAAGAGAGGTAACCAACCGAACTTTTCAAAGCTTGCTTAGGACGAACATAATTTGATTAAACATTTTTGATTTAAAATACCGTTGGATCTAAGACCGTTAGCTAATTATTTGCTATTTGATAATATTCCATACTCCTTTATGTACATATTAAAATACAGATAAAAATACCAAACAATTATTCATTTACGTTTTCTTCAAAAATATTAGCTTATAGAAAATTCTGAACGCACACATGAATATCATACAAAATATTTACATAATATGGTATATTGTAAATGCTATGTAATAAAACAAAAGTGTTCGCCAGTGTTTACGTTCAAAAAGTATAAATGCAGAACCGAATCAATATATTCTCATTTTATATCTGAAATTTAACGCAATAAGTAATAATCTGCAGTGGACATACTTAACGCAAGAAAATATGGAGTCCAACCAGTACAAAGTTTACACTCTTGAAAGTGTATTCAAAAAAGCAGCGCAATCGAATTTTCAAAACCTTGTTTGGGAAGAATATGTTGAGATTCTGCGCACACAAACCTCCGGTACTTGGAAAGCATTTTCAAAGCGGGAAAACAGAGACAAAAACCGAAACGGTATGGTTCCATGTTGGGATCATACCAGGGTTATCTTAAACAGATACGATTCAGAATATATCCATGCGAATTGGGTGGATGGCTTTGAAGACCAGAGGAAGCTAATCTGTACCCAAGCTCCTGCAGCCAACACTGTTGAAAGTTTCTGGAAAATGGTGTGGAATGAAAATAGTCATATCATAGTTATGCTGATGAATATGGTGATAAAAAACAAGCAGCAATGCTATCCGTATTTCCCTGTCAAAGAAAATGATATCATTGAAGTTGATAATTACATAATTAAGAATGTAGAAGTAAAAACTTCCTCTTATGTCATCGTGACGAAAATGTGTCTATCTAAAAAAACTTCTCCTGAGTCATCTCGTCAAGTTATTCATTTTCAATACACCGACTGGATCAATAATAAATCCATCCCGGGTAGCGCACCGCAGTTTTACAATTTTATCAGGAGAGTAAACCTAGCACGTAAGGCTTTTGAACACGCATCGACAAGCTATCATGAAGAAAAAAGTCCGATTGTGGTTCACTGCGCCACGGGAATCGGACGAACTGGAATTTTTTGTGTAACAGACTTTGCTTTGTTCCAAATAGTAAGAACTGGTAAGATGTCGTTACAAAAAATCGTAACGAACATACGACAACAGAGATACTCAAGTGTTGTTTTTCCGGAACAATATTTATTTTGTTACCGTGTTGTTCTATACTTAATTCTAGATATGCGTTGTGAAACCGGTGATACACAAATGAAAATAACTGTATAATGTAAGCTATTTTTTAAAGAGAAATTAAAATAATTTTCGTAATAATTGTAGAGTTTTTTTTTCTTATGCCTTTTCTGTGTTCTTTGAACCCAAAATTTCTCAAGCAAACTTATCAGTTTTAAATAATTTGTAATACTACAATACTACAAACTATTTTTATTCCTCTAACAGGTTCTATAAAGTTGGCATGGTTTTTCCGCGATCACCTAATGGGTCTAGAATATTTAAAAATGATACAAATGAAGGTGAAGTTCAAGGATAGATGTTTATGATATATATAAGCTGTGTAAATTGAATATGGTTCATACGAAAGTTGATCTTCAAAACATTTTGCTTTTGATTGTTTTCTACTACAAGTGAAAATGAAGCAGACAGTAAGTACATAATTTTTTTCTCATAAATTGAAATATAATTTTTAACCAAAATAAAATATTCACATGACGTTTATTATGATTAAACAAATTTTCCTATTTGTTGCAGCCTAAAAAGAATCAGCCATCTGAATTTATGAAAATTCATCGAGACATGGCTTTCAGTCAGATTATTTCGTTGCAACAATGCAAGCATCACCTTCAACAAATACAACATTTGCCGTTTGTTCCACAACAAATTATGGGTATCGATAGACTTATTGCAAATCTTGTGAGGGAGTTGCAAGAAATTAATCGCATTTGTAACGAGATCCATTAAAGGTTTATATGTCATGGCTACTGGTATTTAGTTCATTTCTCCCAAAAAATGTATTGTTTATTAAAAGTAAACAATTACCAAACGATTCAAGCTTTTACTTACATTCTATAGTTTTTCTGTAAACAAATGAAAAATGTCAACTGTTTAGCTTCTACGTATGGGTATTAATGCAGATGTTAAACATTTATGTGCGCATAATAATTATCTATTGAACATATTGTGCATGTGTGATATTGGACTAGTTTGACAGTCACACATCGCACGTTTCTGGCGAATAACGTACTCTTTTGCACGATGAGAAGTCTATAGTTTTGATAAAAATAATAATAATAATAATAAGTGAGGTGAATTTCAAGGATACATATTTATTATATAAACAGCTTCAACTAAATCCGCATCATTTTAATCCTGATCTTTATCGAATCATCTTGTCTCTAAAAACGTTTTTTTCTACAAGTGAAAATGAATCAAGTGAGTATTCTATTTTTATTCTTACTGTAGAGAGTGTAATTACTATTACGTTCATTTAATAGCAACTATATATTTGTTACCTACAACTAAAAAAATTTTCTTATTTGTTGCAGTCTAATAAAAACCTATCACCTCACCAGGTGAAGTCTAAAATGGACTGGTATCGCCAGCAAATCCTTTCGTTGAAACAAACGAAACGTGAGCTTCAGCTAATCCAAGTTATGCCACGTATTCCAGAAAAGATCATTGCGATCGATAAAAACATCGCGGAATTTGAAAAGATATTGCAAGAATTAGATTCTATTCATAACGAGACCCATTAAACATTTGTATGCATAACCACGATGGTATTTATTCAAATTTTCTATTTAAAATTATTATTAGTTGAGGATTAGTGGTCAAGACATTCAAGCTTTTACATGTTATAACTTAACAAGGATGCAGGGACACGAGAGTGTCTCGCGCCAAGTACGCTCTCGACATATGTAACGAGAGACAACAATGTATATATTTTTCTATCATATGTCAACATATCTTCATCACATATTTAACCTCACATTTTTTATTATTGCCGAGATATTAACATTATTGTTTTCTTACAGTTCAAAGATTAGCTGCTACGGAAATCGGATTCGCTTTTGATTCGACAAAGAATTCAGGCTCGAGACCAACAAATCGAAGAACATCAAAAAAAACTTTTAGAAATAAATTGTGTATGTAACGGAACTCATTAAACAATCTTTATGTTTTAACAGTGGAGTTGTTTATTTATCTCTCAAACCTCAAAGCATACAAGATCCCTTACTCAAACATTCTAATTTTTGCATAGATTTTACAAGCGGGATTCTAAAATTACAGGTTTTTTATTTATCAAATGCATTATTCAATATGCAAATAAATGCGTAAGATTTTAATTAGCTTTATCAAATGTTTTTGTTTATGTAAGAAACAACAATGATATCCGATAGCTAGGTCATGGATATTTTTCATAACTAGTACCGTTATCAATTTGTCACCCTAGAGCTGCTAGTTATAAACAAACTCTCAAAGAAAAGCAACGTGTGCTGATAAGAAATCGAGTGACTTTTGTTTCAGACGCCTTTTAAAAATCAAAATGCCACAAAATGTAAGCATACCATTATATTTTTTCGTTAGTTTATCTCAAAGTATTTTTATGAATATACACTCAAAAATCTATTTCTTTCTTCAGCAAAATATGCACCAAATGACGTCTCTCATGAAGAAAGAAATTAAAGTGCGCCTTGAAAGAATTAATGGCTTGAAAAGAATAAAGGAGCAGTTAATAAAATTGCCCTATTCTTCGTCTGTCCAAGATGAAATTAATAGAATAAACTACGAAATCTTGGAACAAAAGCATCTCATTTTGCAAATATACCATCGCTTTAATTTCCATCCCTTAGATATTCATGTGTTGTAATAAAAGTTTTTATAAATAAATATCTGTGAATATTTAGATTTTTACTATCCATTTTCCAGCTGAAAATGAATTCATGTGAGAGACGTGATACATATGTCATCTAGTAAAGTCGAAACTAACCACTTAAACTATTTAATATTTTAATAACAATTATGTAACAGTGCATTTGTGTATCTACCAGCGTTATCAATACCGTTGTTATGCAAACGAATCATACGTATTTATCTTGATCTATATCTATCTCGCTCACACTCATAATGTTGACAACGCGCCGACGTCCAAGTATTACTATCTCCGAACAATATTTTTTTTGCTACCGTGTGCTGCTACATTTCTTGGCAGAAATTAATTATTATTGAAGAAATCGATCTATTCTCAAAAATACTTAGATCTTATCTATAATACTCAACATTCGTGGAATCTTATGTTAATTAATAGGATGCACGTTTACGATGATAATTAACTAACATAATAGGAAATAGATTATAGGGTCGAATGTTATCATCATAACCATAAATTACCAGATAAATGGGAATTGGAGTTCAAGGCCGATCTTGTATTATATATAAATTGTAACATCAATACCATCTTCATTCTAAGAAGGATTTTGTGAGGTTTCAACCATTTTTTGAATCTGAAATACAAAATGAATCAACGCGTGAGTACTTTGATTTTTATAGAATTTGCAAGATTGGTTAAAGAGATTTATGACTGCAGTAATTATTTTGTTAACAGCCAAAATTCAAACTGACTACTGCTATTATCCAACGGGAACGTCAAGAATACCGGAGAAAAGTTATTGCATTGAAAGCTGAAAAATTAAAATTAGAAAAACTGCCAGATTCTCCAGATATTCGGGATAAAATATTTGCAATCGAAAGTCTGATTGCAAGATATGAAAGTGAAATAGCACGTATTAACTATATTTGTAGTGGTCATTATTAAATATTTATAAGTATAAGACACAGATAAGTAATTAAATTACTAACTATCTAACTTGTTTGTCACATGAATGTAAAAGCACTATTTACATTACAATATGTTATAATAAGAACTATTGTGAAGTATTCAAATTTTGTATTTGTTTGTTTCAATGCTAGAAGAAGAATAAATAGCGACAGCAAAATAAATATTCTTTTAATAAAAAAAAAATTTGGAAAACGGTCGACCTCAACGGCCATCCCTGCAACTTCCCGCTACGATCAGTCATTAGGCGTTTACAAGTTGCGATGTTTTTGAGCTCTTCGAGCTCAAAAATTTTATTTTTGTGTTATTTTGAGCTCCTCAATAATAAAGCCGTTTGATGCTTTTGAGCTCTTCGAGCTCAAAAGTCTCATGAAAGTTTTTGGTAAAGCAGTTACTGCTAAATTTTCAATCTGCCATAGCTTTTGAATGAGTTTGCCGATTTTTACGCGGTTAGCAGCAATCGATGTGGTTTTTTTAATCCTATGAACAATTTCTAGGCAAAAATCGATCAGATAAATTTTTTTTGAGTTTTTTGCAAAAATTCATTTTTTTCGATTTTTTTCGTTTTCGATAACTCACGAACGAATGAACCGATTTTGACCTGGTTTGCGGCAATCGACGTGGTTTTTTAATGTTAAGAACTTATTAGTTTTTGAAATTGATCGGTAAAGCCGTCCAAAAGTTATTCCAAAAAAACCACTTTTTAAAAAATGTTTTTTCTTAGTTTTTTTTTAAATTTCTCAGAATCTACCGGTCGGAATCGGTTCAAATTTTTAAGAAATTTAATAGCAGCAATACTCTTTAGAATGCCGTTTAGTAGAATTCAATCGGCCAAGCCGTTTAAAAGTTATAAGAGGTTTACATACATACACACACACACACACACACACACACACACACACACACACACACACACACATACATACAGCCGCGCGGACACCACCGCGGGAGTAGTCAGGGAAGCTTCCTAAGACCTCAAATCGTCGAGATCTGATGAAAACTCGATTTTTATAAAACGGGGTAAAACCAATAACTTCCCGATTTTTCGAAAATCTTCGATTTTCTTAGCGGGAAGTTAAAAATAATAGAATGGTTGACGCAACAAGTCACCCCTGCAACTTTCCGCTAATTTAACCCTTTAACGTTCTGGAGTCTCGAGGAATCTTGGTGTGAGCCATTAGGGGGCAAAACCAATCATAATGCGTTATACGGCTGTGTGAGTAGCGGCTTGACTGTAGTAGTGTGCCCGTGCACCTCTTTCTACTATTTTTCAAGCCCCTTCTCTACAAAACAGACTATAGCTTTCTCACTCAAAGAAGGAGACAGACAATTAAAATTAGAAGTAGGGATTCAATGTCAACCGTCAAAGGGTTAACTAGATCTACAAAATTGGCATGTTTTATGATTGACAAATATAGAAAATGGAAATGTCAATTGTATGACCTTTGTAATTCGATAATCATAGAAGGACATTTCATAGATTCGTATGCGCATATTGATGAATAGAAAAACAAACATTTTGCATGAAATAGTTCTACAGCCACACACCTTATGGTATTAATTAATAACGCTGTTTTTCGCGCAAAGATATCACATGTGCAATGGAATGATCCGTAGTGCGACATCGGTCGCTTATTCTAATGAAGGTGTGTTAAAAGCACACAAAGCTTGAATTTGATTAAATAAGACAAATAAAGGTGAAGAAGGTGAAGTTCAAGGGCATGTCTCTATTATATAAACTGCTTCAACTAAATCCGCTTCATTCGAAAGTTAACTTTTATGAAATAATCTTGTCTGTAAGTGTTTTCTTTTACAAGTAAAAATGAATCAAGTGAGTATTCTATTTTTATCCCAACTGTACAGAATGTCCCGCACGAAAAAATATGTATGTAAAAAATAGATGTAACATACATGTCACATATACAAAATACATGTGCATATATTTAGTGCAAAAAAAAAATATGTGAAATATATTTTCGCATATATTTTTAAATATATTATGTTAATATACATTTGCCAACATATATGTCAAAATATATGCAATATATATGTCGCATATATTTTTATGCAAAAAAAATAGATGTGACATGTATTTTCAAGTATATTTTTCACAAACGCATTTTTCCGTGCGGGGTAACTTCTTATCAGGTTTGATAACAACTATAGACTTAAATTTTTTTATTTCTTATGCATTTGAAAGTGATTTAGTTTTTGAAGTAGGAATACAAGGTCACCAACAGATTTATATAAATGAATTTTATTATTTATTGCAGTCCAATAAGAACTTATCACCTGACCAAGTGCAATTTCAAAAAGACCTTATCCGGAGCCAAATTATATCATTAGAGCAAATGAGAGATCAGCTTCAGCGAATGCAATATTTGCCACTTATTCCAGAAAAAATTATGGCGATTGATAGAAATATCGCAGAATTTGAGAGAGAATTACAGGAAATAAAACGTATTTATAAGAAGACTCATTAAATTTTCGCATATCATAGTAATGATGGTATTTATTTAATTTCTCTTATGAAAAGTTTCTTTAGTTTGAGATAAACAGTAACATAGAGATTGAGACTTTCATTTATTATAATTTACACTTACTGTATTTTGCAGTCCACCAGCAACTACACACTTGATCGGAGACAACTTGAAATAGAACAACACCGCGGCCATATTGTATCCATACTACGGCTCAAAGATCAGCTGCTACGGGAACCGGATTCTCCTTCGATTCGACAAAGAATTCAGGCTCTGGACAAACAAGTCGAAGAACATAGAAAAAAACTTTCACAATTCGATCGTATGTGCAACGGAACTCATTAAACAATCTTTATGTATTAAAAATGGTGTTACTTATTTATCTCTTCAATTTTTATGTATAAAAGATAGTGTACCATTAGTAAAATATTCTAATGTATTTTTGCATTAACAAATAGTAGCGGTCCCTTACTCAAACATTCTAATTTTTGCAAAAATTTTATAAATAAAATTCCAAAATTACATTTTATTTATTACAATCATAATTTTTGGCGATAGAGTATGCAATCCAAAATGACAGTTTGTACACAATCTTGACAATACTTATCGACCTACAAAACTAGAACAATTTAAACCATATTTATACTCCCAGATAGCACACCTGATCGAAATTTAACGTCAAGTTAAAGTCGTAATTCAACATCAACTTAGCGCTAACAGTTGTAACACAAACTCAGTTAACTTCAATTTCCAGTCAACTTGAGGTTAACTGTTAGTGCTCTAACCGAGTTGAAGTGAAGTTAGCGTCAACTTATAGTACAACTTCTCTTATGATTCCGGCAATAGTTTTACGTGAACTTGTTGAGCAAGTTTGATTTATTTTGACTTCAACTGCTGCAATTTCGAAAGTTGACGTAAAGTTAAACTGAACTTGACGTTAACTGTTGAAGTATAACTAGTTGTATTACAACCTTGGTTATCTGGGCTCTCTACAAAATTTTATTCAAAATATACATATCCATTCTTATGATAAAGTGAAAAAGTATGGCGTAAGACGTTGAAAAGAGAGAGAATACTGCAATGTAATCTAATGACAGGTGTTCACTTGCAAATACTATTTAATAAGTCAATAAATTTTGTATTGTCTGTGCAGAATATTCAGTACTCTTCAGAACACATTCTTGATAAAGTCAAAAATTTACATATAGTGTGTGCGTTAAAAATTGAATTCAATTTATTTATACGAAGAAAATGGAACAAGATGTAAGTAAATTACTAGATATGTTAATTTTCACAAATTCCGCTTCTTTTTTACTTCTGAGGATGTCGATTTTTGTGTAATAAATAATTAGTAATTTGATTATTAACCTATCTTCATTTTTTTGTTACAGTCAACTACAGTTCAAATGAGTAATAATATGCGGCTAGAAATCAATTTACGCCGTGACAGAATTTCTATTTTACAGAATAAAATGATGTTTTTGACACTTAAATATGGGTACCCATTTACATGTAATAAAATCAAAAAGATTGATGCAGAAATCCTAATGCACAGAAATGCAATTTTAGATGTATATAAATGCTGTGGTTTTAGGCCGTTGGATATTTACTTACTGTAATGCGAAAAGCTTTTTCCACAATAGATGTTTTTTATTTTTCAAATGCATTATTCAATATGCAAATAGACTTTAATGATAATCGGTGAAAGACCTGCTAGTGAAGTTAACCCAAATCGCTAGTTCATATATTATTTATTAAAATGAGTACGTCAACTCTTACTTAGCCTTGACTTCAACACTATAGTCGCGCTCGCGTGCTTACGCATTTGCAATTTATATACACTAGTCTCTGATATAAACACTAGACTTTCCGTCGCTGGCGGTATTTTACTGTAGTCCGCCGGCGTGGCAACAACTACCGCATTCCGAATAATTTATACAATGGATCACTATCAGTTCAAGTCTTATAACGCGATTCAGTTGTGTAAAAATTCAGAAAATCTACATTTCATTTGTGCGCTGAGGACCGAATACCACCAACTACCAAACCAGCAAGAAGCCGGTCCGAGTGGAGCTCTTCAAAAAATGAAGTACTTCGATGGCTTTGAAGACGAGAAAAAATTTATCTGTTGCCAAAACCCCAATGCCAACTCACTAGAAGACTTCTACCACATGCTCTGGAGCGAACGGAGTTATCTTGTAGTATCACTGCAATCAGATTCAGAAGACCAAGAAAACCGGTACTGGAGTCCAGAAGAAAATGGTGTCTTCCAGGCTGGTCAGTACCAAATAAGAACCATCAAAACCAAAGCATATGATACTTTCGTAGCTACAGAACTGCATTTGTTTGATGGAGTAGGACCTAGACGTCAAGTTTGTCATATGTCTTTTCGTGACTGGGCAGAGGATGACATTCCTCGAGATGTGACTAAATTTCTTGAATTCGTCAAAAGAGTGAACCATGTGCAATTGAAAGTTAAGAAATTTCGTGAACTTAATAACATTTTCATTGGACCTATTGTAGTGTATTGTAATAATGGACACAGTCGAACCGCCATGTTTTGTGCAGCAGACTATGCTTTGTACAAAATGATGAAAACCAAGAGGATGTCACTACCTAGAATTGTGACAAACATTCGAGGACGGTTTGACTCCACAGTTATTTCGTTCGCACAATACCTGTTTTGCTATAGAGTAGTCTTGCATTTTTTATCAACAATCGATGGCAATCCAATTATTAATACTAAAAACAACGTTGCTATGTTTGATGTTATCTGTAACTATCTAAATTGTAAGTAGAAATTTAAGGACCTCACAGCATGCCATTGTCATTAGGTTTAATCATAATAAATAACAATACTGAGTTATTGTCGTTTCATTTATTGAATCTACTTACTTCATTTTACTTCAACTTTACAGCACGTAAATACGATGACGCTATGGAAACATAGCAAACCATGACCTACATCTAACCCTCAGTTCATTCACACTGTCTGGGCCTTGCTGCGCAATAATGTCGGTCATTGCACCTCTTTTTCAAACGGCCTTAGCGATTGACAGTCAAACATTCGTTGCGTCCATATCAGTTTAAAACAAATATACTTACTGCTTGCATGTGCGTGGTGTATGATAGTACTGTGAAAATAGCACTGCGCGATAGTTTTGCAAATGTGAGGTATACAAGTATCTCGCTCACACTTAGCGATAAAAACGGAATCGCGAACATGACCTTGGTCAACGTGTGCTAGGTCATGGCAGAATGATAATATAAAGTTGTTTTGTTGCCAACGAACGCTGCTATTATTTCAAGGCCAGTTTTTCTAAAATATCTCACCTGGTTTATTTGGCGATCTTTTGCATATCGCGTGTGTGGGAGTGCTTTTTAATTTTTTTTTATTTTAATTTGCTAATATGAACACTGTTTTTTTATGTAACTAAGTGTACACGGAAAAGTATAATTTTGTAATGAAGAAAGGCAATGAACGAGCCTATCGGCCGCTGACGTCAACTACGTGGAGCCGAGCCCTTCAGCGTGACGAAGTCACTGCAGAGGTGTGGTTAAATGTTGGCACCTCACTGCCAAAGTTTTGATTAGTTATCAAGGTTTTATGAGTGTGTGTGCGATGGTTGCGAGAGCGTGAAGAAACTGAATCAGATGCTAATTTGATAACCATGTTCAGCAACTTTTAGGTTTATACTAACAACATATTTTAGTTAACATTTGAGTGCATTCTAGTACTAAAATGTAAATGTCATGGAAATTTCGCTATCATTTTGCAAGACTTGGTTACATCACAAGTTACGCACTTTTATAAATAAACATGACGCGCAAAATAGATACCCGGATGTAGTTATATTGCGTTTGATGATAATCAAATTTTTGTTTGAAAGTAAATCCCCTATTGCAAAATCGCTAAAAATGATTTTATTGACAATATTCGCGGGTAAAGTTTTTTTTTCATTTTTGAGCTCTTATTTTTTGTAAATTTCTACTTGAAAACTATCCCTGTTATTATTGGCCAATCATGTTTCATATTGTCTCAGAAGCGCTTAGAACTTGTGAGACTTGTAAAGATTTTAAGATCTCAAACACTCAACCCCGAGGCCACATGTTATTTCCTAAAGAGGTTACAGCACCGATGCAATCGATCTCTCTCGACATTATTGGTCCGCTACCGCTGGCGTATTATGGTTATCGCTATATTTTAACTATAGTTGATGTATTCACTAAATACGTCTGGCTAAATCCTTTAAAAAGGGTAAATAGTCAAGCGATCGCTACCATACTTGAGAGGGATATCTTTTTGTGCTATGGTGTTCCGCCTACGTTGTTATGTGATAATGCAACAGTTTTTCATAGTAACCAGTTTCGTACATTTTTGGCTTCCTATGGTATTCCTTCACCTTATTATACCCCTTATTATTCTCCGCAGGCAAACCCTGTTGAACGCTATAACCAGTCAGTGGTCACTTGTCTCAGTATTTTAGTTGAAACTGACCAGCGACGTTGGGCCAGGGTATTACCCAAAGTGAAACTATATTTGAACTCATGTATAAATATGGCAACTGGATTTTCCCCCAATTTTCTGATGTTTGGAAGGGAAGTTCATTTAGATGTCAGTTCACGGCGTGTAGGCGAGACTCGAGGCGTTGATTTAGCTGAGAGTCGCGTTGAACGTGCGGCTGCGCTCTCTTCCCTTGATCAGGTTTTTGCTAAGGTTTCAGATAGTCTTTCGTTGGCGTTTTTACGGAATGCGAGTTATTATAATAAAAGTCGTAACCCCCTCATTTCAAATGTCGGTGATATTGTGTGGCGTAGGAACTTCTCACGTTCGTCTGGTGCTGACTATTTTTCGAGCACCCAGATTCACTAAGTGTCGTGTAGTTCGAAGAGTTTCCCGTCAGGTCTATGAGTTACAGGATGTCAATTCTCCTTTCTCAGGTACTTATCAAATTAAAGATATACTCAAATAACGTCTTTTTTTTGTCGTTGGTTAAAGTACTTTTTTCTTTTCCTTTTTGGTCGTCTTTGGGTCTATATCTTTTTGCCCTTAGACAAAGATGTTTTTTTTCTTTTTTCATTGGTCGGGTGGGCTGTACAGCCATTGTTGCCTGTCATGTTTGATTTGTTCGATTTTTGTCTTTGAGGTCAGTGTTCTTTTCCAAAGACATTTTATCTTTTTTTGCTTTGGCAATTTTTTTTGCTTTGTGGTCTTACATTTGTGGACGTCATAGTTGAACTATATTTATGGTATGGTTTTGCATGGCCATTATGGTGGCAACATAGACATAGAAGATGGCAACCATTATTTTTGACTGTCAAGTCCGAGTTGACTGACAGTCCATTATTTTCTTTGAAGTCTAGGTCTGTGGTGTTTGCTATTTGTCGTCAGTTTTTGACATTTTGAAAGTTTTAGGAAACTTTTACGTAAATTATTACGTAATAGGTAGTTGATTTTTGTTGTTTCTATTGTTGATATCTCTTAGTGTTAGTTATTTAGGGCTAGGTTTTAATGTTGAGACGTTTCGTTTGGGATTCCTGGCTGTGTTTATTTTTCTTGTAACTTCTAGGTATTGCTCGCGTGTTGTTCTTAGTTGGTACTTGAAAAATAGCTTTGGATGTTGTTCCCAGTTACTCTCCTTTTAGGTTAATTTGTTTGTTGTGATGTTTTGTGACATTGCACTTTTTGTAAATTTCGTGATTTTCTATTCGAGTTAGTAAACTTTGTTGTCATCGCGTATAAGTAGTTTTAATTAATGTTTTTGTTCTACTTTTGTTGATGCGCGATTATTTGTTGTTGGAATTATTTAAGTTCGACCTCTTCTTTTTTAACTGGATTTAATTAAACTTAAACTTTTACTTAACTTAAACTTAAACTTAAATTTAACTTCAACTTAACCCTCCGCATACCAGGTGGGGTCTAATAAACCCCAGGCGGTGAAAAATCGATATATTTTCAAAAATTTTCGTGCGCGGAATCTGAAGCTCTCAGTAGCTGGAGTTGCGACGTTCTTACACTGGCAAGTACCATTAGTTTAGTGGTGCGTGCGTTTTTTAGGGCTCTAGATGCGTTTTTGTTTAGAATTGTTGTTATTTGAGCATATACAAAATGCAATTATGGCGAACTAAAGAACTCCTACCTCGAGATTGAAGTAAAAATTTAAAGATGTATCATCGTTGTTCAATTTTTTTTAATTTAGTCAATTTAATTACAAAAATTGGTAATTATCAATTCTTAGGGTGATTTCAAGTCTAAATTAGTAGTCAGAAGATGGCATTTTCGCTACCCTTTTTCAACAAATCATTTAATCTATTTCATTTTTTTTTTATATAGTGCTACTCAGGTTATGTTCAATTTCAAAAATATGCAATAATAATTCAGTACCCCTATTCCTATCTGATTACAGCGACCATTTTGTTAGGGTATGTCAGACCCCACCTTGTATGGCATGTTACAAATTTTTACCTGGTATGCCGAGGGTTAAACTTTAAATTAACTTTAACTTAAACTTAACTTAACTTAAACTAAATTTAGTTTTTCTTTGTAGGGTTGGCAAAAAAATTTTTTTTGGGTATACAGGGTGTTCAAATTTATTTATTTTTTGTAGAAAGGGGGTGTTGCAGAATTTCTGCTTGCGATCTTTTTTATGTTCTTTCCGGTCTAGTTTTCTTTTTAATTCAATATATTTCAAAATTTTAGAATTTGCTTGATTTTTGGATTTTGTTTGGGATTGAAGTTGTCAGTCAGGCGATTCGACAAAAAAATATGGTGAAACATGACATATCTATTAGTGTAATTTGTTCATTTTTCTTTATTAATATGGAATTATGTTACAAGCAACTACTAATATCTATTTTTAAAAAGGACGTAACTATTTGAATAGTTTTTTTATTATCAAAATGTAAGTTTTTCACCTTTTTCTTTTTTTTGTTCTCATACGCCTACTCTACCCTACCTACGCTATACAGTACACTTTTACAACATCTTCTTCACGGTCAGACAAATACTCTATCAGGCTGTTCTTGCAACAGTTACGAGAATCCTGGGTCTTATGGTTTAAATCAAATCTGGTTATCATTTGACCTGGGGGGATTACTGCACGACCTGCAAAAGGAGAATATCCTTCTTGTATAGGTTACACTAGCTAGACATCCTTACTATTCTAATAAATACTCATATATTTCAATTTTTCTTTCTTTTGGGCTCTTTCGTGTATCGTGACCTTTTAGGTATCCTTGTTCAATTTGGAATTTTTTGTAGTTTCAGTGCGTTCAATATATGACATAAAAAGTTAGCAGTTTACCGCTGAGAGTTCAGACAGACGTGTACCCAATTTGAGCAACCCAATCCACCTGATCCAGCCTCCATTCCATAGCGGTTTGACCAGCGGCCTCTAGAAGACCAGTAGCTAAGTTTTTTATCCATTACCTTAAATTTATTTAATTTATTTTTGTCAATGTGCCAATTGTATCAGTTTTAGTTTTATCTATCAAGTAGGTGGGGTATTTATTCAGCGTTGAATTTATTTAACCTATTTGCATCAGATAATAATTTATTGTTTGGGCATGTGTTTAAATTTATGTAGGTGTTAAATTTATGTGTGGTATTGTAACTGTTCAAAGTTGTCCTACACTTCATTTCCAAACAAAATATCCATACGTTGAAAATTGTTTTGCGTGTTAGGTTATCCTGTATGTTAAGTTTCGGTTTACACCTTAAAATTTAATTTAATTGTTCAATTTCTATAATCAATATTTTTCTTGGACAACGTCGAATTTTTGTAATAATTTTTGTTTAATTAAATACTTTCATTAATTTTTTTAATCTCGTCTCCTTTATTTTTTTGTGTTTCGGCGGTATCTTTATTCTAAATTTATCGCTGAAGTACCTACATATATGTATAAGCCATGGATAAATATTTTAATATTACTATTCTATAAGTTTCTGGGTTTGGATCAAGCACTGACATTTGTGCTTATTCCTACAAATGTCCATTGAAGGGAAAAGCTTAGACATTTCTAACTGAAATTTTATTTTTTATTGAAAATTTAATTTGTATCATTTTTACGCAATTATATTTCAAATCTCAAATGCACAGGGGTTGTCGTAGATACTGACATAGGTGACCTGTTTTAGAAACTTCTATTCCACTGAAAATCAAAAATAAGTACTTGATTACTACTTAGGAATACGTGTATCATTTATTGTACTTACCTAATATGTCTTTCAATATACAATTTTCGTTTATTTTTTACTCCACATACTTTTATTTTAGGAAAACAGATTTTCTATACAAAATCTTTACTTTTTTCACAGCAACGCGAAATACAATACTAACCACATTTTGTGAGATTGTTAATTAAAGACAACATTAAACTTTTTAAAGATATTTTAGAGGCACCACTAAGGCCCGTATTACAGAAGGAGACTCAAGTTTTGATCTACTTATGTGTTGATTGTCTATCACTCTCACTATCAAAATGACAAAACGACTGCTACTTAAGTACCTACAGATCAGAGTCTGAGTCGCGTTCTGTAATACGGACCTTAATCTCTCAAAAGCAGCAAGTTTTACAATGCAATGCTTTAGAAAATTTAAGCGGTAGATGAAATAACTATGTTTGAGCTTTGTTTTCAGATCTAAAGTAATGTTAAGTATCACCCTAATATGACATACTTAACCAAGTTTTATAGTAATTTTTTTTAAATAGCTATTCTTTAGATGCAATAAACGAAAATATGAACAAAATAGTGATTGAATAAAAAACGGCAATTCATGTATCTGTAGTAGTACAACATACTAGGTTCTATAAAAATACCTACAACATGCAAACGAAGTTGCGGGCATCAGCTAGTTTTATATATAAGATAAGGATGTGTTACATTTTATTTAATTTAATTACTGGTGCGTTACACATTAAGTCCGGCTTAATAGTAACTTTTATGTTATTTTTTATACAAAAGTAATTACAAAGTCAAAAATATTAAGATTAGTAAAAAATAATTATTCTATTTTGGTATTATATTTGTATTATTTCAATTTATATTCATAGTCGTGTTAAAATTATCTGTAGAATTTATAATTTGTCATCAATTTTCAATAGAATATTACAATAAATTTTTATTTTTGGTGGAGAAAAACTCCTGCATATTATAAATGGGACTTTCTAATGGAAAAATTTTCAATTTATTTACGGACCCTTTATAGTTTTCTATGTCTGTAATGTTTTTAGGTATATGGTTATATATTTTTATGGCCATTACATATGTATTTTTATTATATAACTCTAAATTAATCTTGGGCAGTGCTTATCTATTTTGATGGCGGAGGTTGCAGGTTCGAACATATTTGTCCTTTAATTATTGAAACATCTTTAGGTTGTTACGTACAAATTTCGAAATTTCTAAGATGTAGATGGAAGTAAGTGTTAGTATATTCCGCTTTTTAAGGTGCGGCCTACAGCAATCAGTTTTTTTTTAATATTCACGTGTATTCTAACAAATCTTTTTTGAAATTTAAATAAGTCATCAATATCCGTGCAGTTTCCCCATAAGATCACACCGTACTGAAGCCAGGCGTGTGCATTCGCATAGTAGGCAATTAAGGCTGTCTTCATGTCAGTTGACCTTTTCAGCTCATATAGGGCATACGTAAAACTAGACATCTTCGCGGCAATTTTATTAATGTGTTCTTTCCAATGGAGGTTTTCGTCAATATCTATACCTAAAAGTGTACAAGTGTCTACGCATTGCAATGTTGTGTAATTTATTTTACACCCCGTCACCCCAAAAAGTATCACATTAGATACAGGATTTGTATCGCACGGCGCGTAAGCTGGTGCGTGACTTGGTGTAATTTTGAACTTGATATGGCCTAAAATTTATAAGTTTTGTTTTATTTAAGTTTATTAACAAATTATGTTCTTGGAACCAGTATTCTATGTATTTTAATTTGGTTTCAATTGTGTTTTGTAAGTCCAATAGATTTTTTGTGTGGATTATGGCGGAAATATCGTCGGCGTACAGGACACAATGTAAGTTTTATCTTTAACTTCGTTGGAAAATTCATTTAGGTAACATAAAAACAATAAACAACTGTCGTGATTCCTAATTTTCAATGTGTTTCGTGACAAATTTTTTCCAAACATAGGCACAGTTCTTGGCTCGCGATTGGTAAAACGTTGACCAACCACGTGCTTAGAACGCCATTTTGAAAAAGGGAGTAAAAAGGGAGAGGGAATACGGGCTGGCCGAGCCCAAGCAGTCAGTTTTTAGCGAGCACACGAGTCGAACAGTTGTCTAAAAAGACATTATATTGTTAAGAAGTAAATCAAAGTTGTAATTTTACTAGTAGACAATTGGAAGAAATAAATCAAGATTATAAAGATATAATGTTTCTGTACTGAGTTCACCACAAGTCAGCAGCGGGATATCTACGCTCACATCACCAAAGAAAAAGAGGGTATGTTTTTAATGCAGTTTTAAATGCATGCATTTTACTAATCGTTCTTTAAGTCACCTATTACGATCATATAATCAGAATTTGCTATGGCCAGGTCATGTCTGTCTAATGCCAATTTGATTGGTATTTGATTGGTTTGGTTTTTTTCGCGGGTAGATGGCGAAAACGAAAAGACGTAACTTTTTGCGCTCTTTGTTTTAATTATTTATTTAAATTATTAAACAAGTGTTACTTACAGTTTTATATGCAACAATAGTGGCCACAGCCTGCCAGTAGTGTCCTTTCGCCCTTATTTACTTGAACACAGTACCTTTGTCACTTCACTATTACATTTTACTATGGAAGATCTACGAACAAGTATTGAGACGATTGCGGCGCAGTTTTCTGAGAGGATGTCTAAGTTTGAGGAGGCACAGAATGGTTCAGCAGCCCAAACCCCACGTGGTAATGATATCACTGCAGATTACCAGCAATTCAAGTCCTTCGCCATGGCTGCACTATCAATGCTGAAAAAGCAGGTCAGCCTCCTCGTGGAACAGTGTGACCGCATTGAAACGCGGTCCCGACGCAAGATGTTACTACTCCATGGTGTGCCGGAGGAAAAGGAAGAGGATGTGGTTGGCCTCGCTGTGCAGGTTACAAAAGACCGACTCGCTCTGCTCGACGTCTCCAGAGATGACTTCAGTCGTGTTCAGCGGTTGGGACGCATTGCTTCTAGTAAACCAAGGCCTCTGCTGGTCAAATTCAGGAGTGTTGAGGTGCGGGACACGGCTTGGTTCGCGAAAACTATCTTGAAGGGTAGCGGTATTACTCTCTCCAAGTTTTTAACAAAGAGAAGACATGCCACTTTCATCAAAGCCCGGGAAAGGCATGGCGTCAATCGGTGCTGGACACAAGAAGGCATGATTATCGTGATCGACTCCAATGGTAAGCGTTATCGCATTACATCCCTTGTCGAATTGGACAGCATTTCAAAAGAGTCTCCGGCTTCGGGCCCCGAGGTGCGAGCGGTGGTGACCCCATCCTCGAGAGTGGAAACGAGCGCTACCCGGGGTGGTAGGGCACTACGGAACGCTCGGAATGCGACGAAGAAATGATTGACGTGATTATATATCATAGTTCATTGTTCCTCCCAATATCAAAGTAGTTAATTGGCCTTCTGCCTACACTCTGTCGTGTTTCGCGATGATCGAAATTACCTACCCACTACTGTTTTCATGTTCAATGTAGGTAAACTTAAAATCAGTTTTTCTTTTTAGTGAATTCATTGTTTTAATTCACTTTGCAAAAATTAACTTTGTTTTTGTTTTTCTAATTTTATTTTTATTTTCCCTAAGGCAGTAGAATTTTAATCTGTACAGCCAATTTTGTAACTTGCTTTGTTTCTTATGTTACGTGACTTTGAGCAAAGGAATTGTCACACTATTACAGGCAAGTCACATGTAGTTAATTTATTTATTTTTAGTTTAGTTTGCGCTAAGCCTGTATTGGATTTACCTTCTTTATTCTTGTTCTTTAGCATATTTTTTTTAAGATATCCTGGCAACTGGCTGGTATAGCGAAATTATTGCAGAAACCGTCCTTGTTTTTGTTATTATTATTAAAGTCTTATTTTTACTATTTACTTATTATTTATTTAATTTGTAATTTTATCTATATTTATATTATTATGTCTATTGATTGCGATGATACCAAAGACAGCGACGGCCACTTAGATCAATTTATATCCTTTTCTTCCACTGAGTTATTCGATTTTGACGATGCCAGCTTTCATAGTTTACCGCCTTCACTTAATGATCAGTTAACAGCAGAATTCTATGATGTGCAAAATAACTTTAATGTAGTGCACATTAATGCGCAAAGTATTCCTGCACATTATGTTGAAATGCTGGCATCGTTTGAGAATAAAAATATCAATGCTATCCTTGTCTCTGAAACCTTTCTTAATCCATGTCTTCCATCTCCTTCCTACTCTCTTCCTGGCTTTCAACTTATTCGCAACGATCGCGTGAGTTCTTTTCATGGTGGTGTTGCAATATACCTCCGCAGCCATATTACTTACACTATTATCAGTAAATCACCTCAACCACCACCTCCCAACACACCTGAGCATCTCTTTCTTGAGGTTAACCTCTCACATAGCAAAATCCTTCTCGGCGTCTACTATAGCCCTTCACTTAAAATAAATTAATTTAATTCATTCGAAAACCTTTTAGAGCAGCTAGTACCATCATACAATCATTCAATAATAATGGGTGATTTTAATACCTGCTTAATAAAAAACGACTCCAGGGCTCATAGCTTACAGTCCATTGTTACAGCGAGCAATCTTCACATTCTGCCTACAAACGCTACACACTACTTTCCAAACTGCAAACCTTCTCGTATTGATCTAATGATCGTATCCACACCGGATCATGTTGCTAAGTTTGGTCAGTATGAAGCAAATGCGTTCTCCTATCATCACTTAATATATTTGTCATATAAGATTCGACCCCCTAAACTAAAACATCGTACACTTTTTCAGCGTAATTTCAAAAACATGGATACCAATCGCCTTCGCGAAGATGCGGAGTCTTGGCTGGTCGGTGATAGATAACGCTACAACAGTTGATGAACAAGTACAACTTTTTAATACTCTCTTTACTCAATTATACGATGTACTATCACGTTCATATATGGAGGCATAGTCAATACAAAACGCAGAAAACAAGTCGCTTGCGGCCGCTCGTGCACTCACACATGGACACAAATGACGTATACCGCATACCCCACTACGCTTGTTGTTCTGATAACAAGCATAATTTCACGAGCCAAAGCATAAGCCTTGGTGGCGCGGCGGAAACACTGTCTGCCTGCTGTTCGAGCCCTAGCAAGGCGAGGCGCGGGTTCAAGCCCAACTGTCGCCTAATAGCTACGAAGTTTTGTTAGATATGTTTTGGTTCTCAAACATTTTTATAGTAATAGACCATACCATACAAAAATTGAATGCAATGAAATTAGTTTAGATTCATTCCGTTCGGTGTTCATGAGCAACCTGTTTGTCATTGCTAGATCATAAGCGAAGGTGCTCGTGTGTTCTTACCGTATCGGCAGTTTACTGTGATTTCTTTTTTCGACATGCATACAAATACATAATAAGTTTGCAGGAGAGGCAGTGTATTGTTGCACTGCACAATATAGGATATAATATATCCCAAATTGCTAATGAGACAGGTCTTACAGTGAGTATTCTAATGTTTACTTAATATTAACACTGTTTTTAAATTTATAATTTATTTTGAGAACGTAAACATATCATCTAATTGATAAGCTTAACTATTGTAATGCATTTTTTTAGTGGTGCATAGTTTTTGTTCCTTATTATATTAATCTTGTTATTTTGCTTTTAGTGAAGGATGGGTGAATCATTACGGAATGAGGGTAACGTGTAATCTCGGCCGCGCAGTGGACGATCGCGAGTTATCAATGAATCAGAGTTATCAATGCAAATGTATGAAAATAATGGATTCATACGGAAAATAAATGGAGTTCATCGATTCTAAGGCTTAACAAGTTTAACTAAATATTGTAATGTGTAAAATTGTGATATTTATCTATAACTTATTCTTTTGTTATTATAAACTATATATCTACTGCCTTGTAGTGCAAGTTGAATATTAATTTTTGTTGAGGTTTAGCTTCAATACTCTTTTCTTCACGGAAACGAATTCTTAAGCTATAACCTTAATAAAACTGTAAGTGATCAAGTTGCAGAAAAAAAAACCGGCTAAGAGCGTGTCGGGACACGCGCATTGTAGGGTTCCGTAGCAGCATGGTTCAAATATGCAGCTGGCTTCTTAATTCTACGAGCATATGGACGGTTGAATTGCTAATAATGTCTAATAAAAACGAGGTCACAAAGAAAGAAGGTAACAAAAGGAGAAATATAGATTCCAGCGCCACAAGGAAAAATAAATCATCTGTTTAATAACCACCTCGCGTGGATGCAAATGGTTGTATAAAAATTGTTTACATTACGTATTCATTTAAAACGGGTGTACTATCGTTAGTCATAGTTAGAGATGAAAGAGACTGTCTTTTAAGGCTTATTAAAAAGACTCGCCTCCATCTTACAGGACTTGACTCTAAAATTAAGACTGAAAGTTCGAGTTTTTATTAATAAGACTTAGTAGTTTATTAAAAGATTAAAAACTGAAACGACTCGAGTTGTTTTCAAAATACTAAAAGACTTAACCAACTCCAGCTAATTTTAAAAGACTTAAACGACTCAAGTTCTTTTATGTTAAAGGGATCGCACCGCAGTTTGTGTGTGATAAAACAAGATGGCCGCCATACAAAATGATTATTGCTGTATCTCCGGAACCGTTTGACATAAGTGGGGTGTGCTCGAACAAATGTTTTACAGGGGGGTGAGGGGCAGGTGGCTGTCAAATTTCATCTTACCGGCCGACCACAATCCGAAAATTTCATATCCGCCATCTTGGATTTTAGTTGGGGAAATCGTGACGCATACCGACATGGGTGTCGTTTAATAGGTTTTCGGGGGTGCTGATTCCGAAAATGATATCCATTTTGAAATCCAAGATGGCGGACATGCATTTTTCTCAAAAACCGTCATGGGTGTCGTTTAATACGTTTTCTGGGGTGCTGATTGCGAAAATGACATCTATTTTTAAATCCAAGATGGCGGACATGCAGTTTAAAAAAAATCTGTCATGGGTGTCGTTTAATAGGTTTTCGGGGGTACTGATACTTAAAATAACATCGTTTTTTAAATCCAAGATGGTGGCCGTGAAAAACTAAAAAAATAAGTAACGCCTTTTTAACCCTACAAAAAGGTAGCGCACCACGCGAAACCTAGTTATACTATATAAAGCTACATTACCACTGACTCACTCACTCACTGACTGACATAATTGTTCTCCTAGAAGGAGGGTCGGGAGGTGAAAATGATGTATAAAAGGTGTGGTCACAATTTTTCGTCGAGTATGGGGAAATCTCGACATCTTCGGATTCTCCTCCTCATCAGGTCGCGACCCACCTTCCCGGGCAAACCGTTGGATTTGGACCGGTGGTGCTCGAACAAAGGTCGATCCACACCCTGGTTGAAGTCTAACAGTGACAAAATTTTTTCGATTTTCAAAAAAACAAGATGGCCGCCATACAAAAATGATTTTTTTGTTACTCCTCCGATTCGGACCAAATTCGGTATCCGGGGGTTTTAGGGGTCGCTGAATCTGAATATCTGGTAAAATTTTCGATTTCGCCATTTTCCAAGATGGCCGCCATACAAGGAGTGGTGAGGCGAGGCCGAAGGCTGAGCCGAACCACGACGCGCCGCGAGGCGAGGCCGCAGGCCGAGGCGAGCTGCGTATAAGGCGAGGCCGAAGGCCGAGCTCCACGTAGGGCGAAGCCCGGAGCGTCCCCCCCCAATCCAAGATGGCCGCCATTTAAGTTTAGATTCTAAAGGTGAGGCGAGGTCGTAGACCGAGCCGAACGCGCGAGGCGAGGCCGAAGGCTGAGCCGAGCTGCGTATAGGGCGAGGCCGAAGGCCGAGTTCCGCGTAGGGCGAAGCCCGAAGCGTCACCAAGCATCTTACCGGCCGACCGCATACCGACATGGGTGTCGTTTAATAGGTTTTCGGAGTTGGTGGTTCCAAAAATGACATCCATTTTGAAATCCAAGATGACGGACATGGTTTTTTTTGAAAAACTGTCATGGGTGTTCTTTGATAGGTTTTCGGGGATGCTGATCCCGAAAATGACATTTCTTTTCAAATCCAAGATGGCGGACATGCATTTTTTGTAAAAATCCGTCATAGGTGTCGTTTTTTATGTTTTCGGAGGTACTGATTCTTAAAATAACATCAATTTTTAATCCAAGATGGTGGCCGTGAAAAACCAAAAAAAGAATGAACGCCTTTTTGACCCTACAGATAGGGTAGCACAACCGCCTCGCGGCCTGCTTTAGCAGGTTATATTATATAAAGCTAGAATACCACTCACTGACTGGGTGACAGAATTGTTCTCCCAGGTGGAGCGGCGGGAGGTGAAAACTTTGTATGGTGGTCTGGAGAGGGTGGTGCGGAGGTTACGGGAAAACCTCGAGATTCTCGGATCCAAATTCTCATCAGGTGGTGACCCACCTTCCCGGGCGAACCGTTGCAGATGGAGCGGTCGCTCTCTAACTAAGGTCGACCCACACCCTGGTCGAATTCTACCAGTGACGTCATTTTTCCGATTTTCGCAAAAACAAGATGGCCACCATACAAAATATTTATTGCTGTATCTCCGGAACCGTTTGACATAAGTGGGGTGTGCTCAAACAAATATTTTACAAGAGGGTGAGGGGCAGGTGGCTGTCAAATTTTTTTTTCAAGATGGCGGATCCAAGATGGCGGCCGAAAATGAAGTTGCTCCGATCCGGACGAAAATCGGTATCAGGGGGGTTTAGGGGACGAAGATTCTGAATATCGGTTAAGTTTTTCGATTCCACCATTTTCAAAGATGGCCGCCATACAAGGAGTGGTGAGGCGAGGCCGCAGGCTGAGCCGAACCACGACGCCATGTTGCGAGGCGAGGCCGTAGGCTGAGGCGAGCTCCGTAAAAGGCAAGGCCGAAGGCCGAGCTCCGCATAGGGCGTAGCCCGGAGCGTCCCCCCCCAAATCCAAGATGGCCGCCATACAAGTTTAGATTCTAAAGGTGAGGCGAGGTCGAAGACCGAGCCGGACGCGCGAGGCGATACCGAAGGCCGAGGCGAGCCGCGTATAGGGTGAGGCCGAAGGCCGAACTCCGCGTAGGGCAAAGCCCGGAGCGTCCCCCTCCCAATCAAAAATGGCCGCCATACAAGTTAAGATTTTTCAGGTGAGGCGAGGTTGCAGACCGAGCCGAACGCGCGAGCCGAGGCCGTAGGCCTAGGCGAGCTGCGTATAGGTCGAGGCCGAAGGCCGAGATCCGCGTAGGGCGAAGCCCAGAGCGTCCCCCCCCCCAAAATCAAAGATGGCCACCATACATGTTTAGATCTTTATGGTAAGGCGAGGTCGCAGACCGAGCCGAACCACGACGCCAAGCTCCACGTAGGGCGTAGCCCGGAGCGTCTCCCCCCAAATCCAAGATGGCCGCCATACAAGTTTGGATTCTAAAGGTGAGGCGAGGTCGCAGACCGAGCCGAGCCGAACCACGACGCCACGCCGCGAGGCGAGGCCGTAGGCCGAGGCGAGCTGCGTAGAAGGCGAGGCCGAAGGCCGAGCTCCGCGTTAGGCGTAGCCCGGAGCGTCCTTCTCCCAACTCTAAGATGGCCGCCATACAAGTTTGGATTCTTAAGGTGAGGCGAGGTCGCAGAAAGCAGCAGGTCGCGCACCACGCGAAACCTAGTTGTATTATTATTATATTATATAAAGCTACAATACCACTGACTCACTGACTGACTGACTGGGTGACAGAATTGTTCTCCCAGATGGAGCGGCGGGAGGTGAAAACTTTGTATGGGAGGTGTGGAGTGGGTGACGCGGAGGGTACGGGAAAACCTTGAGATCCTCCGATCCACCTTCTCATCAGGTGGCGACCCACCTTCCCGGGCGAACCGTTGCAGATGGAGCGGTGGCGCTCGAACTAAAGTCGACCCACACCATGGTAAGATTCTACCGGTGACGTCATTTTTTCGATTTTCGCAAAAACAAGATGGCCGCCATACAAAATGTTTATTGCTGTATCTCCGGATCCGTTTGACATAAGTGAAGTGTGCTCGAACAAATGTTTTACAGGGGGGTGGGACGCAGCTGGCTGTCAAATTTTTTTTTCAAGATGGCGGATCCAAGATGGCGGCCGGAAATGAAGTTGCTCCGATCCGGACGAAAATCGGTATCTGGGGGGTTTGGGGGACGCAGATTCCGAATATCGGGTCAGTTTTTCGATTCCACCATTTTCCAAGATGGCCGCCATACAAGGAGTGGTGAGGCGAGGCCGCAGGCCGAGGCGAACCACGACGCCACGCCGCGAGGCGAGGCCGTAGGCCGAGGCGAGCTGCGTAAAAGGCGAGGCCGAAGGCCGAGCTCCACGCAGGGCGTAGCCCGGAGCGTCCCCCCCCCCAAATCAAAGATGGCCGCCATACAAGTTTAGATTCTAAAGGTGAGGCGAGGTTGAAGACCGAGCCGAACGCGCGAGGCGAGGCCGAAGGCCGAGGCGAGCCGCAAATAGGGTGAGGCCGAAGGCCGAACTCCGCGTAGGGCGAAGCCCGGAGCGTCCCCCCCCCCCAATTCTAGATGGCGGTAAGTTTAGATTCTAAAGGTGAGGCGAGGTCGAAGACCGAGCCGAACGCGCGAGGCGAGGCCGAAGGCCGAGGCGAGCCACGTATAGGGTGAGGCCGAAGGCCGAACTCCGCGTAGGGCGAAGCCCGGAGCGTCCCCCCCCCAATCAAAGATGGCCGCCATACAAGTTTAGATTTTTAAGGTGAGGCGAGGTCGCAGACCGAGCCGAACGCGCGAGCCGAGGCCGTAGGCCGAGGCGAGCTGCGTATAGGGCGAGGCCGAAGGCCGAGCTCCGCGTAGGGCGAAGCCCGAAGCGTCACCAAGCATATTACCAGCCGACCGCCATCATACCGACATGGGTGTCGTTTAATAGGTTTTCAGGGGTGCTGATTCCGAAAATGACATACGTTTTGAAATCCAAGATGGCGGACATGCATTTTTTGTAAAAAACCGTCATGGGTGTCGTTTAATAGGTTTTCGGGGGTACTGATACTTAAAATAACATTGATTTTTAAATCCGAGATGGTGGCCGTGAAAAACCAAAAAAAGAATAAACGCCTTTTTGACCCTACAAATAGGGTAGCACAACCGCATCGCGGCCTGCTTTAGCAGGTCGCGCACCACGCGAAACCTAGTTATATTATATAAAGCTACAATACCACTGACTCACTGACTGACTGACTGACTGGGTGACAGAATTGTTCTCCCAGATGGAGCGGCGGGAGGTAAAAACTTTGTATGGGAGGTGTGGAGTGGGTGACGCGGAGGGTACGGGAAAACCTCGAGATCCTCGGATCCACCTTCTCATCAGGTGGCGACCCACCTTCCCGGGCGAACCGTTGCAGATGGAGCGGTGGCGCTCGAACTAAGGTCGACCCACACCCTAGTCGAATTCTATCGGTGACGTCATTTTTTCGATTTTCGCAAAAACAAGATGGCCGCCATACAAAATGTTTATTGCTGTATCTCCGGAACCGTTTGACATAAGTGGGGTGTGCTCGAACAAATGTTTTACAGGGGGGTGAGGAGCAGGTGGCTGTCAAATTTTTTATTCAAGATGGCGGATCCAAGATGGCGGCCGGAAATGAAGTTGCTCCGATCCGGACGAAAATCGGTATCTGGGGGGTTTGGGGGACGAAGATTCCGAATATCGGGTCAGTTCTTCGATTCCACCATTTTCCAAGATGGCCGCCATACAAGGAGTGGTGAGGCGAGGCCGCAGGCCGAGGCGAACCACGACGCCACGCCGCGAGGCGAGGCCGTAGGCCGAGGCGAGCTGCGTAAAAGGCGAGGCCGAAGGCCGAGCTCCGCGCAGGGCGTAGCCCGGAGCGTCCCCCCCCCCAAATCCAAGATGGCCGCCATACAAGTTTAGATTCTAAAGGTGAGGCGAGGTCGAAGACCGAGCCGAACGCGCGAGACGAGGCCGAAGGCCGAGGCAAGCCGCGTATAGGGTGAGGCCGAAGGCCGAACTCCGCGTAGGGCGAAGCCCGGAGCGTCCCCCCCCCAATCAAAGATGGCCGCCATACAAGTTTAGATTTTTAAGGTGAGGCGAGGTCGCAGACCGAGCCGAACGCGCGAGCCGAGGCCGTAGGCCGAGGCGAGCTGCGTATAGGGCGAGGCCGAAGGCCGAGCTCCGCGTAGGGCGAAGCCCGAAGCGTCACCAAGCATATTACCAGCCGACCGCCATCATACCGACATGGGTGTCGTTTAATAGGTTTTCAGGGGTGCTGATTTCGAAAATGACATACGTTTTGAAATCCAAGATGGCGGACATAAATTTTTTGCTAAATATCGTCATGGGTGTCGTTTTTTGGGTATTCAGGGGTGCTGTTTAAGAAAATAACATCCATTTTTAAATCCAAGATGGCGGCCATGAAAAACAAAAAAAAATTAAAAACTTTTTAAATTTTATAAAAAAAGGCACAACCACCTCGCGACCTGCTTTAGCAGGTCGCTCACCACGCGAAACCTAGTTATACTATATAAAGCTACATTACCACTCACTGACTGACTGACATAATTGTTCTCCCAGAAGGAGGGTCGGGAGGTGGAAATGATGTATGGGGGGTGTGGTCAGAATTTTCCGTCGAGTATGGAAAAACCTCGACATCTTCGGATTCTCCTCCTCGTCAGGTCGCGACCCACCTTCCCGGGCGAACCGTTGGAGTTGGACCTGTGGTGCTCGAACAAAGGTCGACCGGCACCCTAGTCGAAGTCTACTGGTGACAAAAATTTTTTTGATTTTCAAAAAAACAAAATGGCCGCCATACAAAAACGAGATTTTTGTATCTCCTCTGATCCGGACCAAATTCGGTATCCGGGGGTTTTAGGGGTCGCTGAATCTGAATATCTAAAAAGATTTTTGATTTCCCCATTTTCTAAGATGGCCGCCATACAAGGAGTGGTAAGGCGAGGCCGAAGGCCGAGCTCCGCGTAGGGCAAAGCCCGGAGCGTCCCCCCCCCAATCCAAGATGGCCGCCATTTAAGTTTAGATTCTAAAGGTGAGGCGAGGTCGTAGACCGAGCCGACCGCGCGAGGCGAGGCCGAGGGCCGAGCCGAGCTGCGTATAGCATCTTACCGGCCGACCGCAATCCGAAAATTTCATATCCGCCATCTTGGATTTTTGGTGGGGAGAATCGAGACGCTTCGCCCTTCGCGTCACGATTCCCCGAACTAAAATCCAAGATGGCGGATATGAAATTTTCGGGCATACCGACATGGGTGTCGTTTAATAGGTTTTCGGGGTTGGTGGTTCCAAAAATGACATCCATTTTGAAATCCAAGATGGCGGACATGCTTTTTTTGTGAAAAACTGTCATGGGTGTCGTTTGATAGGTTTTCGGGGATGCTGATCCCGAAAATGACATTTATTTTCAAATCCAAGATGGCGGACATGCATTTTTTGTAGAAATCCGTCATAGGTGTCGTTATTTATGTTTTCGGGGGTACTGATTCTTAAAATAACATCGATTTTTAAATCCAAGATGGTGGCCGTGAAAAACCAAAAAAAGAATGAACGCCTTTTTGACCCTACAGATAGGGTAGCACAACCGCCTCGCGGCCTGCTTTAGCAGGTCGCGCACCACGCGAAACCTAGTTATTATTATATTATATAAAGCTACAATACCACTGACTGACTGACTGACTGGGTGACAGAATTGTTCTCCCAGATGGAGCGGCGGGGGGTGAAAACTTTGTATGGGAGGTGTGGAGTGGGTGACGCGGAGGGTACGAGAAAACCTCGAGATCCTCGGATCCACCTTCTCATCGGGTAGCGACCCACCTTCCCGGGCGAACCGTTGCAGATGGAGCAGTGGCGCTCGAACAAAGGTCGACCCACACCCTGGTCGAATTCTACCGGTGACGTCATTTTTTCGATTTTCGCAAAAACAAGATGGCCGCCATACAAAATGATTATTGCTGTATCTCCGGATCCGTTTGACATAAGTGGAGTGTGCTCGAACAAATGTTTAACAGAGGGGTGGGGGGCAGCTGGCTGTCAAATTTTTTTTTCAAGATGGCGGATCCAAGATGGCGGCCGGAAATGAAGTTGCTCCGATCCGGACAAAAATCGGTATCTGGGGGGTTTAGGGGACGAAGATTCCGAATATCGGGTCAGTTTTTCGATTCCACCATTTTCCAAGATGGCCGCCATACAAGGAGTGGTGAGGCGAGGCCGCAGGCCGAGACGAACCACGACGCCACGCCGCGAGGCGAGGCCGTAGGCCGAGGCGAGCTGCGTAAAAGGCGAGGCCGAAGGCCGAGCTCCGCGCAGGGCGTAGCCCGGAGCGTCCTTCCCCCAAATCCAAGATGGCCGCCATACAAGTTTAGATTCTAAAGGTGAGGCGAGGTCGAAGACCGAGCCGAACGCGCGAGACGAGGCCGAAGGCCGAGGCGAGCCGCGTATAGGGTGAGGCCGAAGGCCGAACTCCGCGTAGGGCGAAGCCCGGAGCATCCCCCCCCCCAATAAAAGATGGCCGCCATACAAGTTTAGATTCTAAAGGTGAGGCGAGGTCGAAGACCGAGCCGAACGCGCGAGGCGAGGCCGAAGGCCGAGGCGAGCCGCGTACAGGGTGAGGCCGAAGGCCGAACTCCGCGTAGGGCGAAGCCCGGAGCGTCCCCCCCCCAATCAAAGATGGCCGCCATACAAGTTTAGATTCTAAAGGTGAGTCGAGGTCGAAGACCGAGCCGAACGCGCGAGGCGAGGCCGAAGGCCGAGGCGAGCCGCGTACAGGGTGAGGCCGAAGGCCGAACTCCGCGTAGGGCGAAGCCCGGAGCGTCCCCCCCCCAATCAAAGATGGCCGCCATACAAGTTTAGATTTTTAAGGTGAGGCGAGGTCGCAGACCGAGCCGAACGCGCGAGCCGAGGCCGTAGGCCGAGGCGAGCTGCGTATATGGCGAGGCCGAAGGCCGAGCTCCGCGTAGGGCGAAGCCCGAAGCGTCACCAAGCATATTACCAGCCGACCGCCATCATACCGACATGGGTGTCGTTTAATAGGTTTTCAGGGGTGCTGATTTCGAAAATGACATCCATTTTGAAATCCAAGATGGCGGACATGGATTTTTTGGAAAATACCGTCATGGGTGTCCTTTAATAGGTTTTCGGGGGTGCTGATTCCGAAAATGACATACGTTTTGAAATCCAAGATTGCGGACATAAATTTTTTGCTAAATATCGTCATGGTTGTCGTTTTTTGGGTATTTAGGGGTGCTGTTTAAGAAAATAACATCCATTTTTAAATCCAAGATGGCGGCAGTGAAAAAAAAAAAAAAATTAAAAACTTTTTTAAAATTTATAAAAAAAGGCACAACCGCCTCGCGACCTGCTTTAGCAGGTCGCGCACCACGCGAAACCTAGTTATTATATTATATAAAGCTGCAATACCACTCACTCACTCACTGACTGGGTGACAGAATTGTTCTCCCAGATGGAGCGGCGGGAGGTGAAAACTTTGTATGAGAGGTGTGGAGTGGGTGAGGTGGAGGGTACGGGAAAACCTCGAGATCCTCGGATCCACCTTCTCATCAGGTGGCGACCCACCTTCCCGGGCGAACCGTTGCAGATGGAGCGGTGGCGCTGGAACTAAGGTCGACCCACACCCTGGTCGAATTCTACCGGTGACGTCATTTTTTCGATTTTCGCAAAAACAAGATGGCCGCCATACAAAATGATTATTGCTGTATCTCCGGAACCGTTTGACATAAGTGGGGTGTGCTCGAACAAATGTTTTACAGGGGGGTGAGGGGCAGGTGGCTGTTAAATTTTTTTTTCAAGATGGCGGATCCATGATGGCGGCCGGAAATGAAGTTGCTCCGATCCGGACGAAAATCGGTATCTGGGGGGTTTGGGGGACGAAGATTCCAAATATCGGGTCAGTTTTTCGATTCCACAATTTTCCAAGATGGCCGCCATACAAGGAGTGGTGAGGCGAGGCCGCAGGCCGAGCCGAACCACGACGCCACGCCGCGAGGCGAGGCCGTAGGCCGAGGCGAGCTGCGTAAAAGGTGAGGCCGAAGGCCGAGCTCCGCGCAGGGCGTAGCCCGGAGCGTCCCCCCCCCCAAATCCAAGATGGCCGCCATACAAGTTTAGATTCTAAAGGTGAGGCGAGGTCGAAGACCGAGCCGAACGCGCGAGACGAGGCCGAAGGCCGAGGCGAGCCGCGTATAGGGTGAGGCCAAAGGCCGAATTCCGCGTAGGGCGAAGCCCGGAGCGTCTCCCCCCCAATCAAAGATGGCCGCCAAACAAGTTTAGATTCTAAAGGTGAGGCGAGGTCGAAGACCGAGCCGAACGCGCGAGGCGAGGCCGAAGGCCGAGGCGAGCCGCGTATAGGGTGAGGCCGAAGGCCGAACTCCGCGTAGGGCGAAGCCCGAAGCGTCACCAAGCATATTACCAGCCGACCGCCATCAGTAGGGTATTATTGGGCATTCTAATTCACTTTTTTCAAAAACCAGTTCACTTCACTCCGTTTGCTCCACTTCGTTCCGCACTCCGTTTCGTGAACTGGTGTTTTAAAAAAAGTGAATTAGAAAGCCCAATAATACAATTATGAAATGAACCTATGCTAACACTTACCACATCAAACGGCAGCGAATGCGTTTCCTCCCGGCGGCCCGTTCCCATTTCCCATACAGCAGCAACAACAATAATTGTCTATTTCTATGTCTTATCACTAATTTTGCGAGAACACTTTTTGCGGAATCGTTATTTCCATAAAAACTGGAAATATTAGGTTTTAGTCACAAATTTCGCGAGATGTATGACTATAAAATTTAAAATGATAATTTTCATTAGAGAAACCAACTAAATCGTATTACACATTTACGAGATTTTCATACTTGAATGAGGGTTTCTGATCAATCAAAACTGGATCCTAACGTTAATTGTTGAGGCTTTTCAACTGACCAGAACTGGTTCCTCTCAAATCAAAACCCCATGCTTTCCTCTCAATTTTAGTTGGTTTTTCTAAGGAAAACTGAATTACGTAAATACCTTCTATGTCAGGTACTAAGCACATTTTCAAGGTTTACATAATTGAATGAGGGTCTCCCACCAGTTGAAACTGGATCCCAACTTTACATGTTTAGGCTTTTCAACTGACTAGAGCTGTTTCCTCTCAATAAAAACCTTGTGCTTTTCCCACCCTAGACAAGTACTTACGCGTAAATATTAGGTTTTAGTCACAAATTTCGCGAGATGTATGACCATAAAATTTAAAATCATAACTTTCATTAGAAATACCAACTAAATCGTATTACACATTTACGAGATTTTCATACTTGAATGAGGGTTTCTGATCAATCTAAACTGGATCCTAACGTTAATTGTTGAGGGTTTTCAACTGACCAGAACTGGTTCCTCTCAAATCAAAACCCCATGCTTTCCTCTCAATTTTAGTTGGTTTTTCTAAGGAAAACTGAATTACGTAAATACCTTCTATGTCAGGTACTAAGCACATTTTCAAGGTTTACATAATTGAATGAGGGTCTCCTACCAGTTGAAACTGGATCCCAACTTTACATGTTTAGGCTTTTCAACTGACTAGAGCTGTTTCCTCTCAATAAAAACCTTGTGCTTTTCCCACCCTAGACAAGTACTTACGCGTAAATATTAAATTACACAATCACAAATTTCGCGAGATTTCACGTAACTCCACAATCATGATTTTCTTGAAAATGCAAATCAAAAACGATATCGGCACACATTACAAAGATTTTTAATATTGAATGAGGGTTTCCGGTCAATCAAAACTGGATCCTAACATCAATTGTTGAGGCTTTTCAACCGACCAGAACTGGTTCCTCTCAAATCTAAAACCTGGTGCTTTTCCCACGCTTTTGACTGTGTTTTCAAACGAAAACGAAATGTAGAAACCGACGCGGTTGGAGTTACGAATACACTAACGCTTTGCAGCTATGCTTCCCGAATCTGATTAGTAAGCATTTGAGTTACTATTTACAATAAAGGTTGTCACACACCACATGCGAGCGATAATTTATCTTCTTCACGCTTTTGTTTCACAGATTTTCATTATTTCTGTTTATTTTCTACTAAAATTGAATTTGTGTAAACACTATAATCGTATATTAACATGTTCAATAATAGTTATTTTTAACAATTCAGTGGATTATCATTAGATAACAAACATTATTTAAAATCTCTTAATCAAATAATACCATTTATTGTCTTACGTAATATCAACAAAATAATCTCTAGATGTTTAACTACCTATTTATGATAATTGTATAAAAAATAAATGTCACTAGTATTTTAAACATTTTCAATCAAACCCCCACTAAACCTTTTTTAAATATATACTAATAAAATAATTATTTTTTTCCTAATCATGATGAATATAAAAAATATATTAAAAAATAGCTTTATCTTAGTGTATCCCAGCTTTATCTCACAATTTAGTTCCCAAGAGTCACCGAGAGTTCCACATACTCGTAAGTATTATAGCTTTACCTGTAGATTAAATTACTAAGACGTTGCAGTTAGTCTACAAACCCGCAGGTGGACAAATAAATAATAAGACTCAGTTCACATAAGTAGTGAATACAGATATTTCAAAGAGGGTAGGCAGGGAAATTTAAGACAAGAGAACATTTTATTTTTGTATGTAGTTTTATTCAACTAGTAAAAGGGTATGTTAATGGAATTTACACGTTTGAAGATAATGAAATTAGTAAAACAACTACGCATACAGATATTTTGAAAAGGGTAGGTAGAGAAATTTAAGACAAGAATACATTTTATTTTTAATTTTATTTTTAATAGTTTTATTAAACTAATAAAAGTCGAATTTACTTTTCACAAATCGAAAATATTTTTTTTCTTACGAACTTATTATAATGTATATTGTATCCTACTGTCAGCTACTGTTTACTGTTGTCATCTAATGTCCACTATTGTCAAGTATTGTCTTGTTTTCTCCGAAATGCATGATGTCAAAATAATTCTCTGAATCAAACTCATGGAAATATCTTTTTGAAATAGGTATATAAAGTTATGTATACGTAAAGGTTAAATGTAATGCAGAACGTTTTTTGTAAGTTTCATAATTGTCATTATAGGATGAACGTGCCCTAAGTCGTATTAGTCGAATGAGAACTAAGTATCAGATTCTTTTCCACGGTTCATGGGAAAGTAGTGATTTGCTGTCGCAAACTATTTCTAACAGCAGAAGTTACTTTTGCTGACTTTATTAATTTTCAGGGATAGTAAACATTACACGGTTTTATAAATTTTAAAAACCTAACATTTTGTTCTAACATAATGTTTGCATATTAATTATTTATTAAAGACATTTTTAAATACGTAAGATACCAAAATTTACTAATATCTATCTATCTATATAATACAAGAAATTTATAAAAAAAAATTGTTTTATTTTTTCACTGCAAAACATGTAACTTTTTAATTTTTAGGTTTCCCGTAAATCTTACTAGTAAATACATACTATTAAGTTTGGTACCTGTACAACCAATAAAATGTAGCAATATTATTATTTTTTTCCATGAGTTTGCGATCCCTGACAAATTTTGCTTACTACGGAGAAATTACAGGATAAATACCACAAATTAATTTCTTAAATTCATTCACTTTGTGTAAAGCTGTTCGTGCTTCCGAACCTTTCGCTCGTGCTTATCAAGTGTCGTTTAATTTCAAGAATACTGTGCTGTGGTGCTGTGCGCTAATTTCAACAAAACTTCATTTTATGCGGATCCCGTGCATCAGAATAATGTATGTAAGTTCGAATTAACTTAATTTTCAAAATACCTTCCTAATTTTATTTAAATGTTGAGTAAAGTGATTTAGTTTGATTTTCTTTTTTTAACCCTGTCATAACCGATATTTTCAATTTGTTTTTTTCTATTACAGGTCTGAATCAAACTACAAACGTACCAAACACGAGAAGGCTGAGACCGACTTCTTCGATTCAGAAGACGAGGGTGCAAGGTAAATATTTTACTCTACTTAAAGCAAATTAATGTTTTAGTTTATACGATATTTCCCTTTACCTTAATGTTTTTTTAGTTGTCTCTCTTATTTTCTAAACACCTTCATAAACCGTGATCACAAATTACTTATGTTGAAATTTTTTAAATTATAAATCGACTTTTCTAAGTTTAAAGACTAATATATATATATATTTTTTTTTCTCAGTGCTAAGAAGAAAAACAAGCCAGGCCCGAAGCCCCGTGCTTCCAAAGCAGCTACCCCGTCACGCGCACCGTCCAAGTCGCAGTCAGAAGATCCGGCTAGCTGGCTGTCGGACAGCGAGGACGAGACACAAGCACGACAGAAGGCGCAGCAGACGCCGTCCATTTACTCAAAGCGCGTGGCTGATGGTACGATACGGAGAAAAGCGTTCCTTAGTGGTAGTTTAATTGCGGAGTTACGACTCTACAACTGCGCAGAAATAAAAGATCTCGAGGGATTGGATAGGTGCGAGAAAGCGTTCGTATGGCTCCGCTATCAGGGCGATCAACAAGATCCCGAGTTTTTATTATTGAAAAAGTTTATTAAGGGGGCTAAAGAAAAGTTTACTGAAGAAGGAACGTTTTACCAAGCAAAAAAGAAAAAGTAGGTAAAAGTTACACCTTGTTCGATTCGAAAATACTTTCTTACTAGATTTAATTTTTTATTTTCTGGATTTAAGATTTGCGTGGTAAAGCGTTCTTTTCTTTATTTTAATTTTATGGTTAAATATTATTACGTATGCGGGTATATTCTTATTTTAGTACATTTTATTTAGTAGTGTAGGTATTTTGTGTTAGGATTAGGATATATTACTTGTGCGTTGCTTATAATAGTCTTAAGGTTTTGGTCAATAAATCAATATTTTAATCGTTTTAAGTTTATAATTTACAGTCTAATTCTGTTAGATAGGTAACTAAAACAATCTTCACCCGCTTGTTCAGACAATTCTTATAATGACACATTCAATATTTTGTTCAGTTTGCGATATTTCGATTAAAAGTAAAGTGTTCTCTGCTCACCTTAAAAGTATTTTGCATAAAGATAATAGTTCAATCAATGAAAGTGATGGCATTGACAAAATTAGTAGCGCTTTCCGTGCACGTATTGCATCATATCGTGTACGAGGTGACGAAGCGAACCAACCGCTACCACCAAATGAATTTTTGTTTAATATTCGTAGACATGTACGCAAACTCCTTACTACTCGCGTACAAACTCATACAAACTTGAAAGTCAATTTTGAATTGTTCGCTGAATTTTCTTTACCCAAAATTCAAGACAAGGTTTCGATTAAATCTTTTGCCACAGAAAATATAATTTTGCATCGAAATTTCGACTTTAAAACCTTATATTATAAAGTTATTGAAAACATTAGTAGAAAAGTGGAAGAGTTTGAAGAAAAAGATAGTGGCTGGGCCTTTATTCGAAACCTTTACCTTGAAGTGAATATGAACAAATACAATCCGATGAGAGCTTCCAGCTTTATCGATTTGCCTAAAAATATAAAGAACAAACGTGCTTGCATTAATATTAGAAACGCTGACAACTTTTGTTTCCTATGGTCGATAATGGCTGCGTTATTTCCAGTTAAGAACAACGGTCACCGTACGTCTTCGTATCCACACTTTGAAACCGTTCTTAATACGAGAAACATGTCTTTCCCTGTAGGATTCTCAGATATAAAAGTATTTGAAAAAAATAATCCAAAGATAAGTGTGAATGTTTACGGTCTCAAAAATAATAAAAATATAGTAGGTCCCTTGTACAGAAGTGAATCTCGAAAAAAACATCACATTAATCTTCTGTTTTTAGAAGACAATAATCGTTCTCATTACTGTCTTATTAAAGATTTGCCTAAATTGCTTCGTCAACAAGTAACAAATCACCATGCAAAGTTATATTTTTGTGATGATTGCATTTTATTTTTTGATACTTTAAAAAAATTTAAATCTCATACTTGTGGGCAAGTGAAAACAATTCTGCCTGAGGCAGGAAGTTTTATTCAATTCAAAAACTATGAACGAATGCAGGATATGCCCTTCGTTATCTATGCTGACTTCGAATCTCTGCTGAAGCCCGTTGAAAACAATGCTGATAGCACATCTAGTTGTACAACATCTTTACAGCAACACGTGCCAGCTGCTTTTGCTTATTATATAGTTTGTTCATATGATAGTTCACTTAACAGGTATGTTACTTATCGAGGACCAGATTGTGTTGCAAAGTTTTTACATTCACTTCAATCCGATGTTACGAAAATCTATGAAATATTACAAACCCCTGTGCCAATGACATTCACGGAAGAGGATTTGATTAATCATACTAACGCTGACTTATGTTTCCTTTGCGATAAAATACTATTTGACGATAAGGTTCGAGACCATTGCCATCTTACGGGACGTTATCGCGGAGCTGCTCATTCGTATTGTAATATCCGATTTCGCTTGCCTAAACTGATCCCAGTATTTTTCCACAACTTGTCAGGATACGACTGTCACTTATTTATAAGGGAATTAGGTGAGTTAGACGGTAAATTAAAGGTAATCGCGAAAAACAAAGAAAATTACATTTCATTTACAAAATTTTTTCAAGTCTATGAGGATAGAATACCTGTTCGCTTCGTAGATTCGTTTAAGTTTTTAGGTACTAGTTTAGAAAAACTTGTGTCTAATTTGAATTCAAATGATTTTATTCATTTAAAACGCTTTTTTCCCTCAAATGTACAATTTAATTTGGTGAAACGCAAAGGGGTGTATCCTTATGAGTATATGACTAGCTGGGAACTCTTTGAGGAAGTTAACCTACCACCACGTCATTGCTTTTACAGTACATTAACTAATGACATTATTTCTGAATCGGACCATGAACACGCACGAAATGTTTGGAATCAGTTTAAAATAAGGAATCTCGGAGAATACACCGATCTATACCTCAAGTCAGATGTATTATTACTTGCGGACGTATTTGAAAACTTTCGCAAAATGTGTAAAGTTAATTACAAGCTAGATCCCGCTTTTTACTTAACAGCTCCTAGTTTGAGTTTCGATGCTATGCTTTTAAAAACCGGAGTGCAATTAGAGCTTATTAATGATTTGGAAATTATAAGATTAATTCAAAAAGGTATTCGTGGTGGGATTTGTTTATGTTCCACTAGGCATTCAAAAGCAAATAATAAATATTTGCCTGAGTACAATAGCTCACAAAAAAACAATTATCTGATTTACATCGATTGCAACAATCTATACGGGTACGCTATGTGTGCTTATCTACCATATTCCGATTTCAAATTGCTCAACGAAGAAGAAATTAATCGTATAAATTTTTGCAATATTTCTTTAGATGGTGACTATGGTTACATATTGGAGGTTGACATAGAATACCCAGAACATTTACATGACCTTCATAACGATATACCATTTTGCGCACAAAAGTTTGCACCACCAGGTTCCAAAACTCAAAAATTAATACCAAATTTGTACGACAAGTTCCACTACGTAATTCATTTCGTTCATTTGCAGACTTGTTTGAAACACGGGTTGAAATTAGTGAAAGTGCATAAGGTGATTGAATTCAAACAAGGACCATATCTAAAAGAATATATAGACATGAATACAGAATTGCGTAAAAAAGCTAAATCTACGTTTGAGCAGGACTTTTTCAAATTATTAAATAATAGCATTTTTGGTAAAACTTTAGAGGACACAGAAAAACGAGTTGATATAAAATTAGTTAATCAGTGGACTGATACTAGGAACAAAACAAAAAAAAATATTACTGCAGAGCAACTAATCGCACGTCCTAATTTCCATAGTGTTTCAATTTTTACAGAGAATTTTGTAGCTATTCAAATGAAACCTGAAACTGTTACCTTAAATAAACCTATCTATATAGGTTTTGCGGTTCTCGAAATTTCTAAAAGTCACATGTTCGATTTCCATTACTCTGTCATGAAACCTTTTTATGGCGAAAGACTGAGATTGTGTTATACAGACACAGACAGTTTTCTTTATACTATAGATACGGAAGATTTTTATAAAGATTTGAAAAGTCATTTTTTACAATATTTCGATACTAGTAATTATGATATAAACAATTGTTACAATATACCTTTATTGAATAAAAAGGTACCAGGTCTCTTTAAAGACGAATTGGGTGGGACCGTTATTTCGGAGTTTGTGGGGTTAAGGTCAAAGCTCTATTGCATTAAAACACAACAAGACGAATTAAAAAAAGCAAAAGGTGTACAAAAGAACGTTATAAAACATGTTCATTTTTCAGATTATAGCAAAGTTTTAATGGAGAATAAGCTGATTCGTAAGAAAAATATAATTTTCAAATCACTTAAACATAAAATATTTACACAAGAACAGAATAAGATTGCATTGTCAGCAAACGACGACAAGCGCATTATTTTGAAAGACCGCATTTCAACTGTTTCTTGGGGACACTGTGATACTTTATCCTAAAAATGACAACTGTAACGAAACTTTATAATTCACCATGGCCGAGAGCTACCTGACTGATTGTGTCATTTCAATGCGAGTGTATACACACGACAACGGTATTAATATAAAATCTGGACTTTGGGTTTTAAATGATTTCATGCCTCAACTTCATATTTTCAACGAGGAAGAAAGTCTATTTTTCTCTATTAATGAGTGGAATCTAGTGTGTGAGATGTTAAATAATGGTTATTCTTTTGGCACGGTGAAATTTACAGATAAAAAGGCAGCGTTACAAACTTTAACCGTGTTAATATATAGTGATAAACGTTGTTCTTTACAATTTGGTCATCTCGTAAGCGAAGCGATTTATCATTTTATTGACTGTATTAAATTGAGAGTATTCCAACTTGAAAACGAATATGTTGAAGCAATTAATTTTGTTAAAAAGGTAGAAAGCAATTTGGATTTTAACTGTTTGTCAGCTTTTCAAAATATAAATAATTATTTAATTTGTTTCGCCAACCCCCTTTCCTTAATCGAGCTAGAAATTGTAGCTACAGCCAGTGCATATTTTATAAGGATTTTGTAACAACTAAGTATGTTAGATAGTAAGTTAAGAAATAAGTATTAGTTTTAGGTACTAAGTTTAATGTATTGATTTTATTTTTATATCAATAAATGTAGCTAAACTAAATGTTTTATTTATTTTATTTAAATACAATTACCTACCATTATTTGACTAGAAATACAAAATAATGTACCTGCATACTAGTAATTTAACATGAACGTGTTTGAACATGTTCTAACAAATTCTGACATCTACTAACAATAACAATGAGGTGTTATGTTCTCTAGTTTTAAATTACTGGTAAGTAATACTAGCACAGCAAAAACGAATCGAAACGTGAGATGAAAAATTGAACAAGTTTCAACATGTTCAAATAAATATCAGGAACAAAGGAGGTGTTATATTACATGACTCCGTTTTATCTATTGTGTTGTTCATTTACGTTTAGTTCTTCAAGCAAAGCAGTGCATAGCTTTAAACATGAGTGAAAAAGTCGATCTCACATCCTTCTTGTGCGTGTATCGAGACGATAAGACTCCACGTTTTGGAGTTAAGGTGGAGTTATCTCAATTTGAAGACGATGAGAAAATTTGCCGTACAATTTTGAAGAGCAATTACATCGTGCACGATGAAGACGATCCGGTGCTCAGACAGTTGGTGCAGCTGCTTTATCACGTGTGCAAGGAGTTGGGAGAGCGATCGGAGTTTGGACTATAAGCTGGTAAGTATATAAATATATTTTGATTTTGTGTTGTCCGTTTCGAACCTCATAGTACAAGTTAATTAAAATCTTATTTTCTCTTTTCCAGAAACTGCAGTGCTACAGGAAACAACCTCTGTTGCAGCCTCTATAGTATTAAGTTAGTTCTACTATTTGTAATTTCTTAAGTTATTAAAATTGTTTAGATTGTAAATAAATAGTATCTACTTAGGAATAATTATACTTTTTTATTGTTTCATCGTATCAAATGATAGTAAATACAATAAAATATGCATTTTGACGTTATGTAACTATTAAGAGTAGTTTTGTTAAGATGAGTTAAAATAAATAAAAGGCTATTGTTTTATAAGTACGTAATTTATTAAACTTAAAAATAAAAACTAGTTAAAAAAATTAAATTGATCTATATTATTATCTTCATACCACTTTTTAATACATAATACATTTTTTAAAGAACATTCTTTTAAATGAATTATACAATTAAATTTTGTAATATCTTTGCAGTACTTATTATGAAGACTTGCAATATTAGGACAGCCTTTACTACCTATATCGATTATGTTACAATTTTCGCATATACATTTTATCCATTTTATTTTTTCTTCTCCTTTAACAATAATATTTTTGTTTTGTAAATGAGGTTTTATCACTCTTTCAAATTCCCTAAAGTCGATGTATCCTTCACTCCAATAAATACCACGGTTCTTTTCTAACCACAACACACGTTTCTTTTCTTCTTTTGTTAATTTGACATATGGATATGGAGGTTTTATTAAAAATACTTGAGTGTGTTCTTCAGTGGCAATAGCACATTCTTTAATAATGAATTCATTTTTTAAGTTTTTAAAACCTTGTACATCCACAATTATTGCATTCATGATATCTTTTTAACTATACTGCTCAAAGGTTTGTATTCTATCAAGCAATCGTTAAAAATAAGACAATATGCAGAAGTTTGATCAGGAATTTCAGTATCACACTCTATTTCAATGCGCACGTTGACAACAGGTCCTGTTTTTATGTTATCGTTTTGCCTGGAGCAGTCAATTACAAATAGAGGTGCTATATCTTTAAATTGTTGTACCGTTAGAAGCGGTTCTACTCTTTCACGACCGTAGTACGACTGCTGAAATCTCGCATACTGTTCATATAATAATGCAATTCTGTCTCCTACAAAACTAATGTCAAGACTTTCGTACGGAAAGTATGTAGAATTTAGATACACCTTTACATCTCGTAAGTAACAGTGATCAAATCTTGACATATCAGCACTTGCATTATTTTTCCGGTTAGTTTGCAATGCTAAGACTACAAACCGTGGCTTTTCAATTTGAGAAGATGTTTTAATAGACCAAGTATGCTTTGTTGTTTTAGGTAATAAAGGATACTCATATAAATCCCAATTTCTAAAGGCTAGTTGAATTGGGCGATCTTTATCCAACAAGCGCAGTAAATTGACTTTTTCCTTATCAGACACCTTGACATGTGGAACTCGCCATACAATTTTATTCATAACAATATCACTCACTACTTCACCGGTGTTAAGTTTCAGAGCATTTAAGTTGGTGTTACTGCGTAGAAGAATAAGTTCATGCTTACAGTTTATTATTACTTTCTTATAATCTTCAGCGAATCCTAGTATGTTACTTAGCGGAATAGATGCTGAAAAGTTTCCATGGTGAATATTTTTGTTACCCTCTATATCCCACCCCCATGCTTTAGACATCCGAGACTCGCTATCGTTCATTGACAGAATGGATTTCAAAGTTGTAGTAATACCTGCATTTTTAATTTTATCAATTTCAATCCCATTCAATTCGTATCGTATATCTTGAAAAAGATACATTAACGGATTGTTAGTAAAATGTACAGTATCAAGACTCTTCTGTGTATCACCTTTAACAACTCTAACAATGCCTTCTAAATAAAGAGTGCTGGCTGATGGTAAAACATATAAATCCTGCTGATTGATTGCAATCCGAATTTCATCATTTCTGTTAAAACTAGTAACATACGGTTTGTATGAATGAAACTCGATACCTTCAATTGAGTTATCATAGTTAGGTGTGCTAGTAAGATTTAATATGTTCATTTTAGTAGACCTAGTAATTGAAGAAATTTCCTGTTTTCTTTAGTTAACTTATGCTTCGTTTTTGATGTTTTCTTTTGGATAGCACAAACCGTACTGGGGTTTCTGAGTTGCGGTGGCAAGTATTTATTATTGTAATCAATCATTTCTTCTAAATTGGATATATAGTTGAACTTCTTCACCACGCAGATTAACCAAGTTATTGTTAGCGTCTAATATCCTTATGTTAATGCAACTAATATTTTTCTGGTTCACTGGATAGTAAATAATATTTTTTGGTATTTCAACAACTCTGTAACCAGGCGGCACGTTAGGAGCAAACTCGTGAATTATATGGCTCGGTTTCCCGTTAATAAATGATCCACTCACAATATCACATTCGATTCGTACGACTGTTGTAGACAAAATGTTGACTGGTAGCTGTGATGTGTGCAATATATTCGCTTTAAGAACTTTTTTCTCAAAACCTAGCAAATTACCCAGAGCATTAGGTTTACTGAAATCAATGTCTTTCGTACAAAAGATCGATAGTTTCAAAGTATTATTATTACATAACATGTCAAAAGATGTATCCTTTACATTACTTTTTAAAAATTCCTCGATATCTTGAAGTTCGTAAGTTCCTTCGGGTATCTCTATCACTTCGTTATTACCATAATAAAACTTGTTATTGTTGCTATCAATATTGGGAAATGAATTAAATGTGCAAAAATGTAATAAAGCACACTCATATTGACCTTGTAATTCTAAAGGAGGTGAGTAAATAGTTGATAATGTCGGTTGGTTACCGGTTATTGACAATGTGAAAGACATATTGCAAATGATGGAATTAAAAAACAGTTCCAGTATTTTATAAGGTTTCTTTATTTTTCCAAAAATCTCTTAAAAACTTTAGACAAAGATGACCACAGTTTACTGTATTATACGTTTGATGTTTTGTATAATTATAAAATATATTAAAACACTTGAGATATTCTAAGAACTCGAGCGGCGGCTTCAAATCACCAAAACTATCAAAATATTCGCAATAATCATTATATTTCACATAGGCTACCCAATGGGTTCCTTCGCTAGTAGACTCGTCTAGATTAATAATACCACACTCATTCTTTTTAGGCTTTTTCGGTAATGTGTCTCTCATAAAAACACCTCTAAAAAATGGTATATCTCTAGCATTCTCTAAAATATCATAATTTGTAAGAGCTCTCCTTGGTAGCCTTTTCTTCAGTTTTTTGAATTTGTTATGTATAATCCAGCCCCTTTCTTATAAGGTTTAACATATAAACCTTTTCCTATTGACATTGATTCCATAGCTCTATTATGTCGCTCAGTTTCTCGTAAACTTTGTTGGGCTGTTTTGTAATCATTTACAGTTTTCGCAATACCAGCAGCACCTCCAGCTAAGGCTCCTAAAGCAGATAGCCCAGCAAAAATTGGGATCAAGGGAAGGATGCCTCCGGTTTTAGGTAAAGGTATAACACGAGGCAACCTGACTTTATTTTCTTTAAGTAGTTTCTTTGCAGCACCGTACGCATATTTAATTGCAGACGTATTGTTACTTGGCTTTCGTTTTTTCAGATCAGAACGTATTTAAGAAATAATAGCTTTAAAAGTTTTGGATCCAGCACCTGATTTCACTTTAGCTTTCATAGCTTTCCCTACTAACCAGGAAGCAAGCCTTTCACCTTTTCCTGCATCTTTTGATTTGAGTCTTTGCTTGCTCATCTTCAATAATTCTAAGTCAGCTTTATGACGATTGTCTAGATCTGAGTAATTAGAATAAGCAATATCGTGGTGCTTACAAGCTTCGTCTAACCCGTTGACACCTTTGTCTCCTCTTAATAATCGTTTTTTTAATTTTGTGCCCGGACCACAATAGTTATATCCAGGTAAATGTAACTCAAAAGGTAAATTATTGATTAAACTATTAATAAGTCCTTCTCCTTTCATTACTATCAAATATATGATAACATTATCTATAGTACTTCCTTTATATCAATCCAACTATTTTCAGTAGTAGGAAGGCCTAACCATTTCACGAAGAGTTTATTTTTCTTTTTTCTTAGTACTTTTTCTATTAAGTAAACATTTGGATATGCTGTCTTTTGCAGTTCTTGTTCATAAAAAGACCCTAATATAGGTTGTTTCTTAAGGTCTACAATATTATACGTTATGGGAGATGTATTATTAACACTTCCCACTTGAAATAATTCTGTGGACCAATTAGGAGTATAGCCTTTGTCAAAACAACTTTTATGTTTGCTTATTCTTACATAATCACCGGAATTAAATTTAACTTTTTTAATAACATTTTTGTTTCTTTGCATGCAATTTAAATTTTGCAAGACCAATTTTTCTTTTAATTTATTAACATCTTTGGGTTTGAATTGTGTACTGCGATGTTTGCTGTTATTGTAAGTCTTCACAACTACATTGAGAGGTTCTCCCAACCATCTGTAACTACCATGTAAATTAAAATACCTAAAAAGCCAAGACTTTATTGTTCTGATAACTCTTTCAACAATAGAAGCTTTTTTAATAGAATATGTAGAGTAATGGTTAATTTTATGGAAATCCATAATTTTTTTGAAACTTTCATTATAAAATTCTGTTCCCATATCAGTTTGTAAATTATGAGGACATCTTTTAGATGTAGAAAGCACATGTTTAAATGCAAACATTACATCTAATTTATTTTTTGTTTTAATTGGTACAGTCCACACAAATTTTGAAAAACAGTCAATAACGACTAAGATGAATTTAAATCCTTTATTGAACTGTTTCAAATTTCGGAAATCTATTAAATCTGCTTGCCATAAATCATCAATCCCTTTAAGTATAACATGTCTTCTGTCAAAATTTCTTCTTGCTGCTTTATGAATTTCATTAACGGTTTTTTGTTTTTCCATTTTTTAGTTTCAAAATTTCATCTATAGCCTCTTTTGTGTAAAATTCATGTAATAACTGAGTCTTGAAGTCAAGTAGCAAACGTTTTATAGCTGTTTCAATTAATTCTTCCACTCTTTTTTCACTACACAACTTATTATAAACTGTATCAACATATTCTTTATTTACAGCATCATCAGGTGAAGAAGGATATTTTACGCCTTTCAATCGTTTCAACTGTAAATCAAAATCTCCATCTTCGGTTGTTAACATTTTTTTATTAGAAAAATTAAAGATATCTGATAATCGTAACCTTTTATGTACATTATGACCGAATTTATCCACATTCATTTTAAACGACTATTATATGCGAGAATTTCAACTTAAATGAAAAAATGTGAAGACAACACAAACTTATTATGTAATTATACCTCCCTCTTTCAACTCCTCTAAGATAGATATAATTTCATTTTCAACTCCAGTGTTACCAGCATCATGAGAAGCAATCAAAAGTTTGAGTCTTTCCACCAATTCATTAGGATCATCCCAGTATACATAATCTGTATTCTTTTTCCATTTTTTTAGCAACGATAAACCTTTGCCTTTAGTACTGCTGCCTGTACTTACAGAATAATTACGTTGTTGTTTAAATAATGGTTTTATAATAAAATTATATTTGGAACCTTTATTACTGTTAATAGGTTTTTTGGCATCATATCCTCGTCTATGTGCATTTGTGTCTAATAACATCATTTTGTAATATGACTTGTCCTCTTGTGTGACTAACGATAAGTCGGGTTGCTTTTTCATGAGCAATTCTGATAATCCAGGAGTTATTTTATATTTACGACCTGCTATTACTATAAAACTATTGTTTTCAGCAATATAAACATTAGTTGCACCCATCTTGAGTTTTCCTCGATCATTCCTAATACCATAAGGAACATCTTTAAAACGTTCAGGAGACAATGACCAGTTAGATACATTTTGAGAAGCAGTTGTATCAATAACTGATTTATACGACTCATTGCTAGTATTAAAACTTTCATAATTTTTAAAATTGTTAATTTTAAAATCCTCATCTTCCTCTTCTTCCTCCTCTCCTTCCTCTTCTTCTTCCTCCCTCTCACTTTCAGTGTTGCTATAACTTTTTTCAGAATTTTTATCATTTTCACGATCGTTATTGTTTACAAGAGGAGGCTTATTTATGATCCTTCTCTTCTGTTGAACAATTTTATTTAAAGGGTCGGAGATCGGTTTAAAAATGGTTTTTAAAGCTCTTTCATTGTCCATTTCTATGTTTCTGATTTTGCTAACTTTTTTCTTGATAGCCTCTGCTGCATCAGCGACTTTTCTTTTCAAGTTGGTTTCCATTATAAATGAGCGTGTAAGGTTTCAATGTGAACTTTATAATAATGAGACAAATTACATTTTAAATGTGTTTAAATACTATTTGTTAATCAAAAACTATAAACGTATCAAATTTTTTTCTATAGCAACCTTTATTTTTTTCAGAGTTCTTGTCTATTACCAAGTAATTGTAAGGGTCACTCCATATTTTCGAACACATGTCTCGAAATTCAGTCCATGACATGTCCGTTGTTACATGTTCATTATAGACATGTTTCATATTTGTTTCATCCTGTTTAAATAGTATAATTAAATTTGCATTGTCTCTTATAAGTTGTTTCGGCACCTTACTGTAGGTTTGATTTAGATAAAAACAATCAACATTTCGATGTCTTCCCATTGCAAAGAAGTCTCTAATATTATTTTGATTTTCACAAGCCACATCATCAAATATTATGATGGAATCTGGTTTTGCTTTCCGGAGACTAATGACGTGTTCATTTTCTCCATATTTTGCAAATGTAACGTCTGGTACCTGATATAAGACATTTTCCAAAAAAACGTACTTAGATTGATGGAGAGTTTTAGCGTATAGGTAAACGTTTCTGTATCGCAATCCGTTTCTATGTAAAAGAAGTCCTACCATCAGATTAGTCTTTCCACAGTTGGATGGACCACAAATTATACAACGAATAGTATTTGGTAAGAGTTTCCCGTGACGGTATGTATGGGTTTTAAGATCAGGACAAATTTTCTCGACTTGTAAATTTAATGGTTGTTTCACAAATTTCATTATCTTCAAATTGAAGGAGACGCTTGATATTGAATGAGAATATTATGAAACCACAACTGTATATATATATAGACACACATTGTGAAAGATCCCACCCCATATATTTTTATCCGTAATTACTGCGTAGAACCTTTGTACTGCTGTATAGAACCGTGTTTGCTATCATTTGATGAGGTAAATGTTGACAAATTAAGTTCACTTCATAATTGTATTATTGGGCTTTCTAATTAACTTTTTTTAAAACACCAGTTCACGAAACGGAGTGCGGAACGAAGTGGAGCAAACGGAGTGAAGTGAACTGGTTTTTGAAAAAAGTGAATTAGAATGCCCAATAATACCCTACTGCCATCATACCGACATGGGTGTCGTTTAATAGGTTTTCAGGGGTGCTGATTTCGAAAATGACAACCATTTTGAAATCCAAGATGGCGGACATGGATTTTTTGGAAAATACCGTCATGGGTGTCCTTTAATAGGTTTTCGGGGGTGCTGATTCCGAAAATGACATACGTATTGAAATCCAAGATGGCGGACATAAATTTTTTGCTAAATATCGTCATTGGTGTCGTTTTTTGGGTATTCAGGGGTTCTGATTAAGAAAATAACATCCATTTTTAAATCCAAGATAGCGGCCGTGAAAAACAAAAAAAATTAAAAACTTTTTTAAAATTTATAAATAAAGGCACAACCGCCTCGCGACCTGCTTTAGCAGGTCGCGCACCCCGCGAAACCTAGTTATTATATTATATAAAGCTACAATACCACTGACTGACTCACTGGGTGACAGAATTGTTCTCCCAGATGGAGCGGCGGGAGGTGAAAACTTTGTATGGGAGGTGTGGAGTGGGTGATGCGGAGGGTACGGGAAAACCTCGAGATCCTCGGATCCACCTTCTCATCAGGTGGCGACCCACCTTTCCGGGCGAACCGTTGCAGATGGAGCGGTGGCGCTCGAACTAAGGTCGACCCACACCCTGGTCGAATTCTACCTGTGACGTCATTTTTTCGATCTTCGCAAAAACAAGATGGCCGCCATACAAAATGTTTATTGCTGTATCTCCGGATCCGTTTGACATAAGTGGAGTGTGCTCGAACAAATGTTTTACAGGGGGGTGGGGGGCAGCTGGCTGTCAAATTTTTTTTTCAAGATGGCGGATCCAAGATGGCGGCCGGAAATGAAGTTGCTCCGATCCGGACGAAAATCGGTATCTGGGGGGTTTGGGGGACAAAGATTTCGAATATCGGGTAAGTTTTTCGATTCCACCATTTTCCAAGATGGCCGCCATACAAGGAGTGGTGAGGCGAGGCCGCAGGCCGAGCCGAACCACGACGCCACGCCGCGAGGCGAGGCCGTAGGCCGAGGCAAGCTGCGTAGAAGGCGAGGCCGAAGGCCGAGCTCCGCGCAGGGCGTAGCCCGGAGCGTCCCCCCCCAAATCCAAGATGGCCGCCATACAAGTTTAGATTCTAAAAAAAGGTGAGGCGAGGTCGAAGACCGAGCCGAACGCGCGAGACGAGGCCGAAGGCCGAGGCGAGCCGCGTATAGGGTGAGGCCGAAGGCCGAGCTCCGCGTAGGGCGAAGCCCGAAGCGACACCAAGCATATTACCAGCCGACCGCCATCATACCAACATGGGTGTCGTTTAATAGGTTTTCAGGGGTGCTGATTTCGAAAATGACATCCATTTTGAAATCCAAGATGGCGGACATGGATTTTTTGGAAAATTCCGTCATGGGTGTCGTTTAATAGGTTTTCGGGGGTGCTGATTCCGAAAATGACATACGTTTTGAAATCCAAGATGGCGGCCGTGAAAAACAAAAAAAAATAAAAACTTTTTTAAAATTTATAAAGAAAGGCACAACCGCCTCGCGACCTGCTTTAGCAGGTCGCGCACCACGCGAAACCTAGTTATATTATATAAAGCTACAATACCACTCACTGACTGACTGACTGACTGGGTGACAGAATTGTTCTCCCAGATGGAGCGGCGGTTGGTGAAAACTTTGTATGGAGGGTGTGGAGAGGGTGGCTCGGAGGGTACGGGAAAACCTTTAGATCCTCGGATCCACCTTCTCATCAGGTGGTGACCCACCTTCCCGGGCGAACCGTTGCGGATGGAGCAGTGGCGCTCGAACTAAGGTCGATCCACACCCTGGTCGAATTCTACCGGTGACGTCATTTTTTCGATTTTCGCAAAAACAAGATGGCCGCTATACAAAATGATTATTGCTGTATCTCCGGATCCGTTTGACATAAGTGTAGTGTGCTCGAACAAATGTTTTACAGGGGGGTGGGGGGCAGCTGGCTGTCAAATTTTTTTTTCAAGATGGCGGCCGGAAATGAAGCTGCTCTGATCCGGACGAAAATCGGTATCTGGGGGGTTTCGGGGACGAAGATTCCGAATATCGGGTCAGTTTTTCGATTCCACCATTTTCCAAGATGGCCGCCATACAAGGAGTGGTGAGGCGAGGCCGCAGGCCGAGCCGAACCACGACGCCACTCCGCGAGGCGAGGCCGTAAGCCGAGGCGAGCTGCGTAAAAGGCGAGGCCGAAGGCCGAGCTCCGCGCAGGGCGTAGCCCGGAGCGTCCCCCCCCCCAAATCCAAGATGGCCGCCATACAAGTTTTGATTCTAAAGGTGAGGCGAGGTCGAAGACCGAGCCGAGCGCGCGAGACGAGGCCGAAGGCCGAGGTGAGCCGCGTATAGGATGAGGCCGAAGGCCGAATTCCGCGTAGGGCGAAGCCCGGAGCGTCCCCCCCCCCCCCAATCAAAGATGGCCGCCATACAAGTTTAGATTCTAAAGGTGAGGCGAGGTCGAAGACCGAGCCGAACGCGCGAGGCGAGGCCGAAGGCCGAGGCGAGCCGCGTATAGGGTGAGGCCGAAGGCCGAACTCCGCGTAGGGCGAAGCCCGGAGCGTCCCCCCCCCCAATTCTAGATGGCGGCAAGTTAAGATTCTAAAGGTGAGGCGAGGTCGAAGACCGAGCCGAACGCGCGAGGTGAGGCCGAAGGCCGAGGCGAGCCGCGTATAGGGTGAGGCCGAAGGCCGAACTCCGCGTAGGGCGAAGCCCGGAGCGTCCCCCCCCCCAATCAAAAATGGCCGCCATACAAGTTTAGATTTTTAAGGTGAGGCGAGGTCGCAGACCGAGCCGAACGCGCGAGCCGCGGCCGTAGGCCGAGGCGAGCTGCTTATAGGGCGAGGCCGAAGGCCGAGCTCCGCGTAGGGCGAAGCCCGAAGCGTCACCAAGCATATTACCAGCCGACCGCCATCATACCGACATGGGTGTCGTTTAATAGGTTTTCAGGGGTGCTGATTTCGAAAATGACATCCATTTTGAAATCCAAGATGACGGACATGGATTTTTTGGAAAATACAGCGAGGCGAGGCCGAAGGCCGAGGCGAGCCGCGTATAGGGTGAGGCCGAAGGCCGAACTCCGCGTAGGGCGAAGCCCGGAGCGTCCCGCCCCCCAATTAAAGATGGTCGCCATACAAGTTTAGATTTTTAAGGTGAGGCGAGGCCGAAAGCCGAGCTCCGCGTAGGGCGAAGCCCGAAGCGTCACCAAGCATATTACCAGCCGACCGCCATCATACCGACATGGGTGTCGTTTAATAGGTTTTCAGGGGTGCTGATTTCGAAAATGACATCCATTTTGAAATCCAAGATGGCGGACATGGATTTTTTGGAAAATACCGTCATGGGTGTCGTTTAATAGGTTTTCGGGGGTGCTGATTCCGAAAATGACATACGTTTTGAAATCCAAGATGGCGGACATAAATGTTTTGAAAAATATCGTCGTGGGTGTCGTTTTTTGGGTATTCAGGGGTGCTGATTTAGAAAATAACATCCATTTTTAAATCCAAGATGGCGGCCGTGAAAAACAAAAAGAAATTAAAATCTTTTTTAAAATTTATAAAAAAAGGCACAACTGCCTCGCGACCTGCTTTAGCAGGTCGCGCACCACGCGAAACCTAGTTATATAATATAAAGCTACAATACCACTCACTGACTGACTGACTGACTGGGTGACAGAATTGTTCTCCCAGATGGAGCGGCGGGAGGTGAAAACTTTGTATGGAGGGTGTTGAGAAAGTGTCGCGGAGGGTACGGGAAAACCTCGAAATCCTCGGATCCACCTTCTCATCGGGTGGCGACCCACCTTCCCGGGCGAACCGTTGCAGATGGAGCGGTGGCGCTCAAACTAAGGTCGACCCACACCCTGGTCGAATCCTACTAGTGATGTCATTTTTTCGATTTTCGCAAAAACAAGATGGCCGCCATGCAAAATGATTATTGCTGTATCTCCGGAACCGTTTGACATAAGTGGGGTGAGCTCGAAAAAATGTTTTACAAGGGGATGAGATGCAGATGGCTGTGAATTTTTTTTTTAAGATGGCGGATCCAAGATGGCGGCCGAAAATGAAGTTGCTCCGATCCGGACGAAAATCGGTATCTGGGGAGTTTGGGGGTCGAAGAATTTGAATATTGGGTCAGTTTTTCGATTCCACCATTTTCCAAGATGGCCGCCATACAAAAAGTGGTGAGGCGAGGCCGCAGGCCGAGCCGAACCACGACGCACGGTGGGTCCTTTACTATGGGTTGATTGGTCAGAAATAAAAAATATCAAAATGAAGGTAGATGTATTTTTTCTTTTGATCAGGTAAGTTAACAATCTATGGCATTAGTTTCAACTGAGATAAGTAACATATCTATCAAGTATCATTTATATGAGACGGGTGTATTGTGACCAATTTATGATTTTCCTTGTTGAAAATAACGCTTTCTAAGTTTTATTCAGACTTTAGAAAAACATTGTTTCAAAAGTACGAAGAGATAAATTATTAAAAAAATCATGAGTGATGATGAAGGTATGTAGTATTTATAATATATTAATTTAATACGCTACGCTTACTATTCATTGTGTCGTAAAATTTTACTTAAAAACTGCTTTAATTGCATGAATAATATTTTGTTTCCGAAATTTTTCCAAAAAAGGTATTTTGCCTTAGTACTTATTGGTTTCAAACAGTTCTCTGGTCGATGTAGTTTACAGTTTTGAAGTCCAAAGTTAGGGCAAAATCCCCCTCCACCCTCAGTAATGGTTTAAAGTGAGGGGGTAGAAATTTCAAAAATTTGTGCCACTTGTTTTTCGGATTTTATTACACACATTTGTGGATTTTATTATATATAATACATATTTAACAACTTTGCCTAATATTTAACTAAAGAAAGATCATTTTATTTGATCTTTTTTTCTTCCCTTAGGAATCGTTATTTACTCCATAAAAAGGAGAGATTTGTGTGAAAAATTATTTTCTTTTCAATACAAGAAATTAGACAGAAAATTCTTAAAACCAGAGGAGATGATTATCAAGGAAACAAATAGTCCTGATTCATATAAACCAGCAGTTAAAGAAACCTTACAACCTTTTCCAAAACAATTCAAAGATAAATGGCTTAAGTCGAATAGAGACAAACAAAGATTTTAACAAGATTATTCGTCATGGTTAGAAGAATCGTGCATTTTTAAAAATCATTTTCTAAAAAAGTCAGTCCAGGCTGGCCTCCCAATGATTGTTTGGACGTGCGTCCAATTCTAGTAACGAGTTGCTATTTTCTGCTCAAATGAATCTCAGGAGTGAGGGTCAGCTTTCCAAAGCAAATACATTAAAACATATAATATCACCAAAGAGCCCTACAGAGACAGCATTTGAACAAAAAAAATTATCACCACAATCAGCTTTGTCTATGTTAACTGAGGCCAAATTAAGTAGAAAACAAGTAGAAAACAGTATAACGTGGCACGAAGCTACGCACCTCATATCTTTCCATTCTATAAAGAAGTGCAAAAAGCCAAACGAGAATGTTATCCTGGTGAAGTTAAAGTAACTTAGACTACTGCTCGAGTTCCACTACAGAATCTGCTCGACCATACCATTAGTCACCTCACTGACATTTTAAATTTGTTTTTAATATCTTCGGATCCTTTTATATCTTCCTCAAGGGTTATAAGGAAATATAAAATAGCTCTTCCAAGTGAAGTGCTTGCAATGATTTTGCCTGATTAGAAATATAAGCACCTTTTGTAAATATACTTCCTGTATAACTACTTCCTGTTTTTGTAAAAGTAGTTACTAAGTTTAATTTCACACTCTCTTTGTATTTATGGGTTTATTATGCACTAAGGAGTTTACTTAAATATATCTTTTTCATTTTCAGTGGTATTATATTAGACTAAATAATATATTTTGCTTAAATACTCGCCTAAGAATGAATACATGTCTCTAAATAAAGTTAAATAATATTGACCAGCCCTTCCATAGAAAGGACCCCACTGTGCGACGCCACGTTGCGAGGCGAGGCCGTAGGCCGAGGCGAGCAACGTAAAAGGCGAGCTGAAGGCCGAGCTCCGCGAAGAGCGTAGCCCGGAGCGTCCCCGCCCCAAATCCAAGATGTCCGCTATACAAAAGGTGAGGCGAGGTCGAAGACCGAGCCGAACGCGCGAGGAGAGGCCGAAGGCCGAGCTGAGCCGCGCAAAGTGTAAGGCCGAAGGCCGAACTCCGCGCTGGGCGAAGCCCGAAACGTCCCCCCCCCAATTCTAGATGGCAATAAGTTTAGATTCTAATGGTGAGGCGAGTTCGAAGACCGAGCCGAACGCGCGAGGTGAGGCCGTAGGCCGAGGCAAGCTGCCTATAGGGCAAGGCCGAAGGCCGAGCTCCGCGTAGGGCGAAGCCTCAAGCGTCACCAAGCATATTACTAGCCGACCTCCATCATACCGACATGGGTGTCGTTTAATAGGTTTTCAGGGGTGCTGATTTCGAAAATGACATACGTTTTGAAATCCAATATGGCGGACATACATTTTTTGCAAAATATCGTAATGGGTTTCATTTTTGGGTATTCGGGGGTGCTGATTGAGAAAATAACATCAATTTTTAAATCCAAGATGGCGGCCGTGAAAAACAAAAAAAATGAAAAACTTTCTTATAATTTATTAAAAAAGGCACAACCGCCTCGCGACCTGGAAATGTGGATAGGGTTGCAGGTAGGGTACGGGAAAACCTCGAGACCCTCAGATCCAATTTCTCATCAGGTGGCGACCCACCTTCCCGGGCGAACCGTTGCAGATGGAGCGATGGCGCTCGAACAAAGGTCGACCCACACCCTGGTCGAATTCTACAGGTGACGTCATTTTTTCGATTTTTGCAAAAACAAGATGGCCGCCATACAAAATGATTATTGTTGTATCTCCGGAACCGTTTGACATAAGTGGGGTGTGCTCGAACAAATGTTTTACAGAGGGGTGAGGGGCAGGTGGCTGTCAAATTTTTTTTTCAAGATGGCGGATCCAAGATGGTGGCCGAAAATGAAATTGCTTCGATCCGCACGAAAATTAATATCTGGCAGGTTTTGGAGTCCAATATTCCGAGGCGAGGCCGTAGGCCGAGACGAGCTGCGTAGAAGGCGAGGCCGAAGGCCGAGCTCCGCATCGGGCGTAGCCCGGAGCGTCCCCCCCCAAATCCAAGATGGCCGCCATACAAGTTTAGATTCTAAAGGTGAGGCGAGGTCGAAGACCGAGCCGCGCATAGTGTGAGGCCGAAGGCCGAACTCCGCGTAGGGCGACGCCCGGAGCGTCCCCCCCCCCAATTCAAGATGGCGGTGAGTTTTGATTCTAAAGGTGAGGCAAGGCCGAAGGCCGAGCTCCGCGTAGGGCGAAGCCCGGAGCGACCTCCCCACAATCAAAGATGGCCGTCATACAAGTTTAGATTTTTAAGGTGAGGCTAGGTCGCAGACCGAGCCGAACGCGCGAGCCGAGGCCGTAGGCCGAGGCGAGCTGCGTATAGGGCGAGGCCGAAGGCCGAGCTCCGCGTAGGGCGAAGCCCGAAGCGTCACCAAGCATATTACCAGCCGACCGCCATCATACCGACATGGGTGTCGTTTAATAGGTTTTCAGGGGTGCTGATTTCGAAAATGACATCCATTTTGAAATCCAAGATGGCGTACATGGATTTTGTCGAAAATACCATCATAAGTGTCGTTTAATAGGTTTTCGGGGGTACTGATTCCGAAAATGACATACGTTTTGAAATCCAAGATGGCGGACATAAACTTTTTGAAAAATATCGTCATGGTTGTCGTTTTTTGGGTATTCAGGGGTGCTGATTTAGAAAATAACATCCATTTTTAAATCCAAGATGGCGGCCGTGAAAAACAAAAAGAAATTAAAAACTTTTTTAAAATTTATAAAAAAAGGCACAACCGCCTCGCGACCTGCTTGAGCAGGTCGCGCACCACGCGAAACCTAGTTATTATATTATATAAAGCTACAATACCACTGACTCACTGACTGACTGGGTGACAGAATTGTTCTCCCAGATGGAGCGGCGGGAGGTGAAAATTTTGTATGGGGGGTAAGGAGAGGGTAGTGCGGAGGGTACGAGAAAACCTCGAGATCCTTGGATCCACCTTCTCATCAGGTGGCGACCCACCTTCCCGGGCGAACCGTTGCAGATGGAGCGGTCGCGCTCGAACAAAGATCGACCCACACCCGGATCGAATTCTACCGGTGACGTCATTTTTTCGATTTTCGCAAAAACAAGATGGCCGCCATACAAAATGATTATTGCTGTATCTCCGGAACCGTTTGACATAAGTGGGGTGTGCTCAAACAAATGTTTTACAGGGGGGTGAAGGGCAGGTGGCTGCCAAATTTTTTTTTCAAGATTGCGGATCCAAGATGGCGGCCGAAAATGAAGTTGCTCCAATCCAGACGAAAATCGGTATCTATGGGATTTGGTGGTCGAAGATTCCGAATATCGGGTCAGTTTTTCGATTCCACCATTTCCCAAGATGGCCGCCATACAAGGAGTGGTGAGGCGAGGCCGCAGGCCGAGCCGAACCACGACGCCACGCCGCGAGGCGAGGCCGTAGGCAGAGGCGAGCTGCGTAAAAGGCGAGGCCGAAGGCCGAGCTCCGCGCAGGGCGTAGCCCGGAGCGTCCCCCCCCAAATCTAAGATGGCCGCCATACAAGTTTAGATTCTAAAGGTGAGGCGAGGTCGAGGCCGAACCACGACGCGCCGCGAGGCGAGGCCGCAGGCCGAGATGAGCTGCGTATAAGGCGAGGCCGAAGGCCGAGCTCCGCGTAGGGCGAAGCCCGGAGCCTCACCCCCCCCAATCTAAGATGGCCGCAATTTAAGTTTAGATTCTAAAGGTGAGGCGAGGTCGTAGAGCCGAACGCGCGAGGCGAGGCCGAAGGCTGAGGCGAGCCGCGTATAGTTTGAGGCCGAAGGCCGAACTTCGCGTAGGGCGAAGCCCGGAGCGGCCCCCCCGCCCAATCAAAGATGGCCGCCATACAAGTTTAAATTCTAAAGATGAGGCGAGGTCGAGGCCGAACCACGACGCGTGCGTATAAGGCGAGGCCGAAGGCCGAGCTCCGCGTAGGGCAAAGCCCGGAGCGTCCCTTCCCCCAATCCAAGATGGCCGCAATTTAAGTTTAGATTCTAAAGGTGAGGCGAGGTCGTAGACCGAGCCGAACGCGCGAGGCGAGGCCGAAGGCCGAGGCGAGCTGCGTATAGGGCGAGGCCGAAGGCCGAGCTCCGCGTAAGGCGAAGCCCGAAGCGTCACCAAGCATCTTACCGGCCGACCGCCATGGAATTTTCGGGCATAACGACATGGGTGTCGTTTCATAGGTTTTCGGGGATGCTGATTACAAAACTGACATCCATTTTGAAATCCAAGATGGCGGTCGTGACAAACCAAAAAAAGTATGATCGCCTTTTTGACCCTACAAATAGGGTACCACAACCGCCTCGCGGCCTGCTTTAGCAGGTCGCGCACCACGCGAAACCTAGTTATATTATATAAAGCTACAATACCACTCACTGACTCACTGGGTGACAGAATTGTTCTCCCAGATGGAGCGGCGGGAGGTGAAAACTTTGTATGGGGGGTGTAAAGAATGTGGTGCGGAGGGTACGGGAAAACCTCGAGATCCTCGGATCCACCTTCTAATCAGGTGGCGACCCACCTTCCCGGGCGAACCGTTGCAGATGGAGCGGTCGCGTTTGAACTAAGGTCGACCCACACCCTGGTCGAATTCTACCGGTGACGTCATTTTTTCGATTTTCGCAAAACAAGATGGCCGCCATACAAAATGATTATTGCTGTATCTCCGGAACCGTTTGACATAAGTGGGGTGTGCTCGTACAAATGTTTCACAGGGGGGTGAGGGGCAGGTGGCTGTCAAATTTTTTTTTCAAGATGGCGGATCCAAGATGGCGGCCGAAAATGAAGTTGCTCCGATCCGGACGAAAATCGGTATCTGGGGGGTTTGGGTTTGCCGAAGGCCGAGCCGAGCTGCGTATAGGGCGAGGCCGAAGGCCGGGCTCCGCGTAGGGCGAAGCCCGAAGCGTCACCAAGCATCTTACCGGCTGACCGCAATCCGAAAATTTCATATCCGGCTTTTGGATTTTAGTTGTGGGAATCGTGACGCGAAGGGCGAAGCCCGGAGCGTCTCAATTCTCTCCACCAAAATCCAAGATGTTGGATATTAAATTTTCGGGCATACCGACATGGGTGTCGTTTAATAGGTTTTCGGGGGTGCTGATTCAGAAAATGTCATCCATTTTGAAATCCAAGATGGCGGACATGCATTTTTTGTAAAAGACCGTCATGGGTGTCGTTTAATAGGTTTTCTGGGGTGCTGATTGCGAAAATGACATCTATTTTGAAATCCAAGATGGCGGACATGGATTTTTTGGAAAATACCGTCATGGGTGTCGTTTAATAGGTTTTTGGGGGTGCTGATTACGAAAATGACATACATTTTGATATTAAAGATGGCGGTCGTGACAAACCAAAAAAAGTATGAACGCCTTTTGGACCCTACGACTAGGGTAGCACAACCGCCTCGCGGCCTGCTTTAGCAGGTCGCGCACCACGCGAAACCTAGTTATATTATATGAAGCTACAATACCACTCACTGACTGACTGACTGGGTGACAGAATTGTTCTCCCAGATGGAGCGGCGGGAGGTGAAAACTTTGTATGGGGGATGTGGAGAAAGTGGTGCGGAGGGTACGGAAAAACCTCGAGATCCTCGGATCCACCTTCTCATCGGGTGGCGACCCTTCTTCCCGGGCGAACCGTTGCAAATGGAGCGGTGGCGCACGAACAAAGGTCAACCCACACCCTGGTCGAATTCTACCGGTGACGTCATTTTTTCGATTTTCGCAAAAACAAGATGGCCGCCATACAAAATGTTCATTGCTGTATCTCCGGAACCGTTTGACATAAGTGGGGTGTACTCGAGCAAATGATTTACACGAGGGTGAGGGGCAGGTGGCTGTCAAAATTTTTTTTCAAGATGGCGGATCCAAGATGGCGGCCGAAAATGAAGTTGCTCCGATCCGGACGATAATCGGTATCTTGGTGGTTTGAAAGTGGAAGATTTCGAATATCGGGTCAGTTTTTCGATTCCACCATTTTCCAAGATGGCCGCCATACAAGGAGTGGTGAGGCGAGGCCGCAGGCCGAGACGAACCACGACGCCACGCCGCGAGGCGAGGCCGTAGGCCGAGGCGAGCTGCGTAGAAGGCGAGGCCGTAGGCCGAGCTCCGCGTAGGGCGTAGCCCGGAGCGTCCCCCCCGAAATCCAAGATGGCCGCCATACAAGTTTGGATTCTAAAGGTGAGGCGGGGTTGCAGACCGAGCCGAACGTGCGAGGCGAGGCCGAAGGCCGAGGCGAGCCGCGTATAGGGTGAGGCCGAAGGCCGAACTCCGCGTAGGGCGAAGCCCGGAGCGTCCCCCCCCCAAATCAAAGATGGCCGCCATACAAGTTTAGATTTTTAAGGTGAGGCGAGGTCGCAGACCGATCCGAACGCGCGAGCCGAGGCCGTAGGCTGAGGCGAGCTGCGTATAGGGCGAGGCCGAAGGCCGAGTTCCGCGTAGGGCGAAGCCCGAAGCGTCACCAAGCATGTTAACAGCCGACCGCCATCATACCGACATGGGTGTTGTTTAATAGGTTTTCAGGGGTGCTGATTTCGATAATGACATCCATTTTGAAATCCAAGATTGCGGACATGGATTTTTTTAAAAATACCGTCGTGGGTGTCGTTAAATAGGTTTTCGGGGGTGCTGATTCCGAAAATGACATCCATTTTTAAATCCAAGATGGCGGCCGTGAAAAACAAAAAAAAATTAAAAACTTTTTTAAAATTTATAAAAAAAGGCACAAACGCCTCGCGACCTGCTTTAGCAGGTCGGGCACCACGCGAAACCTAGTATTATATAAAGCTATAATACTACTGACTGACTCACTGGGTGACAGAATTGTTCTCCCAGATTTAGAGGCGGGAGGTTAAAACTTTGTATAGGGAGTGTGGAGAGGGTGACACGGAGGGTACGGGAAAACCTCGAGATCCTCGAATCCACCTTCTCATCAGGTGGCGACCCACCTTCCCGGGCGAACCGTTGCAGATGGAGCGGTGGTGCTCGAACAAAGGTCGACCCACACCCTGGTCGAGTTCTACCGTTCATGTCATTTTTTAGATTTTCGCAAAAACAAGATGGCCGCCATACAAAAAGTTTATTGCTGTATCTCCGGAACCGTTTGTCATAAGTGGGGTGTGCTCGAACAAATGTTTTACAGGGTGGTGAGCGGCAGGTGGCTGTCAAATTTTTTTTTCAAGATGGTTGATCCAAAATGGCGGCCGAAAATGAAGTTGCTCCGATCCGGACGAAAATCAGTATCTGGGGGGTTTGGGGGTCGAAAATTCCGAAGTTTGGGTTAGTTTTTCGATTTGACTATTTTACAAAATAGCCGCCATACAAGGAGTGGTGAGGCGAGGCCGCAGGCCGAGCCGAACAACGACGCCACGTTGCGAGGCGAGGCCGTAGGCCGAGGCGAGCTTCGTAAAAGGCGAGTTCGAAGGCCGAGCTCCGCGTAGGGCGCAGCCCGGAGCGTCCCCCCCCCAAATCCAAGATGGCCGCCTTACAAGTTTAGATTCTAAAGGTGAGGCGAGGTCGCAGACCGAGCCGAACGAACGAGGCGAGGTTGATGGCCGAGGCGAGCCGCGTATAGGGTGAGGCCGAAGGCCGAACTCCGCGTAGGGCGAAGCCCGGAGCGTCCCCCCCCCAATCAAAGATGGCCGCCGTACAAGTTTAGATTTTTAAGGTGAGGCGAGTTCGCAGACCGAGCCGAACGCGCGAGTCGAGGCCGTAGGCCGAGGCTAGCTGCGTATAGGGCGAGGCCGAAGGCCGAGCTCCGCGAAAGGCGAAGCCCGAAGCGTCACCAAGCATATTACCAGCCGACCGCCATCATACCGACATTGGTGTCATTTAATAGGTTTTCAGGGGTGCTAATTATTGAAAAATAAAAGAAAGGCACAAATATGACGAGGATATTTATTTAATACGTTTAAAACACAATTACAATATGCCTTGACCGGCTTCCATATTGCAAGAAGAAGAAAAAAAAAACAAAACAGGCAGAGACAATATAAAATTACTACCATAGATTATTGGTTTATAAAAATTAAGTATTGCTATTAATGAATTTAAATACACCCCCTCAATACTTATATTTTTTTTTTTAATTTTACTTTCAACTTTTACATTATATAAAATCAACTTAAACTTGTTTCTTATAAACTTCTTTTAAACAGACCAAACTTCTTATATATAACTTCTTTTCTATATCTTATGCATGCAACACCCCCTTTCGACAACATTTTAAATTTTTCTTAAACTAAAATTAAATCCCTTAATTTCACAAACTGAATTTTTCCTAGTGGTTTTGTAAATATGTCTGCAATATTATTCTTTGATTCTATGTACTTTAAATTCACATGACCTTTAGATACTTTATCAATAATGTGCTGGTATTTTATATCAACATGTTTTAATCTCTTATTATTGTCATTATTGTTTCCAATACTTATAGCACTTTGGTTGTCTTCCATTACAATAAATTTAACATTGTTATATCCAAAATCCTGTATCAATTTATTTTTTAAAAGGTAAACTTTTCTGTATTTTGTAAAATCATCTTTTAACAATAAAAAGATCTTTGATCCACCCAAGGACTCCTCCACCGGGCCTCCGATATCCATATGAATTATTTCTCCTGGTGTGTTTGATCTGTGGGAACTCGTTGGGAATGGAAGTTTATGTTGTTTACCTTTCAGGCAGGGCACACAAGTCTCTTCATCTCCTTCTTCATATTCTATTTTATTTATCTTGAGAATATTTTTCACATGTTCAATAATTTGGTGTCCTAACCTTGCATGCCACTCCTTTAACAAACTTGTGCATTTTCCAACCAGCGCCTCATCCCTTGTTTTGCGGAACTGCATAATATACATTTTATTTTGTCTCAGTGCTATGGCGCTAACACTGCCATCTTTTATAAACTCACACTTTGAAGATGAGGACCGCAGCATATACCCTTTGTCCAGGGCCGCACTCAGGGAAAACAAGTTCACTTTCATTTCTGGTACAAACAATACATTATTTATAACAGTGGTCACCCATACTTCACCGTCAAATGCCTCAACTGTAACAGTACCAATTCCAATCCCTTTAATCACCGAGCCGTCTCCTATGATAATGTCCCTTGGCACTAGTAAATTTTTGAACTCTGTGTAAATGTCTTTTGTCGAACACATATGTTCCGATGCACCACTGTCCATATACCACTCATTGCTCGCACTGTTTATTGCACTCATAGAAAGTGAGGTTATAAACGCATTTTGTCTTTGTTCACTTTTATTTTCACTTTTATTGTCATTTTTATCACTGTTTTGATTTTTATTTTTGAACCAACACTGTTCCGATTTATGTCCTCTTTTTTTACAATGTACACACGCCGACAGATCATTTTTATTTTGTCTACAGTCTTTTTTATAATGTCCCATTTTACCACATACGAAACACTTTCTTGATTTTTTAACTTCTGATTTTAATGCGACCGAATCCTTTTCTTGTTGTGAGTTACCTTGTCTTTGTTCTTCAATTAATAATCTTGCTGTCAGCTCAGCTAAAGTTTGTTTTTCTTGTGGTACTGAGTCCCACGCCGGTACGAAATACCTATATTTTTCGCCTAATGAGCTGATTATTTTCGTTATTATCATATTTTCCGGTATTTGTCCTTTTGCTTGTTTTATGCGACTAATAAGATCTTCTGTCTTCGAAATGAACGAAATAATCTCTTCACCTTCGCTCAGCTTTAGTTCGAAGAATCGTTGTTGTAATATATGCAACGATATTTCTGATTGTTGTTCGTATATGGTACACAATCTTGTCCAAATTTCATGCGCTGTATTACAATTTTGTACTTGTAGTATTACATTATTTGATAATCTTGTGACTATCACTCCCTGCGCTTTGGCATCTAGTCTTTGCCATTCCGCCATCTTTTTAAGATCTTCGGTGGGACATGGCATGCTTCCATCGACGACTTCAAACGCGTTGACGGCCTTCAATATCACCTTAAGTTGAAATTTCCAGGTGTTCCAATTCTTTGCATCCTCCAATTTGCAACCTTGTTGAGTGCTGCTTGCCGAGGCCATGGTGCCCCCATAAATTCCATCGTCACCCATTTTGACCGATGTGTGTACTTTTTCGTTTCGCTTTACCGCGAACGCCACTGCTTTACCGCAGACCACTTTTTTTACGTGCCAACTTTATCTCTAGGTACGGGCTGGGCCCATAACCTATTGAAAAATAAAAGAAAGGCACAAATATGACGAGGATATTTATTTAATACGTTTAAAACACAATTACAATATGCCTTGACCGGCTTCCATATTGCAAGAAGAAGAAAAAAAAAACAAAACAGGCAGAGACAATATAAAATTACTACCATAGATTATTGGTTTACAAAAATTAAGTGTTGCTATTAATGAATTTCAATACTAATTTCGAAAATGACATCCATTTTGAAATCCAAGATGGCGGACAAGGATTTTTTGTAAAATACCGTCATGGGTGTCGTTTAATAGGTTTTCGGGGGTGCTGATTCTTAAAATGACATACGTTTTTAAATCCCAGATGGCGGACATAAATTTTTTGCAAAATATCGTTCTGGGTGTCGCTTTTTGGGTATTAAGGGGTGCTGATTAAGAAAATAAAATCCTTTTTTAAATCCAAGATGGCGGCCGTGAAAAACAAAAAAAATCAAAAACTTTTTTTTTATAAATAAAGGCACAACCGCCTTGCGACCTGCTTTAGCAGGTCGCGCACCACGCGAAACCTAGTTATTATATAATTAAAACAATACCACTCACTCACTCACTGACTGACTGATTGACATAATTGTTCTTCCAGAAGGAGGGTCGGGAGGTGAAAATGATGTATAAGGGGTGCAGTCATAATTTTCCGTCGAGTATGGAAAAGCCTTGACATCTTCGGATTCTCCTCCTCATCAGGTCCTTCCCGGGCGAACTTTTGGAGTTGAACTGGTAGTGCTCAAAGAAAGGTCGACTCACACCCTGGTTGAAGTCTACCGGTGACAAAATTTTTTCGATTTTCAAAAAAACAAGATGGCCGCCATACAAAATTGATATTTTGGTATATCCTCCGATTCGAACCAAATTCGGTATCCAGGGGTTTTTGGGGTCGCTTAATCCGAATATCTAAAAAGATTTTCGATTTCGCCATTTTCAAAGATGAATGCCATACAAGGAGTGGTGAGGCGAGGCCGAAGGCCGAGCCGAACCACGACGCACCGCGAGGCGAGGCCGCAGGCCGAGGCGAGCTGCGTATTAGGCGAGGCCGAAGGCCAAGCTCCGCTTAGGGCGAAGCCCGGAGTGTCCCCCCCCCCCAATCCAAGATGGCCGCCATTTAAGTTTAGATTCTAAAGGTGAGGCGAGGTCGTAGACCGAGCCGAACGAGCGAGGCGAGGCCAAAGGCCGAGCCGAGCTGCGTATGGGGCAAGGCCGAAGGCCGAGCTCCGCGTAGGGCGAAGCCCGAAGCGTCACCAAGCATCTTACCGGCCGACCGCAATCCGAAAATTTCATATCCACCATCTTGGATTTTAGTTGGGGGAATCGTGACGCAAAGGGCGAAGCCCGGAGCCTCTCGATTCTCCCCACCAAAAATCCAAGATGGCGGATATGAAATTTTCGGGCATGCCGACATGGGTGTCGTTTAATAGGTTTTCGGAGGTGCTGATTCCGAAATTGATATCCATTTTGAAATCCAAGATGGCGGACATGCTTTTTTTGTAAAAAACCGTCATGGGTGTCGTTTAATACGTTTTTTGGGATGCATATTGCGAACATGACATCTATTTTGAAATCCAAGATGGCGGATATGCAGTTTAAAAAAATTATGTCATGCTTGTCGTTTAATAGGTTTTCGGGGATGCTGATTACGAAACTGACATCCATTTTGAAATCCAAGGTGGCGGTCGTGACAAACCAAAAAAAGTATGAACGCATTTTTGACCCTACAAATAGGGTAGCACAACCGCCTCGCGGCCTTCTTTAGCAGGTCGCGCACCACGCGAAACCTAGTTTTTATATTATATAAAGCTACAATACCACTGACTCACTGACTCACTGACTGGGTGACAGAAATATTCTCCCAGATGGAGCGGCGGGAGATGAAAACTTTGTATGGAGGATGTGGAGAAGGTGACGCGGAAAGTACGGGAAAACCTCGAGATCCTCGGATCCACCTTTAAATCAGGTGGCGACCCACCTTCCCGGGCGAACCGTTGCAGGTGGAGCGGTGGCGCTCAAACAAAGGTCAACCCACACCCTGGTCGAATTCTACCGGTGACGTCATTTTTTCGATTTTCGCAAAAACAAGATGGCCGCCATACAAAATGATTATTGCTGTATCTCCGGAACCGTTTGACATAAGTGGGGAGTGCTCGAATAAATGTTTTACAGGGGGGTAAGATGCAGGTGGCTGTCAAATTTTTTTTACAAGATGGCGGATCTAAGATGGCGGCCGAAAATGAAGTTGCTCCGATCCGGACGAAAATCGGTATCTGGGGGGTTTAAGGGTCGAAGATTCCGAATGTCGGGTCAGTTTTTCGATTCCACCATTTTCCAAGATGGCCGCCATACAAGGAGTGGTGAGGCGAGGCCGCAGGCCGAGCCTAACCACGACGCCACGTTGCGAGGCGAGGCCGTAGGCCGAGGCGAGCTACGTAAAAGGCGAGGCCGAAGGCCGAGCTCCGCGTAGAGCGTAGCCCGGAGCGTCCCCGCCCCAAATCCAAGATGGCCGCCATACAAGTCTAGATTCTAAAGATGAGGCGAGATAGAAGACCGAGCCGAACGCGCGAGGCGAGGCCAAAGGCCGAACTCCGCGTAGGGCGAAGCCTGGAGCGTCCCCCCCCCAATTCTAGATGGCGGTAAGATTAGATTCTAAAGGTGAATCTAGTCGCGAGGCGAGGCCGTACGCCGAGGCGAGCTGCGTATAGGGCGAGGCCAAAGGCTAAGCTCCGCGTAGGGTGAAGCCCGGAGTGTCACCCCCAATCAAAGATGGCCGCCATACAAGTTTAGATTTTTAAGGTGAGGCAAGGTCGCAGACCAAGCCGAACGCGCGAGCCGAGGCCGTAGGCCGAGGCGAGCTGCGTAAAGGGCGAGGCCGAAGGCCGAGCTCCGCGTAGGGCGAAGCCCAAAGCGTCACCAAGCATATTACCAGCCGACCGCCATCATACCGACATGGGTGTCGTTTAATAGGTTTTCAGGGTTGCTGATTTCGAAAATGACATCCATTTTGAAATCCAAGATGGCGGACATGGATTTTTTGGAAAATACCTTTATGGGTGTCGTTTTTTGGGTATTCAGGGGTGCTGATTAAGAAAATAAATTACAAAAAACTAAATGAACGCCTTTTTGACACTACTAATAGGGTAGCACAACCGCCTCGCGGTCTGCTTTAGCAGGTCGCGCACCACGCAAAACATTGTTATTATATTATATATAGCTGCAATACCACTGACTGACTGACTGGGTGACAGAATTGTTCTCCCAGATGGAGCGGCGGGAGGTGAAAACTTTTTATAAGGGGTGTGGAGACGGTGGCGCGGAGGGTACGAGAAATCCTCGAGATCCTTGGATCCACCTTTTCATCAGGTGGCGACCCACCTTCCCGGGCGAACCGATGCAGACGGAGCGGTGGCGCTTGCACAATGGTCAACCCACACCCTGGTCGAATTCTACTGGTTTCGTCATTTTTTCGATTTTCGCAAAAACAAGATGGCCGCCATACAAAATGATTATTGCTGTATCTCCGGAACCTTTTAAAATAAGTGGGGTGTGCTTAAACAAATGTTTTACAAGAGGGTGAGAAGCAGGTGGCTGTCAAAATTTTTTTTCAAGATGGTGGATCTAAGATGGCGGCTGAAAATGAGTTTGCTCCGATCCGGACGAAAATCGGTTTCTGGGGGTTTTGGGGGTCGAAGATTCCGAATATTGAGACAGTTTTTCGATTCCACTATTTTTCAAGATGGCGGCCATACAAGGAGTGGTGAGGCAAGGCCGTAGGCCGAGGCCAGCTGCGTAAAAGGCGAGGCCGAAGGCCGAGCTCCACGTAGGGCGTAGACCGGAGCGTCCCCCCCCTAAATCCAAGACGGCCGCCATACAAGTTTAGATTCTAAAGGTGAGGCGAGGTCGAAGACCGAGCCGAATGCGCGAGGCGAGCCGCGTATAGGGTTAGGCCGAAGGCCGAACTCCGCGTAGGGCGAAGTCCGGAGCGTCCCCCCTCCCAATTCAAGATGGCCGCCATACAAGTTTAGATTCTAAATGTGAGGCGAGGTCGAAGACAGAGCTGAACGGGCGAGGCGAGGCCGAAGGCCGAGGCGAGCTGCGTATAGTGTGGGGCCGAAGGCCGAAGTCTGCGTAGGGTGAAGCCCGGAGTGTCCCCCCTCCCCAATCAAAGATGGCCGCCATACAAGTTTAGATTTTTAAGGTGAGGCTAGGTCGCAGACCGAGCCGAACGCGCGAGCCGAGGCCGTAGGCCGAGGTGAGATGCATATAGAGCGAGGCCGAAGGCCGAGCTCTGCGTAGGGTGAAGCCCGAAGCGTCACCAAGCACATTAACAGCCGACCGTCATCATACCGACATGGGTGTCGTTTAATAAGTTTTCGGGGGTGCTGATTTCGAAAATGACATCTTTATTGAAATCCAAGATGGCGGTCATGGATTTTATGGAAAATACCGTTATAGGTGTCGTTTAACAGGTTTTCGGGGGTGCTGATTCCGAAAATGACATACATTTTGAAATTCAATATGGCAGACATATTTTTTTTGCAAAAAATCGTCATGTATGTCGTTTTTTAGTTATTCGAGGGTGCTGATTAAGAAAATAACATCCATTTAGAAATCCAAGATGGCGGCCGTGAAAAACAAAAAAAATTAAAAACTTTTAAAATTTATAAAAAAAGGCACTGCCGCCTCGCAACCTGCTTTAGCAGGTCGCGCACAACGCGAACCTAGTATTCATATTATATAAAGCTAAAATACCACTCACTCACTGATTCACTAGGTGACAGAATTGTTCTCCCAGATGGAGAGGCGGGAGGTGAAAACTTTGTATGAAGGATGTGGAGAAGATGGTGCGGAGGCTCGAGATTCTCGGATCCACTTTCTCATCAGTGGCGAACCACCTCCCCGGGCGAACCGTTGCAGATGGAGCGGCGGCGCTCGAACAAAGGTCGACCCAGACCCTAGTCAAATTCTAACGGTGACGTCATATTTTCGATTTTCGCAAAGGCCGAGACGTGCCGCGTTTAGGGTTAAACTGAAGGCTGAACACCTTGTAGGGCGAAGCCTGGAGCGTCCCCCCCCCCAAATCAAAGATGGCCGCCATACAAGTTTAGATTTTTAAGGTGAGGTGAGGTCGCAGACCCAGCCGAACGCGCGAGCCGAGGCCGTAGGCCGAGGTTAGCTGCGTATAGGGCGAGGCCGAAGGCCGAGCTCCGCGTAGGGCGAAGCCCGAAGCGTCACCAACCTTATTTTCAGCTGACCACCATCATACCGACATGGGTGTCGTTTAATAGGTTTTCAGGGGTGCTGATTTCGTAAATGACATTCATTTTGAAATCTAAGATAGCGGACATGGATTTTTTGGAAAATACCTTCATGGGTGTCGTTCAATAGGTTTTCGGGGAATCTTATTCAGAAAATTACAAATTTTTTGAAAATCAAGATGGCGGACATAATTTTTTTGCAAAAAATCGTAATGGGTGTCTATTTTGGATTTTCGTGGATGCTGATTAAGAAGATCACATTGTATAGATTTTCGCAAAAACAAGATGGCCGACATAGAAAATGATTATTGCCTAATCTCCGGAACCGTTTGACATAAGTGAAGTGTGCTCGAACAAATGTTTTACAGGGGGGTGAGGGGCAGGTGGTTATTTTTTTTTTTTTCAAGATGGCGGATCCAAGATTGCGGCCGAAAATGAAGTTGCTCCGATCCGGACGAAAATCGGTATCTGAAGGGTTTGGGGGACAAGGATTCCGAATATTGGGTCAATTTTTCGTTTCCACCATTTTCCAAGATGGCCGCCATACAAGGAGTGGTGAGGCGAGGCCGCAGGCCGAGCCGAACCACGACGCCACGCCGCGAGGCGAGGCCGCAGGCCGAGGCGAGCTGCCTAAAAGGCGAGGCCGAAGGCCGAGCTTCGCGTAGCGCGTAGCCCGGAGCGTCCCCCCCCCCCAATCCAAGATAGCCGCCATACAAGTTTGGATTCCAAAGGTGAGGCGAGGTCGCAGACCGAGCCGGACGCGCGAGGCGAGGCTGAGGCGAGCCGCGTATAGGGTGAGGCCGAAGGCCAAACTCCGCGTAGGGTGAAGCCCGAAGCGTCCCCCCCCAAATCTAGATGGCGGCAAGTTTAGATTCTAAAGGTGAGGCGAGGTCTAAGACCGAGCCGAACGCCCGAGGCGAGGCCGAAGGCCGAGGCGAGCCGCGTATAGGGTGAGGCCGAAGGCCAAACTCCGCGTAGGGTGAAGCCCGGAGCGTCCCCCCCCCAAAATCTAGATGGCGGCAAGTTTAGATTCTAAAGACCGAGCTGAACGCGAAGACCGAGCCGAGCTGCGTATAGGGCGAGGCCGAAGGCCGAGCTCCGCGTAGGGCGAAGCCCGAAGCGTCACCAAGCATTTTACCGGCCGACCGCAATCCGAAAATTTCATATCTGCCATCTTGGATTTTAGTTGGAGAAATCGTGACGTGAAGGGCGAAGCCCGGAGCGTCTCGATTCTCCCCACCAAAAATCCAAGATGGCGGATATGAAATTTTCGGGCATACTGACATGGGTGTAGGTTTTCGGGGGTGCTGATTCCGAAAATGATATCCATTTTGAAATCCAAGATGGCGGACATGCATTTTTCTCAAAAACTGTCATGGGTGTCGTTTAATACGTTTTCTGGGGTGTTGATTGCGAAAATGACATCTATTTTTAAATCCAAGATGGCGGACATGCAGTTAAAAAAAACTGTCAAGGGTGTCGTTTAACAGGTTTTCGGGGATGCTGATTACGAAACTGACATCCATTTTGAAATCCAAGATGGCGGTCGTGACAAACCAAAAAAAATATGAACGCCTTTTTGACCCTACAAATAGGGTAGCACAACCGCCTCGCGGCCTGCTTTAGCAGGTCGCGCACCACGCGAAACCTAGTTATTATTATACTATATAAAGCTACATTACCACTGACTCACTCACTGACTGACATAATTGTTCTCCTAGAAGGAGGGTCGGGAGGTAAAAATGATGTATAGGGTGGTCTGAATTCTCCGTCGAGTATGGGAAAACCTCGACATCTTCGGATTCTCCTCCTCATCAGGTCGCGACCCACCTTCCCGGGCGAACCGTTGGAGTTGGACACGTAGTGCTCGAATAAAGGTCAACCCACACCCTGGTCGAAGTCTTCCGGAGATTAAATTTTTTCGATTTTCAAAAAAACAAGATGGATACCACACAAAAATGAGATTTCATTATCTTCTCCGATTCGCACTAATTTCGGTATCCGGGGGTTGTAAGGTTGCTGAATCTGAATATTTGGTAAGTTTTTCTATTCCGCTATTTTCCAAGATGGCCGCGAGGCGAGGCCACAGGCCGAGGCGAGCTGCGTATAAGGCAAGGCCGAAGGCCGACCTCCGCGTAGGGCGAAGCCCGGAGCTTCCCGCCCCCCAATCCAAGATTGCCGCCATTTAAGTTGAGATTCTAAAGGTGAGGCGAGGCCGAAGGCCGAGCCGAGCTTCGTATAGGGCGAGGCCGAAGGCCGAGTTTCGCGTAGGGCGAAGCCCGAAGCATCACCAAGCATATTACCCGCCGACCGCCATCCGAAAATTTCATATCTGCCATCTTAGATTTTAGTTGGGGGAATCGTGACGCGAAGGGCGAAGGGTGAGAAATTTTCGGGCATACCGACATGGGTGTCGGTTTATAGGTTTTCGGGGGTGGTGATTCCAAAAATGACATCCATTTTGAAATCCAAGATGGCGGACATGCATTTATTGTAAAAACTGTCATGGGTGTCGTTTGATAGGTTTTTGGGGGTGCTGATTCCGAAAATGACATTTATTTTCAAATCAAAGATAGCGGACATTCAATTTTTGGAAAAATCCGTCATGCGTGTCGTTTTTTAGGTTTTCGGGGGTATGGTGGCCGTGAAAAACCAAAAAAATAATGAACGCCCTTTTGACCCTACAAATAGGGTAGCACAACCGCCTCGTTGCCTGCTTTAGCAGGTCACGCACCACGCGAAAACTAGTAATAGTTATACTATATTACCACTGACTCACTCACTGACTGACATAATTGTTCTCCTAGAAGGAGGGTCGGGAGGCTTAAATGATGTATGAAGGGTGTGGTCAGAAATTTCCGTCGAGTATGGGAAAACCTCGACATCTTCAAATTCTCCTCCTTATCAGGTCGTGAGCCACCTTCCCGGGCGAACCGTTGGACTTGGACCGGTGGTACTTGAACAAAGGTCAACCCACACCCTAGTCGAAGTCTACCAGTGTTATTTTTTTTTTCAATTTTCAAAAAAACAAGATGGCTGCCATACAAAATGTTTATTGCTGTATCCCCGGAACCGATTGACATAAGTGGGGTGTGCTCAAACAAATGTTTTACAGGAGGGTGAGATGCAGGTCCGTGTGATCCGTGTAGCTACGGACTAGAATATAGCTACGGTCTCCCCCGCCTGTCGTAAAAGGCGACTAAAGGGGGGCATAACGGGGGCGCACACAACATCCTTCGTGCCCCAAATGTCAACCTGACCAACGGACGAGGCTCTGGCGACCGAACCGATGGCGGTATATCCATCTAGTACTGGGGTAAATTCACCTGGCCAACGACAGGCAGCAGTGTCGTTGGTGCGACACCCAGTACCTGCGCTCATCAACCCGCTTGCCCAGCGTGGTGAGTATGGGCAATATCCCCCCAATGGCAGCACACCAATATTCACGGCCCCTAGTTCCCGGCCGCCCTGCTATTCCAGGCCACGGCAGCGGCCTTGGTTACGGCAGAGTAGGGGGTGCTAAGAATCTCCGGGTTACGGACGGCTGCCAAAAACTGACCCTGGCGACGTATAACGGACGCAGTCTACGACTGGACGAAAGCTTGGCGATCCTTGAAGCGGAACTAGAAAAGATAAAATGGCACGTGGTTGGGCTATCTGAAGTCCGAAGAGAGGGGGAGGATACGATAACCCTAGACTCAGGCCATTTGTTCTACTTCAAGGAAGGAGACCAGATATCCCAAGGTGGCATAGGTTTTCTTGTCAATAAAGCTCTCCATGACAACGTGGTGGAGTTATCCTGTATATCGACCCGGGTAGCGTACCTTGTACTGAAACTGACTGAAAGATACTCTCTTAAGGTCGTACAGGTATATGCGCCGACGTCGAACAGCTCGGATAATATGGTCGAGGCCCTATATGAAGACATTACCAAGGCCATACACACAACCACCAAGACCCAATTCACCGTTGTCATGGGGGACTTTAATGCTAAAGTAGGGAAACAAAGGCGAGACGATTTGCATGTTGGGCCACATGGATATGGATGCAGAAACCATAGGGGACAGATGCTAGTAAATTTCCTCGAAGCAGAGGGGCTCTTTTGTATGAACTCGTTCTACGAGAAAAAACCCCAAAGGAAATGGACCTGGCGAAGCCCCGATGGCAAGACGAAGAACGAGATTGGTTTCATCCTGACGGATAAAAAGCACATATTTAGGGATGTCTCCGTGATCAACAGGTTCAATACCGGAAGTGATCACCGCATGGTTAGAGGCACCCTAAATATCGATTTTAAGCTGGAAAGAAGCCGAATGATGAGATCTGTTCTACGTCCGACACTGCTCCAAGTCGAGAAAGGCTTAGATGCCTTTCAGCTAGAGCTGAAAAATCGTTTTGCCCTACTCGAAACCACAGGCAATATTGACAGGGACCTCGAAAGCGTGGCACGCACAATAAGCGAAGTGGGAGCCAGGCATTTTAAGGGAAAGCGAGCAAGCCGGAAGTCCAAACTTTCAAGCGAGACTTTGGAACTGATGAGAGTACGACGAGAAACGCCGGAGGATGTTTTGTCAGATCCCCAGGCACTCCATAGAAAAATCCGGAAATTGGTGAGACGTGACCTCCGAAGCTTTAATACTCGCCTCATACAGGAGGCGATTGAGCAGAACCGGGGGTCAAAAGTCTTTTCCAAGAACCTGGGAAGGAGTCATCTGACAAAGCTAAAGACCTCGGACGGCAAAATCGTCACATAAGCATCGGAGATCCTCGCTGAAATTGAGGACTTCTACGGCAAATTATATGCTTCGCGAAACCCGAAGCCTCCACCCGACGCCAACGATCCACGTGCCATGCTTACACGCCACTTGACCGACGACCTCCCAGATATAGACGAAGACGAAATTGCGGCGGCTCTCCGACAGCTTAGCAATGGGAAGGCTCCCGGCGAAGACGGAGTAACCTCAGAGCTCCTGAAGGCAGGAGGAAGACCGGTAGTCAAGGAGCTCAAAAGGCTTTTCAACTCTGTAATAACCAGTGGGACTACCCCGGAAGCGTGGAGCAGGGGCGTGGTAGCGTTGTTTTTCAAGAAAGAGGACAAAACTCTCTTGAAAAACTATAGACCGATTACGCTCCTGAGCCATGCCTATAAGCTGTTTTCGAGAGTCGTCACCAATCGTCTGGCCGCTAGATTTGACGCCTTCCAGCCACCGGAACAAGCAGGGTTTCGCAAAGGCTTTAGTACCGTAGACCATATCCACACAGTAAGGCAGGTTATGCAGAAGTGCGAAGAGTATAACCAGCCACTGTGTCTAGCTTTTGTGGACTACGAGAAAGCCTTCGACTCAGTCGAGACCTGGGCAGTTCTGGAGTCCTTGCAGCGTTGCCAAGTCGATTGGCGATACGTGGAGGTGCTGAGAAGCCTATATAATATGGCAACGATGACAGTCCAAGTACAAAACCACCGTACAAGACCAATCCAATTGCTCAGAGGTGTTAGACAGGGGGATGTCATATCCCCGAAACTGTTTAACAATGCTCTAGAGGACGTCTTTAAGACGCTAGATTGGAAAGGACTGGGCATCAATGTCAACGGCGAATTTCTATCGCACCTCCGCTTCGCTGACGACATAATAATATTGGCAAAAATACCACAAGTCCTGCAAGAAATGCTGCACAGCCTTAACGCTGCCTCGAGACGTGTCGGCCTTGGGATGAACTTGGACAAGACCAAGGTCATGTTCAATGATAATGTCGTGTCCAGGCCGATCTCTGTTGACGGTGTTACGCTCGATGTTGTTCAGGAATACATATACCTCGGGCAAGCGTTGCAGTTAGGTAGAGACAACTTCGAGCGGGAAACCACCAGAAGAGTGCAGCTTGGCTGGGCAGCATTTGGGAAGCTGCGTCATATCTTTTCGTCGCCACTCCCGCAGTGTCTAAAGACCAAGGTCTTTAATCAATGCGTCCTACCAGTCATGACCTACGGAGCCGAAACGTGGAACATGACAGTGAGGGTGGCCCACCGATTGCACGTCGCTCAGCGAGCAATGGAGCGCTCCATGCTCGGGATTTCGTTAAGGGATAGAATCCGAAACGAGGTCATCCGACAGAAAACCGGAGTGATGGATATTATCCAAAAGTGTAGCAAGCTGAAGTGGCAGTGGGCTGGCCATGTCTGTCGCAGAACCGACGAGCGTTTGAGTAGACAGGTTCTCGAATGGAGACCACGTCTTGGCAAACGTAGTGTAGGACGCCCCCCAGCCAGATGGTCAGATGACCTAAAGAAGATAGCGGGTAGTGGCTGGATGAAAACAACGGAGGATCGTGCAAAGTGGCGCACCTTGGGGGAGGCCTATGTTCAGCAGTGGACTGCAATAGGCTGATATGATGAGATGCAGGTGGCTGTCAAAATTTTTTTTCAAGATGGCGGATCCAAGATGGCGCCCGAAAACGAAGTTGCTTCGATCCGGACGAAAATCGGTACCTGGGGGATTTGGGGGACGAAGATTCCGAATATTGGGTCAATTTTTCTATTCCACCATTTTCCAATATGGCCGCCATACAAGGAGTGGTGAGGCAAGGCCGTAGGCCGAGGCGAGCTGCGTAAAAGGCGAGGCCGCAGGCCGAGCTCCACGTAGGGCGTAGACCGGAGCGTCCCCCCCCAAATCCAAGACGGCCGCCATACAAGTTCAGATTCTAAAGGTGAGGCGAGGTCGAAGACCGAGCCAAACTCCGCGTAAGGCGAAGTCCGGAGCTGCCATCTTTGATTGGGGGGGGACCCAAATCAAAGATGGCGAGCCGAGTATAGGTTGAGGCCGAATTCCGAACTCCGCGTAGGGCGAAGCCCGGAGCGTCCCCCCTCCCAAATTAAAGATGGCCGCCATACAAGTTTAGATTTTTAAGGTGAGACGAGGTCGCAGACCGAGCCGAACGCGCGAGCCGAAGCCATAGACCGAAGCGAGCTGCGTATAGAGCGAGGCCGAAGGCCGAGCTCCGCGCAGGGCGAAGCCCGAAGCGTCACCAAGCATATTAACAGCCGACCGCCATCATACCGACATGGGTGTTGTTTAATAGGTTTTCAAGGGTGCTGATTTCGAAAATGAAATCCATTTCAGAATCGAAAATGGCGGACATGGATTTATTGGAAAATACCCATATGGGTGTCGTATAATACGTTTTCGGGTTTGCTGATTCCGAAAATGACATTCATTTTGAAATCCAAGATGGCGAACATGTATTTTTTGTAAAAAGGCGTTGTCATTTAATAGGTTTTCAGGGTTGCTGATTGCCAAAATGACATCCATTTTGAAATCCAAGCTGGCGAACATGCATTTTTAAATATAATCTGTCATGTGTGTCGTTTCTTAGGTCTTTGGGTGTGCGTATTCTAAAAATGACATCCATTTTGAAATCCAAGATGGCGGACATGGATTTTTTGGAAAATACCGTCATGGGTGTCGTTTAATAGGTTTTCGGGGGTGCTGATTCCGAAAATGACATACGTTTTGAAATCCAAGATGGCGGACATAAATTTTTTGCTAAATATCGTCATGGGTGTCGTTTTTTGGGTAATCAGGAGTGCTGTTTAAGACAATAACATCCATTTTTAAATCCAAGATGGCGGCCGTGAAAAACAAAAAAAAATTAAAAACTTTTTTAAAATTTATAAAAAAAAGGCACAACCGCCTCGCGACCTGCTTTAGCAAGTCGCGCACCACGCGAAACCTAGTTATTATATTATATAAAGCTACAATACCACTGACTGACTCACTGGGTGACAGAATTGTTCTCCCAGATGGAGCGGCGGGAGGTGAAAACTTTGTATGGGAGGTGTGGAGTGGGTGACGCGGAGGGTACGGGAAAACCTCGAGATCCTCGGATCCACCTTCTCATTAGGTGGCGACCCACCTTCCCGGGCGAACCGTTGCAGATGGAGCGGTGGCGCTTGAACTAAGGTTGACCCACACCCTGGTCGAATCCTACCGGTGACGTCATTTTTTCGATTTTCGCAAAAACAAGATGGCCGCCATACAAAATGTTTATTGCTGTATCTCCGGATCCGTTTGACATAAGTGTAGTGTGCTCAAACAAATGTTTTACAATGGGGTGGGGGGCAGCTGGCTGTCAATTTTTTTTTTCAAGATGGCGGATCCAAGATAGCGGCCGGAAATGAAGTTGCTCCGATCCGGACGAAAATCGGTATCTGGGGGGTTTGGGGGACGAAGATTCCGAATATTGGGTCAAATTTTCGATTCCACCATTTTCCAAGATGGCCGCCATACAAGGAGTGGTGAGGCTAGGCCGCAGGCCGAGCCGAACCACGACACCACGCTGCGAGGCGAGGCCGTAGGCCAAGGCGAGCTGCGTAAAAGGCGAGGCCGAAGGCCGAGCTCCGCGCAGGGTGTAGCCCGGAGCGTCCCCCCCCCCCAAATCCAAGATGGTCGCCATACAAGTTTAGATTCTAAAGGTGAGGCGAGGTCGAAGACCGAGCCGAACGCGCGAGACGAGGCCGAAGGCCGAAGCGAGCCGCGTATAGGGTGAGGCCGAAGGCCGAACTCCGCGTAGGGCGAAGCCCGGAGCGTCCCCCCCCCAATCAAAGTTGGCCGCCATACAAGTTTAGATTTTTAAGGTGAGGCGAGGTCGTAGACCGAGCCGAACGCGCGAGGCGAGGCCGAAGGCCGAGGCGAGCTGCGTGTAGGGCGAGGCTGAAGGCCGAGCTCCGCGTAGGGCGAAGCCCGAAGCGTCACCAAGCATCTTACCGGCCGACCGCCATCATACCGACATGGGTGTCGTTTAATAGGTTTTCAGGGGTGCTGATTTCGATAATGACATCCATTTTGAAATCCAAGATGGCGGACATGGATTTTTTGGAAAATACCGTCATGGGTGTCGTTTAATAGGTTTTCGGGGGTGCTGATTCCGAAAATGACATACGTTTTGAAATCCAAGATGGCGGACATAAATTTTTTGCAAAATATCGTCATGGGTGTCGTTTTTTGGGTATTCGGGGGTGCTGATTAAGAAAATAACATCCATTTTGAAATCCAAGATGGCGGCTGTGAAAAAAAAAGGCAAACTTTTTTGACCCTACAAATAGGGTAGCACAACCGCCTCGCGACCTGCTTTAGCAGGTCGCGCACCACGCGAAACCTAGTTATACTATATAAAGCTACATTACCACTCACTCACTGACTGACTGATTGACATAATTGTTCTCCCAGAAGGAGGGTCGGGAGGTGAAAATGATGTATGAGGGGTGTGGTCAAAATTTTTGGGTGAGTATGGGAAAACCTCGACATCTTCGGATTCTCCTCCTCATCAGGTCGCGGCCCACCTTCCCGGGCGAACCGTTCGACTTGGACCGGTGATGCTCAAACAAAGGTCGACCGGCACCCTGGTCAAAGTCTACCGGTGACAAATTTTTTCGATTTTCAAAAAAACAAGATGGCCGCCATACAAAAACGAGATTTTTGTATCTCCTCTGATTCGGACCAAATTCGGTATCCGGGGGTTTTAGGGGTCGCTGAATCCGAATATCTGAAAAGATTTTCGATTTCACCATTTTCCAAGATGGCCGCCATACAAGGAGTGGTGAGGTGAGGCCGAAGGCCGAGCCGAACCACGACGCGCCGCGAGGCGAGGCCGCAGGCCGAGGCGAGCTGCGTATAAGGCGAGGCCGAAGGCCAAGCTCCGCGTAGGGCGAAGCCCGGAGCTTCCCCCCCCCAATCAAAGATGGCCGCCATTTAAGTTTAAATTCTAAAGGTGAGGCGAGGCCGAAGGCCGAGCTCCGCGTAGGGCGAAGCCCGGAGCGTCACCAAGCATCTTACCGGCCGACCGCAATCCGAAAATTTCATATCCGCCATCTTTGATTTTAGTTGGGGAAATCGTGACGCGAAGGGCGAAGCCCGGAGCGTCTCGATTCTCCCCACCAAAAATCCAAGATGGCGGATATGAAATTTTCGGGCATACCGACATGGGTGTCGTTTAATAGGTTTTCGGGGGTGCTGATTCCGAAAATGATATCCATTTTGAAATCCAAGATGGCGGACATGCATTTTTTCTCAAAAACCGTCATGGGTGTCGTTTAATACGTTTTCTGGGGTGCTGATTGCGAAAATGACATCTATTTTGAAATCCAAGATGGCGGACATGCAGTTTAAAAAAATTCTGTCATGGGTGTCGTTTAATATATTTTCGGGGATGCTGATTACGAAACTGACATCCATTTTGAAATCCAAGATGGCGGTCGTGACAAATTAAAAAAAGTATGAACGCCTTTTTGACCCTACAAATAGGGTAGCACAACCACCTCGCGGCCTGCTTTAGCAGGTCGCGCACCACGCGAAACCTAGTTATACTATATAAAGCTACATTACCACTCACTGACTGACTGGGTGATTGACATAATTGTTCTCCCAGAAGGAGGGTCGGGAGGTGAAAATGATGTATGAGGGGTGTGGTCAGAATTTTCCGTTGAGTATGGGAAAACCTCGACATCTTCGGATTCTTCTCCTCATCAGGTCGCGACCCACCTACTCGGGCGAACCGTTGGACTTGGACCGGTAGTGCTCGAACAAAGGTTGACCGGCACCCTGGTCAAAGTCTAACAGTAACAAATTTTTTTCGATTTTCAAAAAAACAAGATGGCCGCCATACAAAATTGATATTTTTGTATATCCTCCGATTCGGATCAAATTCGGTATCCAGGGGTTTTTGGGGTCGCTATATCCGAATATCTGGTAAGTTTTTCGATTTCACCATTTTCCAAGATGGCCGTCATACAAGGAGTGGTGAGGCGAGGCCGAAGGCCGAGCCGAACCACGACGCGCCGCGAGGCGAGGCCGCAGGCCGAGGCGAGCTGCGTATAAGGCGTGGACGAAGGCCGAGCTCCGCGTAGGGCGAAGCCCGGAGCGTCCCCCCCCCGCAATCAAAGATGGCCGACATTTAAGTTTAGATTTTAAGGGTGAGGCGAGGTCGCAGACCGAGCCGAACGCGCGAGGCGAGGCCGAAGGCCGAGCCGAGCTGCGTATAGGGCGAGGCCGAAGGCCGAGCTCCGCGTAGTGCGAAGCCCGAAGCGTCACCAAGCATCTTACTGGCCGACCGCCATCCGAAAATTTCATATCCGCCATCTTGGATTTTAGTTGGGGGAATCGTGACGCGAAGGGCGAAGCCCGGAGCGTCTCGATTCTCCCCACCAAAAATCCAAGATGGCGGATATGAAATTTTCGGGCCTACCGACATGGGTGTCGTTTAATAGGTTTTCGGGGGTGCTGATTCCGAAAATGATATCCATTTTCAAATCCAAGATGGCGGACATGCATTTTTTGGAAAAATCTGTCATGGGTGTCGTTTTTTAGGTTTTCGGGGGTACTGATACTTAAAATAACATCGATTTTTAAATCCAAGATGGCGGCCGTGAAAAACCAAAAAAAGAATAAACGCCTTTTTGACCCTACAAATAGGGTAGCACAACCGCCTCGCGGCCTGCTTTAGCAGGTCGCGCACCTCGCGAAACCTAGTTATTATACTATATAAAGCTACAATACCACTCACTCACTGACTGACTGACTGACTGATTGACATAATTGTTCTCCCAGAAGGAGGTCTGGAGGTGAAAATGATTTATGAGGAGTGTGGTCAGAATTTTCCGGTGAGTATGGGAAAACCTCGACATCTTCGGATTCTCCTCCTCATCAGGTCGCGGCCCACCTTCCCGGGTGAACCGTTCGACTTGGACCGGTGGTGCTCAAACAAAGGTCGACCGGCACCCTGGTCAAAGTCTTCTGGTGACATTTTTTTTTTATTTTCAAAAAAACAAGATGGCCGCTATACAAAACGAGATTTTTTTATCTCCTCTGATTCGGACCAAATTCGGTATCCGGGGGTTTTAGGGGTCGCTGAATCCGAATATTGGAAAAGATTTTCGATTTCGCCATTTTCCAAGATGGCCGCCATACAAGGAGTGGTGAGGCGAGGCCGAAGGCCGAGCCAAACCATGACGCGCCGCGAGGCAAGGCCGCAGGCCGAGGCAAGCTGCGTATAAGGCGAGGCCGAAGGCCGAGCTCCGTGTAGGGCGAAGCCCGAAGCGTCACCAAGCATCTTACCGGCCGACCGCAATCCGAAAATTTCATATCCGCCATCTTGGATTTTTGGTGGGGAGAATCGAGACGCTCCGTATATAAAGCTACAATACCACTCACTCACAGACTGAGTGACTGATTGACATAATTGTTCTCCCAGAAGGAGGGTCGGGAGGTGAAAATGATGTATGAGGGATGTGGTCAGAATTTTTCGGTGAGTATGGGAAAACCTCGACATCTTCGGATTCTCCTCCTCATCAGCTCGTGACCTACCTTCCCGGGCGAACCGTTGGAGTTGGATCGATAAAGCTCGAACAAAGGTCGACCGGCACCCTGGTCAAAGTCTAACAGTAACAATTTTTTTTCGATTTTCAAAAAAACAAGATGGCCGCCATACAAAATTGATTTTTTTGTTACTCCTCCGATTCCAAATCAAAGATGGCAGTCATGCAGTTTAAAAAAAACTGTCGTGGGTGTCGCTTAATAGGTTTCCGGGTATGCTGATTACGAAACTGGCATCCATTTTGATATCCAAGATGGCGGTCGTTTTTGGGGTCACTGAATCCGAATATCTGGTAAGTTTCTCGATTTCACCATTTTCCAAGATGGCCGCCATACAAGGAGTGGTGAGGCGAGGCCGAAGGCCGAGCCGAACCACGACGTGCCACAAGGCGAGGCCGCAGGCCGAGGCGAGCTGCGTATAAGGCGAGGCCGAAGGCCAAGCTCCGCGTAGGGCGAAGCCCGGAGCGTCCCCCCCCCCAATCCAAGATAGCCGCCATTTAAGTTTAGATTCTAAAGGTGAGGCGAGGCCGAAGGCCGAGCCGAGTCGCGTATAGGGCGAGGCCGAAGGCCAAGCTCTTCGCAGGGCGAAGCCCGGAGCGTAACCCCCCCAATCTAAGATGGCCGACATTTAAGTTTAGATTCTAAAGGTGAGGCGAGGTCGTAGACCGAGCCGACCGCGCGAGGCCGAAGGCCGAGCTCCGCGTAGGGCGAAGCCTGGAGCGTCCCCCCCCCCCAATCCAAGATGGCCGCCATTTAAGTTTAGATTCTAAAGGTGAGGCGAGTTCGTAGACCGAGCCGACTGCGCGAGGCGAGGCCGAAGGCCGAGCCGAGCTTCGTATAGGGTGAGGTCGAAGGCCGAGCTCCGCGTAGGGCGAAGCCCGAAGCGTCACCAAGCATCTTACCGGCCGCAACCAAAAATCCAAGATGGCGGATATGAAATTTTCGGGCATACTGACATGGGTGTCGTATTGTAGGTTTTCGGGGGTGCTGATTCCGAAAATGACATCCATTTTGAAATCCAAGATGGCGGAGATGCATTTTTTGTAAAAAATCGTCATGGGTGTCGTTTAATACGTTTTCAGGGGTGCTGATTGCGAAAATGACATCTATATTCAAATCTAAGATGGCGAACATGCAGTTTAAAAAAATTCTGTCATGGGTGTCGCTTAATAGGTTTTCGGGGATGCTGATTACGAAACTGACATCCATTTTGAAATCTAAGATATCGGTCGTGACAAACCAAAAAAAGTATGAACGCCTTTTTGACCCTACAAATAGGGCAGCACAACCGCCTCACGGCCTGCTTTAGCAGGTGGCACACCACGCGAAACCTAGTTTATACTATATAAAGCTACATTACCACTCACTGACTGACTGACTGACTGACTGTTTGACATAATTGTTCTCCCAGAAGGAGTGTCGGGAGGTGAAAATGATGTATGGGCGGTGTGGTCAGAATTTTCCGTCGAGTTGGGGAAAACTTCGACATCTTCGGATTCTTCCCCTCATCAGCTCGTGACCCACCTTCCCGGGCGAACCGTTGGAGTTGGATCGATAAAGCTCGAACAAAGGTCGACCGGCACCCTGGTCAAAGTCGCGACCCACCTTCCCGGGCGAACCGTTGGATTTGGACCGGTGGTGCTCGAACAAAGGTCGATCCACACCCTGGTCGAAGTCTACCGGTGAAAAATTTTTTTCGATTTTCAAAAAAACAAGATTGCCGCCATACAAAAATGATTTTTTTGTTACTCCTCCGATTCGGACCAAATTCGGTATCCGGGGGTTTTAGGGGTCGCTGAATTTGAATATCGGGTAAAATTTTCGATTTCGCCATTTTCCAAGATGGCCGCCATACAAGGAGTGGTGAGGTGAGGCCGAAGGCTGAGCCGAACCAACACGCGCCGCGAGGCGAGGCCGCAGGCCGAGGCGAGCTGCGTATAAGGCAAGGCCGAAGGCCGAGCCGAGCTGCGTATAGGGCGAGGCCGAAGGCCGAGCTCCGCGTAGGGCGAAGGCCGAATCGTCACCAAGCATCTTACCGGCCGACCGCAATCCGAAAATTTCATATCCGCCATCTTGGATTTTAGTTGGGGAAATCGTGACCTGAAGGGCGAAGACCGGAGCGTCTCGATTCTATCCACCAAAAATCCAAGATGGCGGATATGAAATTTTCGGGCATACCGACATGGGCGTCGTTTAATAGGTTTTCGGGTGTGCTGATTCCGAAAATGATATCCATTTTGAAATCCAAGATGGCGGACATGCATTTTATCTCAAAAACCGTCATGAGTGTCGTTTAATAGGTTTTCTGGGGTGCTGATTGCGAAAATGACATCTATTTTGAAATCCAAGATGGCGGACATGCGGTTTAAACAAATTATGTCATGGGTGTCGTTTAATAGGTTTTCGGGGGTACTGATTTCGAAAATGACATCCGTTTTAAAATCCAAGATGGCGGACATGGGTTTTTTGGAAAATACCGTCATGGGTGTCGTTTAATAGGTTTTCGGGGGTTCTAATTCCGAAAATGACGTACGTTTTGAAATCCAAGATGGCAGACATACATTTTTTGCAAAATATCGTCATAGGTGTCGTTTTTTGGGTATTCGGGGGTGCTGATTAAAAAACTAACATCCATATTGAAATCCAAGATGGCGGCCGTGAAAAAACAAAAAAAAATTAAAAAGCTTCTTAAAATTTATAAAAAAAGGCCATTTTCCAAGATGGCCGCCATGGCCGCCATACAAGGAGTGGTGAGGCGAGGCCGAAGGCCGAGCATCGCGTAGGGCAAAGCCCGAAGCGTCACCAAGCATATTACCAGCCGACCGCCATCATACCGACATGGGTGTCGTTTTATAGGTTTTCAGGGGTGCTGATTTCGAAAATGACATCCGTTTTTAAATCCAAGATGGCGGACATAGGTTTTTTTTTAAAAATACCGTCATGGGTGTCGTTTAATAGGTTTTCGGGGGTGCTAATTCCGAAAATGACGTACGTTTTGAAATCCAAGATGGCGGACATACATTTTTTGCAAAATATCGTCATGGGTGTCGTTTTTTGGGTATTCAGGGATGCTGATTAAGAAAATAAAATTTATTTTTAAATCCAAGATGGCGGCCGTGAAAAACAAAAAAAAATTAAAAACTTTTTTAAAACTTTTAAAGAAAGGCACAACCGCCTCGCGACCTGCTTTAGCAGGTCGCGCACCACGCGAAACCTAGTTATATTATATAAAGCTGCAATACCACTCACTGACTGGGTGACAGAATTATTCTCCCAGATGGAGCGGCGGGAGGTGAATTTTTGTATGGGGGATGTGGAGAGGGTGACGCGGAAGGTACGGGAAAACCTCGAGATCCTCGGATCCACCTTCTCATCAGGTGGCGTCCCACCTTCCCGGGCGAATTGTTGCAGATGGAGCGGTGGCGCTCAAACAACGGTCAACCCACACCCTGGTCGAATTCTACCGATGACGTCATTTTTTCAATTTTCGCAAAAACAAGATGGCCGCCGTACAAAATGTTTATTGCTGTATCTCCGGAACCGTTTGACATAAGTAGGGTGCGCTCAAACAAATGTTTTACAAGGAAGTGAGGGGCAGGTTGCTGTGATTTTTTTTTACAAGATGGCGGATCCAAGATGGCGGCCGAAAATGAAGTTGCTCCGATCCGGAAGAAAAACGGTATCTGGGGGGTGTGGGGGTCGAAAATTCCGAATTTTGGGTCAATTTTTCGATTCCACCATTTTCCAAGATGGTTTGTGCTATATAAAGCTACATTACCACTCACTGACTGACTCACTGATTGACATAATTGTTCTCCCAGAAGGAGGGTCGAGAGGTGAAATTGGTGTACCGGGGGTGTGGTCAGAATTTTGAGTCGAAAATGGGAAAACCTCGGCATCTTCAGATTCTTCTCCTCATCAGGTCGCGACCCACCTTCCAGGGCCAACCGTTAGACTTGGACCGGTGGTGCTCGGACAAAGGTCGACCCACAGCCTAATCGAAGTCTACCGGTGACAATATTTTTTTGATTTTCAAAAAAACAAAATGGCCGTTATACAAAAACGAGATTTTTGTATCTCCTCTGATTCGACCGAATTCGGTATCCAGGGGTTTTAGGGGTCGCTGAATCCGAACATCTGAAAATATTTCGATTTCGCCATTTTCCAAGATGGCCGCCATACAAGGAGTGGTGAGGCGAGGCCGAAGGTCGAGCTCCGTGTAGGGCGAAGCCCGAAGCGTCACCAAGCATCTTACCGGCCGACCGCAATCCGAAAATTTCATATCCGCCATCTTGGATTTTAGGTGGGGAGAATCGAGAGGCTCCGTATATAAAGATACAATACCACTCACTCACTGACTGACTGACTGATTGACATAATTGTTCTCCCAGAAGGAGGGTCGGGAGGTGAAAATGATGTATGAGGGATGTGGTCAAAATTTTTCGGTGAGTATGGGAAAACCTCGACATCTTCGGATTCTCCTCCTCATCAGCTCGTGTCCTACCTTCCCGGGCGAACCGTTGGAGTTGGATCAATAGTGCTCGAACAAAGGTCGACCGGCACCCTGGTCAAAGTCTAACAGTAACCATTTTTTTTCGATTTTCAAAAAAACAAGATAACCGCCATACAAAATTGATATTGTTGTATATCCTCCGATTCGGACCAAATTTGGTATCCAGGGGTTTTTGGGGTCACTGAATCCGAATATCTGGTAAGTTTCTCGATTTCACCATTTTCCAAGATGCCGAAGGCCGAGCTCCGCGTAGGGCAAAGCCCGAAGCGTCCCCCCCCCCAATCCAAGATGGCCGCCATTTAAGTTTAGATTCTAAAGGTGAGGTGAGGCGACATCCATTTTGAAATCCAAGATGGCGGACATGCATTTTTTGTAAAAAACTGACATGGGTGTCGTTTGATAGGTTGTCGGGGGTGCTGATTCCGAAAATGACATCAATTTTGAAAACAAAGATGGCAGATATGCATTTTTTGGAAAAATCCGTCATGGGTGTCGTTTTATAGGTTTTCGGGGATGCTGATTACGAAACTGACATCCATTTTGAAATCCAAGATGGCGGTCGTGACAAACCAAAAAAAGTATGAACGCCTTTTTGACCCTACAAATAGGGTAGCACAACCGCCTCGCGGCCTGCTTTAGCAGGTCGCGCACCACGCGAAACCTAGTAATTATATTATATAAAGCTACAATACCACTGACTGATTGACTGACTGACTGACTGACTGGGTGACAGAATTGTTCTCCCAGATGGAGCGGCGGGAGGTGAAAACTTTGTATTGGGGATGTGGAGAGGGTGGTGCGGAGGGTACGGGAAAACCTCGAGATCCTCGGATCCACCTTCTCATCGGGTGGCGACCCACCTTCCCGGGCGAACCGTTGCAGATGGAGCGGTGGCGCTCGAACAAAGGTCGACCCACACCCTGGTCGAATTCTACCGGTGACGTCATTTTGTCGATTTTCGCAAAAACAAGATGGCCGCGATACAAAATGATTATTGCTGTAACTCCGGAACCGTTTGACATAAGTGGGGTGTGCTCAAACAAATGTTTTACAGAAGGGTGAGGGGCAGGTGGCTGTCAAATTATTTTTTTAAGATGGCGGATCCAAGATGGCGGCCGGAAATGAAGTTGCTCCGATCCGGACGAAAATCGGTATCTGGGGGGTTTGGGGGACGAAAATTCCGAATATCGGGTAAGTTTTTCGATTCCACCATTTTCCAAGATGGCCGCCATACAAGGAATGGTGAGGCGAGGCTGCAGGCCGAGACGAACCACGACGCCACGCTGCGAGGCGAGGCCGTAGGCCGAGGCGAGCTGCGTAAAAGGCGAGGCCGAAGGCCGAGCTCCGCGCAGGGCGTAGCCCGGAGCGTCCCCCCCCAAATCCAAGATGGCCGCCATACAAGTTAAGATTCTAAAGGTGAGGCGAGGTCGAAGACCGAGCCGCGTATAGGGTGAGGCCGAAGGCCGAACTCCGCGTAGGGTGAAGCCCGGAGCGTCCCCCCCCCCATCAAAGATGGCCGCCATACAAGTTTAGTTTCTAAAAGTGAGGCGAGGTCGAAGACCGAGCCGAACGCGCGAGGCGAGGCCGAACGCCGAGGTGAGCCGCGTATAGGGTGAGGCCAAAGGCCGAACTCCGCGTAGGGCGAAGCCTGGAGCGGCCCCCCCCCAATCAAAGATGGCCGCCATACAAGTTTAGATTCTAAAGGTGAGGCGAGGTCGAAGACCGAGCCGAACGCGCGAGGCGAGCCGCGTACAGGGTGAGGCCGAAGGCCGAACTCCGCGTAGGGCGAAGCCCGGAGCGTCCCCCCCCCAATCAAAGATGGCCGCTATACAAGTCTAGATTTTTAAGGTGAGGCGAGGTCGCAGACCGAGCCGAACGCGCGAGCCGAGGCCGTAGGCCGAGGCGAGCTGCGTATAGAGCGAGGCCGAAGGCCGAGCTCCGCGTAGGGCGAAGCCCGAAGCGTCACCAAGCATATTACCAGCCGACCGCCATCATACCGACATGGGTGTCGTTTAATAGGTTTTCAGGGGTGCTGATTTCGAAAATGACATCCATTTTGAAATCCAAGATGGCGGACATGGATTTTTTGGAAAATACCGTCATGGGTGTCGTTCAATAGGTTTTCGGAGGTGCTGATTCCAAAAATGACATACGTTTTGAAATCCAAGATGGCGGACATACTTTTTTTGAAAAATTTCGTCATGGGTGTCGTTTTTTGGGTATTTAAGGGTGCTGATTAAGAAACTAACATCCATTTTGAAATCCAAGATGGCGGCCGTGAAAAAAAAAGGCAAACTTTTTTGACCCTACAAATAGGGTAGCACAACCGCCTCGCGACCTGCTTTAGCAGGTCGCGCACCACGCGAAACCTAGTTATTATACTATATAAAGCTACATTACCACTCACTGACTGACTGGGTGATTGACATAATTGTTCTCCCAGAAGGAGGGTCGGGAGGTGAAAATGATGTATGAGAATTGTGGTCAGAATTTTCCGTCGAGTATGGGAAAACCTCGACATCTTCGGATTCTTCTCCTCATCAGGTCGCGGCGAACCGTTGGACTTGGACCGGTAGTGCTCTAACAAAGGTCGACCGGCACCCTGGTCAAAGTCTAACAGTAACAAATTTTTTTCGATTTTCAAAAAAGCAAGATGGCCGCCATACAAAATTGATATTTTTGTATATCCTCCGATTCGGACCAAATTCGGTATCCAGGGGTTTTTGGGGTCGCTATATCCGAATATCTGGTAAGTTTTTCGATTTCACCATTTTCCAAGATGGCCGTCATACAAGGAGTGGTGAGGCGAGGCCGAAGGCCGAGCCGAACCACGACGCGCCGCGAGGCGAGGACGCAAGCCGAGGCGAGCTGCGTATAAGGCGTGGCCGAAGGCCGAGCTCCACGTAGGGCGAAGCCCGGAGCGTCCCCCCCCCCAATCCAAGATGGCCGACATTTAAGTTTAGATTCTAAGGGTGAGGCGAGGTCGCAGACCGAGCCGAACGCGCGAGGCGAGGCCGAAGGCCGAGCCGAGCTGCGTATAGGGCGAGGCCGAAGGCCGAGCTCCGCGTAGTGCGAAGCCCGAAGCGTCACCAAGCATCTTACTGGCCGACCGCCATCCGAAAATTTCATATCCGCCATCTTGGATTTTAGTTGGGGGAATCGTGACGCGAAGGGCGAAGCCCGGAGCGTCTCGATTCTCCCCACCAAAAATCCAAGATGGCGGATATGAAATTTTCGGGCATACCGACATGGGTGTCGTTTTATAGGTTTTCGGGGGTGCTGATTCCGAAAATGATATCCATTTCCAAATCCAAAATGGCGGACATGCATTTTTTGGAAAAATCTGTCATGGGTGTCGTTTTTTAGGTTTTCGGGGGTACTGATACTTAAAATAACATCGATTTTTAAATCCAAGATGGCGGCCGTGAAAAACCAAAAAAAGAATAAACGCCTTTTTGACCCTACAAATAGGTTAGCACAACCGCCTCGCGGCCTGCTTTAGCAGGTCGCGCACCTCGCGAAACCTAGTTATTATATTATACTATATAAAGCTACAATACCACTCACTCACTGACTGACTGACTGATTGACATAATTGTTCTCCCAGAAGGAGGTCTGGAGGTGAAAATGATTTATGAGGAGTGTGGTCAGAATATTCCGGTGAGTATGGGAAAACCTCGACATCTTCGGATTCTCCTCCTCATCAGGTCGCGGCCCACCTTCCCGGGTGAACCGTTCGACTTGGACCGGTGGTGCTCAAACAAAGGTCGACTGGCACCCTGGTCAAAGTCTTCTGGTGACATTTTTTTTTTGATTTTCAAAAAAACAAGATGGCCGCTATACAAAAACGAGATTTTTTTATCTCCTCTGATTCGGACCAAATTTGGTATCCGGGGGTTTTAGGGGTCGCTGAATCCGAATATTGGAAAAGATTTTCGATTTCGCCATTTTCCAAGATGGCCGCCATACAAGGAGTGGTGAGGCGAGGCCGAAGGCCGAGCCGAACCATGACGCGCCGCGAGGCAAGGCCGCAGGCCGAGGCGAGCTGCGTATAAGGCGAGGCCGAAGGCCGAGCTCCGTGTAGGGCGAAGCCCGAAGCGTCACCAAGCATCTTCCCGGCCGACCGCAATCCGAACATTTCATATCCGCCATTTTGGATTTTTGGTGGGGAGAATCGAGACGCTCCGTATATAAAGCTACAATACCACTCACTCACTGACTGAGTGACTGATTGACATAATTGTTCTCCCAGAAGGAGGGTCGGGAGGTGAAAATGATGTATGAGGGATGTGGTCAGAATTTTTCGGTGAGTATGGGAAAACCTCGACATCTTCGGATTCTCCTCCTCATCAGCTCGTGACCTACCTTCCCGGGCGAACCGTTGGAGTTGGATCAATAAAGCTCGAACAAAGGTCGACCGGCACCCTGGTCAAAGTCTAACAGTAACAATTTTTTTTCGATCTTCAAAAAAACAAGATGGCCGCCATACAAAATTGATATTTTTGTATATCCTCCGATTCGGACCAAATTCGGTATCCAGGGGTTGTTGGGGTCACTAAATCCGAATATCTGGTAAGTTTCTCGATTTCACCATTTTCCAAGATGGCCGCCATACAAGGAGTGGTGAGGCGAGGCCGAAGGCCGAGCCGAACCACGACGCGCCACGAGGCGAGGCCGCAGGCTGAGGCGAGCTGCGTATAAGGCGAGGCCGAAGGCCAAGCTCCGCGTAGGGCGAAGCCCGGAGCGTCCCCCCCCCCAATCCAAGATAGCCGCCATTTAAGTTTAGATTCTAAAGGTGAGGCGAGGCCGAAGGCCGAGCCGAGTCGCGTATAGGGCGAGGCCGAAGGCCAAGCTCTTCGCAGGGCGAAGCCCGGAGCGTACCCCCCCCCAATCTAAGATGGCCGACATTTAAGTTTAGATTCTAAAGATGAGGCGAGGTCGTAGACCGAGCCGACCGCGCGAGGCCGAAGGCCGAGCTCCGCGTAGGGCAAAGCCTGGAGCGTCCCCCCCCCAATCCAAGATGGCCGCCATTTAAGTTTAGATTCTAAAGGTGAGGCGAGTTCGTAGACCGAGCCGAGCTTCGTATAGGGTGAGGTCGAAGGCCGAGCTCCGCGTAGGGCGAAGCCCGATGCGTCACCAAGCATCTTACCGGCCGCAACCAAAAATCCAAGATGGCGGATATGAAATTTTCGGGCATACTGACATGGGTGTCGTATTATAGGTTTTCGGGGGTGCTGATTCCGAAAATGACATCCATTTTGAAATCCAAGATGGCGGAGATGCATTTTTTGTAAAAAATCGTCATGGGTGTCGTTTAATACGTTTTCAGGGGTGCTGATTGCGAAAATGACATCTATATTCAAATCTAAGATGGCGAACATGCAGTTTAAAAAAATTCTGTCATGGGTGTCGCTTAATAGGTTTTCGGGGATGCTGATTACGAAACTGACATCCATTTTGAAATCTAAGATATCGGTCGTGACAAACCAAAAAAAGTATGAACGCCTTTTTGACCCTACAAATAGAGTACACAAACGCCTCGCGGCCTGCTTTAGCAGGTCGCGCACCACGCGAAAACTAGTTATATTATACTATATAAAGCTAGATTACCACTCACTCACTCACTCACTGACTGACATAATTGTTCTCCTAGAAGGAAGGTCGGGAGGTGAAAATGATGTATGAATGGTGTGGTCAGAATATTCCGTCGAGTATGGGAAAACCTCGACATCTTCGGATTCTCCTCCTCATCAGGTCGCGACCCACCTTCTCGGGCGAACCGTTGGATTTGGACCGGTGGTGCTCGAACAAAGGTCAAAGTCTACCGGTGACAAAATTTTTTCGATTTTCAAAAAAACAAGATGGCCGCCATACAAAAATGATTTTTTTGTTACTCCTCCGAAAATGAAGTTGCTCCGATCCGGACGAAAATCGGTATCTGGGGGGCTTGGGGGACGAAGGTTCCGAATGTTGGGTCAATTTTTCGATTCCACCATTTTCCAATATGGCCGCCATACAAAGAGTGGTGAGGCGAGGCCGCAGGCCGAGCCGAACCACGACGCCACGCCGGGAGGCGAGGCCGTAGGCCGAGGCGAGCTGCGTAAAAGGCGAGGCCGAAGGCCGAGCTCCGCGCAGGGCGTAGCCCGGAGCGTCTCCCCCCCAAATCCAAAATGGCCGCCATACAAGTTTAGATTCTAAAGGTGAGGCGAGGTCGAAGACCGAGCCGAACGCGCGAGACGAGGCCGAAGGCCGAGGCGAGCCGCGTATAGGGTGAGGCCGAAGGCCGAACTCCGCGTAGGGCGAAGCCCGGAGCGTCGTCCCCCCCCAATCAAAGATGGCCGCCATACAAGATTAGATTTTTAAGGTGAGGCGATGTCGCAGACCGAGCCGAACGTGCGAGCCGAGGCCGTAGGCCGAGGCGAGCTGCGTATAGGGCGAGGCCGAAGGCCGAGCTCCGCGTAGGGCGAAGCCCGAAGCCTCACCAAGCATATTACCAGCCGACCGCCATCATACCGACATGGGTGTCGTTTAATAGGTTTTCAGGGGTGCTGATTTCGAAAATGACATCCATTTTGAAATCCAAGATGACGGACATGGATTTTTTGGAAAATACCGTCATAGGTGTCGTTTAATAGGTTTTCGGGGGTGCTGATTCCAAAAATGACATACGTTTTGAAATCCAAGATGGCGGACATACATTTTTTGAAAAATATCGTCATGGGTGTCGTTTTTTGGGTATTCAGGTGTGCTGATTAAGAAAATAACATCCATTTTTAAATCCAAGATGGCGGCCTAAAAAAACAAAAAGAAATTAAAAACTTTTTTAAAATTTATAAAAAAAGGCACAACCGCCTCGCGACCTGCTTTAGCAGGTCGCGCACCACGCAAAACCTAGTTATTTATATAAAGCTACTATACCACTGACTGACTCACTGACTGGGTGACAGAATTGTTCTACCAGATGGAGCGGCGGGTGGTGAAAACTTTGTTTGGGGAGTGTGGAGAAGCCCGTAGCGTCCTCTCTCCCAATTTAAGATGGCCGCCATACAAGTTTAGATTCTTAAGGTGAGGCGAGCTCGAAGACCGAGCTGAACGCGCGAGGCGAGGCCGAAGGCCGAGGCGAGCCACGTATAGGGTGAGGCCGAAGGCCGAACTTCTTGTAGGGCGGAGCCCGGAGCGTCCCCCCCCCAAATCAAAGATGGCCGCCATACAAGTTTAGATTTTTAAGGTGAGGCGAGGTCGCAGACCAAGCTGAACGCGCGAGCCGAGGCCATAGGCCGAGGCGAGCTGCGTATAGGGCGACGCCGAAGGCCGAGCTCTGCGTAGGGCGAAGCTTACAGCGTCATCAAGCATATTACCAGCCGACCGCCATCATACCGACATGGGTGTCATTTAATAGGTTTTCAGTGGTGCAGATTTCGAAAATGTCATCCATTTTGAAATCTAATATGACGGCCGTGAAAAACAAAAAAAAATAAAACAAAATTCGGTATCCGGGGGTTTTAGGGGTCACTGAATCTGAATATCTGGTAAAATTTTGAATTTCGCCATTTTCCAAGATGGCCGCCATGGCCGCCATACAAGGAGTGGTGAGGCGAGGCCGAAGGCCGAGCATCGCGTAGGGCAAAGCCCGAAGCGTCACCAAGCATATTACCAGCCGACCGCCATCATACCGACATGGGTGTCGTTTTATAGGTTTTCAGGGGTGCTGATTTCGAAAATGACATCCGTTTTTAAATCCAAGATGGCGGACATAGGTTTTTTTTAAAAATACCGTCATGGGTGTCGTTTAATAGGTTTTCGGGGGTGCTAATTCCGAAAATGACGTACGTTTTGAAATCCAAGATGGCGGACATACATTTTTTGCAAAATATCGTCATGGGTGTCGTTTTTTGGGTATTCAGGGATGCTGATTAAGAAAATAAAATTTATTTTTAAATCCAAGATGGCGGCCGTGAAAAACAAAAAAAAATTAAAAACTTTTTTAAAACTTTTAAAGAAAGGCACAACCGCCTCGCGACCTGCTTTAGCAGGTCGCGCACCACGCGAAACCTAGTTATATTATATAAAGCTGCAATACCACTCACTCACTCACTGACTGGGTGACAGAATTGTTCTCCCGGATTGAGCGGCGGGAGGAAAAAACTTTGTATTGGAAGTGTGGAGAGGGTGGCGCGGAATGTACGGGAAAACCTCGAGATCCTCAGATCCACCTTCTCATCAGGAGGCGACCCACCTTCCCGGGCGAACCGTTGCAGATGGAGCGGTGGCGCTCGAACAAAGGTCGACCCACACCCTGGTCGAATTCTACCGGTGACGTCATTTTTTCGATTTTCGCAAAAACAAGATGGCCGCCATACAAAATGATTATTGCTGTATCGCCGGAACCGTTTGACATAAGTGGAGTGTGCTCGAACAAATGTTTTACATGAGGTGAGGGGCAGGTGGCTGTCAAATTTTTTTTTCAAGATGGCGGATCCAAGATGGCGGCCGAAAATGAAGTTGCTCCAATCCGGACGAAAATCGGTATCTGGGGGGTTTGGGGGTCGAAGACTCCGAATATCGGGTCAGTTTTTCGATTTCACCATTTTCCAAGATGGCCGCCATACAAGGAGTAATGAGGCGAGGCCGCAGGCCGAGCCGAACCACGACGCCACGTTGCGAGGCGAGGCCGTAGGCTGAGGCGAGCTACGTTAAAGGCGAGGCCAAAGGCCGAGCTCCGCGTAAGGCGTAGCCCGGAGCGTCCCGGCCCCAAATCCAAGATGGCCGCCATACAAGTTTAGATTCTAAAGGTGAGGCGAGGTCGAAGACCAAGCCGAACGCGCGAGACGAGGCCGAAGGCCGAGGCAAGCCGCGTATAGGGTGAGGCCGAAGGCCGAACTCCGCGTAGGGCGAAGCCCGGAGCGTCCCCCCCCCCAATCAAAGATGGCCGCCATACAAGTTTAGATTCTAAAGGTGAGGCGAGGCCGAAGGACGAGGCGAGCCGCGTATAGGGTGAGGCCGAAGGCCGAACTCTGCGTAGGGCGAAGCCCGGAGCGGCCCCCCCCAATCAAAGATGGCCGCCATACAAGTTTAGATTCTAAAGGTGAGGCGAGGTCGAAGACCGAGCCGAACGCGCGAGGCGAGGCCGAAGGCCGAGGCGAGCCGCGTATAGGGTGAGGCCGAAGGCCGAACTCCGCATAGGGCGAAGCCCGGAGCGTCCCCCCCCAATCAAAGATGGCCGCCATACAAGTTTAGATTTTTAAGGTGAGGCGAGGTCGCAGACCGAGCCGAACGCGCGAGCCGAGGCCGTAGGCCGAGGCGAGCTGCGTATAGGGCGAGGCCGAAGGCCGAGCTCCGCGTAGGGCGAAGCCCGAAGCGTCACCAAGCATATTACCAGCCGACCGCCATCATACCGACATGGGTGTCGTTTAATAGGTTTTCAGGGGTGCTGATTTCGAAAATGACATCCAATTTGAAATCTAAAATGGCGGACATGGATTTTTTGGAAAATACCATCATGTGTGTCCTTTAATAGGTTTTCGGGGGTGCTGATTCCGAAAATGACATCAATTTTGAAATCAAAGATGGCGTACATGCATTTTTTGGAAAAATCCTTCATGGGTGTCGTTTTTTAGGTTTTCGGGGGTACTGATTCTAAAAATAACATTGATTTTTAAATCCAAGATGGTTGTCGTGAAAAACCAAAAAAAGTATGAACGCCTTTTTGACCCTACAAATAGGGTAGCTCAACCGCCTCGCGGCCTGCTTTAGCAAAACCTAGATATATAATATAAAGCTACAATACCACTGACTGACTGACTGACTGGGTGACAGAATTGTTCTCCCAGATGGAGCGGCGGGGGGTGAAAACTTTGTATGGGAGGTGTGGAGTGGGTGACGCGGAGGGTACGGGAAAACCTCGAGATCCTCGGATCCACCTTCTCATCAGGTGGCGACCCACCTTCCCGGGCAAACCGTTGCAGATGGAGCGGTGGCGCTCAAACAAAGGTCGACCCACACCCTAGTCGAATTCTACCGGTGACGTCATTTTTTCGATTTTCGCAAAAACAAGATGGCCGCCATACAAAATGTTTATTGCTGTATCTCCGGATCCGTTTGACATGAGTGGAGTGTGCTCGAACAAATGTTTTACAGGGGGGTGGGGGGCAGCTGGCTGTCAAATTTTTTTTTCAAGATGGCGGATCCAAGATGGCGGCCGGAAATGAAGTTGCTCCGATCCGGACGAAAATCGGTATCTGGGGGGTTTGGGGGACAAAGATTCCGAATATTGGGTCAGTTTTTCGATTCCAACATTTTACAAGATGGCCGCCATACAAGGAGTGGTGAGGCGAGGCCGCAGGCCGAGCCGAACCACGACGCCACTCCGCGAGGCGAGGCCGTAGGCCAAGGCGAGCTGCGTAAAAGAAGAGGCCGAAGGCCAAGCTCCACGCAGGGCGTAGCCCGGAGCGTCCCCCCCCCCCCAAATCCAAGATGGTCGCCATACAAGTTTAGATTCTAAAGGTGAGGCGAGGTCGAAGACCGAGCCGAACGCGCGAGACGAGGCTGACGGCCGAGGCGAGCCGCGTATAGGGTGAGGCCGAAGGCCGAACTCCGCGTAGGGCGATGCCCGGAGCGTCCCCCCCCCAATCAAAGATGGCCGCCATACAAGTTTAGATTCTAAAGGTGAGGCGAGGTCGAAGACCAAGCCGAACGCGCGAGGCGAGGCCGAAGGCCGAGGCGAGCCGCGTATAGGGTGAGGCCGAAGGCCGAACTCCGCGTAGGGCGAAGCCCGGAGCATCCCGCCCCCAATCAAAGATGTCCGCCATACAAGTTTAGATTCTAAAAGTGAGGCGAGGTCGAAGACCGAGCCGAACGCGCGAGGCGAGGCCGAAGGCCGAGGCGAGCCGCGTATAGGGTGAGGCCGAAGGCCGAACTCCGCGTAGGGCGAAGCCCGGAGCGGCCCCCCCCCAATCAAATATGGCCGCCATACAAGTTTAGATTCTAAAGGTGAGGCGAGGTCGAAGACCGAGCCGAACGCGCGAGGCAAGGCCGAAGGCCGAGGCGAGCCGCGTACAGGGTGAGGCCGAAGGCCGAACTCCGCGTAGGGCGAAGCCCGGAGCGTCCCCCCCCCCCATCAAAGATGGCCGCTATACAAGCTTAGATTTTTAAGGTGAGGCGAGGTCGCAGACCGAGCCGAACGCGCGAGCCGAGGCCGTAGGCCGAGGCGAGCTGCGTATAGGGCGAGGCCGAAGGCCGAGCTCCGCGTAGGGCGAAGCCCGAAGCGTCACCAAGCATATTACCAGCTGACCGCCATCATACCGACACGGGTGTCGTTTAATAGGTTTTCAGGGGTGCTGATTTCGAAAATGACATCCATTTTGAAATCCAAGATGGCGGACATGGATTTTTTGGAAAATACCGTCATGGGTGTCGTTTAATAGGTTTTCGGGGGTGCTGATTCCGAAAATGACATACGTTTTGAAATCCAAGATGGCGGACATACATTTTTTGAAAAATATCGTCATGGGTGTCGTTTTTGGGTATTTGGGGGTGCTGATTAAGAAAATAACATCCATTTTGAAATCCAAGATGGCGGCCGTGAAAAAAAAAAGGCAAACTTTTTTGACCCTACAAATAGGGTAGCACAACCGCCTCGCGACCTGCTTTAGCAGGTCGCGCACCACGCGAAACCTAGTTATATTATATAAAGCTGCAATACCACTCACTGACTGGGTGACAGAATTATTCTCCCAGATGGAGCGGCGGGAGGTGAATTTTTGTATGGGGGATGTGGAGAGGGTGACGCGGAAGGTACGGGAAAACCTCGAGATCCTCGGATCCACCTCCTCATCAGGTGGCGACCCACCTTCCCGGGCGAATTGTTGCAGATGGAGCGGTGGAGCTCAAACAACGGTCAACCCACACCCTGGTCGAATTCTACCGATGACGTCATTTTTTCGATTTTCGCAAAAACAAGATGGCCGCCATACAAAATGTTTATTGCTGTATCTCTGGAACCGTTTGACATAAGTAGGGTGCGCTCAAACAAATGTTTTACAAGGAAGTGAGGCGCAGGTTGCTGTGATTTTTTTTTACAAGATGGCGGATCCAAGATGGCGGCCGAAAATGAAGTTGCTCCGATCCGGAAGAAAAACGGTATCTGGGGGGTGTGGGGGTCGAAAATTCCGAATTTTGTGTCAATTTTTCGATTCCACCATTTTCCAAGATGGTTTGTACTATATAAAGCTACATTACCACTCACTGACTGACTCACTGATTGACATAATTGTTCTCCCAGAAGGAGGGTCGAGAGGTGAAATTGGTGTACCGGGGGTGTGGTCAGAATTTTTAGTCGAAAATGGGAAAACCTCGGCATCTTCAGATTCTTCTCCTCATCAGGTCGCGACCCACCTTCCAGGGCCAACCGTTGGACTTGGACCGGTGGTGCTCGGACAAAGGTCGACCCACAGCCTAATCGAAGTCTACCGGTGACAATATTTTTTTGATTTTCAAAAAAACAAAATGGCCGCTATACAAAAACGAGATTTTTGTATCTCCTCTGATTCGACCGAATTCGGTATCCAGGGGTTTTAGGGGTCGCTGAATCCGAACATCTGAAAATATTTCGATTTCGCCATTTTCCAAGATGGCCGCCATACAAGGAGTGGTGAGGCGAGGCCGAAGGTCGAGCTCCGTGTAGGGCGAAGCCCGAAGCGTCACCAAGCATCTTACCGGCCGACCGCAATCCGAAAATTTCATATCCGCCATCTTGGATTTTAGGTGGGGAGAATCGAGACGCTCCGTATATAAAGATACAATACCACTCACTCACTGACTGACTGACTGATTGACATAATTGTTCTCCCAGAAGGAGGGTCGGGAGGTGAAAATGATGTATGAGGGATGTGGTCAAAATTTTTCGGTGAGTATGGGAAAACCTCGACATCTTCGGATTCTCCTCCTCATCAGCTCGTGACCTACCTTCCCGGGCGAACCGTTGGAGTTGGATCGATAAAGCTCGAACAAAGGTCGACCGGCACCCTATTCAAAGTCTAACAGTAACAATTTTTTTTCGATTTTCAAAAAAACAAGATGGGCGCCATACAAAATTGATATTTTTGTATATCCTCCGATTCGGACCAAATTCGGTATCCAGGGGTTTTTGGGGTCACTGAATCCGAATATCTGGTAAGTTTCTCGATTTCACCATTTTCCAAGATGGCCGCCATACAAGGAGTGGTGAGGCGAGGCCGAAGGCCGAGCCGAACCACGACGCGCCGCGAGGTGAGGCCGCAGGCCGAGGCGAGCTGCGTATAAGGCGAGGCCGAAGGCCGAGCTCCGCGTAGGGCGAAGCCCGAAGCGTCCCCCCCCCCAATCCAAGATGGCCGCCATTTAAGTTTAGATTCTAAAGGTGAGGTGAGGCCGAAGGCCGAGCCGAGCCGCGTTCAGGGCGAGGCCAAAGGCCGAGCTCTTCGTAGGGCGAAGCCCGGAGCGTACCCCCCCCCAATCTAAGATGGCCGCCATTTAAGTTTAGATTCTAAAGGTGAGGCGAGAGCGAGGCCGAAGGCCGAGCTCCGCGTAGGGCGAAGTCCGAAGCGTCACCAAGCATCTTACCGGCCGCAACCAAAAATCCAAGATGGCGGATATGAAATTTTCGGGCATACCGACATGGGTGTCGTATTTTATTATAGGCCGCGAAGCGAGGCATCAGGCCGAGGCGATCTTTGTATAAGGCAAGGCCGAAGGCCGAGCTCCGCGTAGGGCAAAGCCCGGAGCGTTCCCCCCCAATCCAAGATGGCTGCCATTTAAGTTTAGATTTTAAAGGTGAGGCGAGGTCGTAGACCGAGCCGAACGCGCGAGGCGTGGCCAAAGGCCGAGCCGAGTTGCATATAGGGCGAGGCCGAAGGCTGAGCTCCGCGTAGGGCGAAGCCCAAAAGTCAAAAGTCAAAAGTGTTTATTTCATTGAACATATAAAATGATACTTGAACACGTCAATATTATGAATTACATTAGCACTTTTGGCTTTGCGCCTATTCGCAAAGGTGCAGTCTTCCTCAGGAGAAGAATAGGCAAGAAACTCCGAGGGTCGCTCTTTTTAAGTCAATCATATAATTTTTTTTACTTTTAATTTTTATTGACTTAATATCTGAATAACTCTGGAGCTGAGAGATTTATTCCCATGGTCGCTTGTCTAACAGATAATCCGAAATTCTTTAATAGCCGTTTTTACAAAGTTTTTGTTTAATTATCGTCTTAAATTTTTCTAAAGGTAGGTTTTGAATACACATGGGAATCTTATTGTAGAAGCGTATACATTGACCCATAAAAGAGTTTGTTACTTCCCCCCCTCCCCAATCCAAGATGGCCGCCATCTAAGTTTAGATTCTAAAGGTGAGGCGAGGCCGAAGGCCGAGCCAAGCTGCATATAGGGCGAGGCCGAAGGCCGAGCTCAGCGTAGGGCGAAGCCCGAAGCGTCACTAAGCATCTTACTGGCCAACCGCAATCCTCAAATTTCATATCCGCCATCTTGGATTTTAGTTGGGAGACTCGTAACGCGAAGGGCGAAGCCCGGAGCTTTTCGATTCTCACCACCAAAAATTCAAGATGGCGGATATGAATTTTTCGGGCATACCGACATGGGTGTCGTTAAATAGGTTTTCGGGGTTGGTGGTTCTAAAAATGACATCTATTTTGAAATCCAAGATGGCTGACATGCATTTTTTGTGAAAAACTGTCATGGGTGTCGTATGATAGGTTTTCGGGGATACTGATTCTTAAAATCACTTCCTATTGCATTTACGTAAATGCAATAGGACACCGAGACGAGCTCCGGTAATTTTAATTACGTAAAATCAGTTCGGGTTTGGCTTTCGAGTTGTGCAGTACTTCATTTGTGAATTTTTAATAAACATTCTGTTTTAGGAGACTTAATTGTTTTTTTTAAAAACAGTCTCCTGACCCACCCCGTAATAGTGGTGTCAGAAGTGGGATGCCAGTGATTGTCTCGTCGTTTTTACTTACTCCGCTGGCATTCCAGAACGCGAACGCGTAAATAATTAATAACTTTACAACTGTGTGAGTATTGAAGTGTTGTGTTAAAAACTATTACGCCGCTCGTTCATCTCGTCCAACCCGACTCCGGAGCAACCTTCCAAATCTTCAAGTTATCCTCATCGCTTCGTCAAACTCTTCAACCTCATTGCTGACCTAATTGTCAGCCCTGCCGCCGTGATATCTTCGCAGTATCCTTGTGGTTAAGTCACGACAGTAAGACTTACTTGAATAAGCCTGCTGACTGACCCTACAACTGCGTTCAGGAGCTTTCAGCTTCGACCAGATTGCGACTGTGACCCTGCTCGAGTAAGCCTGCCGGCCGGTCACAATCCTTGTGCCGCCGTCACCTCATTCCTGTATCCTGACGTCTTTGAAGAAAATGAAACTCTACAACGTAGTGCTCGTGCTGGTGTCTATGTGAGTAAAGTAATTTGATTATCTGTAATTGCGTAACTGCCATACTTCTAATCGCGATATATATTTTTTTTAATACTTATACCTTTCTACAATTGTATACTTACCATTTCCTACTTATAATCCTACTATCCTAACTTAAATACCTAAATAATTACTTATCTTTTTACTTACCTGTAATCTAACTTACCTCCTAAAGATGACAGACGGCAAACCCCAAACTGGGCCAAAAAAGGGTCCTGAAACTCCTAATTCGGAGGGTTACCCCCTTCAGGTTCTTTGTAATTTCATAAGTGCTTATAAAGGAGAACGAGAAACCTTAGCTGCATTCATTACTAACTGTCAAAATGCCTTGGACCTTGCGTCCATCAATCAAAAACCTCTAATTCTCAAATTTATCATCGCCAAACTCGAGGGCAAAGCACAAATAGCATGCTCAAATAAAATATTCGAAACATTCGAAGAATTGAAAACCTTTTTAAATCAAAACTTTGGGGAAAGGAAGCATTATAATCATCTACTTCTAGACTTACAGTCTTGCAAACAACAGCAAAATGAAAGTGTCGCTCAGTTCGCTCTCAGAATCGAGACCTGCTTGACTGCCCTTCAGTCAGAGATACATAACTCGCCGTCCTTGAAAAAGGAGCTTGCTGGTCGTCTCGCTATGACCGAGGATCTTGCGCTATTTACCTTTAATTTAGGGCTAATGGCCCGCCTCAGCACCATTGTGCGATGCCGAGAGCCGAAATCTCTTAACGATGCCATTAACATCGCTTTGGAGGAGGAAAAGCTACAAAATCTTGTTTATAAAACAAATTCGAATTCTAAACCTTGTCGCATATGCAAAAAACAAGGTCATTCCGAAACGGAATGTTTTTCTAGACAGAAACGTCCTCCCCAAAATTCTACAGATCCAAAGCCATCTTCCTCGCAACAAAACAATTCTCAAAACAATCCTAAATCCCAGGACTTTTGTCGTTATTGTAAAAACCCTGGCCATGATATTTCCCAATGCTATAAACGCAAATACAACAATTCTAAACGTGGTTCTAATAACCGAGACAATAATCGCGCCGCTCCTATGAATCATATTACAGACGACATGCAACCGGAACCGGAGTCACCTTCGGACTCGCCCGGTTCATGTGAACCTGACATTAATGAAACTTTAAACTATTAGCAGGAGTTAAAGACACGTGTCGACTTAACTCCGTTCCTGAAGACACGAAAAAAATTTCAAAATCATCTCAAGACACTCCTTTAAGAGTCACTGTTTCCTTGAGTCATTCCAAATCATCTCAAGACACTCCCTCGGGAGTCACTGCTTCCTTGAGTCATTCTAAATCCTTTTCAAAATCATCTCAAGACACTCCCTCGGGAGTCACTGCTTCCTTGAGTCATTCTAAATCCTTTTCAAAATCATCTCAAGACACTCCCTCGGGAGTCACTGTTTCCTTGAGTCATTCCAAATCCTTTTCAAAATCCACTCAAGACACTCCTTCAGGAGTCACTGCTTCCTTGAGTCATAACTCTTCTAAATCACCGCCTGTAACTCCCCAAAAGAGGAACGCTGTTTCCACAGGTGCTAAACAAACCAATTCTAGGTACTTTCAAGGCTCTTCCAATAAGGATACTAATCCACACAAGTCAAATACTAATCAAAATCTTCAGGGTGAAATGCCCGAAAACTCTGATGACTCTGAGACGCGTCATTTGCCTATCTATGAAATGAATACATCAGTTCACAAAATCTCATTACCGCATATTTACATAGAAACAAATTATTCAGATAAGCCGTTGTGCTTTCTCATAGACACTGGATCAAGTGTATCTATCATGAAACTTGACAACCTTACACAACAACCCGCTTTGTCGGAAGTCAAAATTAAACTTAAAGGCTTAAGCAATAACAACTCTTTTTGCGAAACTTTGGGAATGTTCTTTGCTCTCTGTAAATTTAAAACAATGGCCGATCGTCCTGCCTTCTTGACTTTCAATTTTGTGTTTCATGCAATTGACAAGAATGTAAACCTAACTTACGACGGAATATTGGGGAATGACTTCCTAAAACAATTCGACGCAAATATTAATTACTCAAAAAGCTGTTTAGAAATCCAAGGTGACCTGTTACCATTTAGTTTCAAACAACCCACTTATGTAATTCCACCGCGTTCAGAAGCCATCATTGAGTGTCCAATTTCAAATGAGCCCTCAGAGCTAAAAGGCCTCGAAGAAGGGTTAGTTCTTGATCACTGTATATCTGAAGGTGTTTATCTCGCTAACTCTATTGTTACCATAAAACCTAATCGTCGTGTTAACATATCTGTATTAAATACTACAGAATCCGAAATAAAAGTCAAAGATTTTTTCGTTCATCTCACACCTTTCGATACTAAACTCTCCTCCCGAATTTCTTCAAGTCAATGTTCTAAAGAGATCTATAATATCCAACCTTCTCTTTTAAACCGATCTCAAATGGTTTTAGACTCTATCCGCACCTCTCACTTAAATGACGAAGAAACGAAAGCAATTTTAGAATTCTGCTCTGAATACACAGACATATTTCATTTGGAAGGCGAACCGTTATCTTTTACTAACGCAATCGAGCATTCTATTGACACTAAGGACGCTACTCCTATTCATGTTAAGTCCTATCGATTTCCAGAATGTCACAAGGGTGAAGTAGAAAAACAAATTAAGAAAATGTTGGAACAAGACATAATTCGTCCTTCTAACTCACCCTGGAGTGCTCCGGTTTGGGTCGTTCCCAAGAAAATGGACGCGTCGGGAGTACAAAAGTGGAGGATAGTTATCGACTATAGAAAATTAAACGACGAAACTGTCACAGAGATCTATCCTTTACCGCTTATAACCGACATATTAGACCAGCTGGGACACTCCAAATACTTCACGACCCTCGACTTAGCCAGTGGCTTTCACCAAATCAGGCTAAATTCCAAGGACGCACCCAAAACTGGCTTTACCGTCATCACGAATGGCACGTCTGGACACTTCGAATTTAATCGCATGCCCTTTGGGCTCAAAAACGCGCCTTCTACATTCCAAAAATTGATGAATTCTGTCCTTTCAGGGTTGCAAGGCCTTCACTGCTATGTTTATTTAGACGATTGCATCATATACTCTCACGATTTACAATCTCACATGCAAAAACTTAAACTTGTATTTGACCGATTGCGTCAATATAATCTTAAACTACAACCAGACAAGTGCGAATTCTTGCGACGGGAAGTCGCATACCTCGGGCATATTATTACCGACAAGGGCGTATCTCCCAATCCAGAAAAGGTAAAAGCCGTCACTCTATTCCCAAGACCCAAAAATCAAAAGGAAATAAAATCCTTTCTTGGGCTTGTTGGCTACTATCGCCGGTTCATTGACAATTTCTCGAAAATAACTAAACCTCTAACTTCTCTTCTTAAAAAAGATTCTATCTTTCATTGGTCGCAAGAGCAAGAACAAGCTTTTAATACCCTAAAAAATAAATTGACCTCAGCACCATTACTTCAATACCCTGATTTTAATCAACCATTTATCCTTACAACGGACGCCTCTAACTATGCCGTCGGGGCTGTCCTCTCCCAAGGCGAGGTAGGTAAAGATAAACCTATAGCATATGCATCTCGCACGTTGAACAAGGCAGAAGGCAATTATTCAGTAACCGAAAAAGAACTTCTTGCAATCTTATTCGGAACAAAAACCTTTAGACCTTATTTATTCGGCCGAAAGTTTAAAATAGTCACTGACCACAAGCCTTTGGTATGGCTATTTAACGTAAAAGATCCTGGATCTAAATTAATCCGTTGGCGGCTAAAACTCGAAGAGTTCGATTACGAAATAGTGTATAAACAAGGCAAACTCAATGCCAACGCCGACGCACTATCTAGGTTCCCAGTAAACGCCTTAGATCAAAATTTAACTTCCAACTCTCCGACTGCGGAACCCAATCCTCCCACGGTCGACGACACTAGTTTTTCACCTCATTCAATGCCATCGTTATCCGAAACCTACGAACAATTTCTCCAAATAAATCGTCAAGACTCAGTGTCATATGACACCGAAATTCAAGAACACCAAGAGTCCTTGTTAAAAGCAAAATGCAGATTAATCGCCTATCCAACCTCATTAGATCTAGATGAATCAGTCCCTTACTGCAAGGAAATCCTCGAATTATCTACAAGCCAGCCTGACATCCGCAGTATTGAACGAGAACTACATACTTACCTATCCACCTCAAATGACAAACATATTTTCACTCACCTATTTACTCGAATTAATCACTTTGATGAGATGAATTACAAGGATATATTCAACCTCCTACGGGAGTATAGAGACATGATCAAGTATTGGTATTTAGAAGAAAAAGAATTTGCTATCTCCGACTTCTCTGATCCCTTTAGTAAACTGTCCTTTACAAAGATATATAACATCCTAGGTTTTCTATTTCACAACACCGGTATTAAGGTAATACCGCAACTCGGTACAATACCCTACTCCTGACGAAATTAAAAATATTCTCAAAGAAAATCACGACTCACCTTCTGCTGGTCACCCTGGCATAACTCGCATGATAGAGCGAATCAAGTCCCAATATTGGTGGAAAAGTATGCGCCAAGATATTGAGGATTATGTAAAAAATTGCCGTTCGTGTCAAATAAATAAACCTTTGCGCCAAACTAACCGCGCTCCAATGGTGATAACATCCACCGCCACAAAGCCCAACGAAAAATTATTTCTAGACCTCGTCGGGCCCCTTCCTGAGACACACGAACATAAATTTAAATTCATTCTCACACTTCAAGACGATCTAACAAAATACTCTCAAGCTTATCCTATGCAGACTTGTTCTGCCGAAGAAACAGCCAGGCTATTCGTTCGACACATATCTCACGTAGGCATTCCCAAGATGATCGTTACCGATCAGGGAACAAACTTTTGTTCCGAAGTATTTAAACAATTAGAAAAACTGTTTAGCATTAAACACATATTCGCCTCACCTTATCATCCTCAGACATGTGGAGCTCTTGAGAGAAGCCACTCTACTCTAAAAGAATACTTGAGATCATACATCGACGAAAACCAACATACGTGGGACTTATACCTAGCTACTGCCATGATAGCCTACAATTCCAACGTCCATAGTACTACTGGCTTTTCTCCACTAGAACTTCTTTTTGGCTATAAGCCCTATATTCCTAAAAGCATCGATTCACTTGATTTGAATACATACAGTGACTACATTAGAGCACTCAATCATCGACTCTATTACAGTAGGAATAAAGCCTTTCAAAATATACAGTCCTCGAAAGAGAAATCTAAACAATATTATGACTCACACACTAAACCGACTACGTATAAATGTGGCGATATGGTGTATGTAAGATGCCATCACAAGCATAACAAGGCCCTATCCCCAGTGTGGAAAGGCCCATATAAAGTGATAAAACTCACTGGCAATCATACGGTCACATTACAAATAAACCGTAAACATGTACGTCACCATTTCGATGAAATTAAACTCGCCAAAGATCAAGTAGCATCATAACTATGTGTCTTTCCAGAGTCCATCTACGCTCGTGCGATGGAGAATTCGTCACGAAGATAATAGGAAGTCCCGGATTATATTTTGACAAACTCTTAGATGTTAAGTTTATTAATGACGACTGGAACGTCATCACTTACATAGATATTAGTCATATTAAGTCTAACTTAGATAAAGTAGAATTCTTATTTCAAAAAGTTAATGTATTATGTAATGCTATTGTCTCTTCAAAAACTCAGACCGATTGTACAAACTCATTATCTGCTTTACGTAACCAATATCTTAATAACGTAAACAAATTCTCTTCTATTTCATACCTTATTGATAACGAGACCCCTAGTCGTGTCAAGCGCGGCTTGTTAGACTTTGGGGGCTCAATCTTAAAGGTATTTTTCGGAACCTTGGACGCGGAAGACGCTACAAAAATTAATGAAGCCATCGATAAGGTTCAAACAGACGAAAAACAGCTAACTCACTTAATGAAAGATAACCTACACGTAATTAAATCTACTATCTCTAATTTTAATAGCTCTATTTCTAAGGTTAATGAAAATGAACAAAACCTATTGAAAAACATGGAAATAATACATAACATAATGGATAAGATTAGTAGTTCTAACGATAAGCTAGAAATAAAATCTCAACTTAGTTCTTTATTTAATTCCTTAGAATCTATAGTTTTAACATTATCTTTCGATATAGATGACGTAAACAATGCTATCCTTTTCGCAAAGCTAAACATACTACACCCTACTGTGCTCAGCCCTTATCAACTGTACAATGAGTTAGATAAGCATAGAAACGACCTTCCCAAGAACCATGAACTCGCTGTCCCGCTGACTTTGCAAAACATACACGAGATACTAGATATATCTAGACTCGTATGCTATTACCATTTCAATAAGATAGTTTTATTAGTAAAGATACCCCTTGTCCTGCCTCAAACCTACAACCTATTTAACGTCATTCCCTTACCTGTCCCTTACGACGTTTCAAAACCAGATACCTTCGTACTAATTGCGCCTACAAGCTCCTATGTGGCAATTACAGCTGATCATATGTTTTATTCACTGATAAGAGATATCGAAAAGTGTAAAGTGATTAGTGGCAAATGTTACGTGTGCGCGCTTACGAATGTGTATTCGACAATAGCGAATCCCACTTGCGAAACTACCTTAATTAGTGAAATTGTGAATAAACTGCCCGATTTCTGTGAAACCAAACTACTACATGGACATGTGGACATCTTTCATAAGATAAGTAATAATAGATGGTTGTTCGCCCAGTCTGAGCCTGGGAAATGTCACATTACTTGTAAAAATAACCCTGTAAGCTACGACGAAATATTGTTTTCTGTAGGCATTCTAAGTTTGCCTAAACATTGTAAAGCGTTTTATAAAACGTTACAGTTCAACCCTGTAAATGAAAACTATGTTACCAACGTTAGCAAACCAATTTCCGACTTTAACATAATTCTTGACGACTGTTGTGAGAAAAGTAAAGTCAACAGAACCTTTTCAAAATTACCTTTTACCAAACTGAGAAGTGTTGATAGTTTAGACGCACTACTCCACGCCAGTGTGCATCTGGACTATCTTGAGAAGGAACTAAATACACTAGAAAATCCCTCTCATTTCCAAAAATACGGAATCCATTACCTATCTGTTAGTTACGTCATAGGAATAGTGTTTTTCATATATATGTTATATAAGAGCAGGAAGTTTATTTGGTCAAGTTCAAATCCGCAAACGTGTGTACAAATATTTAACCAATGTCACAACAAAAAGGTCAGTAGACAGCCAATGACACAAACTCTGGTGATGTCAAACATGCAAGACTCCAGTTCCTCCGACAAGGAAGAGGTCGAGACCAGGTCACCAGTGCCGGTTCGAAGGAATATCATTGTAACAGCTAAAACGCACTTACCATGATCTCAATTTCTTCCATAGAGTCTGACAACTTACCTGTCTCTATTAAGTGCACATGCACTCATTGTATTAAATTTAAGTTTCAGAATTTCAATTAGTTAAATTAGTTAAATTAGTTTAAGTCTTTGTTTATGTAACGAAAGCCAAATTTAAATTGATTACTCATTTATCTCACATCATTTTTAAAGATGATGTTCGATTTCATCCGGGGGGCTGTTATATCCCAAATTCCTTAGCAGTCTATAATAAAATAAATCGCCGAATCACTTCCTATTGCATTTACGTAAATGCAATAGGACACCGAGACGAGCTCCGGTAATTTTAATTACGTAAAATCAGTTCGGGTTTGGCTTTCGAGTTGTGCAGTACTTCATTTGTGAATTTTTAATAAACATTCTGTTTTAGGAGACTTAATTGTTTTTTTTAAAAACAGTCTCCTGACCCACCCCGTAATAGTTCCCCCCCCCCCAATCAAAGATGGCCGCCATACAAGTTTAGATTTTTAAGGTGAGGTGAGGTCGCAGACCCAGCCGAACGCGCGAGCCGCGGCCGTAGGCCGAGGTTAGCTGCGTATAGGGCGAGGCCGAAAGCCGAGCTCCGCGCAGGGCGAAGCCCGAAGCGTCACCAAACTTATTTTCAGCTGACCACCATCATACCGACATGGGTGTCATTTAATAGGTTTTCAGGGGTGTTGATTTCGTAAATGACATTCATTTTGAAATCCGAGATGGCGGACATGGATTTTTTGGAAAATACCCTCATGGGTGTCGATCAATAGGTTTTCGGGGAAGCTTATTCAAAAAATTACAAATTTTTTGAAATTCAAGATAATTTTTATTTCCAACATAATTCAACATAATTTTTTTGCAAAAAAAACGTAAAGGGTGTCTATTTTGGGTATTCGGGGATGCTGATTAAGAAGATCACATTATATAGATTTTCGCAAAAATAAGATGGCCGCCATAGAAAATGATTATTGCCTAATCTCCGGAACCGTTTGACATAAGTGGGGTGTGCTCAAACAAATGTTTTACAGAGGGATGAGGGGCAGGTGGCTGTCAATTTTTTTTTTAAGATGGCGGATCCAAGATGGCGGCCGAAAATGAAGTTGCTCCGATCCGGACGAAAATAGGTATCTAGGGGGTTTGGGGGTCAAAGATTCCGAATATGGGGTCATTTTTTTGTTTCCAACATTTTCCAAGATGGCCTTCATACAAGGAGTGGTGAGGCGAGGCCGCAGGCCGAGCCGAACCATGACGCCACGCCGCGAGGCGAGGCCGTAGGCCGAGGCAAGCTGCGTAAAAGGCGAGGTTGAAGGCCGAGCTCCACGTAGGGCGTAGCCCGGAGCGTCCCCCCCCCCTCAAATCCAAGATGGCCGCCATACAAGTTTAGATTCTAAAGGTGAGGCGAGGCCGAAGGCCGAGACGTGCCACGTATAGGGTGAGGCCGAAGGCCGAACTCCGCTTTGGGCGAATCACGGAGCGTCCCCCCCCGTAATTAATTAAAGATGACCGACATACAAGTTTAGATTTTTAAGGTGAGGCGAGGTTGCAGACCGAGCCGAACGCGCGAGCCAAGGCCGTAGGCCTAGGCGAGCTGCGTATAGGGCGAGGCCGAAGGCCGAGCTCCGCGTAGGGCAAAGCCCGAATTGTCATCAAGCATATAACCAGCCGTCCGCCATCATATCGACATGGATGTCGTTTAATAGGTTTTCAGGGGTGCTGATTCCAAAAATGACATCCATTTTGAAATCCAAGATGGCGGACATGGATTTTTTGGAAATAAATAAATCCGACCACAGTATAATAAGTGCTACAGTGTTAGTGAGAATTCAGTTAATAATTTTGCAGGTTGAAATTAAATGAGGTCATCAAGTTTCTTTCAAGTTGTTGAACTTCTTGTTGTCAATGAATGATTGTGAAACATATGGTGTTTTCAAACTTCAAATATATTTAGTTTATTGCAATGACGATTTTAATGCCGGTCAAGTTTCAGCATTACTGAACAATGTTCCTTAATAATATTTTAGAAGCAAAATTATAAAATTAAATTATGAATAAATTCTGTTAACGTGCAAGACCTTTATAAATTATCCCACACGACTCAGACACCTGTAAGAATTTTCATTTTGAATTTTTAATAAATTTGAGTTAGCACATGACTATACTAGGCGTAGAAGTTTCTAAGAGGTACCTATATATAGCTGTTACAGAAATGTAAACAGAAGAGCACCTTATAAGTTATCAACTTTTTTGTATTTGTACGAAGCTCTTTACAAAAAAAAATGCTAATAAAACGATAAAAAAACTAGATCACATCACCAGGAAGATTTATTTGCTTCGGTACCATATTTATGTCCATAGGAATTTCGAAATCATCCATGATTGGAAAAGCCCTTATATCGAGTATTTAGTTCAGGAAGTAACATCTCAAGTGGTGACATGCAATCAGTATAGACAAATTAAAGGTCTACACAGCATGTTTTAAGTTTTAACAGCGTAAACAAGACATGAACTTCAGCAGGTATATTTTACTAGTGTAGGAAAAGTATCATGCAGGAGATAATTTCTGACTCTCGGTAATTTTTATTAAAGTATTGCGAAATGAGTTGTTAAAGTATTGCGAGACGGTATATCTGGAGAATATGGAGAAGGTTAAATACTTCTCCATTAAAAACACTACTATTCAAATTAGTCTCAGTGAGACAAATGCAGTCGTAATCATTGTTAAGTACATTCAAATATAATTCTGATGTTTTTGATCAAATCTTGTGGACTGGTAGTCCACGGGGCAAAGTAACGGATAATTCTATTAACATTTCGGTACATCTAATATGTTATGAAAATTATAAAGGCGCAATTGTAAGCTATTTAATTAATGTTCATATTTTAATTCCTTGTGTTTTGTTACATAGTATTGATCAACAAAGACTTATCTTAATGGGCTATGTACGACATTTTAAAAATATTTTTAATTTCGTTAATTTTTTTATTTTTAACATAAAGGAATAAGGTCCCGTTTCCTAAAAAAAAAATATATAAAATCTATCTTTTGAAATAAAAATATAATAATTAAAAGTTTCTTAGTAGGGTAAACTAATCATAAATACGGCATTATACAATCGTGTCTTTGCCAAGCTGTCATGTCAATAAAAAAAAACATAACCTACTTAATTTTGTATTTGGTTGTTTATTTTTGAGTTTTATTTTTGCTTTTGGTTATTTTTTTCTGAAGTCTTTTACTGCTACCGCATACCGAATTACGATTTAACTTTGCACGGACTTGTAGTGCTAGATTTTGACTGATTTTCTCACGACAACACCTTATTCATACCGGACTCCGAGAACTGCTTCAACGATAGTGATTAATACTCTTCGGATTTGTGGAATAACACTAATAACGACAGCGCAGCAGGCTTTGCTACTCAACATGGCATCTGACGAGTTACAGCGGTGGAGAGAACCAAAAAATGTTTTATACCTCTTTGTTCAAACACTGACATTAACTCACCAGATTTGACGTTTGTTACCATTCCAAAGGAATTGAAAGAAAGGGTGTAAAATGGTTGACAGGAATTGTCCCAAACGTTCACTTTTTTGCTGTCAGGATCATTTAAACGTAAGTACATTGAAACGTATCTCTAGTTAGTCTGTGATTGAAACTTAAATGTTGAACTTAAACTCAAAAACGCAACGGTATAGGTTATATGTCAACCAACTGTCAATCGTTTTTTTTTTTACTTTGGCAAAGGAGATAATCTGTAGAATGCTGTAATAAGCAACAAATCGTAACCAAAATTTTAAAAATTAATTATTTTTATATCTATGATCAAAATTATTTGATATATTTTTTATTTGAATATGGGACCTTAAACCTGCTTAAAATAAAAAAATCAAATTATTTTAAAAATCTTGCACATAGCCCATTGTGTTAGGCATAATCTAGGAATATGGTCACTACCTACCCACTTAATTAAGTATTCGTACGTTGTTTCGAAAAATGTTTGAGTGTTAAGTAGTAATTAGTAGGTACCTTATTATCTTATGTACCCAATTCATAGGTAATTTAACCGGGTTGCGAAGTTTCGTTTCATTTGTTTACCAAGGTCCTAGCAGGAATATTTTGATAATTACTGATTTGTATTCATTCTTATTAGTTCAGGAAAACACAATTTACCGAATGTCTTGATTTCGATAATTGTTAAATATGGTTGTTGTTATGGTTAATTAAGCCTTTAATTGAATTCAAAAAAAATGTTTATTCAGATAATTACAATCCATTTTGTGTTATTATTATACAACCAAAAGTTTGTAGGTATTAAAAGTATGACCGCAGTTCATAAAAAAATGAGGATGTAAGTGATTGTTTAGATAGTATGGTTAGATCGATTTCAGGTCGCTGGTTTTCTTCAAATAAAAACACCGGATTCTTCACAATAAAAAATTCTTCATTTATTTTAGGTTCTTCAATTTCGGTTCTTCTTGTTGAGCGCTTCGAAAGAGAGTTGATTGCTTGAGAGCGAGTGAGCGAGTGACGATTGCCGTACGTGGAAGTCTTCTCGAGCGCCAGGGGGGCGCTCGGGGAAGCCGCATCGGGGCGAACCCCATGGTGGCGAAAATCTGTCGCGGCCTATGAAAATAGGCCGGTCATTGGGACTGCCTCTGACCCTACATGCGTGTAGGGTGAGGGAACTATTCTGTTCCCCCCGACAGGGAAGGCAAGAGCGCCCCTTCGGCTGCCGTAGGGAGCATTTTGGGGAACGCGGGCGGGCGGAAAGAGGCGACGCTACCATACAATATCGCGCCGACAGATCCCAACCACCCACTGTCTGTCAAGTAGGTCTGTCACTGGGCCCTCTCACACGGCCCTGTGGTTGGAACACAACGCGTAACGTGTGAGAGTGGCCCACTCATCAGTCATGCAACTATCAGCGGCCGTCGGCCCGCTACAGTTACATTGGAATGTCGAGGGGGAACTAAGGGGGATCGGCTTCTCGTTTAGAAAAGGTACCAAATGGTAGTGAAAGGAGAAGTGGGAAAGAGATGCGATTGGTGGTGCGTGCAAAGAGCTCTTTTCCCGCTGTGAAGTCAAGCCTCCCTTTTTTTTTCCCGTCAAGGGAGGGAGGGACACAACGGTAGAATTACGAGCCTATTCTGCTTCCCATGGCCCACCCCCGCGTTTGCGGTTGGGTCGCCACCATGGGAAGCAATATGGGACGGGTGGAAACCTGGTGGAGCCTTGCAGCCGTCTTGCCACAGGGCTAGAGACAAACTGCCCAGCTCCACCTCGCCCACCTTGGTCTTGAGTGGAGCGATCTACGGGCAATAGAAACGGTGCCCCCCCGCGGCCTCAACCCTCAGGGAGGTCAAGCGGGGTGGTATCTTCGTCATCTTGGTGGTGCTTCTGCCTCGCGCAATCGACCCGGGGAGGTCGGGCGAGGCAGAACGATGTCATTCCGGGGGTGCGTCGAATCCGGTGGGGGAATGCCTCGCGCCCTCAACCGTAGGGGAGGTCGGGCGAGGCAACTTGGAGTCCAGTTCGGGATCGGGTTATGTCCGGTGGTGACGCTACCCCACGCCCTCAACCCTAGGGGAGGTCGAGCGGGGTAGCGTGGCGTCTGTGTTGGGGTGGGCTTCATCAGCGGGTGGCGAAATAAGCTCTCGGGGGAGAGCTCTGCTGTGCTGATCAGGGGGCCTGGCGTAGAGAGGCGCGATTCCGCGCAGGTGTTCGTGCGCGGAGTTGTCCGCCCGATCGAACATGCCCCGCGCCAGCCTGATGATGAAGTCGTCTAGTGGCTCGAAGTGGAGGTCACGTTTGATCACGTCATTACGCACGTAGCGACCGGCATTTACAATTGTGCGGAGTGTGAGGTTTTCTTGGGCTCTAAGGCGGCGACGATGAGATTCGCTTACGAGTGCGTGCCATGCCGGGGCTGCGTACGTAAGACGTGATCTTATATAGGTCTTGTAGACTGCTAACTTGGTTCGAAGGGGTAGCTTGGAGGCGAAGATTGGGCGCAGTTTTGCGCGTGCTACCTTCGCCTTTATGATGGTATCGTTGACGTGGGCGCGCATGGAGAGCCGGCGGTCTATCGTGACCCCCTGATACTTCAGCCGTACTGCCCACGGAACAGCTACCCCTTTCAAGGACAGTTGGGGAGGCGTGGTTAACCACAGGCCAGTTACCATGGCCTGTGTTTTAGCGACGTTGATCGCCATCCTCCATTTTTCGAGCCATGGTGGCAGGGAGTCTAGGGTAGGCTGCATCTTCGCTGCGGCGTGGGCCCGGCGATACGACGACGCGATGTACGCCGTGTCGTCTGCGAAGAGTGCAAGCGTGACGTCACCTACCACTGGGATATCATGAGTGTAGAGTGCGGGAGACAGGCAGTTTCCCTGCGGGACACCGGCGCGGACGGGGCGCTCGGTGAAGGTGGCGTCCTCTACCGCAACCTGGAACTTCTTGTCGCGCAGAAAGGAGGCGATCACATCGTTGAGGCGGCGGAGGGCGCTTAACAGGGACAGCTTGTACAGCAGCCCCTCATGCCATACTCTGTCGACCGCCTTCTCCATGTCCAGCATCACTACTACTGAGTACTCACGCTTGTTTTGGTTGGTGGCCAACAAGTGGAGCACTCGGGTGCGCTGGAGGGTGGTCGAATGGGCCGGCTGGAATCCGAACTGTTCGGGCCGCGGGATGATGTGAGGTTCCAGGTGACGGAGCAGGAGTCTCTCGAACACCTTGGAGAGCGTCGTTGGGAGGGAGATGGGCCTGTGGTTCTGTGGACGTTTGGGGTCCTTACCCGGCTTAGGCAGCATGATGACGCGGCCCAGCTTCCACGTCGACGATTGCCGGCCGCGGAGCCGGTAATTATGGGATTTTTTACGCTCTGTGCTAAGCGCCTCCGGCGCGCATTAGCGAGCGTGCGTCAGCCAATCACAAGAGGCGGGGGCGTGCGTGGGAGACGCGTACAGCGATATGCTTTCTCCTTCTCACGCGCGCTTATTCGTCCAAAATGTACGCTCTGTGATTGGTCGAGTTTTTCTATTTTTCTCCTTTCTCTTAAAACGCTTAACATTACAATATTTCTTATTTTCTAGTTTCAATTTACAAGATTTCTTTCAACTATTTCAATTTAGGGTTTCATTTCACAAATATAAGTATTATTTTACAAACATAGACTTATAAACATAAAATAAACAGGTTAAAATTAACATTCATATAAAATAGCATTATAATTTCGAACAAAGTTATTTACATTAATATCTTAAGATTACTATTTTGAGTGTTCGTTTCGCACTTTCACCTTTTGTATCACTGTCACTGTTCTTCGTCCGTAACAGGTATTTAAAAAATTTACTAATGTATCAATTGCTAATTAAGGATTTATTTAGAAAGATCTATCCATTACTTAATATCAATTGCTTAAGCTTTTTAAATACTAAATTAAAACACTGAACAAAATAAATTTAGTAAGTTTCTAGGTACATTTCTTCTTTGTTTAGGAAAATACAAAGCAAAATCGCTTCCAGATTGAAGTAGAAACCCAGGGAAAAAACAAAAAGTCCCTATGAGGCGTGATAGCATTTAAAGTCAGTGTTTACTTTTGTAAGATTTAATATTGTAAAGAGTTATTAAAACTATGTTTTTCTAAAGATAGTTTCCATTATAGGTCTAATTACAATTAAATACTAGCTACTAAACTACAAACTTAAAATTACAGATACAGAGACACGGTAGTGCCTCACGCCAAATAGACCTCTAACCTTTGTTATAAATTTCAATCTAAGTCAAAGTTTATCATTTTACTGCGATAACACTTGACAATTTTCACTAGAAATCATAGTTTGACTCAGTATGACTCATTGTTGTTAACCAAAGCTTCACGAACTGTCAACAGAAGATCTATCAGCTATAAAATTAACGTAAGCTGCGTCATTCATCCTCAAAAGCTGCATCATCCTGCAATTCCGCGCCTTGAAGGCTATTCTATAAGCAGTTTCGTAATTAAAGTTGACTGCTCCTTTTTGGAAACTAGGCTGCTTGTGTTTGCAAAGCCACTCGGCAAGTTGGTAATTTTTAGTTTTTACAACGATATGCAGTAAAATATTTCCTGTTCTAAGCTCTCTAGCGTTCAAATCTTCGCAATTTTCCACGAGGGTTTCTATTTTCTTGACAGCATTCTCCTGGTCTTGAATAGCGACAATATGAATGTATTTTCTTCCGAAATGATCATAAGTATCTCTGATGCTAGCCAGTACGTTACCTTCCATTGCAACGTAGATTGTTACTGACTTGAAAAGTATGATCCTGAAATAGAATAAGACTAAACTACGCAATATGTAACAGCTTTGCCAAATCATGATGGGCGCGCATGAACATATTTTCGAATATAAAATACAATATAGGCATTTTTAGGCCTAATACATGATACTGAGGTCTAGTGTCAAGCTTAATGGATGTTGTTACTAGGTCCGGGATCACAAGACCTGATTATATCAACAATAACAACGATAATATTATTTGAAACATTTCCGAGCACGTGTTGGACAAAACTTGGCACACTTTTTTAAGCTTACCACATGTTTACTATTCATTCAAGCCCTTTAGTATGCCAAGGTTACTACGCGTGACATAACACACGTTGTGTAACAGGCTAATGACTTCGAAACTGTTTATCACTTTTCACTATTTAGTTGGTAAAGATATCAGCAAAAAAAAGTGCGTAACTGATTTATCTCAACGAGCAATGAACCAACGACCTACAATTGTTATTCCAAGGCGTTTGACGTCAATGTGATCGATAAGGAGGCACGTGCGTATACAAGTGAATACACTGGAGTCCTCGAATGGTTACTGAAGGTTAGTAAAAGCTATAAACTATAGATTTTATTGATGTGTTTTGGATTTGGGCCAAAGATTATATATCTGTAACATATTAAATTTTATAGAGGATTCATATTTTGTGTCACAGCTCCCCTTTAGTTTTCAGTAGACCATAAAAATCTAATTATTGTATTCGTCCTTATGACACAACTTTTTAAGAATTCGTTACATCTGTTACATACAAAATATATGTGCGGTCGTTTTGATTTTTCTTATCTACTCCCTGTTGGTCGTTTTTGTGACCTAACAACCGAACTGTGATAAGTGTATTGTTTAATCAAGAGTCCCTATAAAATTGATACAGACTTGCGCAGCCATATCATTAGACATATTTTTCTGAATACTGGCAGTCGCTCTTTAATTTTTGAAAATTAAAATGCCTATAGTGTAAGTTAAATTATTTAAAAACTAATCAGTGGGTTAGGTATCAGAAAATAAACTCCAGGTGTTGTTACAGAGTGGACGTAGAACCAGAACAGCGGAAGAAAAATTGACTCTTCTGTTCAAGCGCGTAGTGTCCTACGGCTGGTTTTCCTTTGCTCATTATCACGTTTATGTTTTTTTTTTTATAATAGGCTATGTTTACATTAGTTTTTACATTGCGCAGTACTTAGTATCATGTATTCAAAGCATTCTTGTCATATCAGTTAACTTCGTAAAATATTATTTGTAAGTATTAAAATTGTACGCATTTCGAAATATTTTTTTCTTCCTCTATTAATAGAAACATAAACACGTGGGTTTTTCGTTTGCAAACAATTTCGGCAAACTTATCATAAAAGTCAACACTTAGACGTGCGTGTATACACCCACGAGGTTCTGTAAGCTCAAAATGTCGCCAGTTTGTCTGGAACAGTCGTCTCACCTGTTCGTTTTTCGCGTTGGGCTTGAAATGGAGTCACATTATGCTGAAATAGTTTACGTGGAATTAAAGCGTAATATCCATATTCCTATCGACTGGCCTATTCAAGAAATAGAAGGATTTGTGCTTTGTTTGGCAGAGAATATTATTAGTGATCTTGGAGCCTCGTACATTCTGCAGGGCAACAACGTACCTGCTAACCTAATACGACGTCAAATGGAAAGTGGCTGTGTTAATGTGTTTAAAAAAATACCTCACAAGTAAGTGTCTCTATAATTTTATTATGCTAAAGAAGAAATATATATTTAATATAGGATTTCATTTCAGAAAAATGGAAAATGCTCACCTGTATGACGTTGTATTTTCTATAGACGACCATGAAATCAGAGTGGAAATTTTAGCGAAGAATATCAAAAATTCTGGCCAAATTATTGTGCAATCACTTCGTTGAAAGAAAAGGAAATGTCTTATCACACAATATCTCAGTGTTTTAAGTAAGCTTTTGTTTGATCTAACTGACGTCACATACTACTGATTGTTTTTCCAGGTGTTATAGATAGTAAATATTTTGATATTAGATAAAAGCTTCGTCGTACTGTCAGTGACCCTGTTCCACGTCACATGCTACAGAGGATTAAATGGTCAGTACCCTTATTATTGCAAAATATTTACATACTTTGAAAATGCATAACTTATGCGTATATTTTTTTTAGGATTTTCAAATAGATACCGAAACGCAGCCTGTACCTGTTTTGATCTCTTTGTTTACATTACCAACAATTTGAACAACTATTTAAAGATAAGTAACCTACTTTGTAATATGTAATCGTTAGAGTGTAAGGTCAAGAATTAAAACATGTAACAATGTTTACTTTTTATCGTCAACATAACAGATGATTAATACGTCATTCAACGATTTCTTACTTTTAGACAAGTACTACATCGAACACCTGTAGCTTCAAGGCCAAAGTTCGTTGATCGATAGCCGAAACCAGTTGTATAATCTCTAAACAAGATTTGTTTGTATAAAGCTATCACAGAATTAAACGCTATGGTTTTTAGAGATTTTTTAAAAGACGACTTAAACTTATACTTCTTACAATATATTACTCTTACAATATTGAAGCTGTTGTAAACAAAGTTTTAAACTTATCTGTTACAAATCCATTCCACAAATATGACAGGTTTCAATTCCCGAATCCATTTCTTCTCTGTCTTTAACAGGTCTTCTTAAATTCTTCGGCTCATGGAAATCTATTTCAAACACAGAATATTTAAATGGGTTTGGCTCAGTACTGCGATTGTTAATCTTCTTGAACCACGTGCGATAGTTTGCCATCACAAATTCTGCTGTTACACTGTTCAAAGACCCTTTAAGACCTTGCATTGATCTGTGAGTAACCTGCCACATTGTCATCATTTCGGTCAATTCCTTTTGCAGGGTCATTGGTGATATTGTTTTCCACTCATTTGGTATTATCAACTTTAAGGACATGATGAAAAGTAAGGCACTGGGTCACACATTGACACTTTACTTAACAAAAACAAGTCTTACAGAACTTAAATTTATTATTTTTATTTAGAAAATACGTTCGTAGAGGATAGCTACGCGATTTATTATGAATACTTTGGCCGAAACAACGTAATATGATAACTTGAAAAACAGACTAGGTGTAGTGATTGGTACAGTTTACTAACAATGTTTGTGTAATTATCATAGTCGGAGCCAATCCAATAAAACAATTTGTTTCATTAAAACTCCGCCCAAAGGTTAAAGGTTGATTAGAACGCACCGAACTAGTTGATTAGAAGAAATATTTCTTTTTCTTTTTTCTATTATTAGTAATACAAGAGAGGGATATATTTATTATCCCTACTAATATTATAAATGCGAAAGTAACTCTGTCTGTCTGTCTGTCTGTCTGTTACCTTTTCACGCCTAAACCGCTGAACCGATTTTGATGAATTTTGGTACAGAGATAGATTAGAGCCTGGGAAAGGACATAGGCTACATTTTATCCCACAGTTGGGCACGATATAACCTGTAGTCCACGCGGGCGGAGCTGCGGGCGGAAAGCTAGTTATATATAAGTATATATATCCCCTCAATGATATCTAATAAAAGAACAAAATATTTATAAAAAAGTATCATTTTGCAAAAGGGACAGAAACTTCCGTGAGGTTCCAAGAATTTGACGTCAATTGTTGGCTTGTTGAATTGATCAAAATCCTTCCTTAGCGGATGCCTACGTCATAACATCTACCTGCATGCCAAATTTCAGCCCGATCCGTCTAGTGGTTTGGGCTGTGAGTTGATAGATCACTATGTCAGTTAGTCACCTTTGAGTTTTATGTATTTAGATTAATGAGCTCTCTACTGATTTGTGAAATATTTCCATTTCCAATGTTACTAAGTGCTATAGTATCGGCAATAAAACAAAGTAATAAATAATAAACGTTACACACTCAAAGGCCCACACTAAGGTTTTCCCTTGTGTCGTGGGTCCCTCGGAACACACATAAAGACAGACACAAACACTCATGACCCGAGAACAAACATCTGCTTTTTACACAATTATTTGCCCCGACTGGGAATCGAACCCAGGACCCGTCGATCAAGAGGCAGCGCCACTACCACTTGACCAAAAAAGTGTATTGAGAATACGGTTTTAGGTACATTTTTTAATAAATTAATTGCTTTGCGCACGTGGAACATCTACTGCGCACGTGGAACATATCTCGCGCACGCGGAACCGTTCACGCGCAGATGGAGCTCAAATATTAAGAAACCAAGAATTGTCCTAACTGTTATTGAATTATACAATAAAACGACCCATAAACAAAAATAATTTATTTAAAAATAGTAAAAAACGAGTATCCAGTGAATTTATAATTAATTTAGATAACGTCCTCACAGCACAAATGGTTTCTGTCCAAAACTAATGGAATTCTTTGGAATACTTAAAAGGGATTTCGCTATTTTTCAGTATTCTTACAATTGTGGAAAATAAGTAAATCAATTTCGTGATATCAAAACCAGGAAAAAATCTTACCTGCAAAAACTCCTAGGCTTTAGGGAAAACTCTGAATCTGGCAACACTAAGCAGTCTGGCATAAGCTGGCATATGGTTGACACTTTTTTTTAAATAAAATGTTGCCACAAGTTTCGTTATTACTTCCTTGTGTGACGTCACAAGGGTCAAATAAAGGTTATATATTCATATATTCATCAGCCCATATACGTCCCCACTGCTGGGGCACGGGCCTCCCTCGATAACATGAGGGGTAAATGCCATACTCACCACGCTTGGCAGACGGATTGGCGAGGTTTTTGATATAATTGCAGAGTTTTACCTTCTCTGTGTGCAGATGAACTTGTTTGTATATTTACCTTAGTCGCCTTGTACGACACCTCGGCAAGAAAGAGGGTGATCCTATTTTACTCTGCCGGGGACTCACACGGCTAAATAAAGGTTATCACATTTTATTAAAAATAAATTATGAAAATATCGCAGCAAATACATACAGGGTGTTACAAAAATACCCCTAAAGTGGAAAGGATGTTAAAGGGTCACTTGTAAAGATTCTAGTGACAATGTATGAAAACCGTAGCATAATATTATCACTAACCGAAAAATTAATTATTTATAATCAAAATATTAAAAAGTGCCAAGAGCTATCTTGATAGACATTTCTCAAATAATTTATTTAAAAAGCGTAAGTTAAGAGTATTTAAGACACCAAGTTTTACTTAAGTAAGTACCTACCTACCTAATAGTTTACATGAGAAAATTGAGTGTTTAGGCAGGTTTTTACCTGCTACCAATCATTGGTATTTAAAATAAAACAGGTAATTACAATATGACATTAAAGTCGAGATTAGATTATTATTTAAGTTTTAAAATATCACGACTCATTCAACTAGTTAGGTAACCTACTACAAGCATTAAACTACCACTTACCTTTTCGTGGAGAAAACTAGATATCCAGGCCTCCAACTCATCAGTTCAGGGGATCTCAAGTTAACACACACACTTCACCTTGCTGAATACACAACCTCTCCCGTTGGGATACGGCTGTTCAGTCGGGATCTCAACTCAACACACACACTTGACAGTTCACATCACCAAATTATTGCTGGATACAAAACCTAGCCGGTCGGGATAAAGCAGATAATCAAAACAATCCAATCGAGCGAAAGCTTATGATCGACTGATGCGCGCGTGCAAATTACAAAGAAAAGCCGACAAGGCCGCGCGGCGCTATGACAAAAGATAGCTTTACCGGTAGCTTTTTCCTATTGGTCAATTTGATCATTAATCAGTCAATGAGAATTCAATGTTCTGTTGCGCGCGAAAGAAACAAACATACTCGTAGTAACTGCAGTGTTGCCAACGTAGGCGATTTATCACCATTTAGGCTACTCAGGACGAGAATCGGCGACAAAAAAATCTGAAAGGCGACTGGTCGCCTTTTAGGCTACTTCAGTTCAGGGACAAGCTACAATAAAATATGTTTTAATAAACCGAACTAACTAAATAGTTCAGGAAAATTTAAGATATTGTTTCGTTATTGTTAGCAGACGATGTGTGAATATTTTACTTGCGTCATTTTAAAGAAGATAATAAGGTATTTAATTAATAGTGATACCTAAAATTCAGCTACATTAGGCCCTGGGTTGTTGGCAACACTGGTAGTAACAGATTCTGGAGTGATATTCATTCATGCTGTACGATACATCTACATAGCATAATATGATTTTCTAGTCCTCCAGGGGTTGTCAACCATTTCACCTGTCTGCGCAGGCGCCTTATTATTATTTTCCATTACATTATTTTGTAGGTAAATTATTAGTAAATTCGGCAAATCATACGGTAATCAGACTACATGATAGATTGCAAAATTAGTGCCATTAGTTTTCCTTTTTGTCAGTTCCTTTTTTTATGGTAGGTAGGTAGCCACTATTGATAATAGGGACTTATTAAATTCAAAAATATTAGGACGATTATGATTGTCTTTTTATGTAGGTACTTGTAAAATTAAAAAAAAAAATATTAGGCTCGGACTACATGCATCAGGAATACTATTACGGACACGATAAAAAACAGAACCTGACGATCCCGGAATCAATCCGTCGCTCAAACAAAGCTATGTATTTTTCCCGCGTCGACTACACAAAATCCGGGGCCATCAGATCTCGGTTTTTACTCTAGTTAATTTATTTGAAAAGGCAATGTCGTAAAATAAACTACTCTAGCTGCCTTGCATTTGCGTAAGCATACTTTAAAATAATTACGATTTTTCATTCGCGTTCCTTTATTTGCAATTTCTTGCCTTTTAAGAAGTCCCGGTGTTCTTAATCTCTTGTCACTACTGGCAATACTGCCGTGTCATCTGAATTTAATTTCGATTGACACGTCCACTCGGCACGAACGTTAGCGGCAGACTGACTAAAAATCTTTCCTGATGCAACCGGACGCAGTGTAGTCAATTGCATGCCGAATTTTGTCAGTTCAGGACGATTTCGAGCCTTAGATACCGGTAGTCCTAATCCTGCTGTTAACGACCTTTAAAAATAATGTTCCTTTTTAAAATGTTGTGGATCCATTATGATTTTGACGTTTTTTTATGATTATGTTAGTCAAAATACATAACAAATATCTCACCTATTTCCTACTTTGAGATTTTCCTACATTAGGTATCTGCATAGACAAAATTATCATTTTCCAATTTAATTTTTTCCGTCCGGTGCTTGGTTGAGAATAACACCACCCTATTTCCTTCCGTGGGTGTCATAAGAGGCGACTAAGGAAACACAAATGAGACCTGCCTCCTATTAATCCACCCCAGGCAACGACACCTCAATTTGTTCTGAATCTGAGGTGTCGTGCTATGGTCTCATGCGGTGTGGTAGGCTTTGTGAAGGGCCGTCTGGTTCACGACCACCCTCCTACCGAAGTCCGTCGCCAAAGCTTGCTGTGTTCCGTCGGTACGTAGGAGTACTAGTGCCTTATAGGCATTTTCTGGGTTAACTCGCTCCATCGTTGACCTCATCTATGTCCTTGGTCAAGATTGAGGTCAAGAGTTAACCCATCTTTTTAAAAAAAAAAAAAAAAAAAACAGCATTGGAAAAAAAAATGAAAAGAACATAAAATGTTGTCGATCGCTGGTACTAACCATAAGGCCAAAAATAAAGAGTAGGTCTAAAGTCTCGTCGGTGCCAAGTGTTGCCACGACTTTGTGAGATTACCCTCGAAATGCACCAGAAATTCCCCAAAAATAGGCATTTGGGAACAATCCTCCAAACCGATAACCAACCGTCAACCGTCAAAATGGCCACGCTCGCCCAGCAGTTCTGCCGCAGAGGCTCAACAACAACATCTATCCCGGTCTGCACATTGTGGTACGAATGCACAAACCCCTCCATTCATGCTACATTTTATAAACGTAATGGATCGAGTGATTTGGTTATACGTATCAGCTTCTACAGGCGATCTAGATACCGCAGCGGCCAATGGTCGGCGGGGCACCATAAAATAAGGTCTGTGACTGTTTGGGGCTGTTGCAGCAGGATGTGGAGTAGATAGGAAATGTGAGTCGACAAGAATACTAGCATCGAGCCAACGTAGGGAGGATAGATACTATACTTGGTGTGTAATTTATGCAGGTAGGATTGAAGCTGCAGTGATGTGGATTGTGGGTCCTCTTCCTCAACTGTTTTTCTTTTTTTTGTGCGGCTTTCTTCACCGGGTAGGTTGTTTTGTTAATCATTCTTGTTTGTAGAATAGTTAGCCTGGTTTTCTTCGTCTACATCTTGTCCGTTGGTGTAAAACATCGAAATTACGTATGGTTGTCCTCTTGCCGCTGTTGAGATGCGTTTCTCCTATTATTATTGCTTCGGTAATGGTAATCCAAGTCCTCTGATTCCGATTCAGTATCCGTTTCAGCTACTTTGTAGATGTCTTCAGCTTCTTGTTTGATTTTTTGTCGGTCCGATGCAATTGTTTTCCAATAGGATTTTGATTTTCGAGTGTAATTGTATATGTCCTGATTTAGAAAGTTTATCCAAGTGAATATAGGCCGACCAATCTTTTTCGTATATTCATTGTAGTTGTATGCAGCGTGTAGTAGATGTGGATGTGGGCGTCTAAGTATATGGCCATAGAATGAAATCCGGCGGACTTTCACTGTTTTTGTAAAAGTTTTCCCTTCAAGTATTTCGCGAATTTTTTCTGGGGGCGCGTCTTTGGATACGCTCTTAGGATATGCTTTTCATATTTTCGGAGCCTGGATCGATTCCGTTTTGTTAAGGCTGCCACATGTAGCCCATAGGTCATCGTAGGGCTAATTACCATTTTGTACATAAGACGAGCAATTTTCCATTCTACTTTGTTTTTTTTAATAAATGGTATCAGCATTTTTGAGTTCTTAACTGCTTGCTCACATCTCTTTTTGATAGTCGCCGATCGATCATGTGAGGCTGAGATGAAAGTACCCAGATATTTAATGAACTCTACAGGTTGAATTTGCGCGCCGCCTACAGCAAAGGAATGTTCTTCACTAGTGGGAGGTCCAAATGGGTCCCTAATTATGAGTTTTGTCTTTGTTGAATTTATTATGAGTCCAACGGTTTTCAAAAAGATTTCAAGTTTAGATATAATTCGGTCTAATGTCTGGATGTTTTCTCCTACCAGGATAATATCGTCGGCGAATGACAAAATTACTGGTAACGTGATATACTGGTCCTGGTCGAGTCTGACATCTTCATCTTCCTCTTCTAGAGTTCGTAGAGCATCGTCCATTAGTATGGTGAATAAGCGTGGTGACAACGGACACCCCTGTTTGACACCTTTACCTTTTGTTATTATCTCGGAGCTTTGGCCACACCAGGAGATAAATGTTGTTTCGTTCATGTAAGCTTTAATGATTCGATTTGTCAACGGTTTTCCTACCCTTGTTATCAAGATGTCTCTCATTACTCCAAGGTTGACGTTGTCAAAAGCTTTTTCTAAGTCTAGAGCTATCACGTATAGTCTGTTCCCTATGCGCCAGTGCGTGTCCAGGATTCTGCGTAATGTAAAAATGTGATCATCGGTAGATCTGTTCTCTAGAAACGCAGTTTGGTAGCTCCCGAGTGTTTTCATTTTAGTGTTAAGAATGCGTAATAGATAATTGGAATAAATGCGATATCCAACATTTGTGATTGAAATTTTTCTAAAGTCACCCATGTCCTTTGGCTGTGACTTTTTAGGGATAGGGATCTGTTTCGTCAAACGCCATTCCTCGGGTATGTCATTTGATAACCATGCATGCAACATAACTTTCGCGATTTGAACTAACATCTCATGAGGTGCTGCTTTATACAGTTCTGTCACTACTTGGTCAGTTCCAGGGACTGTTCCGCTTTTCATAGAGCTAATTATATCACAAATATTTTCTAAATTTGGGGAGTCTGCGTCTAGCATGGTTTCACTTTTTTCTTCTATTACTTCTATTAATGGGCCCTGGCTTTTTTGTAGGTCTTCGACCCAGCGGGACATTGGGATAAAGCACCTGCTTTTTGTGCGAGCTGTGTTATTTTTGTGCTTCTTGAGGTATTTATAAGTTATTTTCATCCTTTTTGATTTATGCTGTTTTGATAAATCTTTGAAGAAAAGTTCACATTCCTTAGATTCCTCTTCCTTTGTTATTTTGTTAAGATTAGCACGTGCTTCTACTACTTTCTGCCTAAGGTAAGGGTTTTCCGGGTACCTTGATTGAAAAAACAGAGCTTTTGTGAGTTTAGCTAATGCTAGCCTGTTTTCGCGTGATCTCGGAGTTGGCTTCACTAATAGTTCTAAAGCTGTTTCTTTAAGAATGTTGTTGATTTCTGTCCAGGTCAGATTCCAATTGGAAGTGTCTGACATTTCTGCTTGAGAGTTAGTTTGAATTGACTGTTCTTGTAAGATTTTTATCTTATGGGTTACCAGCCCTTGGAATTTTTTAAATATAATTTCCCTTTGAAGAAGTTCATAATTGCATTTTCTATAGTCGAATTTCAGATTTAAGGTGGTAGGTGAGTTATTACTCTGGTTTGCGTATTTCTGTTTTGCGAGAAAACTAGATAGACGGATCTGTCCCCATACTAACTTGTGATCAGTGTTTATTAATTGTCCTTTCTCACCCTGAATCAATTCAAAATACAAAGGTTTTTTAGCACTAGTTAAGATATGAATAATTTGTGATTCTCTGTTCCCACAAAACCACGTCGTTAGGCAAGATGGTCTACCCCAAGTGTTGCTAAGTTGTAAGTCGTGTTGTTCAACAAAACTTAAAAGTAAGTTGCCGTTAAAGTTGCTATGTTTGTGGTATAAGTTTTCTCCGGTTCTTTTAGAGGTGCATTGTTTAGAGTCGTTTATGCCTATATGTGCGTTGAAGTCACCCATTATAATCGGATACGCTTTTTTAGGTTTTTGGTGAATCAAAGTTCCAATTTGAGACAAACACGAGCTTGATGATGAAGGGACGTGGGTGGTAATATTAAAAAGTTCTACTGGACTGTCGGTTGTAGCGATTTTAATCTTTAAGTGCACTGCTAGAGTGTTACATCCTTTACGATTGGTTGAAATTATTTCATATTGAGTTGATTTTAATATAAGAACGGCGATTCCTCTTTTTTCCCTTGGGCATTTACCGCCCCCAAGAATCCAGTGGTAGTTATTTGATTCAAAAGTTCCTGATGTCATGTGTGTCTCTTGAAGTCCCGCTATTATTATCTGATGATTAGACAGTTCTTGATCGATATGGTGTCTATCTTTTAGCTTAGAACAGCCTCTTACATTCCATGTGCCGGTCCTTAAATTTTTACAGGGGGTAGGTACTGTGCTGTATGCGTCCATAAACGCCTAATTATACTTATTAAAAGAAATAGTTTTAATGTAAGATGATCGAATCTTTTTAGAATTAAAGTCTCGCTTTGTCAATGAAAGATGAAAAAAAAGAAAAATGACAAGGGGGATGTGGATTGTCAAAAAAAAGTATAAAAATTTGGGGATTTTTGAAAAAGAAAAGTGGGAATTCATGTTTTTTTTTGGAGATGAGAGGGGAAAAAAATGTTTTTAAATAACTTGAAGTAATTGGGGAAATAATTTTTTTTAGGTTTGGGAAGTCTGTATTCGTTATCTTTTGCAAGGTTCTACCGGGTCCCTTAATTGAGGACGCTTTCCGGGGATCTTGCGAGGATAGAGAATGCAATTAGCCAGAAAGGCCAACTTCCGATCCGGGGGGGGGATTAAGGGAATATATAAGGGTGGTAGTCTCGTTTTTTATTTATTTTTCCAGAACTACTTTCCTAATGAAAAGGGCTTGGATGGAACTATAAGTTTGGAGGAGCAAATTACCATGGTCTGAATGTGAATCAAGATATATTTGAAAGCAAAGTACTATTGGGACGGTTTTACAGCTAAGTGGACAATTTTTATCTAATGTTGTTAGTCAGTTTCGTATTTAAAAAGGCGCGGGAAAGGCATCGTTGTAAAGAAAACCCTTAAATAGAACGGTCGGTTTAGTCGAGTGGTAGTAACGCCGCCTCTTGATCGGCGGGTCCTGGGTTCGATCCCCAGTCGGGGCAAACATTTGTGTGAAAGGCGGATGTTTGTTCTCGGGTCATGGGTGTTTGTGTTTGTCTTTATGTGTGTTCCGAGGGACCCACGATAAAAGGGAAAACCTTGATGTGGGCCTTTGAGTGTGTAGCTTTATTAGCTTTATTATTAACAGGACAATGAAAGCAGCAGATTTAAATTTTGCTTAAAACCCTAAATTTCATTTACATTTAGAAAATCGCGAGTGACATATAAATAAATTTTAAAGTGTCAGTGAAAACAAAATCTATAAGAGGGAAGCCCTCTCATAAATGATAGTGCGAATTGAAGAGAATCAAACAGTGTTGTGATAAAGTGCAGAGTGATATATAAATAAATTGTGAAGTGTCAGTGAAAACAAAAATCTATAACAGGGAAGCCCTCTAATATTAAATAAAATGATAGTGCAAATTTGAAGAGAACCAAACAGTGTTGTGATAAAGTGCTGAATGACATATAAATAAATTGTGAAGTGTCAGTGAAAACAAAGAGGGAAGCCCTTTCATATTAAATGTGAAGTTAGCGTGAATTGAAGAGAACCAAACAGTGTTGTGATTAAGTGCTGGAAAATCTCGTTTACAAAAAGAGGAAAGTCGCGAATGATAATTTGACTCATTTTGGTGTTAGTTACAAAAAATCATGGAGTGATAGAATTCGGGGGAGAGGGGAGCACTTTGAGGTCTAGGTGAAAGAGAAAATTATTCAACAATTATTTGGAATAAATAGTTTTGCGTGAACAGTGTTGGAGTTGTGGTACGGCATTTTGATCGTGAAGAGTTGGAGTTGTGGTACGGCATTTTGATCGGGAGAGGGGAATTTAGGATATTCATCAAACCCAGACCTAGAAGAGGGACCAATGTCTTTGGCGAGACGTCATCCTAATCGTCATTTTGTTTGAGTTTCGAATTGTAAATTTTGAAATGCTTATTTTTAAATTTAAATTGACACTTGAATTGGAATTATTAAATTGTCACTTGAATTTGAATTTGAATTATTAAAATTGACTTTTGAATTTGAATTGGGAATTTCATTTTGGAAAAAGTGGAAAGTATGGGATTTCAGAAGGGTCAGTACTCCAGTAACTGACTCCAGTTCATTTTCTATTCTTTTTTTTTACAATTTTAGAATCATTTTATTAATATATTTAATTAAATAATCTATTAATAATTTTGATAAAAATAATTTAATAATTTAAATAGTTATACAATATTTTAACATTAAAGTGAAAAGAATAATTCAAACTGAAATAAACTGAAGTTGTCAGTTTTATTTTGAACTTGAATATGGAACAGGCCAAAGTTGACTTAAGAGGTTCTCAATCAGATATTAGGAGTAAATTTTCTACCTGTACCGAGTGAAGTTGTGTTCTTGATTTTGGACTCTGGTGAGTAGAACCTACTTTAAGATCACTAAAGATTTTATTTATTTTGGGATTAAGTTATAGGGATGTTCTTTAAATTTCGGGCGGATTCTAAATTGAATTTTTTTTTATTTATTTATGACTTGATTTTGGTAAAACGCTATGCCTTTATTATATTCTTTCTCATCAGACGATTTAAGAGTTACGGACTTGCTGCTAGTTTAAGATCCGCCTGAAGGTTTTATTTTATTTCCTTCTCCCTCTGTCTACTAGGATCGTTATTTCGTGATTCGCGATGTTCGGCGAGGCCTGAGTGACTACGTTTTCCTGAATTTCCGAGACGACATTATAGTATAGCACCTATCTCTCCTTCTACGATTCTTCTACTGGCTCACGAAGGACAATTGTGACGCTGCTATTAGTGTAGCACAATACACAAGTAGCGACAAAAGACGGATGACCATCGGCGGCAAACGTCAGATTTTAGTTTGCTTTCGTAGGCTCCCTCTTGCTTTACAGTTGACCTACGGAAACCAGGAGATGCCCCTCACAACCACTGAACAAAGTACCTCTACAGACTACACACCCTACTCTGAACCATGTAGCTGAGCAGTCTTCTCATTCGCTAATTTATCCTTGGGGTTGCGCGGTCTCGTTCACCGAGGCGCTAGGGGAGGGCTTGTCAGTAGCAGACACGTGGTCACCGCGTGCGGGGGTTGTGCAGTTCAATTGGGGGGGTTAGCTTTGTAGAACCCTAGACATCACAGCCGTAAGTAATGAGTATCCACTTCTATTAATGCAGGTGGGGATCAGTACAGTACATTGTGTTGTGTTTGCGGTGATGACCTAATTAGACGCTGGCCGGTGCAATCTGTAGAAATGTGACTTTGATTATCAAACGTGGCGGGTATTGTTTCATTGGATTAAATAATAATAATAATAATAAATAATAAATAATAATAAATTTTATTTCAATAACTTACAATGTTTATAGTGTAAGGTGTTGGAGTCTCCTTTTAAGCAATATAAATTACTTGTGATAGGAGAATCCGCTCTTCCATATCATTATATGACATAAGTTATTAAAATTAAAAACAAAATTAAAAACAAAAACAAAAATCAAGAACAACAGATTAATCGAAAACTAAGTATAAACATAAGAAATAAAATAATAGCTATATTATATAAGACTTTGTGCCCATTTATTTGGTATGATAAATTTGTGTGTGTGTGTGTGTGTGTGTGTGTGTCTGTGTGTGAGAGTGTGTGTGTGTGTGTCTGTGTGTGTATGAGTGTGTGTGTGTGAGCGTTTGTGAGTGTGTGTGAGTGTGTGTGAGTGTGTGTGCGTGAGTGTGTTTGTTGGTGTGTATGCATGTGAGTGGTGTGTGTGTGTGTATGTTTAATTAATTTACTCGATAGTTTGAATAATTGATTCAATGTCTTCGTATTTCTTGAGTGTAAGCCAATTAGTAATTTTTTTTTTACAATTATAAAGTGTTAACGCATAAATATTTAATTCTTGGTTCATACGATTGTACAGATGTGCAGATTGTCTAGGGTATTGCCTCTTTGCAAAAGTGGAGTTTATTACGGGCACAAAAGTTACAATATCCTTCCTTCTCCCTGTAAGTCTGCCAGGATCATAATGAACTTCTTTGTGTTTCTTTAGAATGAGATTGAGTAAATATAGTTTCCTTACAGAGAGTAGGTCAGCTATATGGTAAAGAGTCTCAGTGGGAAACCTAAAAGGTTTAAAGAACATCACCTTGAGGAGGGATCTTTGTGCCCTTTCCAGGTCCAAAAATTTCGTTTTAGCTGCTCCACCCCACACAGTTACACAATATGTTAGGACAGATTGTGCTAATGAGACGTAAATTTGCCGAAGCAGGATTTTCGTCGCAACATGTCGTAATGTCTTAAATGTCCAGATTAATTTACGTACTCTGTTACTCATTAATTCTGTGTGCATATACCAGGAGAGTCGTTGATCAACAACGACTCCCAAATATTTTATGTTCTGGACTTTAGTTATTTTAGTACATGTGCAATTATTGAAGGACGTATTCTTACATTTATGTATTTTTATTTCAAAGTTAGAAGTGGGTTGCGTGCGATTATATAATGTAAAGCAGATAAAGTTTGTTTTTGCTGCATTTAAGGTAAGAGAGTTAATGTCTAACCATGCAGCCACTTTGGTTAATCCTGTCTCAGTCCGTTCCTTAACAATTTCCCATGTATTTCCGTAGAAGACAATTGCCGTATCGTCTGCGTATGAAGTTATGTGCCCCCCATCTATCCTCATATTGCAGAGACTGTTTAGGTATACAAGGAATAGAGTCGGCCCGAGTACACTCCCCTGTGGAACCCCATAGGTAACGGTGGCTTCATAACTCACGTGGTCACCGACCTTAACTGTCTGTTTTCGTTCATGCATATAGTCTTGAAATAGCTCCAGAGCTTTTCCCCTTACGCCAATTTCTTCAAGTCTTTTTATAAGGATGGAGGTAGAAACTGTATCGAATGCCTTTTTCAGGTCAAGAAATACAGTCAAACATTTTTGTCTGCTATCTACTTTGTCAGTTATAATAGAAGTTAATGCCAAAACCGCGTCCTCTGTCGAAACTCCTTTCCGAAATCCAAATTGTGAGTCAGAGAGAATGTTTAATTTTGTTAGGTACTTAACCAGCCGCGAGTTTATTAGTTTTTCTAAAATTTTTGATATTGCCGGAAGTATTGAAATAGGTCTGTAGTTCGACGGGTCAGTTCTGTCTCCACCCTTATGTATCGGTATTATAAGAGCTCGTTTTAGTGCAGATGGAAAAATGCCCTGACTGAAGCATTGGTTGGTTAGATGTGTCAAAATTGGTACCAACTGTGCACTTGCTGTTTTAATAAATCTTGTTGGTATGTTGTCCGGTCCGGGTGCACTGTCAGACTTAAGACTTCTGATAACTGTGTCTACCTCCCAGGTATCAGTATCAAATAGTACAAAGGACGAGATGGGGGTAATTATGTGGCCAGTCTGACTTAATTCAGATCCCTCGGTCCAATCAGTGCGTATATCATCAGCTAAGAGTTTGCCTACATTTGAAAAATAATTTACTACCTTATCTACAGATCCCTGTGGAGTGGAGGCAGTTTTCAACAATTCTAGATTAGGTGATTTAGGTTGTATACGCTGAGTGATGTTATTAAGAATAGGCCATAACTTTTTTGGGTTTTTTTGGTTTTTCATTAAAAGTTCCCTATCATACTTACGTTTAAGTTTTTTTATTAGTCCAATACAATAGTTTCTGTACCTTTTATAAGTAATCTTTAGTGTTTCATTCTGAGGCTCTAGTTTTAGTTTCTTTTGCATATTATTTCTATTTGTGATACAGCGAAGTAGACCGAGAGTCATCCAAGGTTTGATCATTCTGTTTTTCTGGGGAATAATTGATATGGTTGTGTTTAATGTAAGGCTTTGTTTGAGTATACTTATTAGTCTCTCCGTTAAAAGGTTGGGATCATTTATTGTTAAAAGGTCATTAAGGTTACTGTTTTTTAGATAGTTTAGGGCATTTTCAAGATTTAAAGTAGTTTTGGTTTTTAAGTGTTTATTTGGTTCTTTATTTCGAGATAATTTAAGAAAAATTGTTAGATGATCCGTGATAGTTGAATTAATAACAGCTATGGTGGCGTTTTTATGTTGTGAATTTAGTTTTAGAATGAAGTGGTCCAAACAGTTTATGCCTCTAGTTGGGAGTGTATGGCCAGGAAGTAGTCCATGCATAGCCAGCATGTTTAGATAAAGTAGCCTATTTATTCTTTCCTGAGTATTTTCTTCTTCTCGACATATAAGATTTATATTGATATCTCCCGTGATTATTATATTATTACATAATTTAATGGAATCTAAGTGTCTGTTAAGGGAAATTACAAAATCTTCTGAGTTAGTTTTCGAAGGAGATCTATAAATTCCTAATATGATCATGTCTATAGTATTTATTTGCAAACACGAAGCATGAGTTAAAAATATTTCTTGAACACTGACTTTGTGTGTATTTTTAACGTATGCTACTACACCATCGGCTATATTAAGGTGATTAGATGTTTGGAATGATGTATAGTTTTGCATTTGAGGTACGTTTTTATTAGTGTTTAGTCTACATTCGCTAAAGATTATGAGGTCTACGTCTAACTGAAGTTGGGCTAATGTCGTTTGAAAGTCTAAAATATTTGAATTATAAATGCTTCTGATATTTTGTGCAATAATTGTGAAATCAGTGTTGGTAATACTTATTAATTTATCAAAGTCTACCACGTTACAGCCATGTACTTGCGCTATTACTGTATCATCTATTTTATTCATTGTTTCTAAGGAACTATCCATATTTGGAGTTTAAATCATAAAGGTGTGCGTTATCTACAGTATTGGTTCCTAATATAAACGAAGTGGTATATTTATCTGTATTTATCCATTGTGTAAATATGTGTTTAAAGAAATAATATAAGCATAAATTATCAATGTAAATGTAAGAAGTCCGTTTCTTTAATATATTTATTAAAAAATGTAAAGGGTATATGGTGTCGATGTAATTGTATACAGCTTTGTATGTTGTTGGTGTCTTGATGTGTGTTATGTGTGTGTGTGGTATTGGGCAAAGATAAAATAAACAATAAAGGGACTGAATATACTTTAACAATCGCATGCAATAACAAGTAACAAATCTGAGTTCATCTAAATAGTAGGACTTTAAGTTACTACTGAAATCTAAAACTACGGCTAGTCACTCTTCACTCATAAGCTTATGCACTTGGGCCTCGCTCGTGATTTGGATAATAGATGAGGACTCGTTCTTTCTTATGTATATTTTCCCGTATGCGGTCCAACAGAATTTGTAGTTCTTGGACTTGGCCAGATCTCTTGCTAGAAAGTGGAGTCGTGCGGCGCGAGCAGTAAGATGTTCCGATATAAATATAGGTGTTTCTTCGGAGGTTCGGAACCCTAAGTGTTTTGCGCACAGCTTTGTTTTGTGCTTAACATTGAATTCCTTACTCATCTTCAACATCTCAGATTTAACCAATGTTGAGTTAGTTTCGACTATTATTGAAGTCGTGTTGGCGTCTACTTTTCTACTACGAACTCTGTAAATGTCCTTCACATCAGCACTGCTTAAACTACAACCGATGTTTTTTGCTAGGCATGTAACCATCTCCAGCAGGTCCACCTTACTTTCGTTTGTTTTTTTAGGTACGTTCTTTAATTCAAAATTGCTCTTCCTTTGTACCTTCTGCAGGTCTTCTAATTTTTCTTCTAAAATATTTATATACTTTTTGTCTTCTATAGCTTGTTTTTCTAGTGAGTCTATTCTATTCTTATATTCCTCATTCTTTGCCGTAAGAAAGGCGACCGAATTTTCAATGTTTGTATTTTGCTTCTGTATTTCTTTTAGGGTTGGCATGATGTCCCTCGTTTCCTTCTTGTATTCCAGAAGAATGCCAACCATCATTCTTTTCATCTCGTCTTTAAAGGACTCCAGTTCTCCTTCATGGCTGTCCTGTCTCCTTCTCTTGGGACGGGAATAAACGAAGTTTGGTGGGGTATTGTCATCACATAGCGTGTTCAAGAAAGACTCCGATGCGCTTTTGTCCATTTTATTTGTTTCTCAGATTGTATATCGATATGCGCCTCTGGGCCAACTGATGTAACGCACAATTTCAAAAGATGGTCGGGCGTGACTATAATCGTGCGCAATATCCAATAGCAGACGAGTAGGCGGAGCCCTGATGTGCGCTCGGCCAATAGCAGGGAAGTGGGCGGTGCGTTTAGAGTAATGGCGGCGTTGCGCCTGCGACGATTTGTAGAAGCGTAGGAAAGAACAATGGCGTACCTTGCAACCGGTTTAAAACCGGTAGTTGAAAAGTCACGCACTGCACTCGTGTTGTACGCGATTACTCCTAGTATCTTCTGCGCTCCTATTTTTTCGATTCAATTTTGTGTGCAAATTTTGATTTATACTTAATTATTTTAACAAATTTTAAACTGACAAAATACGGGTCTAGGCACGTCTACACCTCTCGGCGGTCCGGGGGGAAGAGGATTGCAAAAGGACTTTTTCATCGTTTTCTTTTTGGAAGTGTGAGTTTGTTGCAGGACTACCTCTATCATAAACATTTTCATCTTCGTAGTTGGATAAAGCTCCTTGATCGGTGGGTATCAAGCTACTGTAATGGTTGTTTCCGAAGTTTAAATAGATGTTTCCGGGTACTGGTGCGTCACGGGGCTTATTAATGAGCGGCTCCAGTAGATTTTTGTTATAAACATGGACGTTAACCCTATAATATTCCGAAGCTGCTATTATTATATCTTCCCCTACCCAGAATCCATCCTGGAATTGTTGGTTAATATATTGTTCCATGCTAAGCGTTGTGTCCGTGAGGTTATTAAGTAGTGCTCTATTTATTTAGTGTTCTATTTATGGGTCGTGCCGGTTTTCAGACACGTAGGTTGCTAGATCCTTCCTAATCATTGTGTGGTCAAACGTTAGGTAAAACGTAAGATTTATTTGGTTACATATGGATCTGTATAAGCAGTTGCCGTCTTTTTCGATGCATTCTAAAAAAAAAGTTGTATTGTTCTGACTTTCCATAGTTTTCGGGTGGTTGCTGTCAGCCAGATGTTGACCGAATGACTATGGAGACTTGTTTAGTAGTTTTAAAAATTATACAGTTGTCGGGCGCATCAATATGAAAGACAGCAGGATATAACTTTATGAGCTTTCGTTTCCCATATAGTATTATTGTTTTATTATCCTTTTCTCTATAACCTATTGTAAAACTTAGGCAAACTATTGGTTCTTCGGTCGTTTGCTTGCTTTTAGTCAGTATTATTTTAAATTAAAAAACGCACTTAAGTAGTAAAATAATGTTTGGTATTGTCATCAAGTTGAGGGATTCCTATCCGATGTGTTTTACGATTGGCTAAGTGATTAGTGATTCGTATGGTATATCAGTAAGATATGATAAATTTATAATGCGAATAATATATTATGTTAAGTATAAATGTATCGGGTGGCCTATTGCAGTATGTCTTTGCAGCATACAATACTGCTAATGGATTCCTGGTTAAAGCGTTTCGTAAGAGATCTAAACTTGTATCGCGAGACGCAACGGGTGATTTTGTGTTACTGTGTATATTCAATTAATTTAGAAGTCGTGCTGTCCAACGCGCGTGAAATTGCAAATGAAAGTGTATTCAAAATGTATTCTTAAATTCTCTATGGCGAGCTCTTTTATGTAGCCGTAATTGAGTGAATCACTAGCTACCGTTCTATGTACTTCCCTAGTACCCTAGATTTTCAAGCTGGAGTAAGGTGTAGATAGGATACGTTAAGAGGTAACCGCCTATCCGGATTGTTAAACTAGGTTTAAGATTATGATGCGCCGGTCAGGAACGGTATCCTGTGGGTCCTACAAGTTGCAATAATAATTATGTCGGTTAGATCGGCGCTTTGTGAGTTGATGCTGGAAAAAAAATTATATCCAAAAGGCTGCTGGAACGGATCGCCTTGTGAGTTGACGCTGGAAAAAAAATTATACCTTTTGGCGTTTTGGCTAGATATGTTTTACAATGGAACGAGCTCACCAGGTTCTCCGCCTTCCTCAAGATGTTGCGTGTGTATCGCACTGTTCTTAGCTCAAGTTTCTGTGTCTTGGTTGTCGTTAATAAGTTCCACTGTAAACTGCACTGGATGTGTGAATGATGCATGCGATGCGCGACGTAGGTATTACCGAGTGGAACCGAAAGGCACTGATATTATTATATGGGGTACAAAAGGCACTAGTCACGATATAGTTAAGTGAGCCACGGGTTATTCTATAGAGGCTAGATAAAATTAAGAACTTTTTAATGATCTATCGCTTAAGTCAAAGTATTAAAATGCAAACGGTGCGCAGTATAACAATAGCCGACCGAACTTGGGAACAAAGGCGCGGGCGCAGGTGTCGTAAACTTCGTCAACGTTTGGGATAACAGAAGAGCACGTGCAGGGACGTCGACCCTCGACCACTTGCCAAACAAGACTCAACAATCCTCCAAACCGATAACGTATAAATTTTTAAGGATCAACAATTTTGTTAACGATTAAATTATTGTCAACTTTGGGCTCCGGAGCTGCATGAGCTCATTCCGCCTACCCCTTTTTTTCATCGTACGTCCAGACGCACTGTAGGGTTTCTTATCTTGTCGAGATCCCTCTGATACGTACTGAGCGCTTTTCTTCATCTTTTATATTGCGCACTGCCAGGGAGTAGAATTCTCTGCCGGCGTCTGTATTTCCGAGCTCATACAACCCGAATATCTTTAAAGTACGAGAGAATAGGCTTCTTCTGGGAGAGCCAGCTACATCTTCGACCGCATCTTTGCCCTGAGCTAGATTGTTGTCAAGAGCGAACCCAATTTTAATTAAAAAAAAGATTACAATTTTACTGAATTCTAATAGATACCTATTTAAGTAGGTAGGTATTTACGGAAACCTAAATGACCCGACATCTTCTTGAGAACTCATATTATTAAAAAGAAGCTAAATAATTTCTATTAAACGCATGTTTTTAAAAATTCCCAAAAGCTCTCCTTTCGAAAATTATCCCCGAACTTTAGTTCCCCTCCGAAAATACCCCCGAATTTGTGGGAAAAAGTTCCCATCTGGCAACACTGTCGGCGCCTTTGATGTTTTAACAAGTGCGGTAAAAAGAATTGTTGTGAACTCTCATGGCAAGCCCACTGGATTTTAATTTTTAGTGTATTTGGGTGTTCCACTCTCAGTTTTTTTTTACGCCACTCATTCAAAGGCCTACAGTAAGGTTTTCCTTTGTGTCGTGGGTCCCATGACACCAGAACAAATAAATCTTCTTTTTACACAGATGTTTTCCCCGACTGTGATTCGAACCCAGGACCCGTCGGTCAAGAGGCAAGGGTCATTGCCACTCGATCAAACCGGCCGTCTAATTTGTACAGTATCATTAGTGTTTCCCGACTGTGATTCGAACCCGGGAACCGTCGGGCAAGAGGCAAGGGTCATTGCCACATGTAAAATTATTTTTATTGAGAAAATCAATTATTCGATCCATAAGAAAAACTTCGACTGGAAGGAATTTAACTATCAGATTTGGTTAGTGTGTTCATACAGTTTAATTCTTTTAAGCAAAAGCCATGTAAGTTAAATAAATACATATGTTTTATCTTGTTTTATCAACAATAATTTATCATATTTTCTCATAAAAGGCGGGTCATTTTGATTCCTTATGGTTATTACTAAACTTTTATCTTGAAATAACTTGATTTTGTATTCCTTGAAATTAGGATTTGTAAAAATTTAATTCTAACAAATGAAATACCTACGTTAAAATAAACAAAGTTTAGTCTAGGAGGGTCGGTATCAAAAAATTAACATAACTGATTGCCAACATTAGTTTTACTGTTTCTACTTTTTTAGTTATTAGGACATGTACGTTCGGGCACATGCAATAATACGTCAAATCTTCAGAAGCTTCTCGAAACAAAAAAATTAGGTGCACTTCAAAGCTGACGACTGTACTTTGAAAATAAATGCATAGTTAAGATCTTTAATTTTCAACGCACATCCCACCTACGTTACTTCAATGAATAAGGCTGCTAGTTAATACAAACATAATTCATGTGATAATAAATAATAAATTTTTAACAATAATTTTATCGTAACCAATGCCCACGAGATTAATTACATTTGGGAGGTAACTACCCTATGTCCACCCTTGAATGAAGACCTGCTAGACTAACAAACACGTTCGATCACAAAGGGCCGCCGCTTCTTCCTATTGGTCCGTTGCATTACAAAAATATCTAGCCGTCAAGGTTCCGCAAAAATAAAATAAAACTCAATTACTTGTTCCTACTTCTTGAACCCTGGTACTGATTAAGTGATTAATGGTTTAAATGTGTATTGATAATAATAAACATTGTTTATGACCCGAGCCGGAAGAACCCAGTTCCCACTTATTTTAAACAAAATACTATAAATAGGAGGTCATTAATCACGATAAGAGTGTATCAGAATAATACTACATTTCCCATAGGTAGATATCAAAAATTCGATTATCTAAGGAGTTTCCTTCCGAATGAGTACTTACGAGTAGGATCGTGATGATTTGACAATTCGTTTTATTAATCTTATTTCTTAAATTTAATGGAAGAAGTCATTGCTCGTTGAGAGAGACAAGTAGGTAAGGTTTTTTTTTTAATTAAGCAATGGTGACCGATTTTGGGACCGCTTTATTTATTATTGTGATGAAAAATGTTACTTAAATTTAAATTATTGTACAGAACTCCCTCGCAAATTCAAATTATTATTGTGAAAAAATGGTGCGAAATTATGTTGCTCTGGTACTTCAAAGAATAATCGTAGCAGAAAAGATTGATCACTTAAATAGGTAGTGATCAATACTACGATTATTTGATTACGTTTTAATAAACAAAAAGTTTCATGACATTATTATGATAAGTATTTTCTTATCAAAATGACTGCACCATGCGCCATTGCTCTTTATTTTATCTATCTCGTCTGGAAATATTAAGTTTGTACTGTGGTATGCAGACCTTCACGGAGGATTGGACATAACTTGTATATTCTTTATTGCACAAACATAGTTATTAAATAAATTGGAAAAACCAAGTATACAAAGGCGAGCTTATCTCTAAAAGAGATCTCTTCCAGCCAACCTAACTAGTGAGAAATAGTATATAAGTAGAAGGGGTAGAGAGATTTGCGCACAGAGTTTACAGAAGAAAAAATAATAATAATAATAATACCAAATAAATACAACAATATGAAATGATACTTATTACAATAAAATAAATACATAAATATAGAATACATACATTATATAATACATATATTATATGCTCATTAGAGTCTCGAAAGAAAGTGTTCTTTTAATTTTTTTTAAAAGTGTGAATAGAAGGGCTTTCTTGAATAGGTATCGGCAGTCTGTTCCACATTTGTGTTGCTCGAACAGTAAATGAATTCAAAAAGAAGTTGGTGTTGGCCGAAGGACATTGTAAAGAGTTTGTGAAACGGGAGCGACGGGGATGGTGACCAGGAGGCAGATGGTTGAATCGGGAACGGAGATAATCAGGAGCGGAAGGATTTTTGAGGATGTTATAAAGAAGAGAAAGGATGTGCACATCGCGGCGGCGTCGAATGGGAAGCCATTTCAACTGCGTACGATATTCTGATACATGATCATATTTTCGGAGACCAAAAATAAATCTAATGGCTAGGTTTTGAAGTCGTTCTAACTTGTCAAGCAATTCCTCACTCACATCCAAATAGCAAACATCGGCGTAGTCAAGAATAGGAAGAAGAAGAGATTGGGCTAGCAGAATTTTCGTTTTAAAAGGAAGGAAGTACTGAAGTCGCTTGAGAGAATGATAAGAATAGTGCATGCGCCGACTTAACTCACTAATATGAGCTGACCATGACAAACTGCAATCAAAGACTAAACCTAAGTTTTTAACTTTATCACTATACGGTATCTTAATATCATTGTAAAAAATCGGACAATTATTTAGGTCAAGCCCAGCACGCAACCTACTGCTACCGACAACCATCACCTGCAATTTGCTAGGGTTCACTAAGAGTCCGAATGAGTCTGCCCACTCCTGTACCGCTATGAGATCAGAATTTAAACTATGCACGGCACCAGGAAAATTATTTACGTTAAAATGACGATATATTTGCAAATCATCTGCATACAGGTGGTAGGAACAAGAAAGTACTTTGGAAATGTTATTGATAAATACCGAAAACAATAAAGGAGACAGTACCCCGCCTTGTGGAATACCAGCAGATAGAGAGGTCCAGTCTGATTTAACATCATCTAGTTTCACGCACTGCTGGCGACCGAGAAGGTAAGAGCGAAACCAGTGGATTACAGAGGATGAGACGTTAACCGAGCGGAGAGAGCCAAGCAGGATGTCGAATAACGCAACTTCTTTCTCATTCGGTCATTTCGAAGTAGATAATTCGAATATCAATTTCAAAGGTTTGAAATGGTATTCGATGTCATGATTCGAAATGATTGAAGATCTCGCCTTGCGCCAATCAGTGTTTGATCATTGAGAATTGATTGTTTGATCTTTGCGGATTATGTTGGTTAACCACAAAAAAGGATACTACTAGTAGACTGGCCAGATGGCCATTAGCCATCCAAGAATGGGATTTCGAAGTTGTACACTGCCCGGGACGTGAAAATGTGGTGGCAGATTTCTTAAGCCGTAATCCATTGGAAAAGGAAAGATCTATCACTTCAGAGATTCACGCCGTGCCTGATGATTTAGAAATTTTTCCATGTGATGTATCTATGCATGTGAACGCTCAAGAGAATGGTGAATTTTGCATTAATATTAGAGCTAAAATAAATAGTGGTAATAGCTCTTCCTATAAATCATATATTATGATTAATAATCTTATTTACAGAGTGGATAAGTGCCATGGTCAAGATAGGAAAAGACTTGTGTTGGCACGTGAATTATTTTCAAATTTGATGGAAAGATTACATGATGATCCATATTTAGGAGGTCACTTAGGCCTCACAAAAATATTTAAAAGGTTTAAAAATAAATATTTCATGTCTGGAGCTTTGAAAAGTATAGAAAGGTATGTAAAATCTTGTTTAATTTGTCAAGAGCGGGCAACTACGAAAACAAGAATGGAACTTCACCCTATTGAAGTAAAAAATATTTTAGAAAGAGTAAGAGTGGATATTCTGGGTCCGTTCAAAAGATCTTATAGAGGTAATGAATATCTCATTGTTGCAGTTGAGTTCCTGTCTAAATATGCTATCTGTAAATTTTTTGCAGATTAGGAGCAGTTCAGACTATATTAACTGACAGAGGAACTGTCTTTACCGCTCATGCTGTGAAGGAAACGGTGGAATCTTTTTGTGCTAAATTGACCCATACTACTTCTTTTCACCCACAAACTAATGGGCTAGTGGAACGCTTCAACAGGACTATCACTGACATTTTAGAAAAATATTGTTCGCCAAATCAACGTGACTGGTGTGCGTTTGTTCCATTGGTGGTTCACGCTTACGATACGAGCAAGCAGAGCTCCACTGGCATGTCACCCTATCTCTTATTACATGCAAGAGAAGATTCTACACAAGAAGAAAGAACTTTGAATATAAATTGCACTGGATTGTTGGGGAATATGTCTCAAAGGCAGGAATTTTCTAAAATGCTTGTTCGTAAAGCTGTAAATAATATAAAGAAAGCACAAGTGAGGCAAGTAAGGAACTACAACAAAAGAATTAAACCAATTTTATTTAATGAAGAGGACAAAGTGTTAATTTTTGTACCGAGGAGGGTCACAGGTAGATCTGTAGTTGTGGTATGCAGACCTTCACGGAGGATCGGGCATAACGCAACTTCTTTCTCATTCGGTCATTTCGAAGAAGATAATTCGAATATCAATTTCAAAGGTTTGAAATGGTATTCGATGTCATGATTCGAAATGATTGAAGACACTGAATGGCCTTGCGCCATTCAGTGGTTGATCGTTGAGAATTGATTGTTTGATCTTTGCGGATTCATAGTGATTAATTCGCGGAAGAAGTGTAAATTCGAGCATAGGCGTGCAATAGCACTTAATAAGAGGTGTCTTAGTTTTCAGATGTGATATTGTATAAAAACAAATTATATTGTAACGAAGAAGAAACAGTCTTTTGATTATATTCGAGATTTGAAGAAGAATACAGCTGTTTTATTATCGCCCCCCTAGAGACATCTTGCAGTACCTACCTACCTACTTTTTGTGATTTTTACTTTTAATTTTGTTTATGAAATAAAGGTACCTATCGATAATAACTTATTGTTAATGAATTTAAAATATCTCACTAACAATAATAGGTATTTAATAGGTATATCATAAATTATAATACCTACATGAAATAAAATAAAGTAGAAAAAGGTATGAAATAGGTATAATACATAAAAAAGAAATTACCATCTGAATATGTACTTATTCTATGATTGTAGGGGGTGACTGACCACGAAACTGATTACTAGAGTTGCGACCATCTCATTATTAAATTTAATTTTGATTTTTCTTTTTTTTGCCTTTTTTTGAAACACCTTGTATATTTCCAAATGGTTTTGGATTTGTAAACCATTCCAAAAATTTTCCAACCCCAATTGTACGCGTTCCCTCTTATACTTAGGTCATATAATTTGTGGCAAAGTACGTCATGTGAAACTCTATCATACGCATTGCTCAAATCAAGCATAACACCTACGACATGACATTTGTTATTTATGTGTTTTAGTTCTTCATTAATAAAACTATATACTGTTGAGTTCGTTGATCGTCCTTTTGGAAAAAACCATCCTGATTTTCGTCTAGTAAGTTTTATTTGTTAAAGAAAGACTGCATACGATTTTCCATCATGGTTTAGAATATTTTTCCAAATGTGGGTAATAGTGATATCGAACGGTATTGATTCAAATTAGTTTGGTCGCCTTTTTTAAAAACTGGTTTTATCAACGAAATTTAAGTTGTTCGGGAACGACATCCTCAGAAATGATTGAGATTCATCCGCACCTTTTTTTATGAGTGCAGGTGGTAGTTTATCAATCCTGGCGCTCATTTTATTTTTTAGTTTTTTTTATAATTTTTTGTATTTCTTGTTGCTCAGCGGGTCGTAAAAACATTGTATTTTCCGATTTATTTTTTGATATAATTTTATTTTTATTATAATTCAAGCCACCAACCGATGCGAAATATTCATCAAAAGCGTTTGCTATTTAGGGGTCTTCGATTTGGGCAAGTTTTAATCACAGAAACTAATTTTATTATTTAAGACACGCAGAGCTAGATGTTAGCATGACGAGAGCGCGCGGGGGGGTGATTCTTAATGAAAAACGATATAAGAAACCTATAAATGATTTTTAAATACCAATTCAACGATACCCCACTTGACAAAGTTTGTCGATTTTCATTTTTTAGGGTTCCGTAGTAATCTACGAACCCTTATAGTTTCGCCATGTCCGTCTGTCCGTCTGTCCGTCTGTCCGCGGGTTTTCTAAGAAACCCTTGGTAATATAGAGCTGAAATTTGGCATGGTTATACATATAAATCACGCCGACAGAACTGTAGAGTAAAACCTTAGAAAAAAAATTTTTTTCGGGTGTCTCCCATAGACGTGAAAGGGCGATGTTTTTTTTTCTCGCCAATATCATCGAGTGGGATGTCATAGAATAGCTTTTTAAAAGATAGAAGGGGTTTACTTCGAACGTTTTGTGATTTAGCACTCTGTTTGCGAATCATAAATTTTTAAAGTGAAAATTTTTGTCAAACACAAGTGTGTCCCCCCCCCCTCTACCAGCTAAACGATTGTTTCTAAAAATGTGAAAAAATTCACAGAGGTAGCATATACATCAAATTTAAAAGGAAAACTATAAAACATAAGTTGGCCCTTCAAGTTTGCGAGAAATGGTAGACCAAGTGCCAAACATTGTTGGGATTAATCCTTACTAATATTATAAACGCGAAAGTTTGTAAGTATGGATGTATGGATGTATGGATGTATGGATGTTTGTTACTCTTTCACACTCAAACGGCTGGACCAATTTTGATACAATTTGGTATGGAGGTAGCTGACACTCTGGATTAACACATAGGCTACATAATTTTCCCAAATTCCCACGGGAACGAAGTCCCGGGCAAAAAGCTAGTAAGAATATATTTACTAATATTAGATCTTTGGTACTACAGAGCTGCAATTTGGCATGTTCATACATATTGATTGCGCCGACAAATAGAAAAAATAAAATTTAGTAAAAAAAATTTTTCGGGTGTTTCCCATACATGTGAAAGGGCGATGGTTTTTTTTTCTCGCCGATATCATCGAGTGGGATGTCATAGGATAGTTTTTTAAAAGATAGAAGGGGTTTACTACGAACGTTTTTCGATTCAGCAGTCCGTTTGCGAAAAATTAATTTTAAAATGAAAAAAAATGTTAAATATTTCACGAGCATTTAGCATTTACGACGAAGTTCAGCCTAATCCAAAACAACTGCCATACAAAGTTCCACGCTAAAAGTGAGGCAAGGTCGAAAGCCAAGCTGTAACATATTGACATTTCATGTGTCGTTATAGGTTTTTGGGGGTGTTAATTCCGAAAATGACATCAAAATTATACACAATCGCCACGCGACCTGCTCGTTAGCACCAGCTCGAAATTATTCCTAACAATACTTTTGTTGATAAAAAAATATATAAAAAAAATTAAATCAAAAAAAAAAATTCGCGCTCGCTTCGCTCGCGGATTAAATACTTCCATTCTGTTGTATTTAGCCCAAAACCAAAGTTAGTGTCCTACCAGCTAAACGGTTGTTTCTAAAAATGTGAAAAAATCATCGTTGGTAGAATATATAACAAAATTAAAAGAAAAACTATCACACATAAGTTGGCCTTTCAAGTTTGCGAGTGATAGTCGACCAAGTGCCAAAAGTTTTTGGAATTAATAAGAATATGTTTACAAGGTATTAATATGTTTACATATTGACATTTTAGGTGTCGTTTAATAGGTTTTTGGTGATGTTAATTACGAAAATGACATAAAAAGCATTTTATCAGCAGGTCTATATTATTTCTAATAATATTTTTTAAAAAAAAATTTTTTAATAATACAATCTAATGAAAAATTTAAATAATTTCATTAGGTTGTATTTACACCAAAACTAAAGTTATTTCTGAAACTACAAACTCTTTAATAATTTTTTTTTTAAACTATACTATTTGGAGATTTTAACATCGACTATGACTAGTGATGAACGATACTTAGTCTTTTAAGGCTTTTAACAAAGACTCGCCTTATTTTTGATGCCTCTCGACTGATTCAGTCTTTTAGTTCCCAACCTTTAGTCATAAGACTAGCTTTTTTAGTTGAAGTCTTTTAACGTAAAAAACTGAGCTGTTACTTAAACAGCTTAAAGGATTTAAAAGACCGGCCACTCATTATCTGGGAAGTCGACAGTCGTAAGGTATGTGTTGATAGAATGTAAATATCTCATTTTATCTCCTTGTCAAATGTTATCAAAATGTATTTAGTGGTTTAGGCGTTAATTATTCCTTTTGGTTGATAGGTTACAGAAGAAATATTGAATATCACACACAAACTGCGGTGCGATCCCTTTAACATAAAAGAACTTGAGTCGTTTAAGTCTTTTAAAATTAGCTGGAGTTGGTTAAGTCTTTTAGTATTTTGAAAACAACTCGAGTCGTTTCAGTTTTTAATCTTTTAATAAACTACTAAGTCTTATTAATAAAAACTCGAACTTTCAGTCTTAATTTTAGAGTCAAGTCCTGTAAGATGGAGGCGAGTCTTTTTAATAAGCCTTGAAAGACAGTCTCTTTCATCTCTAACTATGACTAACGATAGTACACCCGTTTTAAATGAATACGTAATGTAAACAATTTTTATACAACCATTTGCATCCACGCGAGGTGGTTATTAAACAGATGATTTATTTTTCCTTGTGGCGCTGGAATCTATATTTCTCCTTTAGTTACCTTCTTTCTTTGTGACCTCGTTTTTATTAGACATTATTAGCAATTCAACCGTCCATATGCTCGTAGAATTAAGAAGCCAGCTGCATTTTGAACCATGCTGCTACGGAACCCTATAATGCGCGTGTCCCGACACGCTCTTGGCCGGTTTTTTCTTTTTCACATTATGGCGTCCAAGATCGGCCATTTTGATTTATTCAAATTTTTGTACTTTCTATGATATTTGCGCCGTCATAATGAATCAAACGACGTATCATTTATCAAAATCGGCCTACGCGTTTGGTCTAAATAGTGCCACAAAGGTACAAACATACATGCATACATACATACATACATAGGCTGATAGGCATATTACCCTCCTTTGCGTCGCGCAGTCGGGTAAAAAATATTTTATGAATCTTGGTCACACGAAGATGCAGTGATCTTTAATTTTATGTGTCAAAACGCAATTTCTTTGAATTGAACTATTGGCGTATACTGCAGTTATTTTTTCGGATATCGTATACTTATGATTTCTTTTGTTCCAGAGGTGAATTGGAAGTGTAAGTTGTAGTGTAGGGTGCGAGTAAAAGTTGTAGACAAGAAGAAAAAACATTGTTTTAGATAAAGAGGAGTAGAAGGTTTAAAATTAATAAAATAAAGGGTGGAAAGAAGGTGGAGGTTGATGAATCGGAAGCCGCTCAAGTTTTTGTTTAAAAGCAGATTTGTGATCATATTTCCGAAGATTGAAAAGGAACCGAATGCAGAGATTTTGCATAATTCAGCATAATGGACTTTCACTCCCTGATAAAGGTCGCGGGACCAATCTCATCGCACTACACAGGGTGTAAGGGACAGCCTAGCAAATACTTAAGTGGTGGATTTTACCCATAACTATAATTGGTTCTCGACGAAACATCTCTGTTATACGCTCCTGGAATTATCAATCGTGAAATTGTCTAAAAACAATCGCCGTGCACTCAAACCATCTTAAAAACGAAGAAGAACTAAAATAACCTGAAGTGAGAAGAAAAAGTGCAATCAAAACCAGTTTTCTGTAAGAAAATTAGTGCATATTACGAGAAATGCGTATATAAATCTACATCTACACATAATCAGCTGCTTCCACCGTATTGGGTCGCCTGACATGAAGACGACTTCTGACAGCGTTTTATTTCATCATAAAGCGAGGTTTTGACGACAAATTGACAGTGGAACGGCGCGTTCGAAAACACTGCTATTAATTTCACTCATCAATCACGAAAAAATAGGTGACGCCAGCTAAAGTCTATTTTTCTACTAAATGCAATTAACTGTCAATGTCAAAGTGACAGTAAGTTGACAGATCCAGGGGTTACAAACCTTTTTAGGGAATTTAAAAAATATATGTCATTACCTATTACCAGACTTAAAAGTGACCAAATTATGTCATCTTCATCCTCATTTCATCCCAAAAGACTAAAAGGAATAATAAATACAATATGTTTTTATTTTTTTTGGCATAAAACAGCAAGAAAAAGGTTAGATAATCAAAGCCAAAGTCAACGTTAAAAATCTTTTAATCTTTACTCAGAATTGGATATAAATTATTACTTTCTAAATTATTTACTTATAGTCTAATCATCACTTTCACTAAAATTATCTTCAGAAGATTCTGAATCTCCGGCGGTGTTTGTGACGGTACAACCTAGACATCAAAATGAATGTTATAAATTAGAAAGCCGCACCAGCCAAATTCAAAGGAACACATTTTTTACTATCCTTTACAACCAATTTTAAAGGTGTAAGCTGAGAAGCAATGCGTAAATCTTTGAAATACTTAACGCTCCAGGAAACGAACATTTGTGACCCATAAATTTTATAAATTTATGAGAGTTTTTATTCTCTATACTTAGAAACAATACTCTTTCTTATCTTTATTATTTTAAGAGGTATTGATGCTCGCCAAATGTTATCTAGTTCCAGGAACATAATAGCCAGCGGACACACAAGTATTCAACCCCTGGAGCGAGTGAGAGCGTGGATTAAAGACGCTTGCGAGAAAGAGAAGAGACAATGTCGCAGGCTACCCCTAAAGGCTCCACCAATGACGACATGAAATGTGGACCTACTTTGAAGCGGAAAGAATCGTTTTACCAATGAGGATGATGTGGGCGGCTCCAGGCTGCGCAGGAGCTGAAGATGAAGAGAAAGAAGAGGTGGACACTCAAGTTTTAACCGTGAAACTGACATCACGCGTGTGGGCCTTCAGCCATTTTCTCTATTTTAGATAACTAAAATGTAACCGAGTATTAGTCTATAATTAATTAAGATAATCTTGTTATTATAGTGGTTGTAGTGTTTGTGTCCGGCCGGCGCAATAAAAGTTAAGTAAAACTGTATTAGTCCTAAGACGCTCTATACTTCCTGTATTCTGCAAGGGATTGTTATGCGACTGTTAAAGCCAGTTAAATCTATAATGCCTAATCAAGGCTCAGTAAAGTAGAATCTCTCGGTGTCTTCTAGCTCTGGTAGGGGGACTTGTCTCCGTATGAAACAAGGGCTTGCCCCGAGGCTAAGGGTTTACTAAAGAATAGAAACCGCTACTGTTGTGGCCTCTATGCTATAGTAAGTAGCGGTGAAAGAGCTATTTCCCAATTTATTGAATTATTTCTATTGTTGATCGCATAACAATTTCTGAATATTTATAAAACACCTAAGCTTTGCTTATATGTACTGATTTCCTATGCATTACCCCAATAAATCTCCTAAAAGGTCTTGGTTGGTTTAATTTCATAACTCTCATGATCAAGACAACTTAAGCCTCATTTATAATCTCTCAACACCATTCTTATAAAACTAGTTCTCCTTTTACTGAATCTTAGCATTTTCAGTTATTAATCGATGTAGATATTTTATTGACAAAGTAAAGCTGGATTCATTGATCACATTCTTGAAATTTTTTTATTCTTCTAAAATATAACATTAATATATAGTCATTTAATTCCAACATAAAATATCTGATTTTTTCATGCGAATTCTAAACAAAGTAATTGAGTTCAAGACACAACGACTTCAATTCCATTATTAAAGTCGAGCTCTTTTGATTTATTGCATCAATAAACACTGCACTGTATCTATGTAATCTGAGCTATAAACATGATATCAAGTATACCATATAAAGATTGGGACTTTGAGTCATAGACTACAGCAATACACAATTACAAATACATAATAAAAGCGCAAATATATAAATGGGGCCCCACAAATAAAGAATATTGCTATATCTGTAAGACAAGTTGGGTATGTAAGGCTTTCTACTGTCGGTTCATCCTGGCATGAAATACGGCGTCTGCATCTTATATCCCGCTTGGTTACAGGTAAAAACTTTTAATAAATTCGAGATTGAGTCATGTATTTGCCTTCTTGTTTTTATTATTAGTAACTCATTATCTCTGTCCATCTACAAGTAGGGTATGTAAGGCTTTCTACTGTCGGTTCATCCTGGCATGAAATACGGCGTCTGCATCTTGTATTCCGCTTGTTTATGGACAAAACCTTTTAATAAACTCAGGATTGAGTCATGTATTTGCCTTCCTGTCTTTATTACGAAGAATAAACATCTTGAGATAAAATAAAAGTCTTGACCTAAGTACTCTCTCTAATGGTGACAAATATATGAAGTCAAATAAGTTTGTCAACAGAAATGACAAAGAAAAATAATTAAGCTAGTTTACTGATGCAATTTTATAGACGATCACAGCTAAGAAAGGTAATCGACTACTCTGAAAATGAAATAAAATCATTGGGGTGGGTTTGTACCGTTACATGTTGATAAGAAACCATTCAGTGACAGTGTACATCAAACCATCCAATGTTAACATCTTGTCCTCTTCTTTTTAACCGACTTCAAAAAAGTAGGAGGTTTCTCAATATATATATATACGGTCGAATTGAGAAACCTATATATATGTATGTCCGCGGATAACTTCGTCGTTTATGACCAGATTTCAATTATTCTTTTTTTGTTGGAAAGGGAGTTTCCCAAGGGTGGTTTCATGGTAAGGAAATCAAGATCTGATGGTGGAATCCTGAAGAAATTGAGGGAAACTCTCGAAAAAATTATCTTTTTGGGATTTAAGTCGGTGACTCTTACGTTTTTGACGTGGAAAATTATTTTACATGTTCTATACACCCCTTCATTTTGGCTGATGTAAAATTATTCATTGCATCCATAGCCAACTTTTTTTACATCAGATAATTTAAAAGTTGTATTATTGCGTGCTACATAATTTTTTACATCAGCCCATACCAATTCCATTGTATTTAGTTCGCAGTGGTATGGCGGTTGTCTTAGTATGGTGATATTGTGGGCTGCTGTTAATTCATCAATTACATACCTTGTATTCTCTTTGACGGATTTTACTATTTGTAACAACTCGGCTTTCACTAAATTCTCAGAAAAAGAAATGTTTTTCGAAGTCAGCCACTCCATAATGTCAGCCTTACGCCATGGTGATGTTGGTGTTAATTCAACCCTTCTCGAATGGTATGATGCATTATCAAATACAAAAACAGAATTCGGCTGTAGTCTTGGAATCAGTTCATTTTGAAAATATTTTTCAAAATCATCAGCATTCATACTTTCGTGGTAGTCACCATCGCTTTTGCTTGCTTCAAACATTAAAAACCCGCCATTCAATAGACCATCTTCACTACCTATGTGGGATATTATTAATCTGTGACCTTTTCCAGATGGGGTTTTCAAACCAGTTGTTAAACCTTCTAAAAAAGCTTGTCTGGAAGTTTGAACTCCCTCGTCAATCCACTGCTTTTGTGAAATCTGACCTGAAATTAATAAGTTATTTTAAAATTATAAATAATAATAGTAAATGGGGACATCTAACACATGGCCATCGGAGCCTAAATTAGGCAGCGCAGTGCTTGTGCTGTATGGCTATCAGACAGCTGACATATAAATAACATATAGACACAAGGCAAATGAAGTGACATGAAGGGAGGGTATCAAACCTGCAACCCCTTGCTTTGCAGGGAAGGCTACTATGATATAGACTATGAGCTAGTAAAGTTTCTGGTCAAGCTCGGCTTGGAGAATAGTGCCAGTAATGTATGACACCAGTCTAGATGCAGACAGCTCAGGAACAAGGCTATGAGTCCATAGTACAAGATATATACCTACTATGGACCAACTATTTATTTTACGGCTAATTAGTATGAATGACAGTCACAATAATATCTTTTTTTCAACTTTTGAATTAAGATGAATGGTTAATTAAATAAAAACCTGCGTTTATCAATGTTTCATCTTGGTAATATATTTTGCAACCTTCCCGACGATAGTTTTTTATTTTCTGTAGGTAGCTCCTTCTCCAAAGAACTATATCGTGTCTGTCAATGAGACAGCTTTGTTGTCTTGCTTTCTTCTATTTAATACTGAGTTTTCGTTTTAAAATCTTGTATAAAGTAGATCGCGACATATTTGGCAACTGCTCATCATTGTTAACATCCTGTAAATTCATAATTATTTTAATCATCGCACAATGTGAATAATCTCATGAATGTTTTATTGACTTCTGAACCAAATGTTTCAACCTGTTTTACAAAAATGTCAGAATTTCACACAAGTTTCGAAAATAAAATAAAATAAAATAGCTAACCTGCAAAATTTTGTCTAAAGTTGGTCTTTCATTTCGGTAAAAATAATTGTGTACTTTTCTTCGTATTGCTGACAAAATGAAATCATTTAAAATGCCAAATATACGTTTTGTACTTGCTACAGTTTTCTTTGGCATATGTGGTTCTTCACCGAGCTTATATGACTTTACCACGTTAAAAACACCACGTTCTCCACGCCCCATGATTTTCGCTGTCTTTTTGGCACCCTCCGTCCTCGACCATGGCTTGCCTGGAGGCCAAGTCTCGAATAGATGTTTATAAATATTTATTAGAATAGTCTTGTCTGCAGGCGTCGACTTCCTAGGATGCTTTTTCTTTGGCGATGTAAAGCCTTTGAACATGATGGTCCTTCACCGTCACTCATTGTGTTTGTGTATTTATTATATTCACTAAAACAATAGTTCAATTCAATTTTGTAAAACGATGCTCAATAAAACCAAACAAAATCCAAAAAATCCAACAAAAACAAAATAAAAAACAAAAAAAGTTGACCGACACCAACTGACATTTACTCCGTGAGTGAGCTATATTGTGACCATACGTAATTATAAAAATACAGCCATAGTTTTGTTACCTCTGCTGTGTGACCAGTATCAAAAAATTAATTCGCTTAATTGTTTTAAATAAAATTTTATACAGGGTGGTCCAAATAGTGAGGATCAAACATTCTTTTTAGGTTTCTCTCATCTAGGGCTTTGCAAAAATACCCAATGTATATTAGCCGATTTTTTGTAGTTTTTGAACTACGATGTTTTTTTAAAAATCTGAAAATTTCGGTTCGCTGAGTTTAAATTTGGATAACTATTGTTTGGTTAATTTTTTTCATTTTTTTTTGTATCGTGATCCTTACAACTGGTGCTTATGCTCATAAAATAATCAAGTTCCTGAAATTACAGTAAAAATAGCAATTATTGATATTTTCTTCACTTTTACGTTCGATCATCATGGTACTCTAATTTTTGAAATTTCGTTAAAATTTTAAAAACCGTGTTATTGTGTTCAAAGAGGTTTCAAAATATTTGTGGGACTCCAGACTTTCAAAATAATGTAAAAAATGTGGTACTTCATAGGCTATAATTTGCTGAATTCGGCCTTCAAAGGTACTAAGTCGGAAATTCCGGAAATGAATAATTTGTCGATTATCGTGCACATAAAAGTTAAAAGCATACATAATTACCTATGCTAAAAGTGACTATCTATTTTAAATTACAATTATGAAATATGTAAGAAATATTACGTTTTTTCGAAATATCATTATTATATTAACATTTGGCTAGCACACGTAAATGTTTCTCTATCTCTCTCCTATCTAAAAACAAAGGCTCAGTTCTTACCTGCCGAACCATCCCTTTGTTATCTGACCACTTCTCCCGCCAAAACTCTTCCCTTCCCCTCACCTTGTAACAACGTCACCCGCGCCCGCGCCTGTTAGTGGTTTGCTGCTATTCGTACGTGATACTACTGCTATTCTCTGTTTTCCGATCCTTACCTACGACTTGTGCTTTGTTATCTGGACTCCCGATTTGCATTTTGATCGACCTGCGCTTGTGTTTTGGACTTGATTGCCTAACGATTTGGATTACCATGGATTACGCCCCTAGTGAATATGCAGAGATGCATTTTTACTATGGTGTTGCTAAAGGAAGTGCTCGTTTAGCGGCAAGACTTTATCGACAACAACTAGAGCGGCGAGGAGACCAACAAGAGAGCTACCCGGACTACAGGGTATTTCTACATACTCATGCGGCTTTTATGGAAGGACGCTTCCCTGGACGTAACCGTAGACGCGAGGGAGTACTTAGAGTGAACCCAGAGAGAAGAGATCAAGTTGTGGCAGAAGTCAAAACAGATCCATCTACGAGTTCCAGGAGGATTTCGCGAAGGACTGGAATACCTCGTACTTCAGTGTTAAGAATATTGAAAACAGGTAAGTTAGTCTTGTTGCCTAAACAGCATTTCTAGATGACTTTGTTTTATTTTATGACCCTTAAACACTCGTTAAGCATTCACGCTGAATTGTCTGTAATAAACAAGCCCCACTTCGGCCATATTACCAGCGACAATAAGTATATTAAAGAACATAGCTAAAATGGTTAAGTGTAGGCAACGACTGTAACTGAACTAGGACATATTCTAAATTTGTGTTAGTTCTTATTGTAATATCCAATACACAAGAATATCCGATATCTCTTATTAGCACAACAAATAACCTCATTCTGTGTCTTTGTTTCAGAGGGATACCACGCTTACCACATTCAGCGCGTCCAAAAACTTGAAGCTGGGGATTATCCAAGGCGAGTGGCTTTTTGTCAAATTATGCTGGAGAGATCTGCAGAAGATCCTGACTTTTTTGACAAAATCTTACAGATGAATCGCGCTTTGAAAGGGAAGGCGTATTTAACATATATAATTACCACAGCTGGGCCATCGAGAACCCAAAGTTAGCAAGAGCGTCAAATTTCCAGACGAGATTTAGCGTGAACTTGTGGTCAGGCATCGTGAATGGACGATTGATTGGGCCTTTTAAAATACCGATTAGATTGAACGGAGACGAATATTTACAATTTTTACAAAATGATTTACCAGGACTGCTGGAAGATGTGAACCTCCAAATAAGAAGAGAAATGATTCTGAAAAATGATGGAGCTCCTTGCCATTTTGCTAGAGTAGTAAGGAGGCACCTAGATGCAACGTTCCCTCAAAGGTAGATCGGACGTGGCGGGCAAATTCAGTGCCCTGCCCGTTCACCCGATTTAAGCCCAATCATTTTTTTCATTTGGTGATATTACAAAGAAATCGTCTATGCCCGAGATCTTAACTCAGAAGCGGAACTACGAGAAAAAATAAGAGAAAGCGAAGCGACAATAAGAAATAACAAAGATGCATTTGCAAGATTGAAACGAAATTTTCTAAGACGTTGTAGATTGTGTGTAGAAGTACAAGGGCGACATTTTGAAAATTTGCTCTGAAATAAAAAGATTTCATTTATTTTGCATTGTTTTTTTTTTCATTCCATAAAATTTTTAAAGATACATTTTAATAAAAACATTTTTTTAGAAAGTGGCCTTAACGAGTATTGATAGTCATTTTGACATCTAGTACTGTAAATCTGGTTAAAATGAGCCTTAGAAATAACAAAATTGGAGTCATTACTTTTTATTTAATTAAAAGACAGTCTGAGAATTTCCGACTTAGTACCTTTGAAGGCCGAATTCAGCGAATTAAAGCCTATGAAGTAAACATTTTGAGACTACTTTGGACACAATAACACGGTTTTTCAAATTTTAACGAAACTTCAAAAATTAGAGTACCATGATGATCGAACGTAAAAGTGAAGAAAATATCAATAATTGCTATTTTTACTGTAATTTCAGGAACTTGATTATTTTATGAGCGGAAGCACCAGTTGTAAGGATCACGATACAAAAAAAATAATAACCAAACAATAGTTATCCAAATTTAAACTCAGCGAACCAAAATTTTCAGTTTTTTTTTTTTAAATCGTAGTTCAAAAACTACAAAAAATCGGCTAACATACATCGGGTGTTTTTGCAAAGCCCTAGATGAGAGGAACCTAAAAAAAATTTTTGATCCTCACTATTTGGACCACCCTGTATAATTCATTCTTTTGGTTGTTTCAAATAAAATTTTATTTTCCATTGTAATATAGATTGTTTTATTGTCAATGTGACGAGAAAATATTAGTATGAACTACTATATTTGAAATCTTACAAAAGTATTTTAAGTTCCAATGCGCACAAGGGCTTAAATTAGAAAATAGTATAATTTTAAAAACTATAAGCGGATATCACTGGTTATAAAGTGACATTGACAGTTAATTGCACTTAGTAGAAAAATAGACTTTATATTTAATTACCACAAAAATGGGGGAAATAAATAAATAACTCGAATTATATATGGAAAAATTAAATAATAAGATAGATGAAAAGATGAAAGAACTAAAAGAAGAATTTAAGAAACAAAACACTTCTATAACGTCAAATATGGAAATTAATCATGGAAGAAAAGTATTACCTATTAGTTGAATAAAACCTTAAACTGAAAGGTGAAGTTATGTTATGACCTGTAGACATTGCGAACAAATTTGCTTCTAGTTTTATTAACAGTGTCAAAGATATCATACCTAACTGCAAAAGTAGTCTCCTAGACCGTTCTTCGTACAGAGAGCCTGCCAATGTTTCAATTTACTTTAAAAAAGCAACCGTTGCCGATGTTCATTCAATAATAAAACAACTTTCATGTAATAAAGCACCCGGCATAGACGGCATACGAGTTGCAGAGATGAAGTTAATGGGTAAGCAGATAGTTGCTCCTGTAGCCAAACTTATTAATGCTAGTAGTGTAGCGACAGGAAAATATCCTAAAGAACTAAAAACTGGGATTGTACGTCCAATATTTAAAAAAGGAAGCCAAAGCTGCTACGATAATTATCGTCCAATCACTATACTCCCTGTAATAGACAAAGTAGTTGAGAAGTTTATTTCGTAGCAGATTCACTCGTTCTACGAACATAATAATATTATTACTACGAAGCAATACGGCTTTCAACCGGGGAAAAACACGACACAGCTTCTTTCTGCTTTTACTGATATGGTTTATAGGTTTCTTGATAGTAAAAAGCATGTTCTAGTCGTGTTTATAGATTATAGTAAGGCATTTGATACTCTTCGACATAACACACTTTTAGAACGACTCGACGATTGCGGAATAAGAGGCCCTCTCTTGAAATGGTGCACTGATTACCTGGACACACGCTCGTTTCGAGTCAAAGTTGGAGAAGCCTTTAGCGAAGAAGTCAAAGTTGGTGAGGATACAGCTCCAGGTTCAGTTGTTGGCCCATTACACTACATCACATATGTGAATAATGCAGTGAACGTCATACAATTTTGCGAAATTTTTCAGTTTGCAGACGATACGTGTTTAGTGGCGGCAAATGAGGACATAAACGTAGCCTTAAACCATCTCCAGCATGACTTCACCAAATTAGTGAAATGGTCCCATGACGCAGGTTTGGTTTTGAATTCGAACAAAACTAAAATTATGTATATTAGCTCTAGCCAGAACAGAATTCATAAGCAGATAAAACTTTTTGCTCATAATGACACATGCCTACACTCCCTCAACACTAACACTCGGAACCATTCATGTGGCTGTCCATTGATAGAACAAGTAGATAAACAAACCTACTTGGGTCTTGTGATGGACAGTCGGATGAAATGGAATGAACACATTGACACTGTCTGTAATAAGCTCAGAGCGATTATTTTCAAATTTTCATTGATTAAATACAAAATTCCCTTTCCGATATTACTCATGCTATATAGATCCCTGTGTGAATCTATAATCTCATATGGATTAAGCAGCTACGGCCGAACGTGTAAAACTCACCTACAACGGATATACGAACTGCAGATTAGAATATTAAAAACAATAACTCCTACTAAAATAAAAAAAGCGGCGGATGGTGATCACAATGCAATTTTTCTTTACTGCAAAGTACTTCCTATTCATGACAAAATTAAATATACTCTGTTAACAGAAAATTTCTTTGATAAAAACATCCAAATTCCGTATAAAGGCAACGATAAAACTCGGTTAGCCCGAAAAAATATACTGACTGTTCCACTTTACAACAATCTGTATGGAAAAAACCAGTTAAAGTGCGTTGTGCCCACGATCCTTAACACACTACCCCCGGATATTAGGAACACTATTACAATAAAAAAACATAAAATCTAAATTAACTAACTACTATCTAAACTGAAATAATAACATTTTATTTTTATTTTATTTTTTAATTTTATCTAACACAAATATTGAACTTAGACATAAACACTAATACATTAACTATAACCGCCTACACTTTTTATACATAAACTCACACTAAATAAAAATTTATTATAATTATATAAAGCTATTCTAATCCACTTACCAATAAAACTAATCACTAATTATTATAATCCTCAGTCAAAGTTAAAACTTATATTTCTGACATCCCGCTGTATATTGATGTATTTTTTGCTATGTTTTTTGCCTCAACTACGACAGTGCCACCCGTGTTAGCGCACTCACTGAGACGCGCTCAACTGAACTGTTATAGGTATCTATCTACGTTTATGATTGATTCACTGTTTCGTGTATCTTTCTTTTTGTATTATTTATAGCTTTTTTAGACGCATATTGTTACTTGAAAGCAGTATACGGAAAAATCTATTTGGTTTATGTTATACTGTATTTAAAACAATGTAATTTGTACTTGTAATAACTTATTTTAATTAAAAAAAAAACACTCAAATTTCTTTTCTTACTCCTTCACGGTGCACGCGGCAAGACTGTGGAACTCTCTCCCTCACACTGTCCGAGACAGCCCATCGCTGGCTGTGTTTAAGAGAAGAGTTATGGAGTATTATCTTTCTTCTTGTAATGACTGTTAGGTTTAAGTATTGTATATGTATTTATATTTATGTTTATATATGTATATATTTTTGCTTAGTATGTTTTTTTTTTAATTGGTTTTCGTATTACGCGCACGGCTTTCTGCTAGTTTATGTTTCACATTTCCTATCCTTGGGTTTGCTGGAAGAAATTTCTAAATAGAAATAAGCTATACCTATTGTGTCGTCTATCTTTTCTTCTACTAAGACCAAAATCATGACCAATAGCACGAAAAGTAGGGTTGTGGTAGACGGGCAAGAAATACAATATGTCGACGAGTATATTTACTTGGGTCAGATAGTTTCCTTCCAGAACCGGCAAGACAAAGAAGTCGAACGCCGAGTTGAAATTGCATGGAGGAGCTACTGGTCCATGAAGGAACACATGAAGGGAGACCTTCCAATGTCACTTAAGCGCAAACTCGTCGACATGTGTATCTTGCCTGTCCTAACCTACGGTGCCCAAGTGTGGTCATTGACCGAAGCGAAAAGGTACAAACTCGCGGTTTGTCAAAGAGCCATGGAGCGTAGCATGGTGGGAGTCAAGCGAATTGACCGAGTCCCTAATACCGAGCTACGCGCAAGAACTGGTGTTGCAGATGTCGGAGTAAAGGCTGCAAAATTAAAATGGGACTGGGGGGCGTCCGAGGAAGAGCTGGCGGGATGAGCTAGACGCCTTTGAGAAAGAGTGGGCGAACACCGCACAGCACCGTGACGCCTGGAGAAAACGAGGGGAGGCCTTTGTCCTGCAGTGG